>CM042163.1:54168621-54191121 GCA_023376005.1 Doryteuthis pealeii
TTTCAAAACGAATTACAATGGATAGGGTACAAGGTAGAGGTTAGACGGCTTTAGTTGTTCATGATAAAAACTGTAATTTATTAAGAAACTTTAGTTGAGACCCATCAAATTTCCCGGGGACGCATTCAAATCAAATCTGTGTGTCCCAGGACGCACAAAATTAAAAAGCTATCAGCATCACTGTATATATATATATATTGCAATGACACAAAATGCATACAATAGACATTTGAAAGCTTTTGAAGCCTTTCGTATACATAATATATATCTTAAAGATTCCTACCTAATGCTGTTGACTGTTACGCTTTTTTTACCAAAGCTCATTTACGATAATAATACTAAGAAATGCAACACTTATTTCTATAGGTTAGTATCATGCATCACAGTTTATGGCTAAGTGTTCTAGATCTAATATTTGTCAGCACAAGCTTGCTTGGCTGGTTGGATTTTATGGCATGCCAACCGTTGTTGGGTTATTTTATACCGAAATCATTTTGTTTCTATTTAACCCATAGATGGGATCCTAACAGGTACTACCACTTCAGATCAGAGTGGACCCAAGAGTAATGGCAATGAAGTGGTACTGTACACTCCACAAATCTCCAAAACTGGAGTCACTATCTGATGCAGTTTAGGGTCATACCCAGGACACCCCCCCCTTTTTATTTTTTTTATTTTTATTTTTTAAAGAAAGGGAGGGGGTCTTACCCCTCTGCAAGGGATACAGTCAGCATATTCAAAGCCCTACCAACAGTGAGCTGCTTAAATTAGGCAAAGAGTTAAATGACCATGATGCTTCTTGTGACACATTTCAGATTGATAAGCATCCAAAAAAAACAATGATATCAATATTTGAATGAGATCTTCGACACCTCGTTTGATCATCAACAGTCAAACATTCAAATGTTTTCCCAGATTAGGTCATTGCTATGCTTTGATAGACAGGGAAAACCTAAAGAAGGCCGGAGGGTGCTACGATTTTAGTGTCCATCCTTTAGGCTTCAAGCAACAGCGCTTGTCCAGCGGAGATCCTTTGTGTTAAGCAACAGCGCTTGTCCAGCGGAGATCCTTTGTGTTAAGCAAAGCGTGATCCTTAGTAAAGTATACTTTGATTGTTCCTTCCTGCTCTTCAGTTTTGCAGATCCTTCGTCAATGATTGCAAATGGACATCTTTCATTATCAGCAATTAAGTAGTCAACCAACCACTTATTCGGGCTGTTGATTGACTGAGGTTTAAACTATGTGACCTCGCTTAGTCCATAAATTTAAGTGGTGTATTGTAGCATACCCAAAATATTCCAACAGAGGGTACAGTGTCCGAAACGTGTTTTTACATACCACAATAAAGGTTATTTCCTATAACTCCAACATAAAAAAGGGAACCACTCTGATTGACTGATAAATTATTTATTTATTTATTGATCTACTAGGAAAAAAGAAGACGGGGTTAGGGTTAGTTTAAGGGAAAATAAATAAATTATTTATCAGTCAATCAGAGTGGTTCCCCTTTTTTATGTTGGAGTTATAGGAAATAACCACAATAAAGATGAGGATAAAATCAAAATTATACCAAGTTTAAATATTCTTGAATTAAATGCATTACCTCAATTCCATGTTTGCTGAAATACTTAAGAGCATATCAAGCCAGAGTACTGTCATAAAAATCAACGGTAAGATTGAGTAAAAGTAATAATTGAATAATTATAATGAACAAGCCAGAGTACTATCATAAAAACTAAGAGGAAATAAATCTTTGAATCAAATAAGAATGGGGAAAAAAATATTATCTTCACTTATAGGTTTAATATCGTTCCACTCGTAACTCAGTTTCCTCATAAATCAAATCAATTTTCCCTATTGAAATAAACTGAAATACAATTAATGTTTCAGCCTTCAAAAAATAAATATAATAATTTTATTTTTGTTATGTATGATCCTGTAGTGACACTTTGTCAATCAAATTATATGAACCAGTGATTTTTCCATGTTTTACATTTTACTACTCTACACTACTTGCTAAAAATGATAGGATATGCCTATGCACTATGTAAAAATAATCTGCAACTATGTTTTAATGTTTATTTATTTTATAATATATTAATGATTTGAAGGCAATTACAATGTGTATAAAAAATAAAAACAAAAAGATGTTATTTTTGTCTTATCAATTTCAAAGTAGAAACTTCATCTTCAGATGTGTATATCAGAAATGTACTTGCTTAAGTTTTTTTTTGTGTGGTTATAATTTTTTTTCTTATTTTTTTTTCCTCTTTTTTTTCCTTTCTCCTTTCTTTTTTCTTTATGTTATGAATGAAATGGGCAAATAACTAATTTCTTATTTTTTTGAATGTCTGTTGAGAACGAATGTTTGAACCCTGCCTTGTATATGTATCCAATATTGTCTGTTTATCTTCCGGTGAATATTGCAACAATGTAGCCATGTCGAATTCAAAATAAAAACCGTCACATAGAAAAATTCATATACTTAGCTTTTTTTTTTTTTTTCAGTTGTAAAAAAAAAATAAAATGTAAATTTACCGTTTAACTTGCTCCAAATGCCTTAATTTCTATATAGGTAGTACAATTAGACCCCTCCACATTAGAATCAAAGAACACATCCACACATTTATTTTTTTTTTTGCAAATTTGGAAACTTAAGTTTTTAGTGACCTCATTAATTGAAACTTGCTTGTAACTCAAATTTTAGCTCTCAACCGAGTGACAGCTCGTAAACTCAGAAAATTTGTAAATTGGGGCATTTGTAAGTCAAGGTACCACTACTAATTCAAGAATTAAAAAAAAAAAACTCTTCTTGTTAAACATCACCAAAATGCACTAAAGAAGGTCATCAGTGATGTTACTCCGGTATCATTACAGATTTCAGGTTTAGTAACATCATATCTGTTCAACCGGTAACTCAGACCTGTTATTAGGCCACCTCCTCTCATGATTTGCTGTATAATTTAACAAATAGTTCAGGAATTCTTACATAATGACCCTGGTATAAACAACAGCCAATAAGAGACTTGCTCAGTACATGTATCCAATTGGAGATTCTATTCATGTGCATTTTCGTATTTGCTAATACTCATGTGCATGCATCAAAACATGAGGTAAATTGTTCTATTTTCATAAAACAATTCTCCAAACGATGTCTACCTAAGAAGTCAATCCAAATGAAAACACTTAAAACCAATAACTACTAAGTCACAGTATAGTTATTTACTAAGCTCAGCTTAAATGTGGCATAAGGCCAGATTATGGGGTGCCCAGTGAGAATCAAACTCACTAACAATGGTCTGTGAGTCTAGCTTGCTAACCATTACACCATGCGAGGTGTCCAATGTGTGTGTGTGTGTATATATATATATAAGATAAATAAGATAAAGTCGTCGGGGCGGCCTAAAGTCGGTATCAGCCAGTCAGCGAGGGAGTCTATCCCCTTTTCAATAGCGCTAGACCAAGGAGATTGTTTTGGCGTCTGAGGTGGAGCGCCACACCTACCATCAGCTCCTTACTTTACCGCACAGATCCCTGTGCTACTCATACACTGAGTTGGCAAGGACCGATATCGAACTAGGAACCTTGTGGTTTCTAGCCGAACGCTCTACCGACTGAGCTATCCCGGCATATATATATATATATTATATATCACAGTTACAAAACATTCAAACCAAAGGGCTCTCTTAACATTAGTGTATAATAAGTATATGAATAAAATTTGTATTTTCTTTCACGTTCATTTTGTTCTTTTTCTGACTGGGTTAGTACATATGGAAATGCAAATTAAACACTATCGATTGCAGCTGTGAGTTGACAATGATTTTTAATTCAAAATGCAAGTTTATACCTGCTATTTAAGTCAACAACTGCATGAACATTAATGGTTATGTCCCAATCCTCATATACCCTACCTATGAACATTAATGGTTATGTCCTCATATACCTATCGATGAACCACCCTACCCCTACCCCACATTACTATGAACTATACCCTACCTATGAACAATGGTTATGTCCCAATCCTCATATACCCTACCTATGAACCCCATTTATGAACATTAATGTTATGTCCCAATAATCATATACCTACCTATGAACATTAATGGTTATGTCCCAATAATCATATACCTACCTATGACCCTATGGTTATGTCCCAATAATCATATACCCTATCTATGAACATTAATGGTTATGTCTCATAAATACAGAAGTGTTATGCTGACTAAGTAGTCTTATACAGTGGTTTACCTTTTTCCATGCCACTGGCAAGTATTGTATTTAGTTAATGTTATAAAGATTCCATTTAATTTCCAACCTCCATTTTGGTTATTTCCCATTTAGTAACCTTTGTTAGGTTACAATGTCTATAAAATAACTTTAAAAAGTCAACAAAACATGCATTATGTATCACTAATAAACACCTTCATATTTGGTAAATTTAAGAGTCTATAATAAAACAACCAAAAATGACAGAATTACTTATAATATGGATTGGCACATTTGTTTTATACTAGAGGTGCTTATAGTGCAATGGTTATCATCATAGGGAATGGATATAGCAATCCAAGTTCAAATCTTGGACAAGGCTGTTTGGATTTCTGCATAACACTAATACCTTTCGGAAATGGTATGAATCCAACTATTCAGCTAGGATCTTCTGGATAATTCTGAGAGAATTATGCTGAAGATCCTTCTCCATGAAACCAAAGTAGTTAAATTCTGTCTCTGATTTGGTATATATATATATATAGCATTATTTAGATTTGGAGGATTGTTGTCTTCATCTTTGTTATATACAATGCCAATGTGCTCTCCAGCCTTCTTCAGGTGTTTGTCATAATCGAGAGCCTTCATGGAACCGGACCCTTTATTTAATTCATTGGGGTAGATTGTTCCCGTTCCCCTAACCATGACCAGATTAAGTATTTTATGTTATTCTTGTCCATAGTCAGGATTGAACCTGGAACCTACAGATGATTGTCACTTAAAACTTTATTATCTCAGCTCTTATATCCATTTTGCCATGTATCTAACTGGACATTCAGACAAATAACACACACACACAAACCCAGTAGTATTAGAACCACAACCTGGCTAAAGGGTCTCTGGTGAAAATCCAAAAGGCATTTCCATCATTGTCCAGAATCAACAGCTTTTGGTGTACTTGTCACTGCGTCTGTGGAAATCTGCGACAAACAAGGGCATCTCCTTCCCCTGAGCAGGATATACATGCAGGGTTTGGGGACCACTTGTGAATTTCCTATTCCCTTAACTCTTTTTATGAGTTCACTAACAATCTTGTTCATTTGGTATACAGTGAATTCGTTGGATGGAGCAGGCTATAACAACCCAGGGGGAATGCTATTGCAACAACAACGCAAATACACATGTGTACAGATAATATTATGTCTCACCCACCATTTCTAATTAATTATTAATGGTTTATCAGCTCTTAGAAACAATATGTTGTGTCGTGTTCATTTCTTTATGGTTCAGTTTTTTTTAAATCTTTGTTAAATAAGTTTGGGAAAATATTTATGGTGACCTACTCGAATTATGGTCAGTGGTGCATAGAAAATTTTAGGCAGGTTGTTCAACTTGTTTCCCCATTATCAAAAAGGGACTCATTTTATGTCTGCTAAATAAATTAAACACTCACGTTAGAAATATTTTTATGAGCTTAACATATTTATATCTTGTTAAACATGCTTTAGACTGAGGAGATTTTAACAACCAATGCAAACGCCAACAATGTATTCAGGTTGTTTATTTCAACACACCCAACTCACTCCACTTGCCAATATTAAAAGGGTCTATGAAGACATACAGGCACACGAAAAGGTTTTTTTTTCTAAAGAGGAGAGTTCTCTTAAAGAAAGATAACTCAAGTTATCTTTCTTTGTTCCATGACATCAACATATCTTTTGTATAGTTGTTTCTTAAAAGATTTTCTTTTTGTTTCTTCTTTTTTGCACACAGTCCTATAAAATAAGAATAATTTTCAAACAGGTTTATTTGACCCATAGATGGGACCCTAACAGGTACTACCACACCGGGTCAGAGTATTGTAGAGATTCAGGGATTGATTAGTTATTAGCCGTGTTACAAACAAGGTGAGTATGCTCTGATAATCCAGATTTGGTAGGTGGTTTAAGTAGCAGGTTGGACTATTCCACTTGTGTATTTGGGTCAAGTTCACTTCCTGGATCCTCATTGGCTGCTGGTTTTAAGGTGGACACTTTCATCCATATATACTGAACATTTGACTATGTTCAGGCAGTTAGTACAGAGCGTATTTGGTTATGTTCCTTTTTTTTTTTTGACTGGTTACTGGACGCTAGTAACAGCTTTCCCGTGGAGGTGAGTATGAGGTTTATTCTACAAGTATACCTGGAAGTAATGGCAATGAAGAGGTACTCCACACACCCCAGAGCTCATGTATTGGAACTTCACCATTAGATACAGTTTAACATCATAGCTAGGACACTTGTTCAGTAATGGAAACCATAGATTGTAAATAATAGTATCAGATGATAATGAAGGAGCACTTCACACTCCCAAGAACTGGAGCCTCACCATCAGATGCAGTTTAGTATCATACTAGGGCACTCCCGTTTTATTGAGGGGGGGGGGGTCTTACCCCTATGCAGGGGACACAATCAGTGTATTCTAAGCTCCTCTGACAGCGTGTATATAAGCAAATGTGATTGACATACAAATATCCTGAAGACCACTTTAAAGCTTCAAGTCACTGGTCTCAATACAAATGATTTTTACGCAATTAATAATTTCAAGTTTGTTCCATTTTGTTTTATGGCATATCAACCTCGATGGGTCATTTAATGCCAACAATGTTTTGAAATAAATTTATTCTTGATGGGTACTCTTTTTTTTTTCTTCTTTTTTTTTTTTTTTTATAAGAACACATTTTTTTCTATTTAACCCATAGATGAGACTCTAACAGGTACTACCACCCCAGATCAGAGTGGACCTGGGACTAATGGTGACAAGTTACTCCACATTACTTAGGCGTCCAGAACTGAAACTTTGCCATCAGATAGAGTTTAATACATACCCAGGACATGAAGACTGTCAGCTACTACCTTCTAGCACATATATGATAAAAAGGTTTGGGAGTTGTCATAAGGGCAATAGGGTTGGTACAATCATATAGGTGCTAAGGCTTGACATGACCAGCTAATTGATCGGAGGGAGCCTTTCCGACCGCTCGTCTAGCTTAAGCAAGGGCCTGATTTCAAGTATTCCTGTCTAATACTAATAATTTTCAAACAGATCTATCGGACTCATCAACAGTGTGGCGTTACTTTCATATTTGCCTGGAGAGTTGTCTGTCCGTTTAGTTTGAGGGCTCCCGCTAGGGGCCGTTTATATTTAAGCGGCTGGTTTGAACGTCTCTTTCTTCTTTTCCAGTTGCTCGACCCACGAGACACCACTATGGGTTAGACTCTGGTCTACCCCACTCTTGTTGGGGCTTTGGCCCCCCTTACATTACTGTAAGTGATTCACACAGCATGGACTATTCCTAGTCTCATGTCTGTGGCTTTTATGTTTATCTTTTTACCATTCATGAATGTGTCTTTATCTCTACTTTTGTATGTATGTTTATGTACACCTCTATGTATTATGTACCCTGTTAATTCTTGTGCTATACATAAAATGTTTTGTCTATCAATCTTTGTTGGAGTTTGTATCTGCAAGTATTATCACTTTGAATCTTACAACAGTATTACCACACCAGGTTAGAGTGAGCGAGGACTAATGGCAACAAATGGATAATTCCATATTACTCAAATCTCCAGAACTGGAGCCTCACCACTGGATGGTGTTTAATGTTGGACTCAGGATACCCTTTTTTGTTGAGGGGGGGCAAGGATTCTTACCCCCTCAACAGGGATATAGTCAGTATATTCTACACAAGAGTTTCTCAACAGGGGTCATAAGATGGGGGGGGGTCACAAGGCCAAATTTGAAAAATGGAGGGGGGGCATTGAAAAATTTAGGACCACAAAAAAGATATGAAGTATTTTGTAATGAATAATTATTATTTAAAATATCAAACTTATGACATAGTTAAAATGTTAAATAAATCTAAGAAATTTTGTTAACATAAATATCTATTCATTGTATTTTTTTTTAATTTGATCTATGCAAAGCATTAAGTTGACAGATGGAATACAAAAGGAGAAGGGAGGGATCAATAAAAAAATTCTAATTGGCATGATGGGGGGGGGGAGCACAAAGAACTTACATTGGGTTGAAGGGGGCCACAGACCAAAAAAGGTTGAGAAACACTGTTCTAGACCCTTGCCAACAGAGCCACATAGATTTTAAGTCTCCCTATAGATTTTTTTCTAATTCAATTAACTTTACCAAGTAGTCTAAAAAAAGATTAAAAAATAAGAAAACAAAAAAATAAGAAAACAAAAAAAAAAAAACCTGAAAGAATCTTATAGGCGAGTGCCATATCCAAGACAAAAAAAAGAATCTTGAGGCAAATAACATTCCATGAATTATCACACTTGGTGGCATTGGAAAGATTACTAAGGGAATCCAATGAGAGAGAGAGAGAGAATAAAACAGAACGAGACTGACAACACAAACAATTACATCTATGAACATATGTGTACACATACCTATATACTTATGTTTATATATAATACATACTTACCTACAAACTAATATACATATCTATTAATAATGGAGATTCGCTTCTGGTTTTTGTCTAACAAAAATTATGTCACTGCTTACATCACATTACCAAATCGTCATAACATAGAATACAAGAAAGGAGGACAGAGACGTACGGAAAAGAGAAGGAGAACAGAGACGTAGGACAGAGACGTGCGGAAAAGAGAAGGAGGAACAGAGACGTAGGACAGAGACGTGCGGAAAAGAGAGGAGGACAGAGAAGGAGGACAGAGACGTGCGGAAAAGAGAAGGAGACAGAGACGTGCGGAAGAGAAGGAGGAAGACGTGCAGAAAAGAGAAGGAGGACAGAGACGTGCGGAAAAGAGAAGGACAGAGACGTACGGAAAAGAGAAGGAGAAGAAAGACATACGGAAAGAGAAGGAGAAGAAAGACATACGAAAAGAGAAGGAGAGAAAGACATACAGAAGAAAGACATACGGAAAAGAGAAGGAGAAGAAAGACATACGGAAAAGAGAAGGAGAAGAGAAGACATACGGAAAAGAGAAAGAGAAGAAAGACAGAGGAAAATAAAAGAGAAAGGAAGAGTAGACATATGGAAAACAGGTATGGAAAGAGAAAGAGGAAAAGAGGTATGGAAAAGAAAAAGGAAGAGGTAGCGTTATGGAAAAAGAAAGAGAAAGAAGGTGTGTGTGTGTGTGTGTGTGTGTGTGTGTATATATTAGTTTAATTTATAAAATAGACACAAAAAGAGGCTAATGACAACAATAATAAAATAAAACAATTATTACAATATTCTTTAATAAAAGTGATGGACAGAAGATTAATTGTTAGCCCAGATTTTAGAAACCTCAGGATATTATCTTTCCTCATTAAATCAAGAACTTTTATCTTTTCGTGAATAAAAAGAAAAAACCCATTACAGATTTTCTTTTGACGGAGAATTGCTAGTTATCCCTCCCCCCCAACTCTTGCACTTTGGGAGGTGCACTTAATATAACGGTTATGGTTGAAGGAAATGGAATTGGCAACCCAAGTTTAAACATTGGATGCAGCTGTTTGCACTTTGCTTAGCACTAATGCCTGCCTTAGGGCCGGTTTAGCTCAGTCAGTAGAGTGTCCAACTAGGAACCACAAGGTTCCTGGTTCAATACTGGCCCTCGCCAACTCAGCAGATAAAAAGTTTCTTTCATTTTCATCAATGTTAGCCGTTCTCATTGCCAAAAAATAAATAAGTCTTAGTTTCCATTACCTTTGTCATGCAAACTAAGGCCTGTGTGCCAGTCTAAAAAAAAGCTACCTCAGTCGGTAGAGTATCCATGTAGGAACCACAAGGTTCCCCTGGTTTGATAATGGTCCTCACCAACTCAGCAGATAAAAAGTTTCTTTCATTTTCATTAATGTTAGCCGTTCTCATTGCCAAAAAATAAATAAGTCTTAGTTTCCATTACCTTTGTCATGCAAACTAAGGCCTGTGTGCCAGTCTAAAAAAAAGCTACCTCAGTCGTAGAGTATCCATGTAGGAACCACAAGGTTCCCCTGGTTTGATACTGGTCCTCACCAACTCGGCGTATGAGTAGCACAGGGACTTGAGCAGTGAAGAGTGAGGAGATGAAGGTAGATGCAGCACTTCACCTCAGATGCAAAAACAATCTCCTTGGTTTAGTGCTAGTGAAAAGAGGATAGATTCCCTCGCTGACTGATACAGACTTTAGGCCACACCAACAACTTTACAGTATGAATCCATCTATCCTCCCCCAAGTTTTGGGGAAATATATATTTACTAAACCCCCTTCATGAGTATGATGTGATACAAGGTTAATTTCTTAAGCAGAATTTAACAGGTTTGAATAAAGAGTTTTCCTTCTCCTAGATTAGTTGCCATACCAAGGTTAAAGAGCCCAGTCTGCCCTACTATTCTCCCATAGCTGGAGGGAGAATAATTGGATGCATACCTTTCACAAGAGTATTAGCGCTATGGAAAATACAAACAGCCTTGTCAATGATTTGAATTCAGGTCATTGTAACCATTACACTACAACAAACACTATGAGAAAAATAGTGGTGCAGTCTGCATTAAGCAACCAGTCTAGGAGAAGGAAAACAATTCAAATTAGCTTTACTCTGCTTAAAAATGGGCCTTGTGTCACATCCTGCAGGTGGTGGAAGTGTGAGGTAAATATTCTTGTACTTTGGGGGTGTGGTGCTCCACCTCAGATGCTAAAATAATCTCCTTGGTCTGGAGCTAGTGAAAAGGGGATAGACTCCTTCACTGTCTGGCTGATACCGACATTTGGCCTCTGACGACTTTACTTCATTTATTAACTGAAACCTATGAATTACTTATTTTGTTTAGAGTTGAGGATAACTATGAGGGTAACCCCAAAGGTAAAGGTATCCAAAATATTTAGAAATCACAGAAACGTTTATTGTTTATTATCAATGATGTTTACACCATTTACGTGGGTAATCCCAAAGGTAAGGTCTCTAAAATATTTAGAAATCACAGAAACGTTTATTGTTTATTGTAAATGATGTTTACACCATTTACGAGGGTAATCCCAAAGGTAAGGTCTCCAAAATATTTAGAAATCACAGAAACGTTTATTGTTTATTGTAAATGATGTTTACACCATTTACGAGGGTAATCCCAAAGGTAAGGTCTCCAAAATATTTAGAAATCACAGAACGTTTATTGTTTATTGTCAATGATGTTTACATCATTTTAAAGTTTCAACATGTATCTATTTTTCTAAATAACTGACATTTTGGTTGATACATTTTTGTAGGTGCTGTGGTAGTTTTTGTATGCCCATGTCATACCAGCTCACTGCTATGTCATTGAGGAAGTGTTGAACCTCATTGTCACTGCTAACTCCCTTCACCACTTGTGGACGTTTTTGACATCCATGCACGACACGCTATACACGTCCATTAATTGGCAATGAATTTCAGTTGATTTAATGCCTTTTGCATTCTAAAATCAAATAACTGTAAAAATTTGACACTTGGTAGAATCAGTCGGAAGCTTCATCAGAAATGACTACTGAGCATAGATGTGTGGTGCACACAGGATCTAGCACAACAAAGACAACAGTGTTGCCAATAGCTGCACAGACAGTTTTCCTGATATCCAGCACTTTGGAGATATTTTAGGATTACCCTTTGTAAAAAAACTAAGAGAAAAAGCAAACTATGTACTTTGAAATACTTGTAAGTTATTTAATTCCATGTTATATAATTACAGGCACAACAAACACAACAGTGTTGCCAATAGCCTCACAAACAGTTTCCCTGCATCCGCAGCACTTTGAAGACCTTACTCTTAGGATTACCCTTGTAAAAACTAAAAAAAAAGCAAACCAGGTATTTGGAAATCATATATCATTTCATCCCATCTTATCTAATTACAGGCACCACAAACACAACAGTGTTGCCAATAGCTGCAGAAACAGTTTCCCAGCCCTTTGAAGACATTACTCTTAGGATTACCCTTGTAAAAACTAAAAGAAAAAGCAAACCAGGTACTTGAAAATCAGTTATTTCATCCCATGTTATTTAATTACGGGTACAACAAGCACAACAGGTATTTGGCAATGAATTTCAAGTGGTTTAATGCCTTTAGCACTCAAAAACCAAATAACTGCACAAACTTCACATTTGGCAGTAGTATCAATCGGGAACTCCATCAAAAGCAACTGCTAAGTCAAGAGGGAGCATGGCAGTGGGGTTCATTCTAAGTTATTTAACCCCATGTTATCTAATGACAAGCACAAGTGTTGTCAATAGATGCACAAACAGTTTCCATGCGTCCCCAGCACTTTGGAGACCTTACTTTTGGGATTACCCTTGGTAAAAAACAGATATTTGGAAATAATTATAAGTTATTTCATCCCATGTTATCTAACACAAAAGTGTTGCCAATAGTCATACACCAGCACTTTGGAGACCTTAATAGCAAACCAGGTATCCTAAGTTATTTTATCCCATGTTATCTAATTATATACACAAAAACACAACAGCGTTGCCAATAGAAGTGTAAGAAGATTCAAAGTTATATATACTTGAATACAAGACTCCGACAAAGGTTGACAGACAAAACATTTAATATGGTACAGCACATGGATATAACAAGATACATAATACATAGGTAAAACAAAGTTACATGTAGAAAGATAAATACACATTCATGAATGGTACAAGATATACATAAAAGCCACAGACATGAGACTAGGGATAGTCCATGCTGGGTTAATAACTTACAGTAATGTAAGGGGGGACAAAAGCCCCAACGAGAAGGGTAGACCGTGTCTACCCCATGTGTCTCGTGGTTACTGGAACAGGAAAAGAGGGAGAAGCGTTTGAACCAGGCGCTTAAATACTATAGCCCCTAGCGGGCACCAGCAAACTATGGGCATACAACTCAACGGGAAGATAATACCTACAGAAGCATTAAAAGTTTCCCTGAATCCCAACCATTTTGGAGACCATAGGATTACCTAAAAAATAACAGTGAAAACTAAGAGAAAAATCAAACCAGGTACTTTGAAATCATTATAAGTTATTTCATTCCATGTTATTTAATTATAGGAACAACAGTGTTGTCATAGCCACATCAACAGTTTCCTCACATTCTCAGAACTTTGGAGACCTTACTTTTGGGATTACCTTTGTAAAAAAATAAAATAAATAAAATAAAATAAAAAAAAAGAAGAGGCAAACCAGGTACTTTGAAATGATTATAAGTTATTTCATCTTAAGTTATTTCATCCCATGTTATCTAATTTAGACTTTACTTTCTTTCATTCTCTCAATCCTCGGATGGTAGTGATTTACAGACATACTTTAATAAAAGACATTATTTTATCTGAAAACAGATGTTTCCACTTTAGATTGTTTGCTTTTGTCCAAAGAAGAAATGTACATGAAGCATCCATTCCAAACCATCAAGTTCAGTTTTCTTCTTCTGACTTGAAGCATCTCAAAAGAATCAACTCCAGTTTATCTTCATTCGGGTCAGATGCCACAACAAACAAGTAAGGAAGCAATGATAACTAAACACGCAAGACCAAAAGAAAAAGAAAAAAACGAGTAAGCACTTTTAAGAAGCAAGACTGGAAGAAAAGAAAAGAAAAGGAAAAAAGACTGTATATATACAGATGTTGTAATGATCTAAGTAGTTCTATATAACAACTATTATCTACTTTGCTTCCATGTCAAGTTTATTAGTACTTCTAAGGAGATACTATATTTAACTAGTTCTCCAGACATCTATATATGATTAGCATTAATATTGATTGTATCCCAAAACTATAAAATAAAATAAAAATTTTAAAAATTAGTGAAATAGATCATTAATTAGGACTGAGCCTATTTTAGTAATGACCGCCCCAAACAGATTTAAGAGATTTAAATTCAGAGTTTTCTTCTTCTTGACTGGTTGTCTAACTAAGGTTAAAGAGCCCAGTCTGCCCTACTATTTTACCCATAGTTGGAGGCAGAGTAGTTGGATTCATACCTTTCCTAAGGATATTAGCGCTATGCGAACTTGAATTTGAACTTGGGTCAAGGAGTCCATTTCCTCTTACCATTACACCACAGCCTCCAAGCCCGAAACTAATAATAATAATTCATATACAGTGGTACCTTGACTTACGAGTAGCCAAACTTACGAGTTTTCAGAGTTGTGAGCTGTCACTCAGTCAATTTTTTATATATATATATATATATATATATATATGAAAAAACAAGGTATTCATAAGATGTTTTCATTATAGCTAGAAGTATTAGCCAACAATAAAACGTTTCAGTTTGTATATCAAA
Organism: Doryteuthis pealeii; assembly: GCA_023376005.1. Classification (NCBI taxonomy): domain Eukaryota; kingdom Metazoa; phylum Mollusca; class Cephalopoda; order Myopsida; family Loliginidae; genus Doryteuthis; species Doryteuthis pealeii. The sequence continues at coordinate 54,183,115 of CM042163.1, forward strand.
CCATCATCAGGGCATTATAAATAATTTAATGTAACTTCTGAAAATTATATATGTATACATTATACCAGAGATGCTGATAGGTACGCATCCTGCATCACCTGACACACAAAAATCTAAAAGGACGCAGTAAAATCATATCCATGCATCCCAGTGTTTTTCTTTTTCCTTCCCTCACCATTTCAACCTAAGTGTAAATACATTTCAATAGTTTCTTAGGAATGAATTACACAGTATAGGTTACAAGGTATGAGTTAGAAGGCTTTAGTTGTTTCCCCCAAAAAACCCTACAATTTAGATGGCTTTAGTTGTATAGAATACTAAGTCCAATTACCGTCGAATACAATTCGTAACTCAATACGATTCTGAGATGTCGTAAAGACCACTGAAAAGTGACAGGATTTATGGAGCCTCAGAGGACCCTACAAACCAAGCAGCCAATCAGGACTCAGGGAATGGACTCACCCAAATGCATGGGTGGACTGTTCTGAATTCCCATAAATACCAGTTATCTTGACACTGGTGCAGTTGGGCTTGGCCAGTCACATTGCTCAAACCAATTGTTGACTGACTGACTTCAATAAGTTGGAAACCATAAATTTTCCTGGGTCTCAAATACGTGTGTCCCAGGACACACTAAATCAAAAAGCTATCAGCATCACCGTTTATATATATATACACACACACAGACAGAATGTTACTTTGACTTATGAGTGTCCCAACTTACAAGTTTTCCAATTTATGATCACAGCTGATTGTTTTGTGTTGAGAGCTAAAATTTGAGGTATGAGCGGGCTTCAGATATGCTTATGTAAATATATATTTACCAACCCCTCCACACGAGCAGGATGCGACACAAGGTCAATTTCTTAAGCGGAGTCCAGCAGGTTTGAATTCAGAGTTTTCCTGCTCTTAGACCAGTTGCCTAACCAAGGTTAAACAGCCCAGTCTGCCCTACTATTTACCCATAGCTGGAGGGAGAGTAGGATTCATACCTTTCCCAAGGGTATTAGCACTAAGTGAAATGCAATTACCACGTCCAGGATTTGAACTCAGGGCGACGAGTCCATTTCCCATGACTTTAACCATTACACCACGCGTTTCCTAAATATGCTTATGTAAATAAGTTCACTAAAAACATTAAAGTTTCTAGATTTATTGTGCCAAAAAAACATTTATAAAAAAAAAATATCAAAACAATACAATTCATAATTCATTACATCCTATTTATTGTTTTTATACAATGCTATTTTTCTTATTTAAAAAAAAAAATTAGGGTGTTTTTTGGGGGGAAAGAGAGTTGGAACAGATTAATGGCATTTCCATTTATTTCAATTTGGAACATTGATCTGAAATACAAGTAAATCGTTTGTTTGTTTTACGACATATCAACCTCAGTGGGTCATTTAATGCCAAAAAAGATTTGAAATAAATTCATTCTCAATGAATACTCAAATTTTTTTCTTCTATTTAACTTATAGATGAGACCCTAATAGTACTACCACTCTGGTCAGAGTGGACCAGGGAGCAATGGTGATGAAGGGGTGGTCCAGAACTGAAACCTAACCATCAGATAGAGTTTAACATCATTCCCAGGACATGAAGACCCTCAGCTACTACCTTCTAGCACACATGATAAAAAGGTTGAGGTTTGCCATAAGGGCAATAGGGTTGGGGCAATCATATTAGTGCTAGGGTTTGACGTGACCAACCGATTGATCAGAGGAGGCCTCTAGCTGAAAGAATTAAACTCTAAAGTCAAGGTTTACAGTTTTGTTTTATGGCATATCAACCCTTTTCGGGTCATTTAATGCTGAATCAAATCCTTTATATTATCAGGTTGCATACAGTACCTGCTGTTGCTTAAATGGTCACCCATCCAAGTATTGAACAGGTTCATCGCTGCTTAACTTTGGTGATCTAGTGGGAACCGGTGCTTTCAATGTGACCAAACTATGGCCTGCCAACGGTATCCGAATGTTGTGTTCTTTGATAATGTTTTGAAAATAAATATGTTGGTTAAATTTGTTTTGTGCATCTATGCCACTCATCCATGGAAAGATAAATTTTGTTTTACATCTTTTTCTCAGAGCTTTCGTTCTGGCTAGCAAACACAATAATAATGTGGCCTGTGTTCGTTATTTTTATCAATTATCCAGCCCACCATGAAAAAAGTTTAGTGATTCCTGCTTTAATCTTAAGTCAAGGTACCTCTGTATTTGAAATTTTCAACACTTAAATTTAAGTAGTGAGTTTTTCAAAAAGTTTGTTCTATTTTTACCATTAGATGGCACTGGAAGTGTTTAGTCTTAGCAAACTTCACCCAGAAAGATTAATTTAACTTATATTCTGATTAGTATTATCATCCACTTGTGAGACTCAAGTACTTTTTCCTTCCAAATTCAAGTAGTTATTGAATAATTAATGTAGTTATTGAATTAATCACTTAGCAAAAATGTTCATTTGATGGCATTAGGAGCATTCAGTTTTAGCTAACTTCATTCAAAATGCTAAATATCTTATTTGTAGTGATTTGTGTAGACTGATCAGTATTCAACAGTGTTGCTAGTTGAATCTGCTTCTAAGAATCCAGACTTGGTAGGTGGTTTGAATATCAGGTTGGGCTATTCTACTATGTGGAATGGTCAAGTCTATTTCTAGGATTGTGATTGGCTGGTGGTTTTAGTGGGGATATTTTTATCCATATATACTAAACACTTGACCATGTTCTGTCAGTTGCTACAGAGAGTGTATTTGGTTACGCTCTATCTTTTTTGTCTGGTCACTGAATGCTAGTCACAAGCTTTTGTGAAAGTGAGTATGTTCATTCTACATTAGTCAATAAAGCTAAAGAAAGTCTTTTAATACAACCATACAATAATTTTTATTTAGGTACTTGTTGGGTAATGGTTATCATCATAGGAAATGGAGACAGCGACCAGAGTTCAAATCCAGTACAAGGCTATTTCCATTTCATATAGCACTACTACCCTTGGGTAAGGTATACATAGAACTATCCTACTGCCAGACAGGTAAATAGTAAGGCAGGCTGGGCTCTTTATTCTTAGTATGAGAACCATTCTAGAAAAGAAAAACTCAGCCCAGTTTATATACATGTTGAAAAGATAAATGGAAAACTATATATATATTGGTATGGATGAAATTTATTATATGCTGACACGTGTTTTGACAGGGATTTGTTTACACGTGCAGTATTCTATTTAAAATTATTTTAAATATGAAATAAAATAATAGAAAAACGTATGTAAACAGATTTTACCCTTCTGCAGAGGTGCAGTCGGTGTATTCTACAGCCCCAGATGATAGGGCAGAGATTATAGATGGAATAAGATACAATTGGGTTAAATATATTTTACAAGTACACAAAAACACTACTTGCAGTATCTATGCATTGAAATCTATAAGAAAAGACAATAAAATTGACACCTAAAATTTGCATGAAAATAGGTAATTTTAAGACATAATTAGGGGGCCTTTGAATCCTCATATCTCTGTCAATTCTTTAAATTGAGCACTTTCTTTGGTATCATTGTAATTACACATCAAAATCTATCGGGAAAGACAATAAAATCGACACCTAAAATTCACACAAAAATAGGTGATTTTAAGGACTATCAGGGTTATTAAAGGCTCATATCTCGCCAATTCTTTAAATTGAGCACTTTCTTTGGTATCATTGTAATCTACATATCAAAATCTATCAGGAAAGACAAAAATCGACACCTAAAATTCACACAAAAATAGGTGATTTTAAGGGACTATCAGGGTTGTTAAAGGCTCATATCTCTGCCAATTCTTCAAATTGAGCACTTTCTTTGGTATCATTGTAAATCTATCAGAAAAGACAATAAAATCAACACTTAAAATTTGCACAAAAATAGGTGTTTCTTATCTTCAGTGAAAAACCTGAGAGCAAGACAATGTCTTCAACTCAAACAAACTATTTTTTTTTTTTTTTTTTAAATAAAGTCAGCAGAGTGGCTTATTGTCGTTATCAGCTGGATAGCAAGGGTGTCTATCCTTTTTTTTTTATAAGTGCCAGACTATGAAGATTGTTTTTGCACCTGGGATGGAATGCTACACCTACTGTTACCTCCCCACTTTACCATACAGAACCAAGCTGTGCTACTCCTGTGCTAAGATGGCAAGGTCCAGTATGGAACTCTGGAACCTTGTGGTTCTGAGGCAGATGCTCTACTGACTGAGCTAAACCAACCCTATTTATACCAAAATGATTAAAAAGAAAACTTTTCCTAACCAGATAAAGAAACTATCATTTCAGATTTCAAGTTCTGTTTAGTTTTTGTTCAATTTAAATTTCCAGATATAATCTCCCCATAGCCCGGCCAAAAAAAATTCGCCTTCATTCCACATTGAATTTGAGGCACTAAAAAAAAAAAAAAAAAAAAAAAAAAGTTTTTAAGTCATTTCTTGTTCAATTTAGATTTTCAGGTATAATGTCCCCATACCCTCAGCAAAAAAACACCTGTAATTTGGTTTTAGATTTTCCAGATATTTCTTGTTTGATTTAAATTTCCAGGTATAATGTCCCCACCAAAAAATTTTTTGCCATCATTCCTCATTGACTGTAACTAAAAAAAAAAATAATTGTAATTTGGTTCTTGAGTTTTAAGATAGCGGAAGTACCAGTTCCACTATTGTGTAAGGAACAAACGGAAGTGCCAGTTCTGCCATTGTTATTTGTCAATAAAATAAATAAAAAAATTTTAAAAAATAAAAAAAAAAAAAAAAACAAGACTCTCTCTAGAGTCATGCATTGAATTTATTAAAGCTATTATTGTGAACAATTATGGCATTACAGTTTAATTGTAGAAAATTACAAGTAAAAGTTAATCAATTAAATCGTTAAGTTAAGGTTAATTCAATCAAGTTATAATCAAATCAATTATATAATGAAATTATAACACTTCTTGGTTAAAATTAGCAACAACATTAAGTTCATGAAAACAGCAAATATTAATGACAGATGTTACAATTCATGAGAGGTCATGAATTGTGAACAGACCTGTAGCTAAGAATTTAAATTAAGGGCTATTAACTTTGTGTTCAGGGAGTCTATAGAAAATTACTGATGACGGTTATGACCTTTTAATCCCTTGAAAACACATGACAGACACATGATAGTGTTGCATACCCTTCTTCTTTACTTACTTCTTACTTCTATTCTTCTTCTAGCATCTTTGACATCTTAAATTCTTCTAGATCTCTTCTAGCGTCTTGGTGATTGGTCGCACTTGGCTCATTTTTTCTTCCAATCAGTCCTGTTACCATTAATCCCAAGACAGTGTTATTTTTCTTAAGCTTTTATTTCCTTAACTAAACATTTCATGTAACTAATTATCTGACTAACATAGCGCGCGTATGCAGAGTGAGTTACAGTTAAGGCAGCACATCTTCACTGCCTGATGTCCAACTGAAAACTGGGACCAAACCAGGTCCCTCGTGACTTCACGTAATTTGGCGGGCTTTCTGTACTATTCCATGGAAAGTCCCACCCATGGTATGAAAAGGGCCATCCCTTTAGAAATACAGGGGATTGACAATCTTATGCAACCGCAATAGTTGAAATTAGATGCAACCTAGCTTTCGAAGGAGAGAGATCGTCTCTCCCTGGGTCCAATCTCATTCCCCGTGGTGGAACTAATCAAGATGGGCTAGAAGAAAATAAAGCTTGATCAAGCAAAAACAGGTCTTGTGTTTAAATAATTAACTCAATGGCCAGCTTAGCCCAGCCCAAGAAGAATTAGCAAGGAAGAAGAAGCCAGCAGATAGAAGTCAACAAAACAAGATGGTGGCCAGCCGAGTTAGAAGAATCACCAGAAGCAGCAGATTAACAAGAATTGGATCATGAAAGATCATCTCCTCTCTAATCTAAGTCTCTCTCTCTCTTCTCTCATATACCTGATGTTATAAGGGTTATATAACAAAACATGTCGTAAGAGAAAAATTATCTCAAATGGTTGGGTGGTTGGATTTTTCAAATGGAGAAAGAATCAAATGTATACAGATTGCTTAAAACTCCTCAATGGAGTAGAGAAGAGACTCATTTACCTGTTTCATTCATAATATTTATGTTGGATTTTGTGTAAAGTATTCAACTCTGTTACAAGATGAATGCAAGACTAAAACTAGAGTTTGGTAGGTGGCTTATATGGAGCTTTGGATTGTTCCATTATGAACTCAGGCAAGTTCATTTCCTAAGTTCTGATTGGCTGTTGGATTTTAGGGTGACTAAGAACATGGATAAGTACCCACTCTTCAGACATCACTTTGCATTATGCCAGCAGCATGCAAGGACTGTATTTAAGTTACAGCTTGCCTGTTGTTCTCGTCTGCTAACTCGACGGTAGTTAGAACCCCACTGCGATGGTGAGTATCATATTGTTTCTATATCTGGAGGATAACTTCTACAATTTAAACATTTACAAATCAACAATAAAAAGAAAACTTCAGTAAAATGAAGCTATGCTTTAAAAATTTGATTATCTGTAATAAATTTGACACAAGACTAGAGTAAGGTTTCTCAAAGTGGTCTACATAGACCTCCTGGGGTTTATACAACAACTCAGGGGGTCTGTAAGTATTTGGTGTCTACAAAGGGGCTATGGAAACTACTAAGTCTTCTTAGCAATTAGAAGAAATTAATTCCACAAGAATCCTGGAAAACATGTTCATGTTGATATATTTTCAAAAGTTTAAGCCCAATATTCATGAACTTATCAGAAGTAATTCAGCTTCAACCATCACATTAGGAAATAAGCTTCCTTGGTAAATTATTAAGTTAGTATTGAATATTTGCAACTCTTTTTTACATATTACAGTTATTTTACAATTAACAGTTTTACATAAACATTTGTGCAGAATTGATTAATTACATAATTGGTTGCAAAAAAACAACTTCAAGGTGCTCTGGGATATATATAAGGAGGGAGTCCATGATAAGTCTATTACATTTTTGTAGAGGTCTACAGACTTAAAAGTTTGAGAACCCCTGCTGATAGAGAGAGATAGAGAGAGAGAGAGAGATAGAGAGAGAGATAGAGAGAGAGATAGAGAGAGAGATAGAGAGAGAGAGAGAGATAGGCTATTTAGTTTGTTGTCAGTGTTGGAGCTCTACAACTCCAAACATTTATCTGTAATGAATTTATTGAAGGTCAAAATACATATTTACCAACCCCCTCCACACAGCCTCTTTAACCTTGGTATGGCAACCAGTCTAGGAAAAGGAAAACTCCTGATTAAAAACTGTTAAAACTGCTTAAAAAATTGACCTTGTGTCACATCCAGCTCCTTCAGAGAGATTGGTATGGTAAATATATATATAAATCATTGATTCTTAACTGTGACCCACAAGCTCCCCGGGGTGATGTCACATTTCTGGGAAGCCCATATGAAAATAAATAGGATACCGGGAGCCACAGTAATATTCTAATGAGCCGCACCAACTCAAATGCCAAGTTTTAAATCATCTTGTCATAATCCTCACATTACATTGTGACAATTTCAACAGCATATATATTGAGAATTACAAACGGTTTGCTTACTTAGTATTTATTACATCCAGACAGGAAAGTGTTAACCAGGGCAGGTCCCAACTCCACCCCCACATTTTCAGCTGGGGGACAGGAAGTATCATTCAGATTCATGGCTGATAGGAAAACAGTAAAAATGAACAAAAATTGTTTTTGAGTAGGGCGATTCGTCCGTCATCACTAGCCAAAATATGGGCCCTACTCCGGGTGCAAATATTTAAATTTTAATGTAATTAAGTATCATATTAAATTAGAAAGACTAACAAAAGTAAATAAGAATGCATATAAAAAGATTACACTTATTGATTTTAATTGATTTTATATAAAATTATACATAGGATTGCTTTTGATATTATTTGAGAATAAAACAATATTAGAAATAAATAACAACCAAGTAATTATTTATTAAACCCATTTTTTTAAAAACCAGTATGGA
>CM042163.1:54196121-54283593 GCA_023376005.1 Doryteuthis pealeii
GCTTCAAAGATTTCTATAGGCAATGGTAAATCACAAGCCAGTCTTAAAAAAAAAAAAAGAAAAAAAGATCAACTATACGTACTGAGTTTTCCAGCACAAGTAGAAAACACAAATAGATTCTTTCGTTCTTTTTTTTTCTTACAGTTACAAAAAAATCTGTGCAGTTGTTTTCTACTCTATTAAGCACAACTACTCACTTTAAATTCTATACTACTGGATTCACTTATGAAACCTTTTGTCAGGTACACAGTTTCCTTCCCCCTACCTCTGCACACACACACACACACACATATATATAACAAATAAATAAATGAATAAATAAATAAAAGGTGCAGAAGAGGAACAGAAACCATATACCTATTATGAGTGTGACTGTGCATATATATATATATATATATATATATATATATATATATATATACATACACACACACACACACACCACACACACACACAATGTGTGTCAAAAGTATCAAGATTGAAGCTATATTTACCAAGATAGAAATGAACAATGAATGGAACATTAATTTTTTTCAGAATACAAGGTGTGTCAAACAGTAGAAAAAATCTTGATACTTTTTTTGACACCTTGTGTATGTGTGTGTGTGTGGTGTGTGTATATATATATATATATATAGAGAGAGAGAGAGAGAGAGAGAGGAGAGAGATAGAGAAATAAGGAGAGAGAGAGCGTCAGATATAGATAGAGAAATTATATTCATAAGCAGAGGTACCAAATAGTATTGAACTTTACATTGGCTGGCTGATCTAACATGCATATCTTGTCGAGACCAAATCACCAACATATACAAAGTTTCAGACTTTTAACTAGAAACCACAAAATAAAACACTGCGTTCACATACAATTCTTAATTTTATTAGATTTTATCACCTGTTAGAAAAAAAAAAAATTCCTTAATTCTAATACACCTTTCTAACCCGAATAGCCCACCCATTTCCCCCCCCAGTCCCTCTTGATTATACCAATCACTTTGGATATATCTAATTAAAATCAAACAATTCATCTGTCTTACTAACGAGTTATAAGCTTACTTTCATAAAATAAAATAAATGCATTAATGTACTTGACTGTTGGTTGCATAAAATACTTAACCAAGTCTAGATTGCCACCCTGGGCTTGGACTTCAGCCAACTATGTTATGAATACAGCTGGTTGAAGAAGCCACTTTTTTCTCTATTGAATAGTCGGCTTTTTCAGAACTCTGTTTCAACTAAGTAATATTATAACTCTTAAGTCTTTTTCCAATAGTTGGAACAAATATTATATATATATATACTAGACAAAACGTGATCCATGGTCACCCATTAAGCTTCACTAGATGATTAGGGAAAAAGGTAGGATCTGCCAAAATTATCATCTGCTTTTCATTTTAAAAACGAACTAAAATTTATTAAATTGATTATTTAAGTCAAATTTTTGTCTAAGTCGAAAAGTAGTAACATAATGGCATCAGTAAAAAAGCAAAATAATATTACACAATTTATTTTTGATATATTCAAATGTTTTTTTCGTCGATCNAAGATGCCTGCCAAGAGGCTACTTTAAAATCCGTTTTTACAAAATAAATTGTAACCTTTGCAATGAAAAAAATTCACACTGGATTGTTCAATTGAACACATATCCTAATATTATATTAGACAGGGATTGGTCTGTTGTTGACTTAATTGCTAATTTACGACTAATTAAAACCAATTAAACTGAATTTTTTTTAAAACAATGAGTAGTCCTAAAACCAATGAATATCTAAGTATAAATATTGTGTCCATAACATAAATAGAAAGAAAATCCTTTAGGAAATGAAAGTTGATAATCTAAGCTTTAGTTATAATATATATATATATATATATATATATATATATATATAAAAATGGAGATTCAGTGTCTGTCTGTCTGTCTGTAAACGAAAGTATGTCAATGCTTACATCGCAAATTATGTAAGTTTATCAATGATTCCATGTCAAATCAGCCAGGCATGTAATCCACCCACTTCAATTTATCTGAAATTTTGTCCAGGTGGGGGACTATTTTAAAGTAAGACAATCCTCAAAATTTGAACTTTAAATTCTAAAAAGTTATGTCGATTTTTGCTCTCCAAATTGAAATGATAAATTTTTGTAATCTATTTTTGTCTGTAAAATGAGTTCTAGAGCTTCCCTACTCCTAAAAATGAGTTATAAAAGCTTTTTGGCCCAAGGAATCCAGAAGTGCTATCAAAAATGTTATTTCTAACAAGTACAACCACTCTTGGACATAGTGAACCTGAGAGTATTGGCAATGAAGTGATACTCCACACTCCCAAAACTCCAGAATTGGAACCTCACCACTAGATGCAGTTTACCATCATACCGAGGACACTATGATGACAAAGTTTGTAAATATAGTATGCTGATGTGGATTTGTGAGTAAAGTGTGTTGATGTCTGTCTCACCAAGGATCACAGCCAAATAAAATCTTAATGAACCAATATTTTGTATAAATATTGACTTCAGACTCAAATACAGACGATTCAAGTGACCTCGGAGGTCATTTGTGGTTTTAGGAGGTCATCAGATGACAAAATATATCATTTCTGGCCAAACTGAACAAGTTGGAAAAATTGCTACGAGGCACAAAAATATTTTACCTCATAATATTAATGTTATAATATGTATAAACATTATGTTAGATGTTCAAAAATACATTAAAAAATGATCATGTTTTGAGAAAAAGCATTTAATAATATATTATTATATATATATATTATTGTTTGATTATACCCTTATACTATTATTTGGATTATTCGACTATTGTTCTCAATTTTTTTGTTAATACAACATTTCAGCGATTGTGCCCTCCAACCTTTTAGGTATTCTTATCAGACTTGGACCTCTCAAACTGGGAACCTTCTTGTCGTAATCGGAGCAACTCACAGAACTTTAACCCAACCCTTTATTCAATCCACAAGGGTATCCCTTTTCATTCGCGTAACCATAGTTGTGTTAATTATTATTCTGTTACTGTTGCCCCTGACCAGGATTGAACCTGCAGTCTAAGGATAACTTCACTTGAATGTCTTAATGCACTAGTTCTATATGTCCAATTGAACAATTTGTGTGAATTTTGGGAACTTATAAACCTAATGTCTTATCTTACTAGAAATCTACTTTTTTTTACTTGTGTATGATTTTACCTCGACTCATATTGCGTCCCCATTTTTTGTTATGAGGACAATAGTCTGAATAATTAAATACTTATTTCAAGCCTCATCTTAAAAAAAATAAAATTAAAAAAAAAAATAACAGAAATTTTTATTTAGCTTTTCTAAATGGAAAAGAGAGTTGAAGTTTGTTTTTTTTTAACAAAAATTAGCATAGGATTTATTGAACTTTGTTTTTGTTGGTCTCCAATTTTCCTTTATAAAAGACATCAATCAGTCTTGTATAAACAAACATACAGTAATATATATATAAGTTTGATATATGTATTTATTACCAATCCCTCCCCACAAGCAGGATATGACACAAGGTCAATTTTAAGCAGAGTTTTAACAGACTTTAATCAGTTTTTTTTTCTCCTTGACTGGTTGCCATACCAAGGTTAAAGAACTAGTCTGCCCAACTATTTTTACACATAGCTTGAGGGAGAATAATTAGATGCAGACCTTTCCAAAGTATTAACAATGTAAATGCAAACAGCTTTGTGTTTGTTTTGGTCTTTACTAGACAGTCAGTGGAGAGCCCTCCGTCAATATGTCTCAAGCCCTTGCACCTATATACGGTTGTCCAAACCCTATACCCTTATACTACCAAGCGCCCAACTGCTTTTTATCATATATATGCTAGAAAGCGGTGGCTGAGGATGTCTATGTCCTGATATGATGTTACACTATCTGATGATGAAGTCCAATTCTGGAGTCTGGGAATATGGAGTACCCCTTCACTATTACTCCCAGGTCCACTTGACCCGGAGTGTTAGTACCAGCTATGGATTAAGAAAGAGAAAAAAAGAGCTTAAAAAAAATGTGTTTAAAAGAAAAAAATTGAGTACCCATCAAGAATGAATAAACAAAAAACATTTCAGCATAAAAAAAGTAAAGTTGTCAGGGTGGCCTAAAGTTGGTACAGCCAATCAGCGAGGGAGCTATCCCCTTTTCACTAGCACTAGACCAGGAGATTTGTTTTGGTGTCTAAGGTGAGCACCATACCTACCTTCAGCTCCTTACTTTACTGCACAGATCCTGTGCTACTCATACGCCGAGTTGATGAGGGCCAGGATCGAACTAAGAACCTTGTGGTCAGATAAAATAACCCAACAAGGATTGACATGCCATAAAATCCAACACAGCAACCAAAAGGTTCGATATATTGACTGTCTATGACCATGTTTGACATTAATGAATTGTTTAACCTTATGAATATAACAGTTGCTTTAAAAACCAAAAAAGAATACATTTAAATCAATGTAATTGATCAATTGAAACAGTGCAACTCATTTAAGATTATCTATTGGACAAAAAAATATTTATCAGTAGGAAAAAAAATGTTCAATATCTCCCAACAAGTCATGTGATTAATTCAATCATGTGTCTTTATACAAAAACCTAGAATTATTGACAATGGACCAAGTAAGAAAAAAAGAAAATTTAAAAGTAAAATAATTACTGTCATGGTCACTCAATTGACATGTTAGTTATTTCATTTTTTATATACCAATTAACTACACCACAATATCTAGTCTTAGAAATAATCTGGTTGATTTTTATAAATCCCATTTTATCAATTGTGCTGAACCCTTAAATTCACTTGCAACTCACAGGAAATAGGTAAGGGGACTACGGAAATCAGAGCCCAATATACAAACCCACATATCCTGTAACCAAGCATTTCACAATGCGAAGATCATCGCCCCAACTTAAAAAACATTCCTTGTGTCTGTCTTCGTAGACTTTTGTATTAATGACTAAGTAAGAAAAAAAAAAATCAAAAGGTAAAGTAATTACTGTAATGGTCACTAAATTGACCTGTTAGCTATTCTTCATTTTATATAAGTATTTTGTTTACCAAATTTAAACTATCACCACACATCTAGTTTTGAATAATTTAGTGTAGTTTAAGTTTCATAAATCCCATTTATCAATTGCTACCGACCTTAAATTCACTTTGGTCTATGAGACCTAAGCGGAAATGGGTAAGGGAATCACAGAGCTCTTATACAAACCTTACTTAGTTTTCACTATGCTAGTCAAAAGGGCAACACAGTAATATTGTATACATTGCATGTCCATTTTTTTCTTGTGTTTCCATTTATTTTTAGTGTATCTATTTCTTCCTTGAACAGTTTTCTCGTGCTTATTAAATACTAGATAACATAATATGAAGTGTCCAGCATTTTGTTAGTACCAAAGACCAGTGACAAATTACAATGATTACAGTGTATCACTGAGACCACCCTTTTAGTTACTTTTGTTTAACCAATTTAAACTACCACCAATAATATTTAGTGTTAGAATAAATTAGTTGATTTTTATGAATCCCATTTTATTCAGATTGCTGCTGACCCTTACATTTACTGCCAAATTAAAAGATATAAGCGGGGAAAAATGGATAAAAGGAATCACAAGGCCCATATTACATTACGTTGATTACTATTTCTGGTCAAAAAGTACATATGAAGATTTGTATAAACACCGCGTGTCCATTTCTTTCTTGTGTTTCTATTGAAATGTATTTGTTATCTTTTATTGAATGTTATCTATTTCTTCTTTGCACATTTTTCACTGGTTTTTATTAAATAAAATTAATAAACATAGTGAGGCGCATTATTTTTTTATTTCCATGCAGACCAGCAGCAAGTTACTATTACCCACCTCCACAAAGAATTTTCAAAATTCTCTCTCCCTAAAATCATTTTAATAAAGTAAAGGTTCTTTGGAATGGCCTATTGTGTATCAGCCCAAAAAAAACAAGGGAGCTAAAACCTCTTTTCAACTAGGTACTTTGCTGCCTTTACACACAGATGCTTGCTTATGTTTATAACTCTTCATTTTTACTTCTATTATTCTTCCTGCTCATCTTTGAGATCTACGTCATCTTCTACGTCTGAACTTCGTCTTGTGGTCATCCACTAATTCATTTCTTCTAGATCAGTCTTGTCTGCCATCTCTGTGTGTTTGACACCTTGTGTGTGTGTGTACATATATAGATATATGAGAGAGAGAGAGAGAGAGAGAGAGACGGAGAGAGATAGAGAGAGAGAGAGAGAGCGTCATATAGATAGAGAAATTATATTCATAAGCAGAGGTACCAAATAGTATTGAACTTTATATTGGCTGGCTGATCTAACATGCCTATCTTGTCGAGACCAAATCACCAACATATACAAAGTTTCAGACTTTTAACTAGAAACCACAAAATAAAACACTGCGTTCACATACAATTCTTAATTTTATTAGATTTTATCACCTGTTAGAAAAAAAAAAATTCCTTAATTCTAATACCACCTTTCTAACCCGAATAGCCCACCCATTTCCCCCCCCCCAGTCCCTCTTGATTATACCAATCACTTTGGATATATCTAATTAAAATCAAACAATCATCTGTCTTACTAAACGAGTTATAAGCTTACTTCATAAAATAAAATAAATGCATTAATGTACTTGACTGTTGGTTGCATAAAATACTTAACCAAGTCTAGATTGCCACTCCTGGGCTTGGACTTCAGCCAACTATGTTATGAATACAGCTGGTTGAAGAAGCCACTTTTTTCTCTATTGAATAGTCGGCTTTTTCAGAAACTCTGTTTCAACTAAGTAATATTATAACTCTTAAGTCTTTTTCCAATAGTTGGAACAAAATATATATATATATATACTAGACAAAACGTGATCCATTGGGTCACCCATTAAGCTCTCACTAGATGATTAGGGAAAAGAGTAGGATCTGCCAAAATATCATCTGCTTTTCATTTTAAAAACGAACTAAAATTTATTAAATTGATTATTTAAGGTCAAATTTTTGTCTAAGTCGAAAAGTAGTAACATAATGAGCATCAGTAAAAAAGCAAAATAATATTACACAATTTATTTTTGATATATTTCAAATGTTTTTTTCGTCGATCAAGATGCCTGCCAAGAGGCTACTTAAAATCCGTTTTTACAAAATAAATTGTAACTTTTGCAATTGAAAAAAATTCACACTGGATTGTTCAATTGAACACATATCCTAATATTATATTAGACAGGGATTGGTCTGTTGTTGACTTAATTGCTAATTTACGACTAATTAAAACCAATTAAACTGAATTTTTTTTTAAAACAATGAGTAGTCCTAAAACCAATGAATATCTAAGTATAAATATTGTGTCCATAACATAAATAGAAAGAAAATCCTTTAGGAAATGAAAGTTGATAATCTAAGCTTTAGTATAATATATATATATATATATATATATATATATATATATATATAAAAAATGGAGATTCAGTGTCTGTCTGTCTGTCTGTAAACGAAAGTATGTCAATGCTTACATCGCAAATTATGTAAGTTTATCAATGATTCGATGTCAAATCATCCAGGCCATGTAATCCACCCACTTCAATTTATCTGAAATTTTGTCCAGGTGGGGGACTATTTTAAAGTAAGACAATCCTCAAAATTTGAACTTTAAATTCTAAAAAGTTATGTCGATTTTTTGCTCTCCAAATTGAAATGATAAATTTTTGTAATCTATTTTTGTCTGTAAAATGAGTTCTAGAGCTTCCCTACTCCTAAAAATGAGTTTATAAAAGCTTTTTGGCCCAAGGAATCCAGAAGTGCTATCAAAAATGTTATTTCTAACAAGTACAACCACTCTTGGACATAGTGAACCTGAGAGTATTGGCAATGAAGTGATACTCCACACTCCCCAAAACTCCAGAATTGGAACCTCACCACTAGATGCAGTTTACCATCATACCGAGGACACTATGATGACAAAGTTTGTAAATATATGTATGCGTATGTGGATTTGTGAGTAGAGTGTGTTGACGTCTGTCTCACCAAGGATCACAGCCAAATAAAATCTTAATGAACCAATATTTTGTATAAATATTGATTTCAGACTCAAATACAGACGATTCAAGGTTGACCTCGGAGGTCATTTGTGGTTTTAGGAGGTCATCAGATGACAAAATATACCATTTCCGGCCAAACTGAACAAGCTGGAAAATTTGCTATGAGGCACAAAAATATTTTTACCTCATAAATATTATGTTATAATATGTATAAACATTATGTTAGATGTTCAAAAATACATTAAAAAAATTATCATGTTTTGAAAAAAGCATTTAAATTATTATTATATATATATATATATATATATATATATATATATATTATTGATTTATACCCTTATACTATTATTTGGATTATTCGGACTATTGTTCTCAATTTTTTTGGTTATCCGTACAACATTTCAGCCGATGTGCCCTCTGACCTTCTTTAGGTATTTCTTATCAGACTCGGGAGATCTCTCAAACTTGGGAACCTTCTTGTCGTAATCGGGAGCCATCTCAGAACTTTGAACCCAACCCTTTATTCAATCCACAGGGGTATCCCGTTTTCATTCCGTTAACCATAGCTGTGTTAATTATTATTCTGTTACTGTTTCCCTTGACCAGGATTGAACCTGCAGTCTAGAGATAACTGTCACTTGGAATAGTGGATTAAGACAGTTCTATGTGTCCAATTGAACAATTTGGTGTGAATTTTGGGAACTTATAAACCTAATGTCTTATCTTACCTAGAATATCTACTTTTTTACTTGTGTATGACTTTACCTCGACTCATATTGCGTCCCCATTTTTTTGTTATGAGGACAATAGTCTGAATAATCCAAATACTTATTACCAAGCCTTATCTTAAAAAAAAAAAATTAAAAAAAAAAAAAAAAAAAATCAGAAATGTTTATTTAGCTTTTCTAATGGAAAAAGAGGTTGATTTTTTTTTTAACCCCCTCTTGGACAAAAATTAGGCATGGATTTTTATTGAACTTTGGTTTTTGTTGATCTCCAATTTTCCTTTATAAAAGGACATGCATTCAGTCGTCGTATAAACAACCATACAGAATATATATATAAGTTTGATATATGTATTTATTACCTAATCCCTCCCCACAAGCAGGATGTGACACAAGGTCAATTTTAAGCAGAGTTTTAACAGATTTTAATTCAGAGTTTTTATTTCTCCTAGACTGGTTACCATACCAAGGTTAAAGAACCTAGTCTGCCCAACTATTTTTACACATAGCTTGAGGGAGAATAATTAGATGCAGACCTTTCCCAAAGGTATTAACATAATGTGAAATGCAAACAGCTTTGTTGTTTGCTTTGGTCTTTACTAGACAGGCAGCTGGTCATGTCAAGCCCTTGCACCTATACGGTTGTCCAAACCCTATTACCCTTATACCAAGCCCCAACTCTTTATCATATATATATATGCTAGAAAGCGGTGGCTGAGGATGTCTATGTCCTGGTATGATGTTACACTATCTGATGGTGAAGTTCCAATTCTGGAGCTCTGGGGAATATGGAGTACCCCTTCACTATTACTCCCAGGTCCACTGACCCGGAGTGGTAGTACCAGCTATGGATTAGATAGAGAGAAAAAAGAGCTTTAAAAAAATGTGTTTAAAAAGAAAAAATTGAGTACCCATCAAGAATGAATCAAACAAAACATTTTCAGCATAAAAAAAGTAAAGTTGTCAGGGTGGCCTAAAGTTGGTATCAGCCAATCAGCGAGGGAGTCTAGCCCCTTTTCACTAGCACTAGACCAAGGAGATTGTTTTGGTGTCTAAGGTGAGCACCATACCTACCTTCAGCTCCTTACTTTACTGCACAGATCCCTGTGCTACTCATATGCTGAGTTGATGAGGGCCAGTATCGAACTAGGAACCTTGTGGTCAGCATAAAATAACCCAACAAGGATTGACATGCCATAAAATCCAACCAGCAATCAAAAGGTTGATATATTGACCGTCTATGACCATGTTCAGACATTAATGAATTGTTTAACCTTATGAATAACAGTTGCTTTAAAAACCAAAAAGAATACATTAAATCAATGCTAACTTGATTCATTGAAACAGTGCAACTCATTTTAAGATTATCTATTGGACAAAAAAATATTTATCAGTTAGGAA
Organism: Doryteuthis pealeii; assembly: GCA_023376005.1. Taxonomy (NCBI): domain Eukaryota; kingdom Metazoa; phylum Mollusca; class Cephalopoda; order Myopsida; family Loliginidae; genus Doryteuthis; species Doryteuthis pealeii. The sequence goes on from CM042163.1 coordinate 54,206,299, forward strand.
AAAAAATGTTCAATATTTCCCAACAAGTCATGTGATTAATTCAATCATGTGTCTTTATACAAAAACCTAGAATTATTGACAATGACCAAGTAAGAAGAAAAAAAAAAAAAAAAAAGAATAAGTAAAGTAATTACTGTCATGGTCACTCAATTGACATGTTAGTTATATTTCATTTTTTATATACCAATTTAACTACCACCACAATATCTAGTCTTAGAATAATCTGGTTGATTTTTATAAATCCCATTTTATCAATTGTTGCTGAACCCTTAAATTCACTGCAACTCACAGGAAATGGGTAAGGGGACTAGGAGAATCAGAGCCCATATACAAACCCTACATATCCTGTAACCAAGCATTTCACAATGCGAAGATCATCGCCCCAACTTTAAAAACATTCCTTGTGTCGTCTTCGTAGACTTTTGTATAATGACTAAGTAAGAAAAAAAAAATCAAAGGTAAAGTAATTACTGTAATGGTCACTAAATTGACCTGTTAGCTATTCTTCATTTTTATATAAGTATTTTTGTTTACCAATTTAACTATCACCACAACATCTAGTTTTAGAATAATTTAGTGTAGTTAAGTTTCATAAATCCCATTTATCAGTTGCTACTGACCTTTAAATTCACTTTGGTCTATGAGACCCTAAGCGGAAATGAGTAAGGGAATCAGAGCTCTTATACAAACCTTACTTAGTTTCACTACTGCTAGTCAAAGAGGCAACACAGTAAGTATTGTATGACATTGCGTGTCCATTTCTTTCTTGTGTTTCAATTTATTTTGAAATGTATCGTTATCTTTTATTGAATGTTATCTATTTCTTCCTTTGAACCGTTTTCTCGGTGCTTATTAAATAAACTAGATAACATAAGTATGAAGTGTCCAGCATTTTGTTAGTACACAGACCAGTGACAATTACAATGATTACAGTGTATCACTGAAGACCCCCTTTTTAGTTACTTTTGTTTACCAATTTAACTACCACCATAATATTTAGTGTTAGAATAATTTAGTTGATTTTTATGAATCCCATTTTATCAGTTGCTGCTGGCCCTTACATTTACTGCCAAATTAAGATTAAGCAGAAATGGATAAAGGAATCACAGCCCATATAACAACCTTACAGTTAGATTACTATTTCTGATCAAAAAGTGACATGATGAGAATTTGTATAAGAAACTGCGTGTCCATTTCTTTCTTGTGTTTCTATTGAAATGTATTTGTTATCTTTTATTGAATGTTATCTATTTCTTCTTTGCACATTTTTCACTGTTTTTATTAAATAAAATTAATAACATCAGTTGAGGCATTATTATTTTTATTTCCATGCAGACCAGCAGCAGTTACTATTACCACCTCCACAAGATTTTCAAATTCTCTCTCCATAATCATTTTAACAAAGTAAAGTCTTGGAATGGCCTATTGTTGGTATCAGCCAAACAGCAAGGGAGTCTAACCTCTTTTCACTAGCACCCGACCAAAGAGATTTTCTTTGTTCAGGTAGTTTGCTGCTTTACCACACAGATGCTGTGCTACTCATGTGCTGAGTTGGCAAGGACTGATATCGAACCTGGAACCATGTGATTCCTAGGTGAATGCTCTACCAACTGAGCTAAACTGGCTAGTCACTTTAATATTAGACAATGTACAGTATCAATATCCACATAAGAAAGGCATGAATTACAATAGATATAATCGATAATATGGAAATCTGATCTCTCTGATAAGACGAAGTTAAAATTCTTCCAAGCTGTAGCCATGTCAGTACTACTATATGATCGCACCACTTGGACTAACTAAACACTTGAGGAAAAGGTAGATGGGGACTACACAAGCAATGATGCTGATAGCTTTTTGATTTAGTGCATCCTGGGATGCACATATTTGCTTTAAATGAGTACCTGGGAAAATTTATGGGCCCGACTAAAGCCGCTTAACTCCTACTTTGTAACCTATCCTGAGTAATTCATTTCTAAGAAACTATTGAAATGTATTTACAGTTAGCTTGAAATGGTGAGGGAAGAAAAAAGAAAAACAGTGGGATGCATGGATACAATTTTTGTGTGTTAGGGATGCAGGATGTGTACCTATCAGTATCTCTGCACAAAGATGCTGTGCGCTGTCTTTAATAAATCCTGGAAGCAGCACCCCACAAAAGAACAGCTGTACAGCCACTTGCCTCCTATCACACAAACTATTCGGATAAAACAAACAAGAAATGCTGGAAAAGCAGGGATGAATTCATAAATGATGTTCTCCTGGGGGCACCTGCACATGGGCCCATCAGTGTGGGTTAACGAGCAAAAACCTACATCAGTCAGCTCTGTGCGGATACTGGATGCTGTGCAGAATACCAGGAGCAATAACCAATAGGGATGTGTGGAAAAGAAGAGCCATAGGATTTATGCTGTCGACATGACCTGATGATGATGATTGTGATTTATTGAAAAGAATGTGCAATGTTTCTTCTGGACATTGGTGATTACTTATTTTAATTTTTTTTCCCCTGAAGACCTCACTTCTGGGATTACTCTCATAATTTTGTCAATTCTTTTAAACTTTTACATGTGTGACAAAAATCTAATAAATATTAAATTCTTTCCAACATAGGGCTATTTAGAGGTCATAAACGGACCCCTGATGAAATTCAGGCCCTTAAACATGTGTTTGTCAAAAGTCTAATAAATATTAAATTCTTTCCAACATAGGGCTATTTAGAGGTCAAAAATAGACCCCTGATGAAATTCAGGCCCTTAAACATGTGTTTGTCAAAAATCTAATAAATATTAAATTCTTTCCAACATAGGGCTATTTAGAGGTCAAAAATAGACCCCTGATGAAATTCAGGCCCTTAAACATGTGTTTGTCAAAAGTCTAATAAATATTAAATTCTTTCCAACATAGGGCTATTTAAAGGTTTATCATATTTTTTAACAAATTAGCCATGTTCAATCCAAATATTGATGAAACTGCCAATTTAGCCCACTGTTCTGTACAAGCTCCAAACATTCTTATCAATATTACAATAGCATTCACTATTAAATATATTATATTAGTAGAACAGATCACTAATTAGCACTGATCCTATTCTAGTAGCGGATTTAACAGGTTTGAATTCAGAGTTTTCTTTCTCCTAGACTGGTTGCCTAACCAAGGTTAAAGAGTCCAGTCTGCCCTACTAAAGATCACTAATTAGGACTGAGCCTATTCTAGTAGTGACCACTCCAAACAGAGTTTAGTGCAGGTTTGAATTCAGAGTTTTCTTTCTCCTAGACTGGTTGCCTAACCAAGGTTAAAGAGTCCAGTCTGCCCTAGTATTTACCTATAGCTATATAGGAAGAGTAGTTGGATTCATACCTTTCCCAACGGTATTAGTGCTATGTGAACTGTAGCTTCGCCCAGGATTTGAACTCTAGTCGACGAGTCCATTTCTTGTGACTAACCATAAGACCACACGCCTCCAACTATAAATTTATTAAATGTACTTCAATTTAGCAGATAATGCACTGGTATGTCTATGCTACACATGCATTTTTTTTCTTTCTTTCTTTAAAAACAAAAAAGCTGCCGAATTCTTATTGATAATTTGATGCTTTCAACACGGGAACAGAAAACAATAACCAGACATTATGTGCTTCTCAGTTTGGAGCATTTTTCAGCTCACATGAGTCAAATGTAAAAAAAAATAAAAAAAGGATAAAAATTATTCTATTGTTTTTTGCTTGCTCATTTTAGCAACCTTTATATATTTGATGATATTTAACTAAGTTTTAACCAGTAGACAAAACAAGCCAATCACCACCCCCTGTCTTCCTTCCTCACCCCTCACAAAAAAAAAAAAAAAAAAAAAAAAAAAACTCCCACTCGATTTATTTAACAGTATAAAAAGTTATGCATTTATAGTTAGAGAGATGCGAGTAAATAGTCAGCATTCATTTTACTCAGATTTGACATTTAATAGATACTTGTTTAAATGCTGCATCCACTGGCATTGGTTTGATATCATCAGTTTATTTAGAGAATTTATATATACTAATTATTTGAAAATACTTATTACTAAGCTTTATCATAATTACAACTATGAGCCCCCAAAAAACATCCTACAGGTGAGATTTGAAGCTTGTTCTCATAGAAAACCTAAATTGGTACAGCATCCACCTCAAACCACAGGCTTCCAGGTTCAATACCAGCCCTCTTACAGAATGGATAGGGATTGATTTTTGGGTTGGTTATCGATTTTCCGGACATATGACCTTTAGGCACCCTTTTTGCTTTGCTGATTCATAAGTACATTTTTTCATTTATACCGTCAACATCCTGTTGTTTGTTAACCGACGATTTTTAGAGGGTTTTTTAAAATTATAAAACTAACCCCTAACCCTAACAAACAATCGGATGTTACGGTGTAAATGAAAAAAAAAATACTTATGAATCAGCATAGCAAAAGGGGTACCTAAAGGTCATATGGTTCGATTTTCCTAATGGACTCCAAAAGCTTTGAGTCACCAGTTCTCTAATCTAACCAAGGCTATCCCAAATACAGGTCTGGAAGCTATACATCTGGAATCTTTGATTGGTGTCAGGCATGTAGAGGCCTAAATTACCTAGAATTATTCATAAATGTTTTAGTAATACTATCATTTTCCTTAATTGTATGACCATTATCATCTTGCAACACCCTATGGTTAAAAATGAGACTGTCCAAGATGAAATGCAAAAATGCAAATCCTGATTATCTGGTGTTGCTTATCTGCCAAATTCTTATTACTTATGAGTGTTGTCACCTTAGCTAAATAATGGACCATTCTGTTTTTATTATAAAGATTGAAAGGGAAGAAAAAGGACATGCTACACAGATAATATATAAGAAAGAAAGAGTAGGGGAAATATATATAGAGAGGGGGTGAGTGCATGGAAGCAATAATGTTAATTGTCTCAATTGAACATAATGAAAAAAAAGGAAAGAAAAAAAAATGAGTGAGTTAAATCAAGGTTGTTATACTTTTTACATATTGAACTATTTAGCAATAGCTCTTACATAAATATATCACATATTGTAATAATTAAATCATCATACTATAGTATGTCCACAGGCCCTGCTAGTTATTATCATAATTACTAACCCCAAAACCCATCCTACAAGTGAGATTTTAAGCTTGTTCCTTGGAAAATCTAAATGAGAAATTTGATTCCAATTAGAGTTCATAGATTTAAGCTATATATTTATTGATTTATATCAGTTTAAAAAAAAAAAATAAAAAATAAAAAAAACACCAACATGAACTTAATTATATCTAATTAAAATATCTGAGGAATTTCACAAAAGACTTCAAGTACCAACATTTTAAAATTTCAATCTAGATGATTATAAAATAAGCATGTGATTTCACATTATACCTACATTGAAAATAGGAGGAGCATTTAGCTGAATGGTTATTGCTGTAGAAAAATGGAATCTGCGACACTAGTTAAACTTCTGGACAAGGCTGTTTGTGTTTCTCTTCATGCTAATGCCCTTGGAAAAGGCATGAATCCATCTGTTCTAGCTATGGTTAAATAATAGGACATATTGGGTTCCCAGTCTGCCCTTCTATTTACCTATAGTTAGAGAGAGAGAGAGAGTAGTTGGATGTATACCTTTACCATGGATATTAGCGCATGTGAAATGCAAACAGCCTCATCAATGATTTGAAATACTATATATGCAACTGGAGGCACATGGTCTAATGGTTAGAGTCGTAGGAAATGGACTCATTGTCCCAAGTTCAATTCCTAGACAAAGCTGTTGGCATTTCACATGGCACTTGGAAAGGTATAAATCCAATTCTCCCTCCAGCTATGGGTAAATAGCAGGGCAGACTGGGCTCTTTAACTATGGCTAGGTAACCAGTCTAGGAGAAGGAAAACTTTGAATTCAAACCTGTTAAACTCTGCTTAAGAAATTGACCCTGAGTGTGTCACATCTTGCTTCATGCGCAGGGGTTTCAGGTATAATATATATATATATATATATGCAACTGGAGTCAGGCATAGAGTAAAAGTCAGCAGACAGCGAGGAAGTCTATCCCCTTTTCACTAGTCCAAGAGCAGGAAGATGCCATCATCTCCCCACTTTACCATACAGATCCAAGCTTTGCTATTTATGAACTGAGTTGGCGAGGACCGGTATCAAACCAAGGTTAAATCAAACTTAACAGACCTAAATTCCACCATCGTATGTCACCCCGTCAAAAAAAATAAAATAAAATAAAAAATCAGGGAATGAACTGAATTTAATGAAATTTTTAGTGTTGATATATTAATGAATAAAAGATATAATGCACCAGTTATTTTATTTTAAAACTTTTACCTTTTTTCAAGTCAGTTAACTTGGAACCACAGATCTTTGAGGTGTAACACAGATTCTCAAAGATACATGGTTCCAAGTTAACTGACCTGAAAAAAATGCAAAAGTTTTTTAATAAAATAACTGGTGCATTGTATCTTTTATTCATTATATATCAACACTGAAAATTATTAAATTTGGTTAATTCCCTGATTTTTTTTTTTCTGTCGATGGCGGTGACATATGATGGTGGAATTTAGGTCCGTTAAGTTTGATTTAACCCAAACCTGGAACCTTGTAGTTCAGGTGGATGCTCTATCAACTAAGCTGAACTAGTGGTACTATTTAACCAATAGTTGAGATTCATTGATGGAAAAAAAAATAGTTGCCCTTTCCTGGAAAATTAAGCACTATACAAATATTTATATTTATCAAATTCAACTGAATTAACAGGTGCTTATATATACTTGTATGTATGTATGTATGTATGTATATATAACAGCATAAGAAGTTATTCAGCTTGATTTGAATGCTACTGATAATATGAGTACAGTGATGCTGATAGCTTTTTGATTTAGTGCGTCCTGGGACACACATATTTGCTTTGAATGAGTCCCCAGGAAAATTTATGGGTCCCAACTAAAGCCTTATAACTCCTACCTTGTAACCTATCCTGTGTAATTCATTTCTAAGAAACTATTGAAATGTATTTACAGTTAGCTTGAAATGGTGAGGGAAGAAAAAAGAAAAACACGGACACATGGATACAATATTACTGCATCAAATAATACTAGTGTTCCTTAATTGTACAACCATTATCATCTTGCAACACCCTCTGGTTAAAAATGAAACTGTCCAAATCGTCCAAGATGAAACACAAAATGTAAATCCTGATTATCTGGTGTTGTTTATCTGTCAAATTCTTATTTTTGATGAGTGTTGTCACCATTCCGTTTTTATCATAAAGATATTAACCCATGGCAGGGCATCAAGACTTCAAGCTACTTTGAGCCTAGTGACATCCCCCTTCTCTTTTCACACTCCTTTCATACAATTTTGGTAGGCCCTGTGTAATGTAGTGGGCTTGATTAAAGAAATGAAGTTGGAGGTAAATCTGTATATGTGATGTGGTGGAATCCATTTGGAAATGTGTGTATGATCAATTTAAAGAAGTAGGAGTGTAAATTGTAATATTTAATTTTCTCCCAAGTAAAAATGCCTTGGAGAACATTCATCTTACCTCTGTTCTCTTCTAATACTCAGCTCAGACTGCAAACTCTTCATTCTCTCTATCTCTTACACTCCTTCTCGCCTTTGCTGACCCATCAGAAACCAAAAGGTAGCCTTTCACATATTATCCCAAAATTCAGAGTAACTTTCCACTATTACATAAAACAAAACTAAAAATTTGGGTCTCTCTCATTATTTTACACCTACTCTTGGTGGGCCCCAAAGCTTCACCCTAGTCAGCCTTATGAATAATGCAGCATGGATATAACACAAAAGATTTGAGAATGGGATATTCAAAAATTGAGTGACTCTTCAAGTGAAGTCAATCTATCTGTATAAATCCTATTAAACATGTTGGGTTATTTTGTGTCATGCAATAAGGAAAATTTCTAGAAAACTTTCTCTAAAAGAAGATTTGCTCCATGATTAGAATGCAAGCTGTTCCATTTATATCCCACAAGAGAATATTAATCTGGGGGGTCATTTGAAATAATAGTGTGGCGTTATTTTCGTATTTGCTTGGGGAGTTGTCTGCCCGTTTAATTTCGCTGGTTCCCGCTAGGGGCCTTTGATATTTAAGCGGCTGGTTTGAATGTCTCTCTCTCTCTCTCTTTGCCTGCCGACCTATGAGACACCACTATGGGTTAGACTGTCTACCCTCTTCTTGTTGGGGCTTCGGCCCTTAACACTGGCCACTCACTGCTAGTAAGTCTTGTATACGATATATGACTATCCTTTAGTCATGTACCCGTAACTATGTTTTTATGTACATTTAGGTATCTCTTTGATACCTAAATATCTTGTATTTCACCATTCATGAATGTGTCATTATCCCTACTTTTGTATGTATGTTTATGTACACCTCTATGTATTATGTACCCTGTTAATTCTTGTGCTGTATATGAAATGTTTTGTCTATCAACCGTTGTCGGAGTTTTATCTTCAAGTATTATCACTTTGAATCTTACAATAGTTATTTAAAAGTTATGGGGGGTGTATTGGTACAATTCAGAAAAATACGTGGTTATTATGTAGGAGAAACTTCTACTTCTTAACCTCTATTTTTTTTCTTTTTTGTTATTTAGCAGTAAATAAACTAATAACAGGTAAGATGCACCTTAAGAAAAAAGGCAAGAATCCAACGATATCCCATAGAGACATATGCAGAGATACTGATATGTACGTGTCCTGCATCACTGACGCATAAAAATCTAAAAGGATGCAGAAAAATCATATCCATGTTCCCAGTGTTTTATTTCTTCTGCCACCATTGCAAGCTAACTGTAAATACTTTTCAATATTTTCTTGGAAATGAAATACACTGTATGAAGTACAAGGTAGGAGTTAAATGGCTTTAGTTGCTCATAGATAAAACCTCAGCAATTTATTATTAAGAAACTTTAGTTGGGATCCATCAAATTTTCTGGGGATTCTTTCAAATAAAATCCGTGCATCTCAGATGAACTAAATTAAAAAGCTATCAGTATCACTGCATATACAAACTTCACAGTGCTTCTTGCAAATAGACCTGCAAGACTTATAAAATTCATTAATTGATAAATCAATACTGAAAATTTCATTAAAATCGGATAATTACCTGATTTTTGGTAAATTTTTTGCAATTGCGAATGTTACATAAAAATTGTAAACAAGCACGTAAAACCATTGAAAAATAGACAAAATGGCAGATTGCGTCGAAATTGACCAAAACAAATCGTTTTAAATCTATCAAAAATAAACTGCATATGTAATGATATTTTTCTTTTTTTAATGATGGTTATTATGTTACTACTTATCGATTTTGATAAAGTTTGACCTTAAATAATAGATTTAATTATTTTTAATTCGCTTTTAAAATTCGTAGCAGATGACAAAATTGCCAGAGCAAACTGTTTAGATCTCTGAATAAAGGTTCTTTGTTGAATATAGATTCATATTTATTTATGTATCCATCTGATGGACTAACACTGTTTATAAAAAGGTCAAGAAAGAAGTGGCTTGAGTATTTAGATATTATCCTTCATTGGTACCAGTGGTCAATGTTTGGGCCCAAGTAAAAACCCAGAATTTCAATTCTTAATTTTGTAGAATGCTTCTGCTACATAAACCTTTTAACCTAGTCCCCCCATTCTTCTCCTCACAAACAAAGTTCAAATTTTTAGACCAAATTCTTAACCATTATTTGGCAAAGAAGAAAATGTCTTACCTATTTATGTTTTCTGTGGTATTAAAAAAAAATAATAAATAAATAAAAAAAGCTCAACCAAGATTGTTATGTTTTTTTTTACCAATAAAATACGGAACACTGAATGATAATGCAAAACCAGGTTGTTGGAAAATTAACAAGGTTTTATTTAACCCAGGGTAGAGAATGCTTTTACCCTATAAATGACTTAACTAGCTCAACCGTGCTGTGCACATGCGTTCACTCAGTATGAACCCCAATCCAAAACTGTCATGGTGGAGACCCCACTTCCAGGTTCCCATCAGCCCCCTACAACTGATCAAGGGGAATTACTATTTTCGTTAGATCTAAACCTAACAAAAATTTAAATGAGTTTGATATAGACATTCAGATATGTTAATTCTCACCCTTCCCTGTTGGTCACAATCAAACACAGCCTGTCTTCAGTTCACAGTATTTATAAAAGTCAAGAAAGAAGTTGCTGGGGTACTTAGATATTATTCTTCATTGGTACCAGTGGTCAATGTTTGGGCCCAGGTAAAAACCAAGATTTCAATAAAAAAGATCTTTAAAAGCAGCAAGCTCTCCCCCATGTAGAAGATTTCCACTATAATAAACCTTTCAACCTAGCCACCATTCTTTTTAAAAAATAAGTTCAAAGTTTTAGACCAACTTTTTAACTATGGTGTGGCAAAGAAGAAAATGTTTTACTTTGAAAAATTAATGTTTTCTGTGTTGTCTATCGCAAAAGAAAAAATCCACCAAGACTTAAGGGAGTTTAATAGATAAAGATCCTGATAGGTATGCATCCTGTATCCCTGATGCACAAAAATCTAAAAGGATGCAGTAAAATCAGATGCATGCGTCTCAGTATTTTTCTTTTTTCTTCCCTCACTAATTTCAAGCTAACTGTAAATACATTTCAATATTTTCTTAGAAATGAATGACACAGGATAAGTTACAAGGTAGGAGTTAGAAGGCTTTAGTTGTTTCCCCAGATCATAAAATAAAAACCCTACAATTTATTAAGAGACTTTAGTTGGGACACATAAATGTTCCTGGGGACTCATTCAAATCAAATATGTGCGTCACAGGATGCACTAAATCAAAAAGCTATCAGCATCACTGCTAAAAGATTCTATCTAAAAAGCTCTCTACTAACTTAATAGTTCAAATAACTTCTTGGTGCAATAATTAATACTTGTGTTCCTTAATTGTAAGACCATTATCATCTTGCAACACCCTATGGTTAAAAATGAGACCATCCAAATCATCTAAGATGAAATGCAAAAATGTAAATCCTGATTATCTGGTGTTACTTATCTGCTGAATTCTTATGAGTGTCGTCATCATCAGCTAAATAAGGTACCATTCCATTTTTATTGTAAAGAAAGGAAAGAAAAAGGACAATCTACACAGAAAAAATATAAGAAAGACAGAGTAGGGGGAAGATAGAGAGAGTGTGTGAACGCGCGGAAACGATAACGCTAATTAGTTTCAATCGAAAATAATGAAAAGATGAAAAAGGAAAGAAAAAAAAGGGAGAGAGATAACAATCAAGTTTATTATACTTTTTACATATTGAACTATTTTTGCAATAGCTCTTAAGTAAACATATTAAACGTAGTAATAATTAAATTATACTGTGGTATATCCACAGGTCCTGCTAGTAATTAATATTTTTCAAAATTCGATTTAACATAAAAAAAAAAACGAGGCGGGGTGGAATTCCATTGTCTTGTGAAAATTCGACCTCCTTTTATAATAGAATATTTCTTTAAAAAAAAAAAAAAAAAAAAAAAAAGTAAGAAAGGTTTACAGGATGATATTGACTCAATAAGTAGGTAACTATCATTATCACAACCAATTGGGTTAGCAGTCGAGAAAACTAGGAAGACATTTTTTAAACTCTAAAAACACCTGACAAATTTATATACACGTTATAAGCGTGATTATATCACAACGCCCTGATTTTGTTTTACCCGTTTCGTCAAACTATTACCCTCATCTCATCGAAACAGATTCAATTAATGATTTTTTTTTTTTTGCAATTTTACATAAATAATCACTAAGATTCATAGTAACTTTCAATTTAATTGTAATCGCGGGAATGTCATTCTGTTAAGATGACACTCAACCTAGTTTCATTTTTCATCTTGGAATTTAAAAGACACACTAGACTTGACAAAAAGGAAAATACACGACATGAAATTTACGTATTATTGGGCAAAATCGATTTTTAACATTAAAAAATATATATTAAAAAGTCAGTTTTTTCTAGTGTAAAATCGCCAGAATTTTTAGCCCCCCGCCCCTTTAAATGAAAGTTATGCTAACATCAAATTTTGAAGTAAAAACATTTTAAAAATTTTATAAAATACTAAAATTAACATACTGTGGTATATCCACAGGTCCTGTTAGTCTATTTTATAGACTGTAAAAAATCTCCCATTTTCTTCTTTTAGAATTAATGTGAATTTTTAAATATTAGATTTTTTTTTTAAATTTTCTAGATATATATTTTTTTTTAAATCTCATGTTAAAAAATTCACAATTAAATCAATGTGAAATGGATATATATAATCATATATATGTGCTTTGTTCCACACAGATTATTGAACATTTATCAAGAGCTTTAAGTTAAAACTCTTGAAATTGTAGAATGAGAGGAAAAGCCTTTAACTTTTCCCCTGATTCTACATTTCATTTAAAAAAATTTTTAAAACTCAAATGATTATTTGAATTTTTAACTTAGTAAGAGACATTTTCTACAATTTTTAATTCGTTGGCAAGGCAAAACATTTTATGTATTTACTTTTAGGTTACCAAAAAGAAAGTCATGGTGACCCCCCCCCCCCAAGTGATTCGGTAGAAACCATCTGTCCGTGTACAAATAACCTGTGTTTGTTTGATAAAGTTTCAGTTGCATTAAACCTTATTGCAAATATCTTTCCGCCGTGTGCACCTATCATGGTACAATGGTTACTAAGTTAGATTAGCAGACTAATCTGAGATTATTGTTAGTGAGTTAGTTCAGATCTCACTGGGTGCTCCATACTTCTGGCCTTGTGCCACAACTAAGCTAAGCTTGATAAATAACTATCTTTCCGCAGTCTGGGTTGGTGAGAAAGTTAATCTAGCAGACCAGTCACCTGGAGAATTAATAAAGAAACGCTCATTGTGTTATGGTCTTGTGCCAGACTAAGTTTTAAAAAAATGAATATCCACGATTTTCGTCATCTTTAGAATTATTTGAAATAAAATAAAAAAATGTAATATTAATGAATTTATTTTTTTCTGTTTTCTTTCCAATTGAATATCAAGTACGTTTTTTTTTCTTTTCTTTTTTTCTCTTGCATTTTCTCAGCTGAGAAGTTGGTCCATTCAAAATGTCTAATATTAGGCACCGTATGCCTTTTTTTTTCGTCCCTCTAAGACGTGAGCGCGAAGCATTGTCCTTCATTTCATATTGAAGCAGGGGGTCGGAATCAAGACAGTAAGTTTTTAAGTACTCTAAAAAGGCGCCGGCCCACGTCTACACACGTACCCTCAAAAACATACCGATTTTAGTGCCATTATTAATCAAGTTTGGTACAAATTCAGATTTTGGGTAGACTCTAAATTCAGGGGCGTAAATTTTTACCATCTTTTACCGGACAGATGTTAATAGATTATGAAATGAAGTCCAATGTATATATTTTTAATTTCTGAACTTATCTGGTCTCAAACTGAAATAAACTGAAAATTACTATTAGCTGGTAATTTTACCGAGTATTTAACGATATCTCTTTTTCAGAGTAACGATTTAAAAAAAAACAAAACAAAAAACAGTCTACTTTTGCAGTTGTGAGGTCAAAACAATGCATAACTGAATCAGTATGCAACAATTTTAAATCTATACAACAAATTAATGCTGTCCTTTGATTTAAAAAAAAAAAAAAAATATATAAATGAATTAATTAACGTATGTCGTATGAAGTCATGTTTTTCTTAGAGTTTTATTTTTATTAAAAGTATTAATACCAGTTAAGAAATTTAAAATATATACATTGAACAATAACATTTCATATTCCATTAACATCTGTCCGGTAGACTATGGTGAAAATTTACGCCCCTGAATTCACAGTTTACCCAGATTTTCTATAAAAACTTATTTCTCAGACTTTGAAATAATTATCATTCAATTAGGATCGAACTATCAATCAATGACTACTACGATAATTACTATTGCACTAAATCACTCAACAATTGTACTCTTACGTTGAACGAAGAAAAAAGGGAGGAGAAAAAAGGCAAAATTAAATTAAACAAAATGGAACTTTCTGGAGAAGTGGGATTTGTTTTTATTACTCCAGTGTGGGAATGTCTTTTTTGTTTTTCTTACTACATTCACCTTTTCATAAGACTCCTTTCTGTGTTTTTAATAAAAACACTTGAAGAAAAGTCTATGAAAAGGGTTCACGTAATAATGAATTAGTCTCGCCCTTCTCCTAGGCTTAAAAGATAATTTTATCTGTGGTCAGCAAAAACATTTCTTTAAAAGAAGAATATGATGTCATTGTTATTTATTATTATCTCAAAGCTTTACTTGTCAAAATAAAATTGTCAAGGAAAGTAAAGCTGCAGAGGTAACTGAGTAAAAATAGAGAAAGTGAGTCACTATTTGTCAAGTGTGGCGAAAGTCTTTTCATAAGGAGCATGAGAATTTTTTGCTAAATAGTGAAACTTAATTTGAAACAATTAAAATTTAATATATTAGCATATTAAAGGCACTTAAAGAACTACTTTTAACGAACGCAATTACACATAAAAAAATTAAATGTTATGTCAGCTAAGTTTGTAACCGCGTCATATGATCCAATATTTAAAAGAAAAAAGATCCCTTCATTCATAGAATGTTAAAAAAGAAAAAAATTACAAAAATTTCTAAAGACAATAGCTCAGTCGGTAAAGTACTAGTCTAGGAATCGCAAGGTTCCTGGTTCGATACCAGTACCTGCCAACTCAATGTATGAGTAGTACAGATTGGGTAGTAATCTAATCCGTGCGGTTAAGTGGGGAGCTAACGGTGGGTGTGAAGCTCCACCTCAGCAAAATCAAACTATCTAGTCTATCGCTAGCGAAAGGGGATAGAATCCCTCGTTGTCCAACAAAAGGCCACTGCACCAACTTTAAAAAATATATAGTCTTATAAATAAATAAATAAATAAATAAATAAATAAAAATATGAACGAAAACTTGGAACCAAAACGCCGATCTGTAAATCAAGGAAGGATTTTTTTCAACTGAAACTCAAACTGACCGAAAAATTAGTTTAAAATGTATTAAAAATAAATTACATGTGTAATATTTTGCTTTTTTGGCTTATGCTCATTATGTTACTACTTTTCGACTTAAACAAAAATTAGACCTTAAATAATCGATTTAATTAATATTAATTCTTTTTTAAAATGAAAAGCAGACGAACCAATGTTTCATATCGCGTATGCATCTTTTTTTAATAAACTTTTTTTCCGTTTCTATATAATGCAAAATTTATCCAAGAAAAAAAAATTATGCTAAAAATAAGTTTAAAGTACTACTGCCAATAATGACATGATGCATAGATTCTTTCAGAGGTCAATCTTGGAGTCCAGGTAAAAAAAAAATAATAAAGAATCCAGACTTTCGAAGAGCAGAAGAAAGTCAAAATCAGTAATTTATATTTTCAAACAAGCCCTCCCCTATTTCAAAGAATAGTACTACTCGAATCTCTTCCCTCCCATATTTTTAGCCTTGTGCCATACAAATCCAAGCTTTGCGATTCTTCAGAGGACAAATTAAAACCAACATTGCATAAAAATAGCTACGCAACAATAAAATAACTGTCTTCTTTTTCATGAATGAAATCACGTCAGTGAAGTGGGTCGAATTGAAAAAGGAAAGACGCCAGAATTATTTTTATTTATTTATTTTGCTTATACTTTTAAGAAAAGCTTTTTATGAAGAAAAAAAAAGTCCGAGGCTTTTTTTTTTGTGGCCAGGTAAAATACAATATGAATGACAACACAAGGTGCAAACGGTATTTATTCGCCTCTCAATGAGGATAAAATACAAGTTCTTCAAGTTTTATAAAGTAAGAGACCCCCACGCGTACATGAGAGTAAAGGAAAGTTCCCTCACTATTTTCCCTTTCGGCATGAGGGACTGACCCTAATTCTACCCCTTTAAGTGCAACATGGGAGAGGGGAGCACTAGATTTTTGTTCCCGACCAAAAAAGCCGGAAACTTTCAATAGTTTGTGGGGGCGAAGAAGAATTTTAAAATAAAATCGAGACTGCTAGTGCTAGTATTATTTCATTAGCCGGCAGGAATTAAATAAAAATGAATAATGATGTCATTTTTTTTTTTAATTATTATACTTTAGTTTAAATTATTCGGGAAACAAATAAAAAAACGACAAAGTCCTCCCAAAAAGTCTGTTGTGTAGACTCTACAAAGTCTACACAATAGACTGTAGACAGAAAAATTAATTTTTAATTCGATACAGGCGAAAAATGGAACTATTTTTTTTCCATATTTTAATTCTTATTCATTTTTAAGTTTTATACACACAAAGATCACTATTAAAACTTTAATTTTTCATTATATTTACAAGAACTTTATTTTAAGTTTAGCACTTTTTAAAAATTGTTTAACTTTTTTTTCCCACAATAATACTTAGTATTAATTATACATAGTAAGTACTACAATCAAAACTTCTCACCCACTATGCATACAATTATTACATAGATTTTTAAAATTCTGCAAAGTTACAACAACCTACTTAGAAGCTAAGATATTCAATTCTGAATTCAAGAATTCATTCAACAAGGATGAAGAAACAAACTACTATAAAAGTAGTAGCAACGAAATTAAGTTTTTTTTTTTTTTAAATAATAAATTAAATTAAATCTAATATCAAAAAGCTAATCAAAGAATATTTTTTTTATTTCAATAGTTTCAACATATTCCAATCAAAACTAAAATGTATGAGAAATTAACAAAATAAATAGTTGAGAAGCTAAAAATGAAAGGCATTATTTGATAAAGAATTATTAAAATAATAATACACGACGTGGTTGAAAGTAAAGAATTTATTAAAAACTCGCATGTAGAAAGAAACTTTTTTCAGAGATTTGAATTTTCCCCCAAAAATCAATTATCATTTTTCTTACGGGTTTAAGTGTTCTTCAGTTAATGTTACGGTAATTAGGAAAAGAAAGGAAGAAGAAGAAAAAGAAAAGAGGCCTCAGATTTAAACTTTATAAAAAGTAGCAATGCCAATACAGAGTATAATGTCAAGTGCCGTAGAACTATAGCAACCCTCGGAAAAGTAACTTCAAGTTTTCAACAATGCTCTGTCTACGACTTAATAAAACCACTCAGGATTATGAAAAATAATTGCGTAAATTAATTGAACATAAAGGATAAAAATAAGTTTATTTTCTATTCTAAAACTTAAAAGACTGTTTTTTCGCTCAATGAAAAGCGATTCGCACTAAAAGGACGTAACAATTACGTGAAAAAATGTGACAATTTAAGAGACAAAAAAATAACACAGGTGCGCGTGTGTGAGGTAGTTTCTTGTATTACATTACCTAATATTTGTTAATCATAACCACTGCAACCCTATAATAATAATTATAGAAATATATTAGAACGACCTTTTTACTTAAAAAGCAATATCCAGGTTACTCGTAACTTTTACACAAATGAAAAAAAAAAAAAAAAAAAAATCAAATCAATAATTAAATCAAATTAGACGTATTTCACCTGGATAAAAAAAAAAAAAAAAGTTTTCAATTTCCATATAGCTCGCAAGAAGAAAAATATTCACGCAGTAAAAGAATTAAAGAAAAAAAGAATGCCTTGAAGAAAAACTAAGTTCATGAATATGAAATTCATAAAAAAAAAAAATAAATAAATAAAAATTGTATTACCTTGGAAACAATGATGGGTTGGTTGTGTTCAGCTCCTCCCTGGAGTCGTAATCCCCACGGAGGGCCACCCACCAGGACAACGCTGAAAATCATGCTGTGGGATTCGAAACCGCTATCAACAATCATGGTAACGTCCTCGTTTTTTTACGGGTAGAAAAATCGATACCGGTCAGATTTTTGGATGATGAAGTTAGATTTTTGTTTTGTTTTAAATAAAGTTTTCCATCTTTCAATTTTGGTAGTTGTTGATTTCGTTTAAAAATTTAAAAAAGAAAATAAATTTCTCCACAGTGACAAGTTTGTTTTTTTAGATACTCTTCTTTCTTTACGAAATAAATAAAAGAAGGGTTGATGAAGATAACGTTGTTTTTTTCTCCCTCTATCTTGACCCTCCTTTAGAGTCACAACGTTTGTAAGTTGTTTCAAAAGTTATCTAAAAAATGAATAAGAAACTTACAATCTTATGTGGATATCTGTAGAAAAAGCATCCGAAATAAATGCCTGTGAACACGCTTAATCGTAGAAAGATTTTCCCACTAATGTTTTAAGAGCATTAAAATGCATTTTTTAAAAAATATCTCTTTCTATTACCTGACTTAACTTATTTCTTTTTTTTTTTACTTTTCAAAAAAGTTTGTGTTCCGACTTCTCTCCTTCAGAGTCTCACTTTTATAAGTTGCTTGTTGATAATCAAACATTTAAAAGTTAACAAAAACTTTACAAACAATGTGGTCTGGTCATCTATCGATAAAGCGCCCGAAATAATTGCTAATAAACACGATGAAATCTTTTTTTGCCACTGTAATTTAGCTTTTTCTCTCTCTAGCCACCTGACTTAACTTTTTTTACAGTCACTGTGGAGTGACGGACGGTGTTTTTTTGTCTGTCAATGGGCCGCGGAATAATCTAGCGTAGGAATACAAACGGTGGTGGCGCGGCTTCGCGCACTGTTTAACTTCCGGTGCGCACATGTCCAAGCAGCTGTAGTAAATTCTAAATGCTGGAAAACCCCAATGTTAGCAAATAGCTAATTTTTATAGCCTTATTTGTTTTCCCCTGGGACCATATGCTATTCTTTACATAATGGAATCTAACGGTAAGTTCTTTTATCTGTTATTTGTCCCCCTTTCATTTTTATTCGAATGCCATACAAAGGAATTTAACTCCTTCCTACTTTGATGGTTGGAGTTTGATTATTGTTGTTGTGATAACCTTAGCCACTTTTATTTTTACAGTCACGTCAAAATAAACATTGAAAACCTCCTATTTCAGGATTATTCTAATTGCTAAATTATGTTACTTAGATTAATTGAAGATTTTAATTCATATACATATGGGTATAATCCCTATATTTCATTTTAAAACACTTAAAATTACCGGTTTAAGTGAGTTCCGTTTTGAAAGCTGTGTCAAAAGTTACCGGTCAACGTTTTTCTTTTTCCTTGTCTGTAAAATACAAAATGCGATATATTTTATTTACATTCGCAATATAAATCACCAAAGTTTGATATATTACAAGTAAAACAGTTAAATTTTAATAAGATCTAAATTAATAGGTATTGTTTATCCTTTGTTTGTCCTGCAAATGAATGACCCCACCCTCCGTTTTGTTCTTCCTTCACACTTAGTTTATTTCGTCATTACAATATTTGTGTCCTTGTTTTGTGAAAATTAAGAGCTAAAATACTTAATTTAAATCCTAATTTTATTGAAGAACACCTTTTCTTTCGTGGAGTCATAGGTTTTTATTTCTCGAGTTGTACCTTCTCGGACGATCTACGGTTAAAATTACATTTGAACTCTCTCTTTCTCTATTTCTTTCCGAGACAGAAAAAAAACCTGTTAAAGATGGTGAGATATGGTCAAAGATAAAAATAAAAGTAATTTTATTAAAACACAACTTGGACTTAAGCCGTCCATTTAGTCACTGTTTTTCTTTCTTTGGCAATTCTTTCTTGTCAGATTTGTTGCAGAAATGTATTTTTAAAATTAAGCAGCAAAATCTAAAAGCGTTTTATTTTATTTTTTCTATTAAAGAATTTAATTAATTATTTTACTTAACCACCCCACTCTTTAAAAAAATTAAATCTTATGATTATTAATTTTTTTCCAGTTGTTTTTGTCTTATAAAAGGTGTATATGTGTGCAATAGATAATACAATACACATAAGTAATCCTTCCTGTTCAGGACCCTAAAAGATTTATTCGTAACAGTCAACACAACACCGTCTGTTTTATTTTTATTTGTTTATTTTTAAATTTGTGTTTTCTTTCATTTTAATTTTTAGTTGCTTTATATTGGAACTTAAATGAAAGAATAGTAACATTAATAGTGATAATTATAAAGTAATAATAATAATAAAGTAATGATGATGATTGATAATATTTGAAAATATTTCATCTAATAAATACAATATTGTTGGTGTCTGCTACGTCTGTTTTCATTCATTCAATTCATTCAATTGATTAATTCATCATAGCACCCGTTTCTTTAAATTTAAACAGCGAAGGAATTGAAGTAACAATAACATTGATAAGAATTTAAGAAACTTGGTTTATTTATTTATTTATTTATTTTTCAGCAGTTTATTCCCCTTTCGACGAAGAAACATTTCTTTTAAAGATTAATTTAATCTGCTAAAATTTCTAGTTTAAAATCCTGTCTTTCACGCAATGCATTTTAAATAAACATAACAGAAATGTCACGTTCTTATTGAAAGTGAAAGTACAAGCACTCAGGTGTATGTGATTGTGCAGATAAAATGTGAAAACTGCTGATTTTTCTTAAATCTTTTTCCTTGAGGAATTATCATCATCATTTCTATTATTGCTTCTTTGTCCAGCCAACACGACCGAGACCATTGAATGGGATATTTTAAATGGCTTTTTTTAAATTTTCTCTCTCTAGTTTAAAAATCGACTTTACAAATATTTGAAATATGATCAGTCAGAGACCATATTTCAAATCACTGCTTTTAACAGAGACAGCTGATATGGTTGAGTTTTTTGTTGTTTTGGTTGAATAATTTACCTGTGATGTTAAAACGCGTGATTTTTGTAGAAATTCTTGACAATCATAAATCTTTAAAAATAGATAATACTGCTTAATAAATTATATTACTTGTATTTTTATTATTACTCGTTTTGTTGTTAAATTTGATTGGGTTGTATGTAACAAACAAAAAAAAAAGAAGAGATTATAATAACGGGAGGACAGACGTGAAAATTTCTTTGGTTGTAATAAATTCGACCCACTGTTAAATGTGCAGTTGTATGATTTCTCAGGTGAAAATATTTACTTTCTTATATTATTTAACATAATAGGACCTTTCTCTGGCATATGACATCATATACAGGTTATTCTTACATCACTGCCACTGTATGGCCTCCATGTGAAGAAAGATGTTCACAATTTCTATTGATTAGAAAGATAAACAATTGTATTACATATCGATATGCACTGCTTACAATATCTATTGTCCGGTGGTAGATATTTAGTAAAAAGTAAAGATTACAAATTAGCTATGGAACCTGTTTTTAAAATTCATTCATTCATTTTTTTTAAACGTCTTAAACTCGTGATAATTAGATATAATACAGTGACACACAAAAATATTAGTATTGTGTCACTTAGAATATCAAATATTTGAATTTTCTATTTAAGTTTAAAAAAAAATTTTTTTAACATTTTAAATACAATAACGTTGATACATACTTTTAGTTTATTTATTAGTATTTATGTTTATTTTATTTATAATCTCTTTTTAAACCAATATTTAATCACACACATTTAACTTTTAATGATATCATCTGTTTAAGGATGATAGACTTTTAAAACAGTTGATTTGAAATTGATTCATACTTTTCGTTTATTTATTAGTATTTAAGTATTACTATTAATGTTTATTGATAATTGATTTTGTAAACCAATATTTAATCACACACATTTGATTTTTAATAATATGATTATCTATTTAAGGATAGAATTTTTTTAACAGTTGATTATGTTTTTTTTTTTGTTTTTTTTAAATATTGATAAACATAAACGAACTAGTCAAGTATTGAGAAGAGTTTATCTGTTTACTTCTTTCTTTAGCATCAACAAATTTAGGCAAATATAATTTTGAAATATTGAATATAATCACTTGAAATATTTAACTGAATAAAATGATTTATTGCAATAGAATACTGTTCGTGTGTTTATATAGTGCCTGATGTTATTAAATCAAAAAGTATTTATTTACTTATGTAAAGATTCGTTTTAAATCTATCATTGATTTATTATGAACTTATTTTCAGAAACGATTATCTTTATTATTATTCCAGACAGATATTGTAAATGCATGTTGATTCTTTTTTAAATAATTTATTTTTGGTCTGATTTTTTTTACCAGCAGTTTTATGTAGAGATGTAAGCCTTAAATGAGGAGTTAAAATTTGGATCACTTCTCATATTCCTATTTAGGAGGTGTTATCCAAAAGTTTAGGGAACTTGAACAGCATATATACAAGGTGTGTCAAAAAAGTATCGATTGAAGCTGTATTTACCAAGATAGGAATGAACAATAAATGTAATGTTAATTTTTTTTTCAGAATATAAGGTGTGTCAAAAAGTACAGATTTTAAAGCTGTATTTACCAAGATAGAAATGAAGAATGAATGAAACATTAATTTTTCAGAATACAAGGTGTGTCAAAAAGTACCGAAAATCTTTTTTGACACACCTTGCATCTATATATATATATATATATATATATATATATATATATATATATATACACTCCAACCCCTCTGCATGAGCAAGGTGTGACACAAGTTTAATTTCTTAAACAGAATTTAACAGGTTTGAATTCAGGGTTTTCCTTCTAGATTGGTTACCTAGACAAGGTTTTAAGACCACAATCTGCCCTACTATTTACCCATAGCTGGAGGGAAAGTAGTTGGATGCAGACCTTTCCCAAAGGTATTAGCGCAATGTGAAATGTAAATAGCCTCATCCATGATTTGAGATCTGATCGACAAGTCCATTTCCTACGACTCTAACCATTACACCATGCATCTCCATTTGAACAGCATATTACCAACAGTGTGGTAACTTTTCATATTTAAAGGCTACATTTAATTTTTTTTGTCTTCTACACTCAATTAATATAAAGATTAGAATTTTAGTTAATAACTTAGTTTAAATTAGGGACCAACAGTTCAAACACACAGTTTCACTTAAGAAAACGAATTAAAAGCTATTAAATCGATTATTTAAGGTCAAATTTTTGTTTTAGTCGAAAAGTTGTAACATAATGAGCATCAGTAAGAGCTGTTGGCATTTCACTTCACTAAAGGCCCGAATCCATATCTTCTCTCTCCAGTTATGGGTAAATAGGACAAACTGGGTTTTTTAGCCTTGGTTCAGCAACCAGTTTAGGAGAAGAGAAACTGAATTGAAACCAGCTGTACTCTGTGTCATATCCTGCCCATGGTGGAGGGGTTGGGTACAAGAAAGACTGCAAATGGTAAAACTACTTATTATTAGTGTCTGCTATATATCTCTTTAAACCCAGAGACTATAAGGCTTACCATTCCACACTCGGTCAACTTAAACAAGGTCAGTTGGCTAAGGGTTACAAAATGACAAATGTGTGTATTTACCCAATCCATTCATCAAGGGTGGGATGTGACACAAGGTCACAAACATGGGGCATCCAGCAAGGAACAAACTTGCTATTTAGTAGTAATGGATCTGCAAGACTAGCTTGCTAATCATTACAGTGCGAAAGGACACCCTTTCTTTCCCAACCCATCATGGTCAGGATGTGGTGACATGGTCAAAAAAAACACTGGGCATCCAGCGAGGATCAAAATTTCTATTTAGTAGTAATGGATCTGCAAGACTAGTTTGCGGACCATTACAGCACAATGGGAAGCTCTAGCATATATGGAAGCGTGTGGTGTAATGGTTAAAGTCAAGGGAAATGGACTAGTCGCCCCGAGTTCAAATCCTGGATGTGGTAATTGCATTTCACAGCGTTAATACCCTTGGGAAAGGTATGAATCCTACTCTCCCTCCAGCTATGCATAAATAGTAGGGCAGACCGGACTCTTTAACCTTGATTAGGCAATCGGTCTAGGAGAAGGAAAACTCTGAATTCAAACCTGTTGAACTCTGCTTAAGAAACTGACCTTGTGTCACATCCTGCTCGTGCAGAGGAGTTGGTAAATATATATATATGAAGCACTTTACCCAACTTGTTCATCACAGGTGGGATGTGATACAAGGTTGCAAGCATGGGGGCATCCAGCAATTATCAAACTTGCTATTTAGTAGTAATTGATCTGCAAGACTAGTTTGTGAACCATTACAGCACGATGGGAAGCCGTAGTGTATATGCAGGTCCTTACCCAAGTTGTTTGTCACAGGTAGGATGTGATACAAGGTTGCAAGTATGGGGCATCCAACGAGGATTGAACTCACTATTCAGTAGGTATGGATCTGCAAGATTAGCTTGGTAACCAATACACCATGATGGGACCCCCATGACAAATGAAGGATAATCATGTAACAAAAGAAAATGACAATGGTACAGAAATCTAATTGTGTAGTTCAAATTTTGAAGCTCTGGTGTGTGTGGAATACCCCTTCATCACCATTATTTCCAGGTTCACTCTGACCTGGAGTGGTAGTACCTGTTAGGGTCTCCTCTATCGGTTAAATATACAAAAATGAGTTTTTAAAAATGTGTTGAGAAAAAAATTGAGTTTAAAAACAAAATTTTGAATACCCATCAGGAATCGATAAAATGAAAGGTCTTTGGCATAAAACGACCCATCAAGGGTTGACATGCCGTAAAATCCAACCAATGGTAAAGAAATTCAAACTAAATCAGGGTAAGACAATGATTATCATTGAACTTGAAAAGTATGAGCAGAAAGTAAAACATTTGTGTATATATATTTACCCCACCCCCACTCCACGAGCAGGATGTGACACAAGGTCAATTTCTTAAGCAGAGTTTAACAGGTTTGAATTCAGAGTTTTCCTTCTAGATTGATTATCTAGCTACAGTCAAAGAGCCCAGTCTGCACTACTATTTACCCATACTTGGAGGGAGAGTAGTTGGATGCACACCTTTCCCAAGGGTATTAGCGTTATGCGAAATGCAAACAGCTTTGTCCAGGATTTGAACTCTGGTTGACGAGCCTAAAATTCATGCACGCATAATGAGAATTTTACTTGCAATGCAAATGGACACTCATAGAATTATTCATTTGCAAATTGAACTGGAAATTGTTTTATTCTTAAAGGGCATTTTTAATGAATTGCTCTAATATAAATCGCACTATGATGTGCTGTTTTTTGCTTTTGGATTACAGTTTCACATTCACACACACATAATGGGAATTTTCGTTGCAATGCAAACGGACACTTATAGAATTATTCATTTGCAAATTGGACTGGAAACTGCATTATTCTCTAAGAGCATTTTAAGTGTATTGCTCGGCTAAAACTCACACTATGATGTGCTATTTTTGTTAGGTCGCAGTTAAACAGAGATAATGAAAATTCTATTAATAATATAAAGATAGACTCTCAATATTGATCCATGACAATTTAATCCACACATTTTTGCAGTCTATTATAAAGCAATAAGAAACTGATCTCTTGATAGATTTCTCACCTTATGGAATTACAATGGAGAAATTCTGTCATTCCCAACCCTCTTTATAAAAATGCCTTTTGTTGATGACCTTATTTCTATATGTCAAGAATATTTTATATAAAAAAAAATCAATTCGTTCTTCATTAGGCTATGAATATCAACTTTCTCAAAATAGTTTTGATCTGATCCTGATTCTATTGTTTAACTCTTTATCTACCAGGTGCAATGTTGTCAAAAGAAACCAAACATACAGGCTGAAAACTATACTCTACATCCTTTGTATGACAGAAAACTAGAAACCAGGACTGTGGAGTTGGAACACAAAACCACCAACTCTGACACTGACTCATATTTATGTAATTAATTCATAATAGATATTAAACCATCATTTTATCATAATATATATATATCTTATTATAATGGAGATTGTGTGTTTTTCTGTCTGTAACCGAAACTATATTCCTACTCAAGTCACAATTCTCTTAGTTATTGACATCACATTCTCCATGATTTTATTTTTTATCTAAACCTCAATTATTAATAAAATTGTCTTACATTATTAATACTGTTAACTATGTCTACATACTGACAACATGCAATTATATTTATATATACAACAAAATAGTGGTTTACACTGTGAACGGGAAGGCTAATTTGCATATTAATATTAAAAATCGAATTTAATAAATATGTGCTTAGTATTATTGATTTCTGTTTGGTTTTATTTTAATGAATATAAGCAAAAATCTCTTCAATGAATCTTAAATGAAATCCATTAACAAGATAAAATAACTGTCATTTTATTCTTTACTTCCTCTTATAACTAAATACTTAAATTAGAAAAAATAACAATGAAAGACGAGAGTGATGGAAGAGTAAGTTTCAGTTGTTCCATTTTTTATTATACTCCCTCTGTTTCAAATCTTTTTATCTGTATTCTTATTTAGTTTCATTAGCCTTTCTAATTTAATACAATATTTTATTACATTAAAACTTAAATACTTGCACCTGGAGGGTGCATATATTTGCTAGTATATAGATAGATAGATAGATAGATAGATAAAAGGATATGAAAACACACAATATGCTGTTAAAATGAAAATATTTTATATCATATTCATAGCTAATATTGAACAATATTTCGATTTATAAAAATCATCTTCAGAGCTTGTTTTTACTCTGGACTCATCAAGCTCTAAAGAGCCTTTTGTGAGCCTTTTATCTATACTTATACCGTCGGATTCATTTCCTTTCTCTTAACTTATATATAGTCATCCACAGACATGTGTTTCGACTTATCAAGTCTCTTCAGTGTGGCTAGATATTTTGTGAATTACCTACAGCCGGGATAGAACTCAAATTGATTCAGCATCAGTCAGACAGCTTAACCGCTAAATTTGTTCCATGTATATGTCCTGCATTAGGGGACCTTCTGGGATAACCTAATGCATTATAAGAAATTGGTGTTACCTACTGAGTTAACACCATCCTAATTCTTGTACACTTAGTACATATATGAAGAAGTCATGAGAAAAGTATAAATGAGTCAACTTTGAAATCTGCATAAATGGCAATTTCTGTCTGTGTGTAACCAGTTGGCACCTATACCATTGATCTGATCATGATGAAACTTTACACATATCTTGAGCTAATATTTAGAAACAAGTGTGGTTAATTGAATTTCAATAAAAATCAATAATATAACCCCTGCCCACGCAAACACATTCACACTACATAAATGTCAATTTCTGTCTGTTGGTGTAGCATTCCCAGTTGATTTTTTTATTTGAGGTTATTGTTATTTAATCATATTAGTTAAATAGAGCTGTGTAAATGGAGTTCAAAACTGTTTGAATTATGCAAATATCCCCAGTGGTTCAAACTGGATGTTGTGAGAAGGACTTGCCAGGAGCGATGACCGATAGGGATGGGTGGTGTGAAAGTCATGGGAATCGATACTGTCAGTGCGATTTGATGATGATAAATTGGTTAAGATTTACTAGAAAGCCATAAACTTTTTAACTTGGCTTCTCTTTATCAAAATATAAAAAGGATATGAGAAAATCTAATCTAAAGAAAACATTTTTTAATTTATTTCACGCATAGTATTACTCAAGTTAAGCTATGAGATTATTAAATATCCCCACCCTCTCTCTCTCATATATATATTGAAGTAAGTCAGTTAGACAGTCAACAATTGGTTTGAGCAATGTGACTGGCCAAGTCTAACCATGCAGTTACTAGTTCCCTAATGAACCCACTATAACAGCTTAAATAATTACTGCCACTGCTGCCAGGAAGAGTCCATTAAGCTGAGGAGGTGTTTGACTGTTCCACTGTCCAATAGTTAACAATCTGTAATAGTCATTTCCAGACTGCAGGTTCAATCCTGGCTAAGGGTGAAAGTAACACAGAATAACAATTAACAGTATTCTACAATATATATATATATATATATATATATATATATGACATTTTTATGGCTATTAAAGAATATTTTCTATAATTTAAATTTTGACCCATCTAGCTCTGAGAATAGTACCATGAAATTAGCCTGAATTTAAAAACTTATTTTTGCAATGTGGGAAAATTAGAATATATCCCCTAAAGGCATATTTTTTTTTTTTAATGTGAGTTTTTACAAGGCTGTGGGTTCAGAACACAAAAACCTTGACACCTCTGACTCCTTTATTTTTTAAACGGTCGGAGAGGCTACATCAGATCAATCGGCTGGCCATGTCAAGCCCTAGCACCTATATGATCGCGCCAACCCTTTTTATCATATATGTACTAGAAGGTGATGGCGGAGGGTCTTCATGTCCTGGGTATGATGTTAAACTCTATCTAATGGTGAGGTTCCAGTTCCGGAGGTCTGGGGAATTTGGAGTGCCCCTTCATCACCATTGCTCCCAGGTCCACTCTGACCCAGAGTTGTAGTACCTGTTGGGGTCCCATCTATGAGTTAAATAGAAGAAAATTGCTTATAAAAATGGTTTTAAAAAAACTTTCTACCAAACTATTGCTTATAACAAACTTGAACTTTACCCTATAAACGTATCCCTTAAACTGATTTCCAATCCACTTAGCAACAAACAACTGCAAACAACCTACTGTCAAAATCAATACAAATCCTTGATAAAAAGACATAATAATAAATTTGACAATCTCTCACAACCTACCACTTGGCATAAAATAACCCTGGATTGGTTGACATGCCATTAAAATCAATCAATCATTTATTTTTA
This sequence comes from Doryteuthis pealeii, assembly GCA_023376005.1. Taxonomy (NCBI): domain Eukaryota; kingdom Metazoa; phylum Mollusca; class Cephalopoda; order Myopsida; family Loliginidae; genus Doryteuthis; species Doryteuthis pealeii. The sequence continues at coordinate 54,234,903 of CM042163.1, forward strand.
ACACCCATGATTCCAACTCCTCTTTATGTAATTGATTATGGTCTACAAATATAAAATCATGACTTCTTATAATCTGTTTATAAGGTGTGTGCACTGCATAACTTTACAGACTAAACTAGGGCCATATAAAGTGAAAATTCAAGAGTCAGTGTCTATAGTTTTACCAACTCTGACTCCAGTGACCCCTCTATTTTTAGCACTTTCAACTGACTCTCTTTATGTAATCAAGTTATTATGGCCTACAAATCTCATAAAGCCTATGCATATGCTCCTATCTATTTATAGGGAATGTGCACTGTATAACTTTACAGACTAAACTAGGGCCATATAAAGTGTAGATTCAACTGGAGTCTGACTCCATATCCCTTGTTTTTCAGTCTTTAAATAGCATGCCTTGTTGAGAGTAGTTTGTGATGTTTGAATTGGACAGGACCTAAAATAAGTTGGTGCGGATGACAAAAAATCCTACAACTCATCAGCAGTTGGTGGGTCCAACAGAAGCCAATGTGCTTATTCTGTGTTTCCTTTATTTATCTTTTTATAATGTTTGAAGATGAGGTCATTTAGACCTGGTGATCCTTCCATAGAATACAGTTGTAAAAATTGGTTCTCTTTATTATCAAATTCACAGTTCTCTCTCTCTCTCTCTCTCTCTCTCTCTCTCCCTCTAACCAGAGGAGATCTCTCTCTCCCCCCCTTTCTTTCTCTCTCTCTCTCTCTCCCCTTTCTTTCTCTCTTCTAAACTTAATTTAACTCTCTCTCTCTCTCTCTCTCTCTTCCTTTGACTCTTCACTTTCTTTCACTCTTCACTTTCTTCACTCTTCACTTTTTTCACTCTTCTCTTTCTTTTCTGATCTTAATCTCTCTCTCTCTCTCACACACACACACACCACAGGAGTCATCATGAAAGTTGATATTGTTAGTTGAACAGCAATTAGAGTTCAAAGGTCACATGCATTCTGATTGGAATATAAGTTTACAATTTTCATAGTAAAACAACAACAAAAAACAAAGAAAATAATAATGATTTAGTGGTGGGGTAATACTTTGTTATTATCCCAACATGACTATACTCAGGAATGCCATCATCACCCAGGAGCTGTGGAAAGCAGGACTGTGGAGTCGGAAACAATTAAGGGGTCACTGGAGTCAGTAAAACTATGCCAATTCTGACTCCAGTTGAATTTACACTTGATATGGCCCTAGTTTAGTCTGTAAAGTTATACAGTGCACACTCCAAAATAAAAAAAATAAGTAAACATTAAACTTCAGAGAAGATACAGGGGCAAAATTTGATCAAAACTTGATAATACATTGGAGAATTGCAAGTGTAGGCCACGTGGTGATAGAGATGAAACAGTTAATGCAGAAAACTGGCACAGAAGGAATACAAGACTAAGTATGACTGATAGGGGATGCTGATCCACTGGTAACTGTGCAAGAAATTGTTGTCCTTCTCAGAGACTTGTTGCCCACCAAGGCTTGAGAACACAGGTTGCCTTACTATCTAACCCATAGCTGGGGAAAGAGATATTCTAATGTTTTGTTTTTTTTCCCAAGGACATTACAACAAAATGATCATAAGCAGCCTCGGTTGGAATTTGAACTTAATGATTCCATTTACCACATCAATAACCATTACGCCACAAGCACACCGCCTCCTCCCCCTCCTCCTTCCAAACAACTTCTTATTGATCTATATATACACACACATACATTCAGTTGTTACTGTTATATATATTTACCAACCCCTCCGCACGAGCAGGATGCGACACAAGGTCAATTTCTTAAGCGGAGTTTAACAGGTTTGAATTCAGAGTTTTCCATCTCCTAGACTGGTTGCCTAATCAAGGTTAAAGAGTCCAGTCTGCCCTACTATTTACCCATAGCTGGAGGGAGAGTAGGATTCATACCTTTCCCAAGGGTATTAGCGCTATGTGAAATGCCAACAGCTTCGTCCAGGAATTGAACTCGCATTGACGAGTCCATTTCCTACAACTCTAACCGTTAGACCACGCGCCTCCGTAAAGTTGTTACTGTTATATAATATTAGGGCTTATAATTGTGTATTTTGGGCATCTCGTGATGTCATGGTTAGTAAGCTAGATTAGTAGACCATTGTTAGTTAATTCAATTCTCATTAGGTGCTTCATACTTCTGGCCTTGTGCCACATCTAAATTAAGCTTAGTAAATTATATTCATGTTATTGTTTATGTTTTGGCTTATAAGTGTGTGTGTGTGTATATATATATATAGCAAATGTAAGATAAAAATAATAAAAAAATTTCTAAAAACATAATCCATTTTGCGGACTTTCTTTTTTATAAAATATTTAATTTCCTCCCGTTGGAACCAGAACAACACTTTTATATATATATATATATATATATATATATATATATATATATATATAGTGGACACTTCACGTGTAATAGTTAGCATCTTATACTTATTTTTCTTAGTATCTTATACTGCTCTATTCTTAAGTATCGAGCCCTCTTATGTTTCTAACATCAACATTGGAAATCCAATCTCATAGACAAGTTAAAGAGACAGTTCTTCCGGGCCGTTGTCGTGTCAGTACTGCTGTATGGCTGCACCAACTGGACCCTAACGAAGCGACTAGAAAACAGCTATATGGCCACCTGCCACATATCACCCAAACCATCCGAGTAAGACGGACAAGACACGCAGGACACTGCTGGAGAAGCAAGGATGAACTCATAAGCGACGTCCTCCTGTGGAAGCCAGCACATGGGCACGCCAGTGTTGGCTAACTAGCAAAGACATACATTGATCAGCTCTGTGCGGATACAGGATGCTGCATAGAGGACCTCCCGAGAATGATGAACGATAGGGACGGATGGAGAGAGGTTGTCATGGATATCCATGCTAACAGCGCAACATGATGATGATGATGACATTCACTCAAAATAAGTAGTAAAAATAAAGTTGACGGGGCGGCCTAAAGTCGGTATCAGCCAGTCAGCGAGGGAGTCTATCCCCTGTTCAATAGCGCTAGACCAAGGAGATTGTTTTTAGCATCTGAGGTGGAGCGCCACACCTACCATCAGCTCCTTACTTTACCGCACAGATCCCTGTGCTACTCATACGCTGAGTTGGCGGGGACCGGTATCGAACTAGGAACCTTGAGGTTTCTAGCCGAACGCTCTACCGACTGAGCTAATTGACTCTAGAGTCAATATAATAATGATAAATACATTAATACTGGTGTTCCTAAATCTTACATCCGTTATCATCCTGCAAAATACATCAATAAAATTTCCTTCTATGTCAGTTCACTGAATTCCATGATAAATATAAATCACATAGATTGAACATTATACGGTGAAAATTTCAGATCAGAATTCAAAAACTATCATGCTGCAAATTTTATTGATGTCCCCTGAGAAATATATTCCAATTTTGAATCCTAGACCATTTTGAAATGTAATGTTAATTTTTCTTTCGTCTTGCAGCACAACTCTTCTTTTCTGCTTGTAAATTCATAGGCATTTTTACATGCAGCATGTTTTCACTTTTTATATGACGCTAAAAAAAAAATGGGGTCATGTCATCAGATACCAACTAAATCCAAAATTCACATAAATAATTTAGAGAAAAAAAATTTTTATTCACTAAAATCCAAGTTGAAAGTACCTCTAAGCAGAGCTGTGGAATTGGAGTCCTGGGGTCAGAGTTCAAAGCAATTAAGGGGTCATTGGGGTTGGTAAAACTATGCTGACTCCATCTTAGTTTAATTCATACTTTGTACATATTTACCAACCCCTCTGCATGAGCAGAATGCAACACAAGTTCAGTTTTTTTTTTTTAAGTAGAATTTAACAGAATTCTGAGTTTTCCTTCTCCCAGACTACCTACTATTTACTCATAGCAGGAGGGAAGTATGTGGATGCACACTTTTCTGAAGGATATTAGCGCTATGTGAAATTCAAACAGCTTCATGCAGGATTTGAACTTGCATCAATGAGTTCATTTCCTACGACTCTACTATGACCTACTGGTATAATGGTTAAAGTCAAGGGAAATGGACTTGTCGCCCCGAGTTCAAATCCTGGATGTGGTAATTGCATTTCACTTAGCACTAATACCCTTGGGAAAGGTATGAATCCCGGTCTGCCCTACTATTTATCCATAGCTGGAGGGAGACTCCAGCTATGGATAAATAGTAAGGCAGACCGGGCTCTTTAACCTTGGTTAGGCAACCAGTCTAGGAGAAGGAAAACTTTGAATTTAAACCTGTTGAACTCTGCTTAAGAAATTGACCTTGTGTCAGATCCTGCTCATGCGGAGGGGTTGGTAAATATATATACCACACGTCTCCAATTTACACTTATTTGGCTCTAGTTTAGTCCTTAAAGTTATACTGTGCACACTCCTTATAAATAGATTATAAAAAGTCATGGTTTTGTTTTTTTGTTTACATACAAGTAAATACAAAGCACTGATGGAAAATGCAAGACCTGGTTGTTGGAAATTAACAAGGTTTTATTTAACACAAGGTAGAGAAATGCTTCTACCCAAAAACTGACTTGAGAGCCTAACTTGTGTGTGACCAGCTATCTTGTGTACCAGTCTATGTGTGTTAGGGTTGAAGTCCCATTTCCAGTCTTCACTCCTACAATGCACCTGTCACAAGAGGCAACTGTTTCCTACTCATCAAGGAGAGTAACTCTAGATATTTCGTTTGGGTTGATCCTAACAGTTTCATTTTTATTTGTAGGCTAAAGTCATTTAATTAAGTAAAGAGGAGTTGGAGTCACCAAAATTAGAGGAGTCATAGTCAGTGGTTTTGAAGCCCTGTTTCTAAGTTCCTTTTGACAGTTTGCTATGTAACTCTAAAGTAATTAAACTGGAAACTATTCTTGAGTAAAATGTAAGTACTATATAGTATCATTGATTTTTTTTTTCTTTTTACTAACATTTAAAAAAATCTGTTACCTACCCCATGTGCAGGGTTTATATACACTGACTATCTCTTGCAGATGGGAAAGACCCCTCTCTCCCCCCAAAAAAACATGTGTCCCAGGTATGACACTCAATTACAACTAGAGCTCTGGAAAGTGGAGTACTCCTTCATTGCCATTATTCCCAGATTCACTCTGACCCAGAGTGGTAGTACCTGTTAGAGTCTATGGGTCAAATAGTTCTGTTTGAAATTTTGTGCTAGATAGGAAGATTTGCTACCATATGACTACAGAGATGCTGATAGGTATGTGTCCTGTGTCACTGATGCATAAAAACCGTATCCATGAGTACCAGTATTTTTTTTCTTCCCTCACAATTTCCAGCTAACTGTAAATATATTTCAATATTTTCTTGGAAATGAATTACACTGTATAGGGTACAAGGTAGGGGTTAGATGGCTGTAGTTCTTCATAGATAAAAACTCTACAATTTATTAAAAAACTTTAGTTGGGACCCATCAAAATTTCCCAGGGAATCATTCAACTCAAATACATCCCCCATCATTTCCAGTTTACTGTAAATACATTTCAATATTTTATTGGAAATGAATTACACGTCATGGGGTATAAGGTAGGGGTTATGCGGCTTTATTATTCATAGATAAAAACTCTACAATTTATTAAGAAACTTTAGTTGGGGCCCATCAAATTTCCTGAGGACTCATTCAACTCAAATACATGTGTCCTCAGATGCACTAAATTAAAAAGCTATCAGCCTCACTTTAACTGTGTAAATTATTTGTATTAAAAATAGTTACTTGAACCTATAATTGTTTACTAAGGATTATTATTATTATTAGTTACTTGAAACCATATAACTGTAAATTTTTTCGGTTTCTGATTCTTCTGATAAGAGTTCCTCATCAGAAGTTTCATCATGGCACAACCACTTTATAAACCCAAAATTTGCAAAAAATGAACTAAGAAGTTTATCAGACATCAGTCAGATCGTTACAAGAAACTGAAGCCTAACTGACGTAAATCTAAGGGTAATGATAATCGTGTTATGAGGCGATCAAGGGTCAATATTTGATGCCAAATATTGGTTATAGTTCTAACAAAAAAGACCAAACAAATGCTTCCTGATAGCTTTAAAAAATTCCTTGTACACAATGTCCGAGAATTGGAGGTTCTTATGATGCAGAACAGAGTTTATGCTGCTGAGATTGCTCATGGAGTCTCAAGTAAAAAGAGGAAAGATATTGTGGAACGTGCTCAACAATTAAACATTAAAGTTACGATTCAACATGGAAGACTCAGGTCTCAAGAATACGAGTAAATGTTTACTGTTGGGTTGTAAAGAAAGAAAATAAACATCTTAGAAGATTTGCTACCATATGACTACAGAGATGCTGATAGGTATGTGTCCTGTGTCACTGATGCATAAAAACCGTATCCATGCTGCTGAGATAGCTCATGGAGTCTTAAATAAAAACAGGAAAGATATTGTGGATCGTACTCAACAATTAAACATTAAAGTTATGAATCCACATGGAAGATTCCAGTTTCAAGAAGTGTTGGAATATTTTTTGATATATGGTGTGCTCTAATTCCCCACCCAGATTTATAGACTAACCTAAGTCACATGGTTTATTACTTCGCCAATCACCAACCATACTGCGTGGCTGATACACTACTTAAACCCCCCCCACACTGGCCATAATTCTAATTGCACTCATTGAGGAGGGACTTACTATACCTGACGATTACCAATACTCAGGACTCTTTACCAAGGATCCAATTCCACTGGACAAGCGCTCTGGCTTGAGGCCTACAGGGTGGCAAAACAGATTGTAACAAGAAGATAGGTAAATGTTTACTGTTGGGCTGTAAAGAAAGAAAATAAACATCTTAGTTATTTTTTATCAAGAATAGTCATTTATTGCCCAAGGTTTAACTTGTATGTGTGTACCAAATTAGGTGAAAATTGGTTGAGCAGTTTTCGCACCCACCAAGAATGTACACATTTCATTTTTATAATATAGAGACCACAGATTCCCTAGACAACTAAAAATAGAATATTTCCTTAATATCCATTTATCTCTCAGTGTAGTATTTACTTACATTCCCCCCCTCCCACAAGGGTAAATGCAACAGAAGACTCACCCTCGCACAAATATGTGAGTAGACAAAAATTATGTCGGTCCCTCAGTACTTCCCATTGGGAATTCTGAGGAATTTACAATGTCCCTACCCCTATAAGTGCATTGGGTGAGGTGCAGTCTTGTGGGGGGTGCATTTGGGGATTTTTTTTTGCATCTCTAAGAAAAATTCTGAGAAATCTTCCAAAAACTGATACTCTAGTAATTTTAGATAAGTTATTTTTGTTCATAAAATAATTGCAGATTCCCTTTAACTCTTAAAGTCCTATACCACCTCATTCCACCTGGCTGGAAGTCTCCTTCATTTTCCTAATCCACCACAAATGATAGCCTTTGTTTAAATGTAATATTATACATATTTAGAAGTCTTTGATTTAAGGAAAACAACAAGTGATTTTAGATGCAAAGGTCATTTTTAGCCATTTTTTAAAAATATATTCTTATAGGAATGGAGCTCTGGACTTAAAAAACTCTCAACAGGATATTAAGAGTTAATTCACACTAGTATTAATAGAACTAGCAGGAATATGCAGTAGTTAAGTTTTAATGTAATGAAATATATTAAATTAGAAACTAAATAAGAATGCAAATAAACAATTTACACTTATTTTAATTACTAGTACAAAATAAAAAAACACCCTCCGGGCGATGTAAAAATAGATTTTTGAAACATATTGCCTGAGTGGTGGGAGTAAAAAATTCAATGTCAGCGAGTTTGTACCCTAAGTAAGTAAAATCATCAAATTCATTAAAGGATTAAAAAATAAAACAATCTGAAATGTAAACTTTGAATATGTATTAAAATAAAACAAACTATATATATAGATATATAATACCAGTCATGTATTTATTAAAACTTGTTTTAAAAAACAATGAGGACTGTCTAATGTTGCATGTTCAAATTTTGAGTGTATTTATTCTGTTATGACGATTTTGGGTAATGTGACGTAATTTTTGTTACAGACAAAAACTGGAAGTGAATCTCCATTATTAATAGATATTTTAATTGGTTCCTATATAAAATCATTCATAGGATTAATTTTAATACATTGGAGAATAAAACAATATTAGAGATCGATAACACCAAGTAATTATCTATCTATCTGATAGTGAAGTTCCAATTCTGGAGAACTGGGGAATGTGGAGTACTCTTTCATCAACATTACTCTCAGGTCCACTCTGACCCAGAGTGGTAGTACATGTTAGGGTCCCATCTATTGGTTAAATGGAAAAAAAATGAGTTTGTTTTAAAAAAAATGTAGTACCCATCAAGAATGAGTAAAACAAAACATCTTTGGCATAAAATAACCCAACAAGGGTTGACATGTCATAAAATCCAACCAAATAACCTCTCTTCACAAACCAGAAAAATATTTTAACCACAGGATTAAACTATTGTTGTTTAATGCCCTTAATCAATTAAGAGATTTGTTTAAAAAAAAATGTTTTTAAAAAAAATTGAGTTAAAAAAAAATGTTGAATACTCATTGAATGAATGAAACAAAATATCTTTGGCATAAAATAACCAAAAAAGGTTGACATGCTGTTAAATCCAACCAACCAGCAAAGAATCAGATATAACCAGAATAAATACATTTTTGTGTGTATATGTATATATATATATATATATATATATATATATATATATATAAGGGCTGGGTTAGCTCAGTTGGTAGATTGTTCGGCTAGAAACCACAAGGTTCCTAGTTTGATTCTGACCCTCACTAACTTAGTGTATGAGTAGCACAGGGATCTATGTAGTAAAATAAGGAGATGATGGTAGGTGTGGTGCTTCGCCTCAGGCACTAACATAATCTCTTTGGTCTAGCGCTAGTGAAAAGGGGATAGACTCCCTCGCTGATTGGCTGATACCGACTTTAGGCCACCCCGACGACTGCTTATAACTGGATACCATGATTGTTTAAATTAAAAGATAACCCACCAAGTATTGCCATGCTGTAAAACAAAGCAACATCCAATGCAGACAAAGAATCAAATATAGTCAGGATAATTGAAGAGGGAAAAAACGATGTCAGACAATGACAGTTAATTCATAATTATCAAATGTATGATTTAATTTAGATCAACTTACATCAATCTAAGTAATTACTTTCACATTCTAATTATGATACGGCAAATGGTTCACTTGAATCTCTTGAGGAAAGCACATTGCATAAGTACATAAAACTATTATAAAAGGTCTGGTTTGGTTTATTTGTTTAACGGCATATCAACTCCTTATGGATTATTTGATGCTGACATTTGATTCATTTTTAAATGTTTGATTGATTGAGAAGGGAGAAATAGAGGAGGAGAAGAATTGAGGAATAGAGAAAACAAGAAAGGAGAGAGAGAGAAATAGGAGGAGGAGAAGAGTTGAGGAATAGAGAAAACAAGAAAGGAGAGAGAGAGAGAAATAGAGGAGGAGAAGAGTTGAGGAATAGAGAAAACAAGAAAGGAGAGAGAGAGAGAGAGAGAAACAGAGGAGGAGAAGAGTTGAGGAATAGAGAAAACAAGAAAGGAGAGAGAAAGAGAGAGAGAGAAATAGAGGAGGAGAAGAGTTGAGGAATAGAGAAAACAAGAAAGGAGAGAGAGAGAGAAATAGAGGAGGAGAAGAGTTGAGGAATAGAGAAAACAAGAAAGGAGAGAGAGAGAGAAATAGAGGAGGAGAAGAGTTGAGGAATAGAGAAAACAAGAAAGGAGAGAGAGAGAGAAATAGAGGAGGAGAAGAGTTGAGGAATAGAGAAAACAAGAAAGGAGAGAGAAAGAGAGAGAGAGAGAAATAGAGGAGGAGAAGAGTTGAGGAATAGAGAAAACAAGAAAGGAGAGAGAAAGAGAGAGAGAGAGAAAATAGAGGAGAAGAGTTGAGGAATAGAGAAAACAAGAAAGGTGAGAGAGAGAGAGGAGGAGGAGAGAAGAGTTTGAGGAATAGAGAAACAAGAAAGGTGAGAGAGAGAGAGGAGGAGGAGGAGAAGAGTTGAGGAATAGAGAAAACAAGAAAAGGAGAGAAATAGAGGAGGAGAAGAGTTGAGGAATAGAGAAACAAGAAAGGAGAGAGAGAGAGAGAGAGAGAGAAATAGAGGAGGAGGAGAAGAGTTGAGGAATAGAGAAAACAAGAAAGGAGAGAGGGTGAAATAGAGGAGGAGAAGAGTTGAGGAATAGAGAAAACAAGAAAGGAGAGAGAGAGAAATAGAGGAGGAGAAGAGTTGAGGAATAGAGAAAACAAGAAAGGAGAAGAGAGAAGAGAGGAGGAGAAGAGTTGAGGAATAGAGAAAACAAGAAAGGAGAGAGAGAGAGAGAGAGGAGGAGAAGAGTTGAGGAATAGAGAAAACAAGAAAGGAGAGAGAGAGAAATAGAGGAGGAGAAGAGTTGAGGAATAGAGAAAACAAGAAAGGAGAGAGAGAGAGAAATAGGAGGAGGAGAAGAGTTGAGGAATAGAGAAAACAAGAAAGGAGAGAGGGAGAAATAGAGGAGGAGAAGAGTTGAGGAATAGAGAAAACAAGAGGAGAGAGAGAGAAATAGAGGAGGAGAAATTTGAGGAATAGAGAAAAACAAGAAAGGAGAGAGAGAGAGAGAGAAATAGAGGAGGAGAAGAGTTGAGGAATAGAGAAAACAAGAAAGGAGAGAGAGAGAGAGAGAAGAAATAGAGGAGGAGAAGAGTGAGGAATAGAGAAAACAAGAAAGGAGAGAGAGAGGAGAAGAGTTTAGGAATAGAGAAACAAGAAAGAGAGAGGAGAAATAGGAGGAGGAGAAGAGTTGAGGAATAGAGAAAACAAGAAAGGAGAGAGAGAGGAGAAGAGTTTAGGAATAGAGAAAACAAGAAAGGAGAGAGGGAGAAATAGGAGGAGGAGAAGAGTTGAGGAATAGAGAAAACAAGAAAGGAGAGAGAGAGAGAAATAGGAGGAGGAGAAGAGTTGAGGAATAGAGAAAACAAGAAAGGAGAGAGAGAGAGAGAGAGAGAGAAATAGAGGAGGAGAAGAGTTGAGGAATAGAGAAAAGAAAGGAGAGAGAGAGAGAGAGAGAGAGAGAAATAGAGGAGGAGAGAGTTGAGGAAATAGAGAAAACAAGAAAGGAGAGAGAGAGAGAAATAGAGGAGGAGAAGAGTTGAGGAATAGAGACAAGAAAGGAGAGAGAGAGGAGAAGAGTTTAGGAATAGAGAAAACAAGAAAGGAGAGAGGGAGAAATAGGGAGGAGGAGAAGAGTTTAGGAATAGAGAAAACAAGAAAGGAGAGAGAGAGAGAAATAGGAGGAGGAGAAGAGTTGAGGAATAGAGAAAACAAGAAAGAGAGAGAGGAGAAGAAATAGGAGGAGGAGAAGAGTTGAGGAATAGAGAAAACAAGAAAGGAGAGAGAGAGAGAGAGAAATAGAGGAGGAGAAGAGTTGAGGAATAGAGAAAACAAGAAAGGAGAGAGAGAGAGAGAGAAATAGAGGAGGAGAAGAGTTGAGGAATAGAGAAAACAAGAAAGGAGAGAGAGAGAGAGAGAGAGAGAGAGAAATAGAGGAGAGAGAGTTGAGGAATAGAGAACAAGAAAAGGAGAGAGAGAGAAATAGAGGAGGAGAAGAGTTGAGGAATAGAGAAAACAAGAAAGGAGAGAGAGAGAGAGGAGAGAGAAATAGAGGAGGAGAAGAGTTGAGGAATAGAGAAAACAAGAAAGGAGAGAGAGAGAGAAGAGTTAGAGAGGGAGAAATGAGAGAGATTTGAGGAATAGAGAAAACAAGAAAGGAGAGAGAGAGAGAAATAGAGGAGGAGAAGAGTTGAGGAATAGAGAAAACAAGAAAGGAGAGAGAGAGAGAGAAATAGAGGAGGAGAAGAGTTGAGGAATAGAGAAAACAAGAAAGAGAGAGAGAGAGAGAATAGAGGAGGAGAAGAGTTGAGGAATAGAGAAGAAGGAGGAGAGAAGAGAGGAGAAGAGTTTAGGAATAGAGAAAACAAGAAAGAGAGAGGGAGAAATAGGAGGAGGAGAAGAGTTTAGGAATAGAGAAAACAAGAAAGGAGAGAGAGAGAGAAATAGGAGGAGGAGAAGAGTTGAGGAATAGAGAAAACAAGAAAGAGAGAGAGAGAGAGAAATAGGAGGAGGAGAAGAGTTGAGGAATAGAGAAACAAGAAAGGAGAGAGAGAGAGAGGAAATAGAGGAGGAGAAGAGTTGAGGAATAGAGAAAACAAGAAAGGAGAGAGAGAGAGAGAGAAATAGAGGAGGAAAGAGTTGAGGAATAGAGAAAACAAGAAAGGAGAGAGAGAGAGAGAGAGAGAGAGAGAAATAGAGGAGGAGAAGAGTTGAGGAATAGAGAAAACAAGAAAAGGAGAGAGAGAGAGAAATAGAGGAGGAGAAGAGTTGAGGAATAGAGAACAAGAAAGGAGAGAGAGAGAGAGAGAGAAATAAGAGGAGGAGAAGAGTTGAGGAATAGAGAAAACAAGAAAGGAGAGAGAGAGGAGAAGAGTTTGAGGAATAGAGAAAACAGAAAGGAGAGAGGGAGAAAATGGAGGAGGAGAAGATTTGAGGAATAGAGAGAAAAACAGAAAGGAGAGAGAGAGAGAAATAGAGGAGGAGAAGAGTTGAGGAATAGAGAAAACAAGAAAGGAGAGAGAGAGAGAAATAGAGGAGGAGAAGAGTTGAGGAATAGAGAAAAAGAAAGGAGAGAGAGAGAGAGAAATAGAGGAGGAGAAGAGTTGAGGAATAGAGAAAACAAGAAAGGAGAGAGAGAGAGGAGAAGAGTTGAGGAATAGAGAAAACAAGAAAGGAGAGAGGGAGAAATAGGAGGCGGAGAAGAGTTGAGGAATAGAGAAAACAAAGAAAGGAGAGAGAGAGAGAAATAGGAGGAGGAGAAGAATTGAGGAATAGAGAAACAAGAAAGGAGAGAGAGAGAGAGAGAAATAGGAGGAGGAGAAGAGTTGAGGAATAGAGAAAACAAGAAAGGAGAGAGAGAGAGAAATAGAGGAGAATTTAGGAATAGAGAAAACAAGAAAGGAGAGAGAGAGAGAGAGAAATAGAGGAGGAGAAAGAGTTTAGGAATAGAGAAAACAAAAGAGAGAGAGAGAGAAATAGAGGAGGAGAAGAGTTGAGGAATAGAGAAAACAAGAAAGGAGAGAGAGAGAGAAATAGAGGAGGAGAAGAGTTGAGTAATAGAGAAAACAAGAAAGGAGAGAGAGAGAGAGAGAGAAATAGAGAAGAAGGGTTGAGATGTAAACCAACCCACCAAAGTTAAGCGGTAATAAGTCTGTTCAATATTTAGATGGGTGACCAATTAAGCAACAGCAGGTACAGTAAGAAACTAAATATCAATACACCGCTGTGTTGGCTAGGCTGTAAACGAGCTGTTACCTCCCCCAAATGGGGCCACCTGTTGGCCATTGTGGGTGGGTATCTGTGGTACTTAAAGTTTGAACCTGCTGGTTGAACAGTCCATGACATGCTACTCACTTTGGCCCTTACTTAGGCTAGACAGGCAGTCAGAGAGGTCCACTTTGATCAATCCGTTGGTCTAATCAAACCCTAGCACCTATGTGATAGTCCCAACCCTATTGCCTTATGGCAAACCCCTAGCCCTTTTTATCATATATGTGCTAGAAAGCAGTGGCTGAGGGTCTTAGTGTCCTAGATATGACGTTAACCTGCATTTAATAGTGATGTTCCAATTCGGGAGCTCGGAACAGTGTGGAGTACCCTTTCATCAGCATTACTCTCAGGTCCACCCTGACCCAGAGTGGTAGTACTGTTAGGGTCCCATCTATGGGTTAAATAGAAAAAATTGAGTAAAAAACAAAAAATTGAATACCCATAAACAATGAATAAAATAAAATGTGTTCGGCATAAAATAACCCAGCAAGAGTTGACATGCAGTAAAATCTACCACCAAATATCAAAATGATTTGATTCAGCATTAAATGACTGGAAAGGATTGATATGATGTAAAACAAACCACCCACCCAACCATTGTAAAGCCAACACTTTGTATCAACTGGGAAATGGTCAGAGAATTAATGATGCAATTGTGAAGATTAATTTCTTTTTTTTCTTTCTTTTAATACAAATTAATCCTATATTATTTGGATTTTTCAGACTGTTGTCCTCCTCTTTATTGTTATATAGGTAGTGTCTCGCCAATGTGCCCCCACCCCTGGTCTTCTTCAGGTGTTTTCTTTTCAAACTCAGAAACCTTCTCTTTGAACTCGGCAAACATTGTGTATATAGCAATAAAGATGAGGACAATAGTCTGAATAATCCAAATAATCAAACCTCATCTCATAATATAATGAATCCTATTTTTTAATTGCTTTCTAGTAATAAACAAATTAAGAAACATGAGGTTCAGTTTGTGTGTGGCTCCCCACATTAATTGAACCTTGTGTTTCTCCAGCCTGGTGGGAGGTCAGGAAAATATCTACAAATTAATATAAAATGTTACATACATTTCGTAGCTTTAGACTAAATTTATGCATTTATTGAATTAGTTATGCATAAAAGTTTCCAGCAACCTGTTTTTTAAAAAAATAGCAAGAATACAATTGTGAAGATGAATTTCTTTTTTTTTCTTTCTTTTTAATACAAATCAAAATGAGTTTCATTTTCAAATATCGACAAATCTTTTCATTGGTTAAGAGCATTAAACAGCAACAGTTTAATCCTTTGGTTAAAATTTTTCTGGTTTGTGAAGAAAGGTTATTCGGTTGAATTTTATGGCATGTCAACCCTTGTTTGGTTTATTTCATGCTGAAGACATTTTTGCTTTACTCATTCTTAATGGTACTCAATTTTTTTAAATAAATTTTTTTAAACTCTGTTTTTGTCAGAAAAAAAAAAAAAAAAATCTTCGCTGGTCTAGTGCTAGCAAAAATTGGATAGACTCTCTCGCTGTTTAGCTGATACCGAAAAAATAGACCTCTCCACAAGCTTTACTTTTTCTAGATACATTTTAGTTTTGAGGAAAATTTATTTTTGTGAATGATGTTAAACCATTTCTGTTCTTTCTAAATTAGACCATTTAATAACTGCAAAAGCAACTGAGTTATTGAATCTAACAGATTCTTTGTTATTTGATTGATATATTATTATTTTTGTTTGTTGTGCTTTCTTGGTTGTCTCCCTTTTTTACTATCTTCACACATCAATCTTTAAAAAATAAAAGAAAAAAGAAAAGCATCTTTGCACAGTATTAATATACGGTCAAGTAATTCATCTGATAGTTTCCAGAAATTCTCTCTTAAATTCTTTTTTATCACCATTATTTTTAAAATCATCCAGATAAAATTCTTCATCAAATTCTAAAATATTTTACTTTAAACCTGTTATTCTTTTATAAAATGTGAGGTATTCACCGAACATGTTTGCCACTTACACAATCCTGTGTCTCACCAAAATCTGCTAATCAAAAGTATAGAAAATACTAATGAAAAAGTATCAAAGAATTCACACGGGTTCATCTAAATTTCAATGAAAGAGCTTTACATTTTTTTTAAAATGTAAAGCTTTTTTCATTGAAATATTAGATGAAATTCAGATAAAATTCAACCAAATAACCTATCTTCACAAACAAGAAAATATTTTAAACGACAGGATTAAACTGTTGCTGTTTAATGCTCTTAACCAATGAAAAATTTGTTGATATTTGAAATGCAAACTCATTTTGATTTGTATTAAAAGAAAGAAAAAAAGAAATTCATCTTCACAATTGCATCATTAATTTAAATGTCCTTCATATCTGGGGATCTGGAAATATGGAAAGTGTTGCACTTGACCATCCTGTGTTCATCTGAAAAAACTGCCAATGAAAAAAGTATTCAGATTTGGCAAATTGCACATATCTTATTATAATAGAGATTGTGTATTTGTCTGTCTGTAACCGAAACTATGTCACTACTCAAGTTACAATTCCTTTGTTATTTACATCACATTCTTTTTTATTTTCATTTAAAATTCAATTATTAATAAAATTCTTTTACATCATTAATACTGTTAACCATATCTGCATACTAACAACATGCAATTGTATTTCATACAACAAAATAGCGGTTTACAGTGTGAATGGGAAGGCTAATTTGCATATTGATATTAAAAATTTGATTTTAATAAATATATGCTTAGTATTATTGATTTCTAATTGTTTTGGTTTTACCTTATTGAATATGAGCAAAAATCTCGGGGATAAATCTTTTAAAAAATCCATTAGCAAGAAGAAATAACTACAATTTTATTCTTTATTTCCTATTTTAACTAAATAGTTAATTAGGAAAATTTACCAATGAAGAAGGGAGTAATGGAAAATGATGGAAGAGTTAGTTTCAAAGTTGTTCTATTTTTCAATCATAACCCCCCTCTGTTACTAATCTTTTTATCTGCATTCTTATTCAGTTTCATTTGCCTTTCTAATTTAATATGATATATTATTATATTAAAACTTAAATACTTGCACCCGGAGGGTGCATATATTTGCTAGTTAATATAAATGTCCTCCAAGTACTCAAATCTTGTCTATCTCTCGAAATGAAATTCAGTTTAGGAACCAAAAAAAAGTATAACATGGGGGTGAGGTCTGTGAGTAGGGAGAGTGTTGCATTTGCACAATCAAGAATTTTCTATGCTAGTGAAAATTGCATGAATTATCTCGATCATCTATCTATATATATATATATAGAGGGTAGTTGTGTATGTATGTATGCATGAGGAAACTACGAAAATAAAACAATTAATGGCACATAAATATTATATATATATATATATATATATATATATATATATATAATAAATTTCTGGTACAAAGCAAATTTAAATAATACTTTAAGGGTAATCTTATGATCACCTATATAGGTGGATACGAAGGAAAAGAGTGGAAAAAAAAAAAAAAAAATTGTTTTATTTGATAAAAACAATTGGGAGCATATATATATATATATATGCTCCAATTTGGTCGAGCACTTTAATTAGAAGGGATTTAATTGCAAAATTCACCGTATTTGGCGCACAGCTAAGCCTCGCTTGTTTTACATAAGTTTGAGGTAATCATTATGATCACCTATTAGGTGGATACGAAGGAAAAGAGTGAAAAAAAAAAAAAAAAAAAAAAAATTGTTTTTATTTGATAAAACAAATTGGGAGCATATATATAATATATATAATATATATAATATGTATGCTCCCAATTTGGTCGAGCACTTTAATTAGAAGGGATTTAATTGCAAAATTCACCGTATTTGGCGCATAGCTAAGCCTCGCTTTGTTTACATAAGTTTGAGGCCTCTAGGGAATTCATTTCCACTTAGAAATGTAGTGATTAAATATTCTCCTATATTTGACAGCTGCCTATGGGCCGTACGGGTAGAAGGATTGGCGAACGAAAGTTCATTCAGGTCTCGAAACCCGGCCAGAGGTAGCTGTTAAATGGTATACCACACTGATGAGAGTGATACTCCGAAACACGTGTCTGTGGGTTACTTTATTATATATACACACATTCACTATCACCAGATCTTGATTTTTTGAGCAAAAATAATGAAGATTTCATTTATATTCATGAAGATGATTAAAAAATAAAATTTAAATAGTACCAGCATGGATTTTTTTTTTTTTTTTTTTTTGGCATTTGATGTTTTAAATAGGAGACATTACTTTTTCTTTTCAGAATGTGCACTTTTTTTTCTGGATCAACACAAGCGCCTTTTTTACATAGGGATTTTAATGGGGTATCCGTGAGGATCCAACTAATGATTCAGTAATAACGGATCTGCAAGACTAACTTTTGCCTCCTCTCTCTACTACCCAGCCAATACCAGGTAGCTGCTTCTAGTCTTTTGATAGAGTTTAGATTAAGATGTGCGGGTGGCACAATAGAAATTGGGAAATGAAATTGGCAAGGCAAAGTTTAAATTCTGGCCAAGGCTATTTGCTATCACTTTAGGGCTAATTCACTTGGAAAGGGATAAATTCATTTCTCCAGCACTCTTAGCAGGACTGTTGGAGTCAGTGTCGGAAGCAATTAAGGGGTCACTGAGTAAAACTATACTGAATCTGACTAAAGTTGAATTTATACTTTATATGGCCTTAGTTTAGTCAGTAGAGCGTTCGGCTAGAAACACAAGGTTCCTAGTTCGATACGGTCCTCGCCAACTCAGCGTATGAGTAGCACAGGGATATGTGCGGTAAAGTAAGGAGCTGATGGTAGGTGTGGCACTCCACCTCAGATGCAAAAACAATCTCCTTGGTCTAGCGCTATT
The DNA here is from genome assembly GCA_023376005.1 of Doryteuthis pealeii. Taxonomy (NCBI): domain Eukaryota; kingdom Metazoa; phylum Mollusca; class Cephalopoda; order Myopsida; family Loliginidae; genus Doryteuthis; species Doryteuthis pealeii. Next base: position 54,253,200 of record CM042163.1, read on the forward strand.
GAAAGGGGATAGACTCCCTCGGCTGACTGGCTGATACCAACTTTAGGCCGCCCCGTCGACTTTACTTTTACTTAGCTCTTAAAGTCCTATACCACCTTCATACCACCTGGTCGGAAGTCTCATTTGTTTTCCTATTCTACCCCATATGATAGCCTTTATTTAGATATAATATCAACATATTTAGAAGTCTTTGATTTAAGGAAATAACGGTAACTTTAGATGTGAAGGTCATTTTTAGACATTTTTTTTTTATATATCTTTATAGAATTCTCTGGACTTAGAAAATTCTCAACGGGATGGTTAAGAGTTAGTCTGTAAAGTTATACAGTGCACACTCCTTAGATACTAATACTTGAAAAATAAGTCTTTAATGAAATCCATTACAACTAATAGTGAGTTTGATCATGCTGAATGCCTCATACTTGTGATCTTGTGTTACATCCTACACATTGGCGAGTAGGAATTAGCTCTGTATAAGATAGTAAGAAAAATGTCACAAGTATATTTTGGTTCGTTGGTTGGCAGCCCTCCGTCTACGAGAGACGATGGAGTAGTGTCAAAGTTTTTTTTTTTCTTTGAACTCCATAGCCTGGGCGGGTTTGCATGGAGGATAAGCTGTTGCCCATGCAGCAAATCCCCCTCTCCACACTGCCTGTGGTCCAAGGAAAGGTAAGGTACCAATGCAGTTTGGCAACAGTAGTGTCGCAGGAGTTGATGGGTAGCACTGTATTCAGCATCACGCCAACCTTGGGACTCCGACTCCTGATTTGTTTTCGGGGTTTACTACCTAGCAATTCGTTGAAAGACAGCAAAGGTTTTTGTGTCGGACTTTTCCTTGGCTGATGGGTTGCCGACCAAAGCTAAAGAGCCCCTTTTAACCCATTTGGGGATCCATGCGATATTAACGTACATTAAAGTATATTTTAATGTCCATCATATCTGGGGAGTTTCTATGCTAGTGAAAATTGCATGAAACATCAATGATGAATTATCTTGATCATCTTCTATCTATGCATATATAAAGGCCAGTTTGTGTGTATGTATGTCTGGAGGAACTATGAAAATAAACAATTAACAACAAAGTAAATATATATACACATTCACTATCACCAGATCTTGGTTTTTGAACAAAAATAACCCTTTCACGCAAGCAGAATGTTGACAGTCAGTTTTAAGGAGAGTTTAACAAGTTTGAATCAAGTTTTTTTCTCCTAAACCGGTTGCCAAACCAAAGTTAAAGAGCCCATTCTGTCCCAATATTTACCCATAGCTGGAGGGAGAATAGTAAGTTTGTTCATCAACTGGATGTCTCATAATTGTGATCTTGTGTCACATCCTAACATGATGAGTAGGAACTGACTCTGTATAAGATAGTAAAAAAAATGTCACAAGTATTTTTTTTTTTTTTCAGGGCAGTTTGGTAAAATATTGACCAAAGATGTAGGCTCACACTTCACAATAACTAAATATCAATACTTTGAAAAATAAGAATAGTCTTTAATGACAGTAGAGAAAGAAAACAAAAGAAAAAAATTTGTATATATATTTACCAAACCCCTCTGCACAAGCAGGATTTGACACAAGTGGAGATAACAGATTTGAATTCAGTTGAATTTCTAAACTTATTGCCTAACCAAAAAAATTTAAGAGCCCAGACTTGCCTATCTATTTACCCTTAGCTGGAGGAAGTGTTGGATTCATACCTTTCCCAGGGTGTTTGTGCTTACTGCTATGGAAATGCAAACGGCCTCGTCTAGGATTTGAACTTGTCTCATCATGTCCATTTCCTACGACGGTAACCATTAACCCACTATTGAGTGCAGTGAGAAAAATACAAAAAAAATTTGTGTATATTATATATATATATATATATATTTACCAAACCCCTCTGCATGTGCAGGATGTTACACAAGGTCAATTTTTAGTGGAGTTAACATATTTGAATTCAGAGTTTTCTTCTAGACTGGTTACTTGGTTAAAGAGCCCAGTCTGCCCTGCTATTTACCTATAGCTGGAGGGAGAATAGTTGGATCATACTTTTTCCAAGGTATTAGCACTATGTGAAATGTAAACAGCCTCATCTAGGATTTGAACTCGTCTTGTTGTGTCCATTTCGGTAACATTGCACTACCACTCGTATATGAACTGAAAGTATTGGCTTCCTATACTTAACAACCACTTGAGGTTAGAAGTATTTATATATATATATATATATATATATATAATCAAAAATCATCCTTATAAACAACTGAAAATGCAGGACTTTTTTTCGAATTTATTTTTCTGTATAATTGGAATTGACTTTCAAGACATAACATTGTGAATCATTGCAATGATTCCAATGCTTTCCCTGCAGCTAGAGAGGAAAAGATAGCAAAAAGATAAAAATCAAACCAATTTTTCTTTTCTTAATCAAGATAATAAAGTAAAAAAAAGTTTATTAGACAGAGACATCAGCATGCCTGTAAATATCTAAAAGCATTTATTCTTATATTAGTCTTACGACACTGATAGGGTGGCTTTTAAGCTAGTAAACTATAATTTTTGTTGCTGTAATTCTAGCGTGATTTTTTAAATGTCTAAATTAGCCAAATTTACTATAACGGATTAATGTACCAATGCGGTTTTGGCAAACAGTAGTGATGTGAGTTTGGGTAGCACTGTTATGCATCACACCACTTAGGGACTCCGGCTCCTGAATTTGTTTTCGGGTTTACTACCCTAGGCATTTCATTGAAAGACAGCAGAGGTTTTGTGTCGGACTTTTCCTAGGCGATGGGTTGCCGACCAAAGTAAAGAGCCCTTTTAACACCATTTTGTGGATCCATAGATTTTTAATTAGATTTGTTATTTATTTTTTTTTTGTTGTGATTTGTGTTTAATTAATAGAAATATAATGGGTACAAAAAAAATAACAGAAAAGTGTTGCAAAGATGTTACTACACCAGGAACTGCAGTTCTTCGCATTATTGTCTTCCATCAAATATGCACTAAATCAAAAGCTATCAGCAATCATGTGCAAAATTTAATGCTTTCCCTGCATGCACAGAGAAGAACAATGGAAAAAAGATAAAAATCAAAACAACCAGTTTTTCTTTTCTTAATCCAAAATTGGTAAAATTTTTTTATAAATACACAAAAATAATATTATAATGTGCATTGGCATAGATATAAGATAGTTGGCAGAGTGGTCTATCATTGGTATCAGGCCAGAAACAAGAGGGAGTCTATCCACGTTTTTGCTAAGTGCGCTAAGACGGGAGTCTTTTTTGCTGAGGTGTTGCAGCCACACCTAATCCGATAGTTGCATGCAGGACCAGTCTGGAACCTGGAACCTTGTGATTCCTTGCAGTGCTGCACCAAACTGAGCAAAAAACTGGCCCCTATTTGTAGTATATGAAAGTTAGAGGATGAATGCGTGTGTGACTGTTTATCATCGTATGAAAAATTGGACATGGCAAGGCATAAGAATGATGCTGTTCTGGGATAGGAAAACTGGCTATTGAAATTTAAACTGCATGGTTTGATTGATGATTAAAAGAAACGAACAATCTATGACCTCTAAAAGCACTTGACAGCTTCCGCCTCTCTGCCAGACATTTTTTGTTAAAAAAAAATCTGGTACAGGCTAGCTTAAACTGGAACTCAGTCCATCATTTATGTTATTTTATGCTAATAAAGCCGTATATATGCTCTACCAACTAGGAACCGTTTCCAAGCTTGCTAAAGGACTTGTTTATATATTTGGCCAAACCCTCTGTGCATGGATGATGTGAAACAAGGTAATTTTAAGCAGAGGTTAACAGGTTTAGAATTCATGTTTTCTTTCTCTAAAATGGTTGCGACAAAACCAAGGTTATGAGGACCCAGTCCCTGTCCCCTACTAGTTTTACCNATACACTCAAAAAATTTGAACATACAACATTAGACCGTCCTCATTGTTTTTTAAAACAAGTTTTAATAGATACATGACTGGTATTATATATCTATATATAGTTTGTTTTATTTTAATACATATTTAAAGTTTACATTTCAAATTGTTTTATTTTTTAATCCTTTAATGAATATGATGATTTTACTTACTTAGGGTACAAACTTGCTGACATTGAATTTTTTACTCCCACCACTCAGGCAATATGTTTCAAAAATCTATTTTTACATCGCCCGGAGGGTGTTTTTTATTTTGTACTAGTAATTAACTCTTAACATCCTGTTGAGAATTTTCTAAGTCCAGAGCATTCCTATAAGGATATATAAAAAAGATGGTTAAAAATGACCTTTGCATCTAAAGTTACCTGTTATTTCCCTTAAATCAAAGTGTTGTGAGGTGTGGTTTCGTATTCTCTGTTGTAGTAGTATCAATAATTCTTTGAGCGTAATCGTAGCTCAGGTCTTAGCTCCAAGTAGCTAATTTCATGCCAGTCATCTAAACTGTCTCTATATCTCCTGCTGTAATACACATATGTAAATGAGATAACACGCCATTGGCTATCTCACTACACAAAGACTTCTAAATATGTTTAATATTACATTTAAACAATGGTTATTGTTTGGAGTGGATTATGAAAATGAATGAGACTTCCAGCCGGTTGGAATGAGGTGGTATAGGACTTTAAGAGTTAAAATAAGTGTAAATTGTTTATTTGCATTCTTATTTAGTTTCATTAGTCTAATTTAATATATGATGGTTTCATTACATTAAAACTTAACTACTGCATATTCCTGCTAGTTCTATTAATACTAGTGTGAATTAAAGGGAATCTGCAATTATTTTATGAACAAAAATAACTTATCTAAAATTACTAGAGTATCAGTTTTTGGAAGATTTCTCAGCATTTTTCTTAGAGATGCAAAAAAAAAACAAACCCCAAATGCACCCCCCACAAGACTGCACCTCACCCAATGCACTTATAGGGGTAGGGACATGGTAAATTCCTCAGAATTCCCAATGGGAAGTACTGAGGGACCGACATAATTTTTGTCTACTCACATATTTGTCGGAGGGTGAGTCTTCTGTTGCGGGGTGGTAAGTAAATACTACACTGAGAGATAAATGGATATTAAGGAAATATTCTATTTTTAGTTGTCTAGGGAATCTGTGATATCTATATTAAAAATGAAATGTGTATGTGTATATTCTTGGTGTGTGTGAAAACTGCTCAACCAATTTTCACCTAATTTGGTACACACATGCAAGTTAAGCCCTGGGCAATAAATGACTATTCTTGATAAAAAATAACTAAGATGTTTATTTTCTTTCTTTACAGCCCAATAGTAAACATTTACCTATCTTCTTGTTACAATCTGTTTTGCCACCCTGTAGGCCTCAAGCCAGAGCGCTTGTCCAGTGGAACTGAATCCTTGGTAAAGATTCCTGAGTATTGGTAATCATCCGGTATAGTAAGTCCCTCCTCAATGAGTGCAATTTGAATTATGGCCAGTGTGGGGGTTTAAGTAGTGTATCAGCCACGCAGTATGGTTGGTGATTGGCGAAGTAATAAACCATGTGACTTAGGCTAGTCTATAAATCCAGGTGGAGAATTAGAGCACACCATATATCAAAAAATATTCCAACACTTTTTGAAACTGGAATCTTCCATGTGGATTCATAACTTTAATGTTTAATTGTTGAGCACGTTCCACAATATCTTTCCTGTTTTTATTTAAGACTCCATGAGCAATTTCAGCAGCATGGATACGGTTTTTATGCATCAGTGACACAGGACACATACCCATCAGCATCTCTGTAGTCATATGGTAGCAAATCTTCCTATCTAGCACAAAATTTCAAACAGAACTATTTGACCCATAGACTCTAACAGTTACTACCACTCTGGGTCAGAGTGAACCTGGGAATAATGGCAATGAAGGAGTACTCCACACTTTCCAGAGCTCTAGTACTGGAGCCTTGTCATCAGATGTAATTGAGTGTCATACCTGGGACACATGTTTTTTGGGGGGAGAGAGAGAGGTCTTTCCCATCTGCAAGAGATAGTGTATATAAACCCTGCACATGGGGAGGGTAACAGATTTTTAAAATGTTAGTAAAAAAAAATTTAAAAAATTAATAATACTATATAGTATTTACATTTTACTCAAGAATAGTTTCCAGTTTAATTACTTTAGAGTTACATAGCAAACTGTCAAAAGGAACTTAGAAACAGGGCTTCAAAACCACTGACTATGACTCCACTAATTTTGGTGACTCCAACTCCTCTTTACGTAATTAAATGACTATAGCCTACAAATAAAAATGAAACTGTTAGGATCAGCAAAAACGAAATATCTAGAGTTACTCTCCTTGATGAGTAGGAAACAGTTGCCTCTTGTGACAGGTGCATTGTAGGAGTGAAGACTGGAAATGGGACTTCAGCCCTAACACACATAGACTGATACACAAGATAGCTGGTCACACACAAGTTAGGCTCTCAAGTCAGTTTTTGGGTAGAAGCATTTCTCTACCTTGTGTTAAATAAAACCTTGTTAATTTCCAACAACCAGGTCTTGCATTTTCAATCAGTGCTTTGTATTTACTTGTATGTAAACAAAAACCATGACTTTTTTATAATCTATTTATAAGGAGTGTGCACAGTATACTTTAAGGACTAAACTAGAGCCAAATAAGTGTAAATTGGAGACGTGTGGTATATATATTTACCAACCCCTCCGCATGAGCAGGATCTGACACAAGGTCAATTTCTTAAGCAGAGTTCAACAGGTTTAAATTCAAAGTTTTCCTTCTCCTAGACTGGTTGCCTAACCAAGGTTAAAGAGCCGGTCTGCCTTACTATTTATCCATAGCTGGAGTCTCCCTCCAGCTATGGATAAATAGTAGGGCAGACCGGGATTCATACCTTTCCCAAGGGTATTAGTGCTAAGTGAAATGCAATTACCACATCCAGGATTTGAACTCGGGGCGACAAGTCCATTTCCCTTGACTTTAACCATTATACCAGTAGGTCATAGTAGAGTCGTAGGAAATGAACTCAATTGATGCAAGTTCAAATCCTGCATGAAGCTGTTTGAATTTCACATACGCGCTAATATCCTTCAGAAAAGTGTGCATCCACATACTTCCCTCCGCTATGGGTAAATAGTAGGATAGTCTGGGAGAAGGAAAACTCAGAATTCTGTTAAATTCTACTTAAAAAAAAAACCTGAACTTGTGTTGCATTCCTGCTCATGCAGAGGGGTTGGTAAATATGTACAAAGTATGAATTAAACTAAGTTGGAGTCAGATAGTTTTACCAACCCAAATGACCCCTTAATTGCTTTGAACTCTGACCCCAGGACTCCAATTCCAACAGCTCTGCTTAGAGGTACTTTCAACTTGGATTTTAGTGAATAAAAAATTTTTTTTCTCTAAAATTATTTATGTGATTTTGGATTTAGTTGGTATCTGATGACATGACCCTTTTTTTTTTAGCGTCATATAAAAAGTGAAAACATGCTGCATGTAAAAAAATGCCTATGAATTTACAAGCAGAAAAGAAGAGTTGTGCTGCAAGACGAAAGAAAATTAACATTACATTTCAAAATGGTCTAGGATTCAAAATTGGAATATATTTCTCAGGGGACATCAATAAAATTTGCAGCATGATAGTTTTTGAATTCTGATCTGAAATTTTCACCGTATAATGTTCAATCTATGTGATTTATATTTATTATGGAATTCAGTGAACTGACATAGAAGGAAATTTTATTGATGTATTTTGCAGGATGATAACGGATGTAAGATTTAGGAACACCAGTATTAATGTATTTATCATTATTATATTGACTCTAGAGCTGGGTTAGCTCAGTCGGTAGAGCGTTCGGCTAGAAACCACAAGGTTCCTAGTTCGATACCGGTCCCCGCCAACTCAGTGTATGAGTAGCACAGGGATCTGTGCGGTAAAGTAAGGAGCTGATGGTAGGTGTGGCGCTCCACCTCAGATGCTAAAAACAATCTCCTTGGTCTAGCGCTATTGAAAAGGGGATAGACTCCCTCGCTGACTGGCTGATACCGACTTTAGGCTGCCCCGTCGACTTTACTTTTACTACTTATTTTGAGTGAATGTCATCAATCATCATCATGTTGCGCTGTTAGCATGGATATCCATGACAATCTCTCTCCATCCGTCCCTATCGTTCATCATTCTCGGGAGGTCCTCTATGCAACATCCTGTATCCGCACAGAGCTGATCAATGTATGTCTTTGCTAGTTAGCCAACACTGGCGTGCCCATGTGCTGGCTTCCACAGGAGGACGTCGCTTATGAGTTCGTCCTTGCTTCTCCAGCAGTGTCCCACGTGTCTTGTCCGTCTTACTCGGATGGTTTGGGTGATATGTGGCAGGTGGCTGTATAGCTGTTTTCTAGTCGCTTCGTTAGGGTCCAGTTAGTGCAGCCATACAGCAGTACTGACACGACAATGGCCCGGAAGAACTGTCTCTTTAACTTGTCTATGAGATTGGATTTCCAATGTTGATGTCAGAAACATAAGAGGGCTTGATACTTAAGAATAGAACAGTATAGATACTAAGAAAAATAAGTATAAGATGCTAACTATTACACGTGAAGTGCCACTATCATATTATATATATATAATATATATATTATATATAAAGTGTTGTTCTGGTTCCAACGGGAGAAAATTAATATTTTATAAAAAAGAAGGCCGCAAAATGGATTAATGTTTTTAAAAAATGTTTAATTATTTTTATCTTACATTTGCTATATATATATATATATATATATATATATATATATAATATACACACACACACACACACACACACACAAGCCAAAACATAAACAATAAAATGAATATAATTTACTAAGCTTAGTTTAGATGTGGCACAAGGCCAGAAGTATGAAGCACCTAATGAGAATTGAATTAACTATCAATGGTCTACTAATCTAGCTTACTAACCATGACATCACGAGGTGCCCAAAATACACAATTATAAGCCCTAATATTATATAACAGTAACAACTTTACGGAGGCGCATGGTCTAATGGTTAGAGTCGTAGGAAATGGACTCATCAATGAGAGTTCAATTCCTGGACGAAGCTGTTGGCATTTCACATAGCGCTAATACCCTTGGGAAAGGTATGAATCCTACTCTCCCTCTAGCTATGGGTAAATAGTAGGGCAGACTGGACTCTTTAACCTTGATTAGGCAACCAGTCTAGGAGAAGGAAAACTCTGAATTCAAACCTGTTAAACTCCGCTTAAGAAATTGACCTTGTGTCGCATCCTGCTCGTGCGGAGGGGTTGGTAAATATATATAACAGTAACAACTGTGTGTATGTGTGTGTATATATAGATCAATAAGAAGTTGGTTGCTTGATATGCAGGAGGAGGGGGAGGAGGCGGTGTGCATGTGGCGTAATGGTTATTGATGTGGTAAATGGAATCATTAAGTTTCAAATTCCAACCGAACCTGTTTATGATCATTTTGTTGTAATGTCCTTGGGAAAAAAAAAAACCATTAGAATATCCCTTTCCCAGCTATGGGTTAGACAGTAAAGGCAACCTGTGTTTCTCAAGCCTTGGTGGGCAACAAGTCTCTGAGAAGGACAACAATTTCTTTGCACAGTTACAGTGGATCAGCATCCCCTATCAGTCATACTTAGTCTTGTATTCCTTCTGTGCCAGTTTTCTCTGCATTAACTGTTTCATCTCTATCACACGTGGCCTACACTTGCAATTCTCCAATGTTATTATCAAGTTTTGATCAATTTTGCCCCTGTATCTTCTCTGAAGTTTAATGTTTACTTATTTTTTGTTATTTTGGAGTGTGCACTGTATAACTTTACAGACTAAACTAGGGCCATATCAAGTGTAATTCAACTGGAGTCAGAATTGGCATAGTTTTCTGACTCCAGTGACCCCTTATTGTTTCCGACTCCACAGTCCTGCTTTCCCACAGCTCCTGGGTGATGATGGCATTCCTGAGTATAGTCATGTTGGGATAAATAACAAAAAGTTACCCCACCACAAATCATTATTTTTTCTTTGTTTTTTGTTGTTGTTTTACTATGAAAAATTGTAAACTTTATATTCCAATCAGAATGCATGTGACCTTTGAACTCTAATTGCTGTTCAACTAACATATCAACTTTCATGATGACTCCTGTGGTGTGTGTGAGAGAGAGAGAGAGAGAGAGAGAGAGAGAGAGAGGAGAGAGAGAGAGAGAGAGAGAGGAGTTAAATTAAGATCAGAAGAAGTGAAAAAGAAAGAAGGAAGAGTGAAAAGAGAGAAGAAGAGAGAAGAGAGAAAGAGAGAGAGGGAAAAAGAAGAAGAGAAAGAGAGAGAGTTAAATTAAGTTTGAAAGAGAGAGAGGGAGAGAGAGAGAGAGCACTGTGAATTTGATAAAGAGAATCAATTTTTACAACTGTATTCTATGGAAAGGATCACCAGGTCTAAATGAACCTCATCTTCAAACATTATAAAAGATAAATAAAGGAAACACAGAATAAGCACATTGGCTCTGTTGGACCCACCAACTGTGCTGATTGAGTTGTAGGATTTTTTTTGTCATCTGCACCAACTTATTTTAGGTCCTGTCCAATTCAAACATCACAAACTACTCTCAACAAGGCATGCTATTTAAAGACTGAAAAACAAGGGATATGGAGTCACAGACTCCAGTTGAATTACACTTTATGGCCCTAGTTTAAGTCTGTAAAGTTATACAGTGTAAATTCCCTATAAATAGATAGGAGCATATGCATAGGCTTTATGAGATTTGTAGGCCATAATAACTTTGATTAAATGAAGAGAGGTCAGTTGAAAAGTTGCTAAAAATAGAGGGGTCACTGGAGTCAGAGTTGAATAAAACTATAGTCACCTGACTCTTGAATTTTCACTTTATATGGCCAGGCTAGTTTAGTCTGTAAGGTTATGCAGTGCCCACACACCTATAAACAGATTATAAGAAAGTACATGATTTTAATATTTGTAGACCATAATCAATTAACAATAAAGAGAGTTGGGAATCTGGGTGGTTAAAATAATGATTGATTGTTTTAAAGGCAATGTCCAACCAATCCAGGGTTCTTTTATGCCAAGTGGTAGGTTGTGAGAGATTTGTCAACCATTTAATTATTATGTCTTTTTATCACGGATTTTGTATTGATTTGACAGTCGGTTGTTTGCAGTTTTTGTTGCTTAAGTGGATTGGAAATCAGTTTAAGGGATAAGTTTATAGGGGTAAGAGTTCAAGTTTTTTATAAGCAATAGTTTGGTAGAAAGTTTTTTTAAAACCATTTTTTTATTAAGCAATTTTCCTTCTATTTAAACCCATAGAAATGGGACCCCAACAGGTACTAACCACCTGGGTCAGAGTGGAGCCTGGGAGGCAATGGTGATGCCCAGGTGGCACTCCAAATTCCCCACCTCCGGAACTGGACCTCACGCATTAGCTAGAGTGTAACATCATACCCAGGAACATGAAGACCCTCCGCATCACCTCTAGTACATATATGAATAAAAAGGGTTGGCGGAGCGATCATATAGGGTGCTAGGGCTTGACATGGCCAGCCGATTGATTCTGGATGTAGCCTCATCCGACCGTATAAGAAATGAATGTAAGCCTCTAGTATATATATATATAATATATATATATATATATATATATCTAGCAATATATGCACCCTCCGGTGCAATCATTTAACGTTTTAAATGTAATAAAATATTGTATTTAAATTAGAAAGGCTAATGAAACTAATAAGTTATACAGTAAAAAGCATGTGAAACAGAGGGGGAGTAAATGATACAAAGATTTGAAATCAGAGGGAGTATAATAAAAAATGGAACAACTGAAAACTTACTCTTCCCCATCACTCTCGTCTTTCCTTGTTATTTTTTCTAATTTAAGTATTTAGTTATAAGAAGGAAATAAAGAATAAAATACAGTTATTTTATCTTGTTATATGGATTTCATTTAAGATTCCATTGAAGAGATTTTGCCTTATATTCCATTAAAATAAACCAAATCAGTTAGAAATCAATAATACTAAGCACATATTTTATAAATTCGATTTTTTTCCATATTAATTATGCAAAATTAGCCTTCCTGTTCACAAGTGGTAAACGCTATTTTGTTGTATATATAAATAATAGATTGCATGTTGTCAGTATGTAGACCATAGTTAACAGTATTAATAATGTAAGACTTTTATTAATAATTGAGGTTTGATAAAATAAAAATATGGAGAATGTGATGTCAATAACTAAGAGAAATTGTGAACTTGAGTAGGAAATAAGTTTCGGTTACAAGACAGAAAAACACACAATCTCCATTATAATAAGAATATTATATTGATGATAAAATATGGTTTAATAATCTATTATGAAATTAATTTACATAATAAGAGTCAGTGTCCAGAGTTGGTGGTTTTTGTGTTCGCAAACTCTCTAAAGTCCTGGTTTCTAGTTTTTCTGTCATACAAAGGATGGTAGAGTATAGTTTTCAGCCTTGTATGTTTTGGTTTCTCTTTGAACATATTGCACGCCTGGTAGATAAAGAGTTAAAAACAATAGAACAGGATCAGATTCACAAACTATTTTGAGAAAAGTTGAATATTCATAGCCTAATGAAGAACAAATTTGATTTTTTTTTATATAAAATATTCTTGACATATAGAAATAAGGTCATCAACAAAAGGCATTTTTATAAGAGGGTTGGGAATGACGAATTTCTCCATTGTAATTCCATAAGGTGAGAAAATCTATCAAGAGATCAGTTTCTTATTGCCTTTATAAATATGGACTGCACAATAAATGGTGTGGATTAAATTGTCATGGATCAAATATGAGAATCTAATCCTTTATATTATTACATAGAATTTCTTATCTCTGTTTAACTGCGACTAACAAAAATAGCACATATAGTGTGAGTTTTTAGCCGAGCAATACACTTAAAATGCTCTTAGAGAAAATGGCAGTTTCAGTCAAATTTGCAATAAATAATTCTATAAGTGTCGCGTTTGCATGCCAACGAAAATTTCCCATTATGTTGTGTGTGAATGTGAAACGTAATCCAAAGGTAAAAAAACGGCACAGTCCATAGTCGATTTTATATTAGAGCAATTTATTTAAAAATGCCCTTTAAGATAAAAACAATTTCCAGTTCAATTGCAAATGAATAATTCTATGAGTGTCCATTTGCATTGCAAGTAAAATTCTCATTATGTGTGCATGAATTTTAGACTCATCAACCGGAGTTCAAATCCTGGTTACAAGGCTGTTTCAATTTCGCATAACACAAATACCACTTGGTGTGGCATCCCCTACCTCCCTCCAAGTATGGGTAAATAGTAAGTGCAAAGACGTGGGCTCTTGACATAGCTAGATAACAATCTAAAAGGCAAAACTCTGGAATTCAAACCTGTTAACTCTGCTAAAGAATTGACCTTGTGTCACATCTGCTCTGGAGTGGGGTGGGGTAAAATATATATAACACAACATGGTTTTACTTTCTGCTCATACTTTTCAAGTCCAATGATAATCCATGTCTTACCCTGATTTAGTTGAAATTTCTTTAACCATTGGTTGGATTTTACGCATGTTCCAACCCTTGATGGGTTTTGTTTTAATGCCCACAAGCCTTTCATTTTATCGTTCCTGATGGGTATTCAAAAATTATGTTTTTAAACCTCAATTTTTTTTCTCAACACATTTTTTTAAAACTCCATTTTTGTATATTTAACCGATAGCGGAAGACCTAACAGGTACTAACCACTCAGGTCAGAGTGAACCTGGAAATACATGGTGATGAAAGGGGTATTCCACACACCCCAAGCTCAAAATTTTGAACTAACACAAAATTAGATTTCTGTAACAATTGTCACTTTCTTTTGTACAATTCAATGGTGTAATTGGTTAGCAACTTAATCTTGGCAAATCCATACCTACTGAAATAGTGAGTTCAATCCTTGTTGGATGTCCCATGCTTGCAAGACCTTGTAATCACATCCTACCTGTGCAAACAACTTGGGTAAGGACCTGCATATACACTACGGCTTCCATCGTGCGTAATGGTTCACAAACTAGTCTTGCAGATCAATTACTACTCAAATAGCAAGTTTGATAATTGCTGGATGCCCCATGCTTGCAAAACTTGTATCAACAATCCCAACCTGTGATGAACAAGTTGGGTAAAGAGCTTCATATATATATTTAACCAACTCTCTGCACGACCGGATGTGAACAAAAGGCAGTTTCTTAAGCGGAGTTCAACAGGGTTTGAATTCAGAGTTTTCCTCTCCTAGCCGTTGCCTATAAAGGTTAAAGAGTCCGGTCTGGCCTACTATTTATGCATAGGCTGGAGGGAGAGTAAAGATTCATACCTTTCCCAGGGTATTAAATGCTCAGTGAAATGCAATTACCACATCCAGATTTGAACTCGGGGCGACTAGTCCATCCCTTGACTTTAATCCATTACACACAACACCGCTTCCATATATGCTTGAGCTTCCCATTGTGCTGTAATGGTCCGCAAAACTAGTCTGCAGATCCTTACTAACTAAATAGAAATTTGATCCTGCTGGATTCCCCAAGTGTTTTTTTGAACCATGTCACCACATCCTGCCCTTTCGCACTGTAGATGATTAGCAAGCTATCTGCAGATCCAATTACTACTAAATAGCAAAGTTTGTTTCCTCTGTATCCCATGTTTGTGACCTTGTGTGTCACAATCCCATCCCTTGATGATGGATTGGTAAATACACCACATTTGTCATTTTTGTAACCCTTAGCGCAACTGACCTTGTTTAGTGACCGAGTTGTGGAATGGTAAGCTGTATCTGGGTTTAAAAGAGATTATTAGCAGACAATAATAATAAGTAGTTTTCATTCCACAGTCCCCCTTTCTTGTAGCCCACCCTCCACCATTGGGCAGGATATGACTACAGAGTCAACAGCTGGTTTCAATTCAGTTTCTCTTCTCCTAACTGGTTTGCCGAACCACGGCTAAAAAACCCAGTTTGTCCTATTTACCCATAACTGGAGAGAGAAGATATGGTTCATACCTTTTAGTGAAGCGAAATGCCAACAGCTCTTACTTGATGCTCATTATGTTACAACTTTTCGACTAACCAAAAATTTGACTTAAATAATTGATTTAATAGCTTTTAATTCGTTTTCTTAAGTGAAAGTGTGGGCTGAACTGTTGGTCCCTAATTTAAAACTAAGTTATTAACTAAAATTCTAATCTTATATTAATTGAGTGTAGAAGACAAAAAAAAATAAATGTACGCTTTAAATATAAAAGTTACCCACAACTGTTGGAATATGCTGTTCAAATGGAGAATGCATGGTGGTAATGGAAAGAGTCGTAGGAAATGGACTCGTCGATCAGAAGCTCAAATCTTGGATGAGGCTATTTACATTTCAGCATTGCGCCTAATACCTTTGGGAAAGGTCTGCATCCAACTAACCTTTCCCACCCAGCTATGGGTAAATAGTAGGGCAGACTGGTGGTCTTAAAAACCTTGTCTAGGTAACTCAATCTAGAAAGGAAAACTCTGAAATTCAAAACCTGTTAAAATTCTGTTAAGAAATTAAACCTTGTGTCCACACCTGCTCATGCAGAGGGGTTGGAGTGTATATATATATTATCTATAGTATATATAATATATCATATGCAAGGTGTGTCATAAAAAGATTTTCGTCTTTTTGACACACCCGCGTTTCTGAAAAAATTAAATGTTTCATTCATTCTTCATTTCTATCTTGGTAAATACAGCTTTAACATCGTACCTTTTTGACACACCTTATATTCTAAAAAAAAATTAACATTACGAATTTATTGTTATTCCTATCTTGGTAATACAGCTTCAAATCGATACTTTTTTGACACCACCTTGTATATATGCTGTCACGTTCCCTAAACTTTTGGATAACACCTCTAAATAGGACACATGAGATGAGAATCCAATTTTAACTCGTCATTTAAGGCTTACATCTCTACATAAACCTGCTGGTAAAAAACAAAATCAGACCAAAAACATAATTATTTAAAAAAGATCAACAGCATTTACAATATCTGTCTGGAATAATATAAGATACTCGTTTCTGAAAATAGTTCATAATAATCAATGATGATTTTAACCACGGATCTTTACATAAGTATTAAATACTTTTTAATTTATACACGAGGCAACTATAATAAACACACGAACAGTATTTATTGCATAAATCATTTAATTCAGTTAATATTTCAAGTGATTATAATTCAATATTTCAAAATTATATTTGCCTAAATTTGTTGATGCTAAAGAAAGAAGTAACAGATAAACTCTTCTCAAAAACTGACTAGTTCGTTTTATGTTTATACAATATTTAAACCAAAACAAAAAAAAAACAAAACAAAACAATCAAGCTATAAAAAAAATTTATCTTAAAATAGATAATCAATTATTAAAAATCAATGTGTGTGATTAAATATTGGTTTACCAAATCAATTATCAATAAACATTAATAGTATACTTAAATACTAATAAAATAAACGAAAAGTATGTATCCCATTTCAATCAACTGTTTTTTAAAAAGCTCTATCATCCTTAAAACAGATGATATCATTAAAAGTTAAATGTTGTGGCTTAAATTGGTTAAAAAGAGATTATAAATAAAAACCATAATACTCATAAATAAACCTAAAAAGTATATTCACGTTATTGTATTTAAAATGTTACAAATTTTTTTTTTAACTTAAATAGAAAATTCAAATATTTGATATTCTAAGTGACACAATATAATATTTTTGTGTTCCACTGTATTATATCTTAATTATACGAGTTTTAAGCCGTTTAAAAAAAATGAATGAATGAATTTTAAAAAACAGTTTCCATAGCTAATTTGTATCTTTAACTTTTTATAAATATCTACCCACCGGACAATAGAATATTGTGCAGTGCAATATCGATATGTATACAATTGTTTATCTTTCTAATCAATAGAAATTGTGAACATCTTTCTTCACATGGGGCCATACAGTGCAGTGATGGTAAGAATAACCTGTATATGATGTCATATGAACAGAAAAGGTCCTATTAATGGTTAATAATATAAGAAGTAAATATTTTCATACCTGAGAAATATACAACTGCAGCCGTTTACAGTGGGTCGAATTTATTTACAAACCAAAGAAATTTTCCACGTCTGTCCTCCCGTTATTATTACTCGTTTTGTTGTTAAATTTGATTGGGTTTATGTAACAACAAAAAAGAGATTATAATAACGGGAGGACAGACGTGAAAATTTTCTTTGTTGTAATAAATTCGACCCACTGTTAAATGTGCAGTTGTATGATTTCTCAGGTGAAAATATTTACTTTCTTATATTATTTAACATAATAGGACTTTCTCTGGCATATGACATCATATACAGGTTATTCTTACATCACTGCCACTGTATGGCCTCCATGTGAAGAAAGATGTTCACAATTTCTATTGATTAGAAAGATAAACAATTGTATTACATATCGATATGCACTGCTTACAATATCTATTGTCCGGTGGTAGATATTTAGTAAAAGTAAAGATTACAAATTAGCTATGGAACCTGTTTTTAAAATTCATTCATTCATTTTTTTAAAACGTCTTAAACTCGTGATAATTAGATATAATACAGTGACCACACAAAATATTAGTATTGTGTCACTTAGAATATCAAATATTTTGAATTTTCTATTAAGTTAAAAAAAAATTGTAACATTTTAAATACAATAACGTTGATATATACTTTTAGTTTATTTATTAGTATTTATGTTTATTTTATTTATAATCTCTTTTTAAACCAATATTTAATCACACACATTTAACTTTTAATGATATCATCTGTTTAAGGATGATAGACTTTTAAAACAGTTGATTTGAAATTGATACATACTTTTCGTTTATTTATTAGTATTTAAGTATTACTATTAATGTTTATTGATAATTGATTTTGTAAACCAATATTTAATCACACACATTTGATTTTTAATAATATGATTATCTATTTAAGGATAGAATTTTTTTAACAGTTGATTGTTTTGTTTTGTTTTTTTTTGTTTTTTTTAAATATTGATAAACATAAACGAACTAGTCAAGTATTGAGAAGAGTTTATCTGTTTACTTCTTTCTTTAGCATCAACAAATTTAGGCAAATATAATTTTGAAATATTGAATATAATCACTTGAAATATTTAACTGAATAAAATGATTTATTGCAATAGAATACTGTTCGTGTGTTTATATAGTGCCTGGTGTTATTAAATTAAAAAGTATTTATTTACTTATGTAAAGATTCGTTTTAAATCTATCATTGATTTATTATGAACTTATTTTCAGAAACGATATCTTTATTATTATTCCAGACAGATATTGTAAATGCATGTTGATTCTTTTTTAAATAATTTATTTTTGGTCTGATTTTTTTTTACCAGCAGTTTTATGTAGAGATGTAAGCCTTAAATGACGAGTTAAAATTTGGATCTCATCTCATGTTCCTATTTAGGAGGTGTTATCCAAAAGTTTAGGGAACTTGAACAGCATATATACAAGGTGTGTCAAAAAAGTATCGATTGAAGCTGTATTTACCAAGATAGGAATGAACAATAAATGTAATGTTAATTTTTTTTTCAGAATATAAGGTGTGTCAAAAAGTACAGATTTTAAAGCTGTATTTACCAAGATAGAAATGAAGAATGAATGAAACATTAATTTTTCAGAATACAGGGTGTGTCAAAAAGTACCGAAAATCTTTTTTGACACATTGCATATATATTATATATATATATATATATATATATACACTCCAACCCCTCTGCATGAGCAAGGTGTGACACAAGTTTAATTTCTTAAACAGAATTTAACAGGTTTGATTCAGAGTTTTCCTTCTAGATTGGTTACCTAGACAAGGTTTTAAGACCACAGTCTGCCCTACTATTACCCATAGCTTGGTGGGAAAGTAGTTGGATGCAGACCTTTCCCAAAGGTATTAGCGCAATGTGAAATGTAAATAGCCTCATCCAAGATTTGAGCTCTGATCGACGAGTCCATTTCCTACGACTCTTTCCATTACACCATGCATCTCCATTTGAACAGCATATTACCAACAGTGTGGTAACTTTTCATATTTAAAGGCTACATTTAATTTTTTTTTGTCTTCTACACTCAATTAATATAAAGATTAGAATTTTAGTTAATAACTTAGTTTAAATTAGGGACCAACAGTTCAAGCCCACACTTTCACTTAAGAAAACGAATTAAAAGCTATTAAATCAATTATTTAAGGTCAAATTTTTGTTTTAGTCGAAAAGTTGTAACATAATGAGCATCAGTAAGAGCTGTTGGCATTTCGCTTCACTAAAGGTATGAATCCATATCTTCTCTCTCCAGTTATGGGTAAATAGGACAAACTGGGTTTTTTAGCCTTGGTTCGGCAACCAGTTTAGGAGAAGAGAAACTGAATTGAAACCAGCTGTACTCTGTGTCATATCCTGCCCATGGTGGAGGGGTTGGGTACAAGAAAGACTGTGAATGGTAAAACTACTTATTATTAGTGTCTGCTATATATCTCTTTAAACCCAGACTATCAGGCTTACCATTCCACACTCGGTCAACTTAAACAAGGTCAGTTGGCTAAGGGTTACAAAATGACAAATGTGTGTATTTACCCAATCCATTCATCAAGGGTGGGATGTGACACACAAGGTCACAAACATGGGGCATCCAGCAAGGAACAAACTTGCTATTTAGTAGTAATGGATCTGCAAGACTAGCTTGCTAATCATTACAGTGCGAAAGGGCAGGATGTGGTGACATGGTCAAAAAAACACTGGGAATCCAGCGAGGATCAAAATTTCTATTTAGTAGTAATGGATCTGCAAGACTAGTTTGCGGACCATTACAGCACAATGGGAAGCTCTAGCATATATGGAAGCGTGTGGTGTAATGGTTAAAGTCAAGGGAAATGGACTAGTCGCCCCGAGTTCAAATCCTGGATGTGGTAATTGCATTTCACTTAGCATTAATACCCTTGGGAAAGGTATGAATCCTACTCTCCCTCCAGCTATGCAATAAATAGTAGGGCAGACCGGACTCTTTAACCTTTATTAGGCAACCGGTCTAGGAGAAGGAAAACTCTGAATTCAAACCTGTTGAACTCCGCTTAGAAAACTGACCTTGTGTCACATCCTGCTCGTGCAGAGGAGTTGGTAAATATATATATGAAGCTCTTTACCCAACTTGTTCATCACAGGTGGGATGTGATACAAGGTTGCAAGCATGGGGGCATCCAGCAATTATCAAACTTGCTATTTAGTAGTAATTGATCTGCAAGACTAGTTTGTGAACCATTACAGCACGATGGGAAGCCGTAGTGTATATGCAGGTCCTTACCCAAGTTGTTTGTCACAGGTAGGATGTGATACAAGGTTGCAAGCATGGGACATCCAACAAGGATTGAACTCACTATTCAGTAGGTATGGATTTGCAAGATTAGCTTGCTAACCAATACACCATGATGTAACAAAAGAAAGTGACAATGGTACAGAAATCTAATTGTGTAGTTCAAATTTTGAAGCTCTGGGGTGTGTGGAATACCCCTTCATCACCATTATTTCCAGGTTCACTCTGACCTGGAGTGGTAGTACCTGTTAGGGTCTCCTCTATCGGTTAAATATACAAAAATGAGTTTAAAAAAATGTGTTGAGAAAAAAATTGAGTTTAAAAACAAAATTTTGAATACCCATCAGGAATCGATAAAATGAAAGGTCTTTGGCATAAAACAACCCATCAAGGGTTGACATGCCGTAAAATCCAACCAATGGTAAAGAAATTCAAACTAAATCAGGGTAAGACAATGATTATCATTGGACTTGAAAGTATGAGCAGAAAGTAAAACATTTTGTGTATATATATTTACCCCACCCCCATCCACGAGCCAGGATGTGACACAAGGTCAATTTCTTAAGCAGAGTTTAACAGGTTTGAATTCAGAGTTTTCCTTCTAGATTGGTTATCTAGCTATGGTCAAAGAGCCCAGTCTGCACTACTATTTACCCATACTTGGAGGGAGAGTAGTTGGATGCACACCAAGGGTATTTGTGTTATGCGAAATGCAAACAGCCTTGTCCAGGATTTGAACTCCGGTTGATGAGTCTAAAATTCATGCACACATAATGAGAATTTTACTTGCAATGCAAATGGACACTCATAGAATTATTCATTTGCAAATTGAACTGGAAATTGTTTTATTCTTAAAGGGCATTTTTAATAAATTGCTCTAATATAAATCGCACTATGATGTGCTGTTTTTTTACTTTTGGATTACAGTTTCACATTCACACACACATAATGGGAATTTTCGTTGCAATGCAAACGGACACTTATAGAATTATTTATTTGCAAATTGGACTGGAAACTGCATTATTCTCTAAGAGCATTTTAAGTGTATTGCTCGGCTAAAACTCACACTATGATGTGCTATTTTTTGTTAGGTCGCAGTTAAACAGAGATAATGAAAATTCTATAATAATATAAAGATAGACTCTCAATATTGATCCATGACAATTTAATCCACACATTTTGCAGTCTATTATAAAGCAATAAGAAACTGATCTCTTGATAGATTTCTCACCTTATGGAATTACAATGGAGAAATTCTGTCATTCCCACCCTCTTTATAAAAATGCCTTTTGTTGATGACCTTATTTCTATATGTCAGAATATTTTATATAAAAAAAAATCAATTTGTTCTTCATTAGGCTATGAATATCAACTTTCTCAAAATAGTTTTGATCTGATCCTGATTCTATTGTTTAACTCTTTATCTACCAGGTGCAAATATTGTCAAAAGAAACCAAACATACAGGCTGAAAACTATACTCTACATCCTTTTGTATGACAGAAAACTAGAAACCAGGACTGTAGAGTTGGAACACAAAACCACCAACTCTGACACTGACTCTTATTTATGTAATTAATTTCATAATAGATATTAAACCATAGTTTTATCATAATATATATATATCTATTATAATGGAGATTGTGTGTTTTCTGTCTGTAACCGAAACTATATTCCTACTCAAGTCACAATTCTCTTAGTTAATTGACATCACATTCTCCATGATTTTATTTTTATCTAAACCTCAATTATTAATAAAAAAATTGTCTTACATAATTACTACGTTTAACTATGTCTACATACTGACAACATGCAATTATATTTATATATACAACAAAATAGCGGTTTACACGTAACAGGAAGGGCTAATTTGCATATTAATATTAAAAAATCGAATTTAATAAATATGTGCTTAGTATTATTGATTTCTACTGTTTGGTTTTATTTTAATGAATATAAGCAAAAAATCTCTTCATGAATCTTAAATGAAATCCATAACAAGATAAAATAACTGTCATTTTATTCTTTTATTTCCTCTTATAACTAAATACTTAAATTAGAAAAAAATAAAATGAAAAGACGAGATGATAAAGTAAGTTTCGTTGTTCCATTTTTTTTATTATACTCCCTCTGTTTCAAATCTTTTATCATACTCCTCTGTTTCAAATCTTTTTATCTGTATATTATTTAGTTTCATTAGCCTTTCCTAATTTAATACAATATTTTATTACATTTAAAACTTAAATATTGCACCCCGAGGGTGCATATATTTGCTAAGTATATATATATATATATATATATATATATATATATACTAGAGGCTACATCATAATCTATACGGTCGGAGAGGCTACATCAGATCAATCGGCTGGCCATGTCAAAGCCCTAGCACCTATTGATCGCGCCAACCCTTTTTATCATATATGTACTAAAGGTGATGGCGGAGGGTCTTCATGTCCTGGTATGATGTTAAACTCTAATCTAATGGTGAGGTTCCAGTTCCGGAGGTCTGGGGAATTTGGAGTGCCCCTTCATCACCATTGCTCCCAGGTCCACTCTGACCCCAGAATGGTAGTACTGTTGGGTCCCATCTATGGGTTAACTAGAAAGAAAATTGCTTATAAAAATGGTTTTAAAAAAACTTTCTAACCAAACTATTGCTTATCAATAAACTTTGAACTTTACCCTATAAACTTATCCCTTAAACTGATTTCCAATCCACTTAGCAAACAACAACTGCAAAAAACCGACTGTCAAATCAATACAAATCCTTGATAAAAAGACATAATAATGAATTTGACAATCTCTCACAACCCTACCACTTGCATAAAATAACCCTGGATTGGTTGACATGCCATTAAAATCAATCAATCATTATTTTTAAACACCCATGATTCCAACTCCTCTTTATGTAATTGATTATGGTCTACAAATATAAAATCATGACTTCTTATAATCTGTTTATAAAGGTGTGTGCACTGCATAACTTTAACAGACTAAACTAGGCCATATAAAGTGAAAATTCAAGAGTCATGACTATAGTTTTTTTATCAACTCTGACTCCAGTGACCCCTCTATTTTTAGCACTTTCAACTGACTCTCTTCATGTAATCAAGTCTTATGGCCTACAAATCTCAATAACCTATGCATATGCTCCTATCTATTTATAGGAATGTACACTGTATAATTTAAACAGACTAAACTAGGGCCAATATAAGTGTAAATTCACTGGAGTCTGACTCCAATATCCTTGTTTTCAGTCTTTAAGCATGCCTTGTTGAGAGTAGTTGTTGATGTTGAATTGGACAGGACCTAAAATAAGTTGGTGCAGATGACAAAAAATCCTACACTCATCAGCAGTTGGTGGGTCCAACAGAAGCCAATGTGCTTATTCTGTGTTTCCTTTTATCTTTTTTATAATGTTTGAAGATGAGGTCATTTAGACCTGGTGATCCTTCCATAGAATACAGTTGTAAAAATTGATTCTCTTTATCAAATTCACAGTGCTCTCTCTCTCTCTCCTCTCTCTTTCTAAACTTAATTTAACTCTCTCTCTTTTCTCTCTTTTCTTTTTTTCTCCTCTCTCTCTTCTCTCTTTCTCTCTCTTCTCTCTTTTCACTCTCCTCTTTCTTTTCACTCTTCTGATCTTAATTTAACTCTCTCTCTCTCTCTCCTCCTCTCTCTCATCTCTTCTCTCTCTCTCTCTCTTCTCTCTCTCACACACACCACAGGAGTCATCATGAAGTTGATATTGTTAGTTGAACAGCAATTAGAGTTCAAAGGTCACATGCATTCTGATTGGAATATAAAGTTTACAATTTTCATAGTAAAAACCAACACAAAAAACAAAAGAACTAAATAATGATTTAGTGGTGGGGTAATACTTTTTGTTATTATCCCAACATGACTATACTCAGAATGCCATCATCACCCAGGAGCTGGTGGAAAGCAGGACTGTGGAATCGGAAACAATTAAGGGGTCACTGAGTCCAGTAAAAACTATGCAATTCTGACTCCAGTTGAAATTTACACTTGATATGGCCCTAGTTTAGTCCTGTAAAGTTATACAGTGCACACTCCAAAAATAACAAAAATAAGTAAACATTAACTTCAAGAGAAGATACAGGGGCAAAATTTGATCAAAACTTGATAATACATTGGAGATTGCAAGTGTAGGCCAGTGGTGATAGAGATGAAACAGTTAATGCAGAAAACTGGCACAGAAGGAATACAAGACTAAGTATGACTGATAGGGTGCTGATCCACTGGTAACTGTGCAAGAAATTGTTGTCCTTCTCAGAGACTTGTTGCCCCACAAAGGCTTGAGAACACAGGTTGCCTTACTGTCTAACCCATAGCTGGGGAAAGGGATAATTCTAATGTTTTTTTTTTTCCCAAGGACATTACAACAAAATGATCATAACAGGTTCGGTTGAATTTGAACTTAATGATTCCATTTACACAATCAATAACCATTACGGCCACATGGCACCCCGCTCCCTCCTACCTCCTCTGCATATCAAGCAACAACTTCTTATTGATCTATATATACACAACAATACACACAGTTGTTACTGTTATATATATTTACCAACCCTCCGCACGAGCAAGGATGCGACACAAGGTCAATTTCTTAGCGGAGTTTAACAGGTTTGAATTCAGAGTTTTCCTTCTCCTAGACTGGTTGCCTAATCAAGGTTAAAGACGTCCAGTCCTGCCCTACTATTTACCCATAGCTAGAGGGAGAGTAGGATTCATACCTTTCCCGAAGGGTATTAGCGCTATGTGAAATGCCAACAGCTTCGTCCAGGAATTGAACTCTCATTGATAGTCCATTTCCTACGACTCTAACAATTAGACCATGCGCCCCCGTAAAGTGTTACTGTTATATAATATTAGGGCTTATAATTGTGTATTTTGGGCACCTCGTGATGTCATGGTTAGTAAGCTAGATTAGTAGACCATTGATAGTTAATTCAATTCTCAATTAGGTGCTTCATACTTCTGTGCCTTGTGCCACATCTAAACCCTAAGCTTAGTAAATTATATTCATGTTATTGTTTATGTTTTGGCTTGTGTTGTGTGTGTGTGTGTGTGTGTGTATATATATATATATATATAATATATATATATATATATATCAAATGTAAGATAAAAATAATTAAACATTTTTTAAAAAACATAATCCATTTTGCGGGCCTTCTTTTTTATAAAATATTTAATTTTCTCCCGTTGGAACCAGAACAACACTTTATATATATATATATATTATATATATATATATATAGTGGGCACTTCACGTGTAATAGTTAGCATCTTATACTTATTTTTCTTAGTATCTTATACTGTTCTATTCTTAAGTATAGCCCTCTTATGTTTCTGGACATCAACATTGGAAATCCAATCTCATAAGACAAGTTAAAGAGACAGTTCTTCCGGGCCATTGTCGTGTCAGTACTGCTGTATGGCTGCACTAACTGGAACCCTAACGAAGCGACTACGAAAACAGCTATACAGCCACCTGCCACATATCACCCAAACCATCCGAGTAAGACGGACCAGACACGTGGGACACTGCTGGAGAAGCAAGGACGAACTCATAAGCGACGTCCTCCTGTGGAAGCCAGCACATGGGCACGCCAGTGTTGGCTAACTAGCAAAGACATACATTGATCAGCTCTGTGCGGATACAGGATGTTGCATAGAGGACCTCCCGAGAAATGATGAACGATAGGGACGGATGGAGAGAGATTGTCATGGATATCCATGCTAACAGCGCAACATGATGATGATGATGACATTCACTCAAAATAAGTAGTAAAAGTAAAGTCGACGGGGCAGCCCTAAAAGTCGGTATCACCAGTCAGCGAGGGAGTCTATCCCCTTTTCAATAGCGCTAGACCAAGGAGATTGTTTTTTAGCATCTGAGGTGAGCGGCCAACCTACCATCAGCTCCTTACTTTTACCGCACAGATCCTGTGCTACTCATACACTGAGTTGGCGGGGACCGGTATCGAACCTAGGAACCTTGTGGTTTCTCCAGCCGAAACCGCTCTCCACCGACTGAGCTAACCCAGCTCTAGAGTCCAAATAAAATAATGATAAATACATTTAATACTGGTGTTCCTAAATCTTACATCCGTTATCATCCCTGCAAAAATACATCAATAAAATTTCCTTCTATGTCAGTTCACTGAATTCCATAATAAATATAAATCACATAGATTTGAACATTATAACGGTGAAAATTTCAGATCAGAATTCAAAAACTATCATGCTGGCAAATTTATTGATGTCCCCTGAAGAAATATATTCCAATTTTGAATCCTAGACATTTTGAAATGTAATGTTAATTTTCTTTCGTCTTGCAGCACAACTCTTCTTTTTGCTTTAAATTCATAGGCATTTTTACATGCAGCATGTTTTCACTTTTTATATGACGCTAAAGAAAAAAAAATGGGGTTCATTCATCAGATACCAAGCTAAATCAAAATTCAAATAAATAATTTAGAGAAAAAAATTTTATTTCACTAAATATCCAAGTTGAAAGTACCTCTAAGCAGAGCTGTGGAATTGGGAGTCCTGGGGTCAGAAGTTCAAGCAATTAAGGGGTCATTGGGTTGGTAAAAACTATGCTGACTCCAACTTAGTTTAATTCATACTTTGTACATATTTTACCAACCCCTCTGCATGAGCCAGAATGCAACCACAAGTTCAAAGTTTTTTTTTTTTTAAAGTAGAAATTTAACAGAATTCTGAGTTTTCCTTCTCCCAACTACCTACTATTTACCCATAGCTGGAGGGAAGTATGTGGATTGCACACTTTTCTGAAGGATATTAGCGCTATGTGAAATTCAAAACAGCTTCATGCAGGATTTGAACTTGGCATCAATGAGTTCATTTCCTACGACTCTACTAATGACCTACTG
Source organism: Doryteuthis pealeii (assembly GCA_023376005.1). Classification (NCBI taxonomy): domain Eukaryota; kingdom Metazoa; phylum Mollusca; class Cephalopoda; order Myopsida; family Loliginidae; genus Doryteuthis; species Doryteuthis pealeii. The sequence continues at coordinate 54,280,511 of CM042163.1, forward strand.
GTATAATGGTTAAAGTCAAGGGAAATGGCTTGTCGCCCCGAGTTCAAATCCTGGATGTGGTAATTGAATTTCATTAGCACTAATACCCTTGGGAAAGGTATGATCCGGTCTGCCCTACTATTTTATCCATAAGCTGGAGGGAGACTCCAGCTATGGATAAATAGTAAGGCAGACCGGGCTCTTTAACCTTGGTTAGGCAACCAGTCTAGGAGACAGGAAAAACTTTGAATTTAAACCTGTTGAACTCTGCTTAAGAAATTGACCTTGTGTAGATCCTGCCTCATGCGGAGGGGTTGGTAATATAATTACCACAACGTCTCCAATTTACACTTATTTGGTCTAGTTTAGTCCTTAAAGTTATTACTGTGCACACTCCTTATAAATAGATTATAAAAAAGTCATGGTTTTTGTTTACATACAAGTAAATACAAAGCACTGATGAAAATGCAAGACCCTGGTTGTTGGAAATTAACAAGGTTTTATTTAACACAAGGTTGAAGAAATGCTTCTACCCAAAAACTGACTTGAGAGCCTACTTGTGTGTGACCAGCTATCTTGTGTATCAGTCTATGTGTGTTAGGGGCTGAAGTCCCATTTCCAGTCTTCATCCTACAATGCACCTGTCACAAGAGGCAACTGTTTCCTACTCATCAAGGAGAGTAACTCTAGATATTTCGTTTTTGCTGATCCTAACAGTTTCATTTTTTATTTGTAGGCTATAGTCATTTAATTACGTAAAGAGGAGTTGGAGTCACCAAAATTAGTGGAGTCATAGTCAGTGGTTTTGAAGCCCTGTTTCTAAGTTCCTTTTGCACAGTTTGCTATGTAAGCTCTAAAGAATTAAACTGGAACTATTCTTGAGTAAAATGTAAATACTATATAGTATTATTAATTTTTTTAAATTTTTTTTTTACTACCATTTTAAAAATCTGTTACCCTCCCCATGTGCAGGGTTTATATACACTATCTCTTGCAGATGGGAAAGACCTCTCTCTCTCCCCAAAAAACATGTGTCCCAGGTATGACACTCAATTACATCTGATGCAAAGGCTCCAGTACTAGAGCTCTGGAAAGTGTGGAGTACTCCTTCATTGCCATTATTCCCAGGTTCACTCTGACCCAGAGTGGTAGTAACTGTTAGAGTCTATGGGTCAAATAGTTCTGTTTTGAAAATTTTTGTGCTAGATAGGAAGATTTGCTACCATATGACTACAGAGATGCTGATGGTATGTGTCCCTGTGTCACTGATGCATAAAAACCGTATCCAAGCTGCTGAATTGCTCATGGAGTCTTAAATAAAAACAGGAAAGATATTGTGGAAACGTGCTCAACCAATTAAACATTAAAGTTATGAATCCACATGGGAAATTCCAGTTTCAAAAAGTGTTGGAATATTTTTTTTGAATATAGGTGTGCTCTAATTCTCCACCTGGATTTATAGACTAGCCTAAGTCACATGGTTTATTACTTCGCCAATCACCAACCATACGCGTGGCTGATACACTACTTAAACCCCCACACTGGGCCATAATTCAAATTGCACTCATTGAGGAGGGACTTACTATACCGGATGATTACCAATACTCAGGAATCTTTACAAGGATTCAGTTCCACTGGACAAGCGCTCTGGCTTGAGGCCTACAGGGTGGCAAAAACAGATTGTAACAAGAAGATAGGTAAATGTTTTACTATTGGCTGTAAAGAAAGAAATAAAAAACATCTTAGTTATTTTTTTATCAGAATAGTCATTTTTTGCCCAGGGCTTAACTGCATGTGTGTACCAAATTAGGTGAAAATTGGTTTTTGAGCAGTTTCACACACACCAAGAATATACACATACACATTTTCATTTTTAATATAGATATCACAGATTCCCTAGACAACTAAAAAAAATAGAATATTTCCTTAATATCCATTTATCTCTCAGTGTAGTATTTACTTACCACCCGCCACAGAAAGACTCACCCTCCGACAAATATGTGAGTAGACAAAAATTAGTCGTCCGCCTCAGTACTTCCATTGGGAATTCTGAGGAATTTACCATGTCCTACCCCTATAAGTGCATTGGGGTGAGGTGCAGTCTTGTGGGGGGGCCATTTGGGTTTGTTTTTTTTTTTGCATCTCTAAGAAAAATGCTGAGAAATCTTCCAAAACTGATACTCTAGTATTTTGATAAGTTATTTTTGTTCATTAAAATAATTGCGATTCCCTTTAATTCACACTAAAGTATTAATAGAACTAGCAGGAATATGCAGTAGTTAAGTTTTAATGTAATGAAACCATCATAATATTAAATTAGACTAATGAAATAAAATAAGAATGCAAATAAACAATTTACACTTATTTTAACTCTTAAAGTCCTATACCACCTCCATTCCAACCGGCTGAAGTCTCATTCATTTTCATAATCCACTCCAAAACAATAACCATTGTTTAAATGTAATATTAAACATATTTAGAAGTCTTTTGTGTAGTGAGATAGCCAATGGGTGTTTATCTCATTTACATATGTGTATTACAGCAGGAGATATAGAGACAGTTTAGATGACTGGCATGAATTAGCTACTTGGAGCTAAGACCTGAGCTACGATTACGCTCAAAGAATTATTGATACTACACAACAGAGAATACGAAACCACACCGCTCACAACACTTTTGATTTAAGGGAAAATAACAGGTAACTTTAGATGCAAAGGTCATTTTTAACCATCTTTTTTTATATATCCTTATAGGGAATGCTCTGGACTTAGAAAAAATTCCTCAACAGGATGTTAAGAGTTTAATTACTAGTAAAAAATAAAAAACACCCTCCGGGCGATGTAAAAATAGATTTTTGAAACAGTATTGCCTTTGAGAGGTGGAGTAAAAAATTCAATGTCGCAAGTTTGTACCCTAAGTAAGTAAATCATTCATATTCATTAAAGGATTAAAAAATAAAACAATTTGAAATGTAAACTTTAATATGTATTAAAATAAAACAAACTATATATAGTATATAATCCATATGGTATCTATTTAAAACTTTTTTAAAAAAAAAATGACCCGGACTGTCTAATGTTGTAGTTCAAAATTTTGAGTGTAAT
>CM042163.1:54283693-54408307 GCA_023376005.1 Doryteuthis pealeii
CACGAGAGAAGATTTAATAAATTCTTTACATCATTAATACTGTTAACCATATCTGCATACTAACAACATGCAATTGTATTTACATATACAACAAAATAGCGGTTTACAGTGTGAATGGGAAGGCTAATTTGCATATTGATATTAAAAATTTGATTTTAATAAATATATGCTTAGTATTATTGATTTCTAATTGTTTGGTTTTACCTTATTGAATATGAGCAAAAATCTCGGGGATAAATCTTTTAAAAAAATCCATTAGCAAGAAGAAATAACTACAATTTTATTCTTTATTTCCTATTTTAACTAAATAGTTAAATTAGGAAAATTTACCAATGAAAGAAGGGAGTAATGGAAAATGATGGAAGAGTTAGTTTCAAAGTTGTTCTATTTTTCAATCATAACCCCCCTCTGTTACTAATCTTTTTATCTGCATTCTTATTCAGTTTCATTTGCCTTTCTAATTTAATATGATATATTATTATATTAAAACTTAAATACTTGCACCCGGAGGGTGCATATATTTGCTAGTTAATATAAATGTCCTCCAAGTACTCAATCTTGGTCTATCTCTCGAAATGAAATTCAGTTTAGGAACCAAAAAAAAGTATAACATGGGGTGAGGTCTGGTGAGTAGGGAGAGTGTTGCATTTGCACAATCAAGAATTTTCTATGCTAGTGAAAATTGCATGAATTATCTCGATCATCTATCTATATATATATATATAGAGGGTAGTTGTGTATGTATGTATGCATGGAGGAAACTACGAAAATAAAACAATTAATGGCACAGTAAATATTATATTATATATATATATATATATATATATATATAAATAAATTTCTGGTACAGCAAATTTAAATAATACTTAAGGGTAATCATTATGATCACTATATAGGTGCGAAAAAGAGTGGAAAAAAAAAAAAAATTGTTTATTTGATAAAAACAAATGGGAGCATATATATATATATATATGCTCCAATTTGGTCGAGCACTTTAATTAGAAGGGATTTAATTGCAAAATTCACCGTATTTGGCGCACAGCTAAGCCTCGCTTTGTTTACATAAGTTTGAGGTAATCATTATGATCACTATATAGGTGGATACGAGGAAAAGAGTGAAAAAAAAAAAAAAAAAAAAAAATTGTTTTATTTGATAAAACAAATTGGGAGCATATATATATATATATATATATATATATATGTATGCTCCCAATTTGGTCGAGCACTTTAATTAGAAGGGATTTAATTGCAAAATTCACCGTATTTGGCGCATAGCTAAGCCTCGCTTTGTTTACATAAGTTTGAGGCCTCTAGGGAATTCATTTCCACTTAGAAATGTAGTGATTAAATATTCTCCTATATTTGACAGCTGCCTATGGCCGTACGGGTAAGAGGATTGGCGAACGAAAGTTCATTCAGGTCTCGAACCCGGCCAGAGGTAGCTGTTAAATGGTATAACCACACTGATGAAGAGTGATACTCCGAAACACGTGTCTGTGGGTTACTTTATTATATATACACACATTCACTATCACCAGATCTTGATTTTTTGAGCAAAAATAATGAAGATTTCATTTATATTCATGAAGATGATTAAAAATAAAATTTAAATAGTACCAGCATGGATTTTTTTTTTTTTTTTTTTTTGCATTTGATGTTTTAAATAGGAGACATTACTTTTTTCTTTTCAGAATGTGCACTTTTTTTCTGGATCAACACAAGGCCTTTTTTACATAGGGATTTTAATGGGGTATCCTGTGAGGATCCAACTAATGATTCAGTAATAACGGATCTGCAAGACTAACTTTATGCCTCCTCTCTCTACTACCCAGCCAATACCAGGTAGCTGCTTCTAGTCTTTTGATAGAGTTAGATTAAGATGTGCGGGTGGCACAATAGAAAATTGGGAAATGAAATTGGCAGGCAAAGTTTAAATTCTGGCCAAGGCTATTTGCTATCACTTTAGGCTAATTCACTTGGAAAAGGGATAAATTCATTTCTCCAGCACCTCTTAGCAGGACTGTGGAGTCAGTGTCGGAAGCAATTAAGGGGTCACTGAGTAAAACTATACTGAATCTGACTAAAGTTGAATTTATACTTTATATGGCCTTAGTTTAGTCAGTAGAGCGTTCGGCTAGAAACCACAAGGTTCCTAGTTCGATACCGGTCCTCGCCAACTCAGCGTATGAGTAGCACAGGGATATGTGCGGTAAAGTAAGGAGCTGATGGTAGGTGTGGCACTCCACCTCAGATGCTAAAACAATCTCCTTGGTCTAGCGCTATTGAAAAGGGGATAGACTCCCTCGCTGACTGGCTGATACCAACTTTAGGCCGCCCCGTCGACTTTACTTTTACTTAGCTCTTAAAGTCCTATACCACCTCATACCACCTGGTCGGAAGTCTCATTTGTTTTCCTATTCTACCCCATATGATAGCCTTTATTTAGATATAATATCAAACATATTTAGAAGTCTTTGATTTAAGGGAAATAACCGGTAACTTTAGATGTGAAGGTCATTTTTAGACATTTTTTTTTTTATATATCCTTATAGGAATTCTCTGGACTTAGAAAATTCTCAACGGGATGTTAAGAGTTAGTCTGTAAAGTTATACAGTGCACACTCCTTAGATACTAATACTTGAAAAATAAGTCTTTAATGAAATCCATTACTACTGAATAGTGAGTTTGATCATCGCTGAATGCCTCATACTTGTGATCTTGTGTTACATCCTACACATTGGCGAGTAGGAATTAGCTCTGTATAAGATAGTAAGAAAAATGTCACAAGTATATTTTGGTTCGTTGGTTGGCAGCCCTCCGTCTACGAGAGACGATGGAGTAGTGTCAAAGTTTTTTTTTCTTTGAACTCCATAGCCTGGGCGGGTTTGCATGGAGGATAAGCTGTTGCCCATGCAGCAAATCCCCCCTCTCCACACTGCCGCTGTGGTCCAAAGGAAAGGTAAGGTACCAATGCAGTTTGGCAACAGTAGTGTCGCAGGAGTTGATGGGTAGCACTGTATTTCAGCATCACGCCAACTTAGGGACTCCGACTCCTGATTTGTTTTCGGGGTTTACTACCCTAGCATTCGTTGAAAGACAGCAAAGGTTTTGTGTCGGACTTTTCCTTGGCTGATGGGTTGCCGACCAAAGCTAAAGAGCCCCTTTTAACCCATTTGGGGATCCATGCGATATTAACGTACATTAAAGTATATTTTAATGTCCATCATATCTGGGGAGTTTCTATGCTAGTGAAAATTGCATGAAACATCAATGATGAATTATCTTGATCATCTTCTATCTATGCATATATAAAGGCCAGTTTGTGTGTATGTATGTCTGGAGGAAACTATGAAAATAAAACAATTAACAACAAAGTAAATATATATACACATTCATTATCACCAGATCTTGGTTTTTGAACAAAAATAACCCTTTCACGCAAGCAGAATGTGACAGTCAGTTTTAAGGAGAGTTTTAACAAGTTTGAATCAAGTTTTTCTTCTCCTAAACCGGTTGCCAAACCAAAGTTAAAGAGCCCATTCTGTCCCAATATTTACCCATAGCTGGAGGGAGAATAGTAAGTTTGTTCATCACTGGATGTCTCATAATTGTGATCTTGTGTCACATCCTACACATGATGAGTAGGAACTGACTCTGTATAAGATAGTAAAAAAATGTCACAAGTATTTTTTTTTTTTTCAGGGCAGTTTGGTAAAATATTGACCAAAGATGTAGGCTCACACTTCACAATAACTAAATATCAATACTTGAAAAATAAGAATAGTCTTTAATGACAGTAGAGAAAGAAAAAAACAAAAGAAAAAATTTGTATATATATTTACCAAACCCCTCTGCACAAGCAGGATTTGACACAAGTGGAGATAACAGATTTGAATTCAGTTGAATTTCTAAACTTATTGCCTAACCAAAATTAAAGAGCCCAGACTGCCTATCTATTTACCCTTAGCTGGAGGAAGTGTTGGATTCATACCTTTCCCAAGGGTGTTTGTGCTTACTGCTATGGGAAATGCAAACGGCCTCGTCTAGGATTTGAACTTGTCTCATCATGTCCATTTCCTACGACGGTAACCATTACACCACCACTATTGAGTGCAGTGAGAAAAAATACAAAAAAAAATTGTGTGTATATATATATATATATATATATTTACCAAACCCCTCTGCATGTGCAGGATGTTACACAAGGTCAATTTATTAAGTGGAGTTTAACATATTTGAATTCAGAGTTTTCCTTCTAGACTGGTTACCTATGGTTAAAGAGCCCAGTCTGCCCTGCTATTTACCTATAGCTGGAGGGAGAATAGTTGGATTCATACCTTTTCCCAAGGGTATTAGCACTATGTGAAATGTAAACAGCCTCATCTAGGATTTGAACTCGTCTTGTTGTGTCCATTTCGGTAACCATTGCACTACCACTCGTATATGAACTGAAAGTATTGGCTTCCTATACTTAACAACCACTTGAGGTTAGAAGTATTTATATATATATATATATATATATATATAATCAAAAATACATCCTTATAAACAAACTGAAAATGCAGGACTTTTTTCGAATTTATTTTTCTGTATAATTGGAATTGACTTTCAAGACATAAACATTGTGAATCATTGCAATGATTCCAATGCTTTCCCTGCAGCTAGAGAGGAAAGATAGCAAAAAGATAAAAATCAAACCAATTTTTCTTTTTCTTAATCAAGATATATAAGTAAAAAAAAAAGAAAATACAAAAAATATACTTAGACAGAGACACATCCTGCATCCCTGACACATAAAAATCTAAAAGCATCCCATTTTATCTATATATTAGCTTAACTTCCGCCTGATAGGGTGGCTTTTAAGCTAGTAAACTAATAATTTTTGTTGCTGTAATTCTAGCGATGTTTTTTAAATGTCTAAATTAGCCAAATTTTACTATAAACGAGAGGTTATTTTTTTGTTTGTTTTTGTTGTTGATTTGTGTTTAATTAATAGAAATATAACCAAAACTGAAGGTACAAAAAAAAATAACAGAAAAGGTTGCAAAGATGTACTACACCAGGAACACTGCAGATTCATTCAAAGCAAATATGTGCTTCCCAGAATGCACTAATCAAAAAGCTATCAGCATCATTGTAAAGATTTCAATGCTTCCCTGCAGCAAGAGAAGACAATGGAAAAAAGATAAAAAAAATCAAACCAGTTTTTCTTTTTCTTAATCAAAATATGTGTAAAAAAAAAAATTTTTTTAAATACACAAAAAATATTCATATGACAATGTGCATTGACATGTAAAGTAAGTAAAGTTGGCAGAGTGGTCTATCATTGGTATCAGCCAGACAACGAGGGAGTCAATCCACTTTTTGCTAGCGCTAGACCAGGGAGTCTTTTTTGCTGAGGTGTTGCACCACACCTACCAATAGTTGATGAGGACCAGTCCGGAAGATGGAACCTTGCGATTCCTAAGCAGGTGCTGTACCGACTGAGCAAAACTGACCCCTATTGTATGTATATGAAAATTAGAGGTGATCGTGGTGTGATGTTTATCATCGTAGAAAATGGACATGGCAGCATAAGAATGATGCTGTTCTGGATAGAAAATTGCTATTGAAAATTTAACTGCAGGTTTATTGATTAAAAGAAAACAATCTATAAGACCTCAAAGCACTTGAACTCCGACCTCTCTGCAGACATTTTTGTTAAAAAAAAAATCTGGTACAGGCTAAGCTTAAACATGAACTCAGTTTATTTTTATGCTAATAAGCGTATATATGCTTACCCAGCAGAACCTCTTCCAAGCTTGCTAAAGAACTTGTTTATATATATTGACCAACCCCTCTGCATGAGCATGATGTGAAACAAGGTCAATTTCTTAAGCAGAGTTTAACAGGTTTGAATTCAGAGTTTTCTTTCTCCTAAACTGGTTGCCAAACCAAGGTTAAAGAGCCCAGTCTGCCCTATTATTTACCCACAGATGAGGGAGGATAATTGGATGTGTACCTTTTCCCACAGGTATTAGCGCTATGTGAAATGCAAACAGCCTCGTCCAGAATTTGAATTCGCATTGATGAGTCCGTTTCCAACTCCTCCTAGTTTTCCTTCTGCTAGACTGGTTGCCTAACCAAGGTTAAAGAGCCCAGTCTGCCCTACTATTTACCCACAGCTGAAGGGAGATTAATTGGATGTGTACCTTTCCAAAGAGTATTAGCACTATCTGAAATGCAAACAGCCTCATCCAGAATTTGAATTCGCGTTGATGAGTCTATTTCCTACTCCTCCTAGTTTTCCTTCTGCTAGACTGGTTGCTTAAGTAAGGTTAAAGAGCCCAGTCTGCCCTATTATTTACCCATAGCTAGAGGGAGGATAAGTGGATGCATACCTTTTCCCAAAGGTATCAGCGCTGTGTGAAATGCAAACAGCCTCGTCCAAGATTTGAACTCGCAACGCCAAGTTCATTTCCTATGACTCTAACCATTACACCCTGTGCCTCCACAGAAGAACTTAATTCAATGTCCTATCAATTGGGCAGTCAACTGTGTCACTACAAATAAGCTTTGAACATTTATATAGGAAATATTTCTATTCACTTAAGCAATCTGCTACAATGTTCTTAATTATGTGGTGATATTGATTACCGAACTGCAAGTGAAGTAGACAATGTGTACGCATTTGTCATGTTATTCTCTCTCTACCCCTCCTCTCTTTCTCCCACTAACTCTTTCCTTATCCTCTCTCTTCTCTCTCTCTCTTCCTTATTCTTTCTTTCTCTCTCTCTCTCTCTTTCCTTTTCTTTCTCTCTCTCTCTCTCTTTTCTTCTTTCTCTCTTTCTTTCCTTATTCTTTTCTCTTTCTCTCTCTCTCTCTTATTCTTTTCTCTTTCTCTCTCTCTCTCTCTTTCCTTATTCTTTCTCTCTTTCTCTCTCTCTCTCTTTCCTTATTCTTTCTCTCTCTTTCTCTTTCTTATTCTTTCTCTCTTTCTCTCTCTCTCTCTTTTCCTTATTCTTTCTCTCTCTCTCTCTTTCTTATTCTTTCTCTCTCTCTTCTCTCTTTCCTTATTCTTTCTCTCTCTCTTTCCTTATTCTTTCTCTCTCTTTCTCTCTCTCTCTTTCTCTCTCTCATTCTTTCTCTCTCTCTCTCTCTCTCTCTCTTTCCTTATTCTTTCTCTCTCTTTCCTTATTCTTTCTCTTCTCTCTCTCTTTCTTTCTCTCTTTCTCTCTCTCTCTTTCCTTATTATTTCTCTCTTTCTCTCTCTTTGGCTATTGATCCTTATCCTCTCTGGTGTCTCTTTTCTGGCTCAAGTTATTGGATAAGATTAAGACGCAGACACCATTTTCTTACGTAATGATATTGATAATTTTCCTCTTGCGACCAACATCCTGGATCCTAGAAGAGCTTCTTCCAGAAATCGGCACTACTACGTAATTTCTATTTTGTTTTATAATTTTATTAAAATTGGCTAGAGAGTGTGCATATACCCAACCCCTCTGCACAAGCAGGATGTGACACAAGGTTGATTTATAAGCAGAGCGCGTATTTACCCAACCCCTCTGCATGAGCAGGATGTGACACAAGGTCAATTTTTAAGCAGAGTTTAACAGGTTTGAATTCAGTTTTCCTCCTAGATTGGTTACCTAACCAAAGTTAAAGAGCCCAGTCTGCCCTACTATATTATCTATATGTATTACCCAAACCCTCCACACTACAGAAGGTGATGCATGGTCAATTTTTAAGTGAATTCACTTTTCCTTTTCCTAGTTGCCATACAGTTTAGAGCCCAGTCTACCCTACTATTTGCTCATAGCTGGAAGGAGGATAAATTGATTCATATCTTACCCAAGGGAATTAGGGTTATGTGAAATGCAAACAGCCTCATCCATTTCCTACAACCATAACCATTACATCACAAACACTTTTGTCCCTCCCCCCTCATTATGACTTGCTTGAGTTCTCTATTGTAGATCTTCTTCCTGTGGTAATCCTCTGATGAGACTCTGTTGAAAACAAAGAATTTTTGTTAAGGATGAATCCGCTATATGGTTGTAATTCTCAAATTTTTTACCCACAAAAAACTTGTGTGTGTGTATTGTCATTCACATACAGTACTGTTTCGCCTTTTCACGGTTCATCAGTGTGACTAGACAAGGCGGGCTGCTTCAAGCTGTATTTGAAACCCAACCAAATTGTCATCAGTCAGACATCTTATCACCGCACCATCTACACACCCACTTTTTAGAAATGGAATTTTACTGTTAGAAATATACTAGGCCACTGGGGAGTGTTCTATCCGTTTTAAGGAGAGCTATCTAAAAAAAAATACATGAAACTTAGTCTTGAGCCTGACATGAGAAGAAATCATTTGATTTGTGTTTTGCGCCATCAAAATTCATCTGATAAACAACAACAATAAGATTAAAACAAATTATAAAATAACAAAAATGAACAGTGTATCAAGCAAGATTGTTGGGATAAAAAGCAACAATAATAAGATGAATTAAAACTAGTAATAAAATGATAATGAAGAATGTATCCAGCCAGAATGTTGGGATAAAAAAACAACAATAATAATTAGATGGATGAAAACTAGTAATAAAATAACAGCAATAATGAAGAGTGTATTAAGCAAGAATATTGAGATAAAAAGCAACAATAAGATGGTGTAAAACTAGTAATAATGAAGAGTGTATCTAGTCAGTGTTGTAATAAAAAAGCAACAATAATGCAGTGATGCTGATAGTTTTTTTTATTTAGTATGTCCTGGGATACACATATTTTCTTTGAATGAGTCCCCATGAAAATTTATGGTTCCCAACTAAGACTGACATGAGAAGAAATTATTTAATTTGTTGTGTTTTGTGCCATTAAAATTTATCTTTTTCTTCTTATGCATAATTGTAATTGTCATCCCTGATTAACTCTTAATATCCTGTTGTGATTTTTCTAAGTCCAGAGCATTCGCCATTATGGCAAGCCCCGCCCCTTATTATCATATGGATGCTAGAAGGCGGTGGCTGTGGGTCTACATGTCCTGGGAATGACGTTAAACTCTATCTGATGGTGAGGTTCCAGTTTTGGAGGTTTTGGGAATGTGAAGCACCCCTTCATCACCATTGCTCCCTGGTCCACTCTGACCTGGAGTGGTAGTACTTTTTAGGGTCCCATCTATGGGTTAAATAGAAAAATGTATTTATAAAAAAAAATTGTATTATCCATTAAGAATTGATTATTTCAAAACTTTATCGGCATTAAATGACCCACTGAGGTTGATATGCCGTAAAACAAAACAAACAAACAAACAAACCAGAGCATTCCTATAAGGATTTATCAAAAAATGGCTAAAAATGGCCTTTGCATCTAAAGTTACCTGTTATTTCACTTAAATCAAAGACTCATAACTATGTTTAATAACATTTAAACAAAGGCTATCATTTGGGACGGATTAGGCAAACGAATGTGACTTCTGGCCGGGTGGAATGAGGTGGTATAGGAGGTTTTAACAAAACGTTTACACTCAACACTTTGTGAATCTCCTATTAAAACTGACCAGATTCAATCATTATTCCACCCTGTCGGCTGGTGCGTTAGAATGCACCGACTGCACCTCTGCAGAGGGGTAAGACTCCCCCAATGGGGCCATCTGTTGGCCTTGGGTGGCGACCTGTGATGCTTAAGGATAGAACCCAGGTGGATGAGCAGTTCATGATTTGCAATACTCCATTTTGGCCCTATTTTGGGCTAGACAGGCAGTCGGAGAGGCCCCCTCTGATCAATCGGCTGGTCACATCAAGCCCTAGCACCTATATGATTGCTCTAGTCCTATTGCCCTTATGGCAAGCCCCAACCCCTTTTTATCATATGGGTGCTAGAAGGCGGTGGCTTCTACATGTCCTGGGAATGACGTTAATCTCTATCTGATGGTGGGGTTCCAGTTTTGGAGGTTTTGGGAATGTGGAGCACCCCTTCATCACCATTGCTCCTTGGTCCACTCTGACCCGGAGTGGCAGTACCTGTTAGGGTCCCATCTATGGGTTAAATAGAAAAACATGAGTTGATAAACAAAATTGTATTATGTATTAAGAATGAATTTATTTCACAACATTTTCGACATTAAATGACCCACCGAGGTTGATATGCCATAAAACAAAACAAACCAAACCAAATCAATCATTATTTGTGTAAGTTTTTTTAACCCCACCCCTGCCAGAAAATTCCACCTTTTAATATTGTTATCTCGTATAAACAGGTCACTAAATACTACTTGGTTGTGGTTTGTGATATTTATCTTTTATATGGATTTTGCTTTGGTTCTACATTGGCGCTGTATGGATTTGGGCCAACATCAAAACATTGGGAATCAAAGAGAATGGACAATCTGCAGTTCCCATGCTTAACTCATTCTCTTGTGGTTAAATATTTTATCGGCCTCTCTGACTGACGTCATAGTTATAATATTTTACAATATTTATCTCTCATTGGAATTAATAACTAAAGTTTCATTGGCAATAACTATCCTGCAAAAACAAAGAAATTGATTATTAAAAAAGGCTTTAAATTTTTGTTATCATATGTACTTTTAGAATTTTATGCGTGACGCAGGATGCATACATATCAGCATCTCTGCTACTATTATCACCACCATTAACATTACTCCCACCACCATCATCATCATCACTACTACCATCATTATCATCATCACCATTACTACCATTACCCAACCTCTCTGCATGAGCAGGATGCAACACAGTCAATTTCTTAAGCAGAGTTTAATAGGTTTGAATTCAGTTTTCTTTCTCCTAGACTTGTTGCCTAGCTAAGGTTAAAGAGCACAGTTCGGTACTACTATTTACTCATAGCTAGAGGGAGAATAGTTGGATGCAAACCTTTCCCAAGGGTATTATGGATACAATTTACTGTGTCCTTTTGGATTTTTGTCCGTCAGGATGCGTACCATCTGCATATATATATATATATATATATATTAACATAAAGGTACACGGTATTAACCTACTCGAGTTTCACCATAGGGATCTTCAGGGTTAAATTTACTAGATTAATCAAGATATTGATTAATGGCAGTCGATTACACGTGTGTTTTTTTTTTGCGATAAACGGTTGATAAAATTTGCTCTACTAACATATTGAGCACTTTATATTTGTTATATCGCTGTCTTATCATTGTGAAACTTGAATCAACTAACCACTGTGACCATTTTCACTGGTAAGTCACTTTTTTGCACACATGATATATATATATATATATATATATATATAGGATAACATTATGAAAAAACACGTGACAGCAAGTCTGCCAATATTTATCCAATTTTTACTTCTGTCTTAACGCAAAACAAAAACAATATCACAACTCCTTTCATTATGATAATATCTCAACAATAACCACTAAGGCCATTTAAATGAATAAATATAACTGTATATGTGTATATATATACATATCCCTTTATATAAAAAAAACAATCTTTAAGCGCATATTAGCAAAATCTTATATTCCGTCACACTAAACAATAATAATGAATAATAATTAATTTATCAATTATTAATTAATTAATAATAAGGCCATTTAAATGAATAAATACACCCGTATATATATATATATATATATATATATATATATATATATATATATATATGCACATTCTATTATTTTAAAAAAAAAAATAAAAACTTTAGGCATATATTAACTAAATTATCTTTAGTTGCACTAAACATAATAATCTTATAGATAATTCTCATAATTCTTATAAATTATTAAAGCAATAATATAAAGCGGATTTCTCATAATGTTTATATTTGATCCTTTGAAAAAAAAAATATCTCTGTTCATTTTCAAAATTAAACCCAGCGTTCATTAACTGCGAATCTGTCACTAACCGTCATAACCACAAAATACACGCATACAATCAATATCTTGATTAATTCAGTGGATTTAACCCTGAAGATCCTTATGGTGAAACTCGAGTAGGTTATTCCCGTGTATACCATTATAATAATGAATTTGCTCTACTTACGTATTGAGCACTTTATATTCGTTATATCGCTGTCTTATCCTTGTGAAACTTGTATCGGGTAAGTCACAATTTTAATATAAAATCATATATATATATATATATATATATATAATATATATATATATATATATATATTGTAGAATTTTTTTTTCTCTTTACCGGTGTTCAAGGTACAACTTGAAGGTGTATCTTGAACACCGAAACTGTAATAGAAAGAAAAACTTTTTTCTAAAACTATAAATGCTCTATAAATTATGAGCTCTTTTTGGATTAAATACTAATGCTACTACAATGAAAACTTGGTAGCAGCATTTGAAAAATATATATATATATATATATATATATATATGTAGTATATTAAGAAAAATGAAAAAACACAGGTTTAAATGGGTTAAGTGGTGAGTTTATTGGCCGACGCTGCAGTGTTTCGATCTATTAATTAGATCATCTTCAGGGCATAAGATAAGAAATTATTTATCACAGAATAACGAGAAAAGCGTCGGCCAATAAACTCACCACTTAACCCATTTAAACCTGTGTTTTTTCATTTTTCTTAATATACTACATTCCGTCGGATTCACTTCCTTTCTTCACATATATATATACATATATATATATATATATATATAACGCAGACACATATATATACACACACATACACCGTATTTTGATATAAGCTTGATCAGTTCATTATATAGATATAAACTTCTGGGCAGTATGATGAAACCAAGGCAACATGCCATCAACTACCATTTCCAGATACTGGAATTATCATCAATCATGTTTATTTGCATGCACTCTTAGATTCCTCTGTGGAAAATAACCATTCACTTCCAGGATACCAACATTAACCAAACCTAAAATTTCCATATTTGGAAGTTATTATTTTACTTTATTCAATTTCTTATTTTTCCTGTTTTCTTTGTTTTTATAAATGGCGAAATCTTCATCACAGTTTTCAATGTCTTTTATCTTCTGTGTCAGGTTTCATTATTTATTGTCTATGTTTTTACATATTCATTTCAATATTCAATACTGCCTCATCAGAGGGACTTAAATACATTGACTGTATCCCCTATAGAGGTGTAAAACCTAAATAAAAAAAATGTAAAAAAAATAAAAAAGGTAAAAAAAAAAGAAGAAAAAAAAAGAGGCGGCCTGGGTATGAGACCAAACAGCATCTGATAATGAGGCTCCAATTATGAAGATCTGGGACATGTGGAGTACTCCTTCATTGCCATTACTCCCATGTCCACAATGACAGCATCCCCTGCAAAGGTGTAAGACCTAAAGGAAAAGAGGAAAAAAAAAAGAGGCGGCCTGGGTATGAGACCAAGCAGTATCTGATAATGAGACTCCAATTATGAAGATCTGGTGCATGTGGAGTACTCCTTCATTGCCATTACTCCCATGTCCACTCTGACAGCATCCCCTGCAAAGGTGTAAGACCTAAAGGAAAAGAGGAAAAAAAAAAGAGGTGGCCTGGGTATGAGACCAAACAGCATCTGATAATGAGGCTCCAGTTATGAAGATCTGGGACATGTGGAGTACCCCTTCATTGCCATTACTCCCATGTCCACTCTGACAGTATCTCCTGCAGAGGTGTAAGACCTAAAAAAAAAAAAAGGTGCCCTGGGTATGAGACCAAACAGCATCTGATAATGAGGCTCTAGTTAGGAGACCTGGGTAGTGGGGAGTACTCCTTCATTGCCATTACTCCCAGGTCCACTCTACCCTGGAGTGGAAGTGCCTGATCTATGTTGAATAGAACTGTTCAATCATTTTTTTTGTGCAAAAATTATGAAGATTTGATTTATATTTGAAAGATATTTAAAAATTAAAATATACATAGAAATAGCATTGAAATTCTTCTTAAAAATGTCCAGCATTTGTAAATTTCAAAATGAAATAGATCAATACACCAGGTTCCTCCTCCTCACCTCCTCTACCCAGATGACGCTGGGTAGCAACTTCTAGTTTATTTATAAATAAAACCCTGTCTGATGCTGACAGTTTTGATAACCTAATTGCTTATGGTGTCATCCGCAAGAGATTTGCATCTAAGATTGGGGCAGAACCTAACTTTTAGGTATAAAATAACCCTAGATGAATTGCCATGCCATTAAAATCAATCAATCAAAAAAGATATTCGAAGAAGAATTTATATGTAAAGAGAACCTGTTTTGATAGCCTAATTGCTTAAGGTGTCATCCTCAAGAGATTTACTTCTAAAATTGAGGCAGAACCTAATTTCTGGACATAAAATAACCCCAGATGAGTTGCTATGCCATTAAAATCAATCAATCAAAAAAGATAGCCGAAGAAGAATTTATATATAAAGAGAGCCCTGTGTGATGATGACAGTTTTGATAGCCTAATTGCTTAAGGTGTCATCCTCAAGAGATTTGCTTCTAAGATTGTTGGCAGAAGGATAAATGAATTATATCAGATGATGCAATGGTGATATGATCTTGTTGTTGTTGTTGTGAGACTTTGGTCTTCTGCACGAATTATCAGTCCCTCCATCTACTTACAGTCTGGTACTCCTCACTTATTACTGGTTGCTTTTCTCCTAGTTCATATCTGCATCTTTCATCTTTTTGAGGGTGCTATGCTGTTCATTATGTTGTCATCTCAATTTTTCTACAGTTGCTGAAATATATATATATATATATATATATATATATATATATACAAAGTGTGTAAAAAAAAAAGTATCTAGATTTTTGCTACTTTTTGACCCACCTTGTATTCTGAAAAAAATTAACATAACATTTATTGTTCATTCCTATCTTGTTAAATACAGCTTCAATCTTGATACTTTTATGACACACCTTGTACATATATATATATATATATATATATAGTGATGCTGATAGCTTTTTGATTTAGTGCATCCTGGGATGCACATATTTGCTTTGAATGAGTCCCTGGGAAAATTCATGGGTCCCAACTAAAGCCGTCTAACTCCTACCTTGTAACCATTTCTTAGAAACTATTGAAATGTATTTACAGAGATTTTGGTGAGAAGAAAAAAGAAAAACACTGGGATGCATGGATATGATTTTACTGGGTCCTTTTAGATTTTTGTGTGTCAGGGATGCAGGATTCGTACGTATCAGCATCTCTCTATGTGTATGTATGTATGTATGTATATATATATATATATATGATGCTTTGGTATATTTATAAGTAAAAAGTGCTCAATATCATTAATAGAGCATATATATCTAAGGGTAGTGAAGACATAAAGTCAACAGCACTTAGTAACTGTCAGTTTCTTTTCTTTCTATTAGTCTGGTACTCCTCAGTTATTATTGGTTACATTTCTCTTAGTTCATATCTGCATTTTTCATCTTTTGGGGGGTACTCCTTCATTGCCATTACTCCCAGGTCCACTCTGCATTGGAGTGGTAGTACCTGTTAGGGTCCCATCTATGTCAGGTTTTTCTGCCATGAAGCTCTTCTACCTTTTGCTTTATTTGTCTGGCATCGATGCTACTTTCTTTTTTTACTGTTATTTTCACTGTATGCAAGTTTTTCACACCAGTCTTAACTGTGTCCTGGGTACAACGTTAAACAGTATTTAATGGTGAAGTTCCAGTTTTGGAGTTCTGGGGAGTGTGGAGTAACCCTTTATTGCCATTACTCCCATGTCCACTCTGACCTGGAGTGGTAGTACCTGTTAGGGTCCCATCTATGGGTTAAATAGAAAAGATGAGTTTTAAAAGAAATTGAGTTTTAAAAAAAAATTTGTATACCCATCTAGCATGAATAGAACAAAATGTGTTCAGCTCAAAATAACCCAACAAGGGTTGACATGCTGTAAAATCAAATAAACCAAACTAGTCTTAACTGGTGATTTTTTTCACTGAAGTCCGAGTTTGATAAGTCCCTTCAGAACTCTTCCTAGTATTCTAGCTGATTTTACCGGTTTCCAGGACTCTTCTAAGTATTCTTGCTGATTTTGACAGTGCTGTGGTCTGGATAGTGTCGATTCTACCTCTGATCAGCAGTTCTCCCTGTCTATTATTTTTGCTATTTTCCCTCTATTTGAGTTTTTCACATGAGTTTTAGCAAGTGGTTTTTTCACTGTAGTCCAAGTGACAGCAAGTCTCCAGGTATTTTCCTAGTATTCTAGCCAATTTTGCTGCAATCTGGATGGTCTCTATTCTTCCTGTTATCTCCAGTTAATCAAGTCTCTTTTACAAAGATTTTACAAAAAATTACTTCAGTTTAAATTTGAAATAATGAATAATCTATATAGTTTATATTATAGCAAGAAAACACCCAAAGAAGGCTGGAGGGTATATCAGTAGAAACATTGTGTATATAACAATAAAGATGAAGACAACAGTCTGAAAAATTTTAATGATATGAATTTTTTGTTTGTTTTTCTTTTTTTTTCTTTGTTACTTTGTTAAAACTATGCAATACTGAGTATTTTTTTTCTTATTCTTCTTTTCTTTTTTTAGACATTCATATTTTAGACTATGGCCATTAGCTTTGAGTGGAATCTAATGAGAAAAAAAATTGTATATAGAAAATCTAATCTACATACAAAACTGATAAAATTCTTATAAAAATTTATTATAGATTTAAAAGATGAATTCTACTTGCATCTTATTTTTCATTGTTGCAGCCCTGTATATATATATATATATATATATATATATATATATATCTTATTATAATGGAGATTGTGTGTTTTTCTGTCTGTAACCGAAACTATATTACTACTCAAGTCACAAATACCTTAGTTATTGACATCACATTCTCAATGATTTAATGTTTTCTAACCTCAATTATAAATAAAATTGTTTTTAAATTATTAATACTGGTAACCATATCTACATACTAATAACATGCAATTATGTTTATATATACAACAAAATAGTGGTTTGCAGTGTGAACGGGAAGGCTAATTTGCATATTGATATTAAAAAATAGAATTTAATAAATATGTGCTCAGTATTATTGATTTCTAACTGTTTGGTTTTATTTTAATGAATATAAGCAAAAATCTCTTCAATAAATCTTCAATGAAATCCATTAACAAGAAAAAAATAGCTGTCATTTTATTCTTTACCTCCTCATTTAACTAAATAGTTAAATTAGAAAAAATAACAATGAAAGACAAGAGTGATGGAAGAGTAAGATTCAGTTGTTCTATTTTTTGATTATACCCCCTCTGTTTCAAATCTTTTTATCTGCATTCTTATTTAGTTTCATTAGCCTTTCTAATTTAATATAATATTTTATTACATTAAAACTTAAATACTTGCACCCGGAGGGTGCATATATTTGCTAGTATATATAAGTAAGTAAGTAAAGTTGACGGGGCAGCCTAAAGTCGGTATCAACCAGTCAGCGAGGGAGTCTATCCCCTTTTCAATAGCGCTAGACCTAGGAGATTGTTTTTTTTTAGTATCTGAGGTGGAGCGCCACACCTACCATCAGCTCCTTACTTTACCGCACAGATCCCTGTGCTACTAATACGCTGAGTTGGCGAGAACCGGTATCGAACTAGGAACCTTGTGGTTTCTAGCCGAACACTCTACAGACTGAGCTAACCCGGATATATATATATGTAGAGTATGCCGACTGCACCTCTGTAAAGTGCTAAAAGGTGGGGAACCTCATGCAGCCAACTGTTGACCGTGGATGGTAACTCATGATGCTTAAGGATAGAATCCTGGTGGTTGAGCAGTCCATGACATGCAACACTTCACTTTAGCCCATACTTCAGCTAGACGGTCGGTCAAGCCTCCCTTCAATCAATTGTTAAGCTCTAGCACCAATATGATAGTCCCAACTGTATTGCTCTTATGTCTAACACCCAACCCTTTTTATCATATATGTACTAGAAGGCAGTGGTTGAGGGTCTTAGTGTTCTGCATATGATGTTAAACTGCATCTAGTAGTGAGGTTTCAATTCTGGAGCTCTGGGGAGTGTGGAGTACCCCTTCATTGCCATTACTCCCAAGTCCACTATGACCCGGTGTGGTAGTACCTGTTAGGATCTAAAATAGTTTTTTTTTAAATGTTTTTAAAAAACGGGTTTAAAAATAAGATGAGTCAAAAAAATTGAATACCAAACAATAATGAATAAAAAAAAAAAAAATCTTTGACATAAAATAATCCAACAAGGGTTGACATGCCGTAAAAAAAACAACCAACCATACAAAAACATAATTTAGTGTTATGCTTGTGTTCATTGCTGCAATGATAAGTGGAATGGATAATTTTATAGTCACTTTACATAATTTAAGATCTTATGGCAGGTTTTCAACTAGTATTTATAACTTGGAATTGTTACAAAGAATCATGTCTCTTTATATTATTAAATGGCTCATTTGTTCTTAATGGCTGAAACTGTTACCAGCTGTTTGTATTGAATAAAAGATAGTTCAAAAGAATGGCCATTTTTAGCTGAATTATAGAAATCAATTTTATGACTTAAGTTTTTATTCTTTTATTTTTATTCTTATTTTTTAATTTTTTAATCCTTTACATTGTAAAGGTTATGAGGACACAAAAAAATTAAATCAGGTTATGAGGACAGAAAAAAATTAAATCAGGTTCAAATCCCAGCCAAATCCCTGTTTGTGATCACCTCAATATTGATTGATTTTAATGGCATATCAACCTGTTTAGTGTTCCCAGTGCAAGTTAAATTGTACTACTACTGTTCTTCTACAAGAGTGGCTTTGGAATTTAAAAATGTATTTGAAATTAATTTTACTATAAAAATGCATTGGAAATTAATTTTTACTATAAAAATGCATTGGAAATTAATTTTTACTATAAAAATACATTGGAAATGAACTTTTACTATAAAAATGCATTGGAAATGAACTTTTACTATAAAAATGCATTGGAAATGAACTTTTACTATAAAAATGCATTGATAGAGATTTTACTATAAAAATGCATTGATAGAGATTTTTACTATAAAAATGCATTGGATTGTGATTAAAAATAGAATGGATATTTGATAGCTTTTCTTTCTTTGTGGCTGTATGTAATTTGTATACAAAATTTAGTTGAATTAAGTTCAGATATTGCTTTTCTTTTGAGATTCTGTGATTTAAATTAGCAATTTAATTTAGATATAAATTACTAATAATAAGCAATTTTTATTATTACATCAAATTGTTTAAATTAAAGCTATCCCAGCATTCCATTAAAAGATGCTGAAGTTTTGGGCTTACTGTGTATCATAAAATAGCACTCAACCTGAAATATTGGGCTTATGAGTTATAGTAAAATAGCACTATGCCTGAAATATTGGGCTTATGCTGTATATTAAAATAGCACCAGGCCTGAAATATTGGGCTTATGCTGTATATTAAAATAGCACCAGGCCTGAAATATTGGGCTTATGCTGTATATTAAAATAGCACCAGGCCTGAAATATTGGGCTTATGATGTATACTAAAATAGTACAAGGCCTGAAATATTGGGCTTATGATGTATAGTAAAATAACACTTAGTCTGAAATATTGGGCTAATGATGTAGACTAAATTAACACTTAGTCTGAAATATTGGGCTCATGATGTATAATAAAATAATACTCAAGCTGAAATACTGGGCTTATGGTGTGTAGTAAAATAGCTCTTGACCTGACATATTGGACTTAAAATAGCACTCAGTCTAAAATTTTGGACTTACGATGCATAATTGAAAAAAAAACACCCAGACTGAAATAGTGGACTTAAAATGTATAGTAAAATAGCACTCGGCCTGAAATGATTTTTTTTTTCTTTAAAAATGGCTTTTCGAAATTCTGTTTCTACAGTAAATTCAAAAGCAATGTTTTAAATTTCTTGTTTAAATTGCATCATCCATTGTGAACTGCACATCACTTTTTAAAGAAAAAAAAAGAACGATTTATTGTTAAACTGTTTTCAACGCTTCAGGCAAATCCTGAAAATCTGTTATTTAAATAATTCATGAAAACAAGTCAATAAAATCAATAGGATAACTCTATTGTTAGAATGTTAATTTGAAGATTGTAAGGTTTGTAGTTTGATTTTTTTGTTGTTATTAACAACACAAATCTCTTATCAGAAGGCATGTGCTTATTTGTAAAATAAAAACAGATAAATGAATAAATACATAGAAATCATAATAATGAAAACTGGCATGCTTGGTTGGTTTTGGCACTCCTTTTGGCATCAACTAATCACAGTTATGAGTTCTCTTTAGAAATTCAATATCTAAAAAAAAAAAACATGTCCTTTTCATTTGACCACCTGATGATTAAAGTTTGGTTCACAGCCAAAGAATGGAAGTGTTGTAAAGGTACTATTGATTTTTAGACGGTTAGTGTAGATAGAGATTTTAGTTTTTAGACGGTTAGTGTAGATAGAGATTTTAGTTTTTAGACAGTGTAGATAGAGATTTTAGTTTTTAGACAGTTAGTGTAGATAAAGATTTTAGTTTTTAGACAGTTAGTGTAGATAGAGATTTCAGTTTTTAGACGGTTAGTGTAGATAGAGATTTCAGTTTTTAGACGGTTAGTGTAGATAGAGATTTCAGTTTTTAGACGGTTAGTGCAGAGATAGATTCTTGTATTTAGACGGTTAGTGCAGAGATAGATTCTAGTTTTTAGACAGTTGGTGTAGTAATAGATTTCAGTTTTTAGACAGTTGGTGTAGTGATAGATTTTGAATTCAAGGTTGTTGAAATTCAAAACCAGAGGTGGTTAGATGATTGATGCTCAGTGACATCAAGTTGACCCCAACTTCCTGCTGCTAGGAGACTGTGGGAACTGTCGGCTGGGGTTTTAGAATACACCAACTACACCCATGCATAAGGGTACCCCCCCCCCCAGTGGACCTACCTGTTGGCAGTGGTGGCAACCCGTGATTCTTAAGGACGGAAACCTGGTGAATGAGCAGTCCATGACATGCAACACTCCACGTTGACCCTTACTTAGGCTAGACGGACGGTCAGAGAGGCCCCTCTGATCAATCAGCTGGTCACGTCAAGCCTTTGCACCTATATGATTGTCCCGATCCTATTGCCCTTATGGCAAACTCCAACCCTTTTTATCATATGGGTGCTTGAAGGTGGTGGCTAAGGGTCTTCATGTCCTGGTAATATTTGAATAAGACCTTCAAAAGTTCTTCGGCACTTGTTTGATCAACTGTCAAACTATTAAAAATGATTTCCCAGGTTGGGTCATTACTATGCTCGAATATACAGGGAACACCTGAGGAAGGTCGGAGGATACAGTGGCTGAAATATTGTGTTTATTTTGATTGATTATTGGGGAGCTTTCTGTGTGATATTATTTGTCTGTACTTTTGAGATGAGGTTTGATGTGAATGATTTTGATATTTTAGACTGTTGTCCTCATCTTTATCATGGTATGTATAAACACAGTTTCGGACAGTCATCATTTAAATAAGATCTTCAAAAGCTCTTTGACACCTTGTTTGATCAACAGGGAAACTATTAAAAATGATTTCCCAGGTTGGATCATTACAATGCTCGGATACACAGGGAACACCTGAGGAAAGTTGAAACGTGTTTATACATACTACAATAAAGATGAGAACAATAGTCCGAAAAATTAAAATTATTCACAACCCAAGAGTTGACATGCTGTAAAACCAGCCTCACCATCAGGTCTCATTTCTTTTACACTCAGAATTTTATAATTTTTTTTTTTTAATAAAAAATGTCAGTCTAATTTGTCAACATTAGACAGTGTCCATTTTCTATCTGTGATATCTTTCTAATTAAAAGTCTTCAATGTTCCTCTGCTTAAAAGATAAAGTAGTAAAGACTTTAATTAACAGCCTTTGGCACTAAATGTATTAAAATACTATTTGTAAAGGTCAGTAGCCTAACTTGATTAAAAATCACTAATAAGCAATTCATCTTGTCACTTTTTCTAACATTTTTATTTTATTCTGGCTCTAAAATTATTAGTCTCTTTTATGGAGTCTTGAACAAGGCTGTGGAGTTGAACATTAAAGAAAGAATTGAGAGAATCCAGACCACAGCACTGTTAAGCAGAGTTTCTTTTAATTTTTACCCAAGATTAACGCGTAGTATCTGTGCTTGACCCCAAACCCCTCTGGTCTATACTATTATTATTTGTCCCTCTCAGTCTGTTCTTATCTATCTATCCATCTATCTATCTATGTATCTCAGTCTGTTCTTATCTATCTACCTATCTCAGTTCGCTCTTATCTATCTGAGTCTGTTCTTATCTATCTATCTATCTATCTATCTGTTCTTATCTATCTATCTATCTATCTATCTGAGTCTGTTCTTATCTATCTATCTATCCGAGTCTGTTTTATCTATCTATCTATCCGAGTCTGTTCTTATCTATCTATCTATCCGAGTCTGTTCTTATCTATCTATTTATCTATCTATCTCAGTCTGTTCTTATCTATCTATTCATCTATCTAGTCATCTATCTATTCTATCTATCTATCTCTCTGTTTCTTATCTATCTATCTATCTATCTCTAGTCTGTTCTTATCTATCTATCTATCTATCTATCTATCTATCTAGTCTGTTCTTATCTATCTATCTATCTATCTATCTATCTATCTCTATCTATCTGTCTGTTCTTATCTATCTATCTATCTATCTATCTATCGTCTGTTCTTCTATCTATCTATCTCAGTCTGTTCTTATCTATCTATCTATCTATCTGTCTATCTATCTATCTTATCTTCTCTTATCTAATCTCTATCTGTTCTTATCTATTATCTATCTATGTTAGTCCCTCTATATATCTATATCTGTATCTAATTATAATATAATACATGGTCTATCATTGCTGTGAACTTGTGCAAAAATACCTCAATCAAGCTACAGATATTGGATAATCTATTTTCTTATTATCATCCCCACATTGAACCCCTTTTTGTTTCTATTAAGTCTTGTGTCCATCATTGCAAACCTCTGGCATCTTTATTCAGCCATCACTGTCTACACACTCTGTGTGTGTGTTGTGTGTGTGTGTGACTGTGTCTATGTCAACTGATACTTGTAGTAGGTTACTGTCCACTAAGAACGTTGGGATTAATGCAAGTTTTAATTAATGTAATTAATCACAACTGACACGAACACTGGATTTGTAACGGAGATCTTAGACACGTTGGTTTTCTTTCTTTCTTTCTTTTTGATATACTTATTTTTTTGGTCATGTTTTCACCCTCATCTCTTTTGAGGTTTAGGAAAATATTACCATCTTTATCAAGGAATAATCAGTCTTCCCTTAGAATATTGATAACAATAATTCATTCTATGATTACCAGTTGAGCCATGGGATACAGTTCCAAATAAATGATTACTTTAACTGCAATAATGAATAGATGATAATGAATATGTCATATAGTACCTAAATAATGAGAATGGAATTGCCTATTTTTCCTATAAATAATATCTGACGGAACTTGTTAATTCAACCTAGCAATTGCTAATTACTGTGTTCATTTTGTATTTTTACTTAGTAAACCTTTCTTCTTATCTTTAATACTCCTTGTTTTCCTATTATTTCTTGTCTTGGGTATGATGTTAAACTGCATCTAATGGTGAAGTTTCAGTTCTCGAACTCTGGGGAATGTGAAGTATCCCTTTATCACCATTACTCCCTGGTCCACAGGAGAATATCACTTGTATATATTTACCAACCCCTCCGCATGAGCAGGATGCGACACAAGGTCAATTTCTTACGCAGAGTTTAACAGGTTTGAATTCAGAGTTTTCCTTCTCCTAGACTAGTTACCTAGCCATGGTTAAAGAGTCCAGTCTGCCCTGCTATTTATCCATAGCTGGAGGGAGAGTAGGATTCATACCTTTCCCAAGGGTATTAGCGCCATGTGAAATGCCAACGGTTTCATACAAGAATTGAACTCTCATTGATGAGTCCATTTCCTACGACTCTAACCATTAGACCACACGCCTCCAAAGAGAATATCACTTATAAGTTTGTCCTTGCTTCTCCAGCACTGTCCAGCATGTCTTGTTCATTTTACTTGGATCGTTTATGTGATAGGAGGTAATTGGTCGTACAACTGCTTTTTGTGGAGTGTTGATTCCAGTATTTTTGTATAATTCCCATCTAGCTTTTTCTCTAAGCATTTTATTAGATTCCAAATGGTTTAGCCATACAGTAGTACTGACACTGCTAAAGCTTGGAAGATGAATTTTGTTATATCTTATCAGTAAGGTCAGATTTGAATCTCATAATCATCATCATCATTTTGCACTAGTTGCACGGATATCCATGATAAGCGCTCGCCAAACATCCCTATCAATCATTGCTCTTAGGAGGTCCTCTACCCAGCATCCAATATCCACACTGAGCAAGTCAATGTAGGCCTTTGCTGGATGACCCATGCTGACATGCCCATGTGCTGATTTCCACAGAAGAATGTCACTTATTTGTTCGTCCTTGCTTCTCTAGCAGTGCCCAGCCTGTCTTGTTTGGATTGTGTCATAGAGGACAACTGTCCGTACAGCTGCATTCTTGTAGAGTACTGTCTCCATGATTTGTTTAATATTGCACATTGCATTCTTGTGCAGCTCCCATCTAGCTTATTCTCTAAGTGCTTTGTTAGGGTCCAAGTGGTGCAGCCATACAGTAGCACTGATACAACTACAGCTTGGAAGAATTTTCTCTTTAACTTGTAAGATTGGACTTCCAAATGACAGACAATCTGTGGCAGACTATGCCTTCCCTATACATGTATTAACATCACTTTCTGTGGATGAGATATTACTACCTAGGTATGTGAATTGTTCCACTGAGTTTAGAGGATTACCATCAAGTGTGGAGATGCCTCTTTCATTTTTAAAACACATGAACTCAGTTTTATCGGAATTCACATAGAGGCCAATATTCCATGCTGCCATTTCCGTGCTATGTAGCAAGGATTCAGCTTGTACAGGTGTATTTGCAAGAAGTGCCAGATCATCTGCATAGTCTGCATCCGTATAATCTGTGAGGGATATCACTTGTTTCTTTCCTTTTTTTTAGTGTGAGTCCTTTTTCTTTTATGGGATCTTATGTTGTTCGAAGTATGTTGTCTAGGCTTATCATAAATGTATATGGTGCTAACATATCTCCTTGTAGGACTCCATCGACAATGTCAAAGAAATCTGTGCCACCATCAGGTGAGCGTACCGTTACTTTAGTATCTTTGTAGAACATCATTATATCGGTAAATGTTTAGATTTCAATCTAGACTATTATAAACCTGCTACTAAAACTACTACTACTATAATAATAATATTTATAAATATGCAGAAGGCCTTACTCCTGAGAGATGACATAGACAGAATATATATGTCAAGAAAAGAAAAAGAGGGAAAGGGCTTACCAGTATTAAGGATTGCATAGATAAAATAATTCAGGGATTCAAGGAATATAAAAAAAAAAAAGCAAAGAAAGATTGATTACAGCAGCCAGTAACAGCAGTGTCTATATATTAATACTTGTATTCCTTAATTGTATGACTGTTATCATTGCAATACCTTCTGGTTAAAAATGAGACCGCCAAATCACTCAAGCTGAAATGCAAAAATGTAAATCCTGATTATCTGATGTTGCTTATCTGCCAAATTCTTATTTTTTTTATGAGTGTCGTCTCCTCAGCTAAATAATGGACTTTTCCATTTTTATTAAAAAGAAAGGGAAGAAAAAGGACACGCTACAAAGAAAAATATAAAATGCAAAAATCTAAATCCTGATGATCTGGTGTCACTTATCCACCGAATTCTTATTTCTTATGAGTGTCATCAACTCAGCTAAATAATGGATCATTCTGTTTTTATTATAAAGAAGGAAAAGGATATGCTACACAGAAAGAAATATAATAAGAAAGAAAGAAAAAAAATGAGTAGAGGAAAGAGAGAGAGAGTGGGTGAGCATGTGGAAGCAATAATGCTAGTCTGTTTCAATTGAACATAATGAAAAGATGGAAGGAAAGAAAGAAAGAAAAAAGAGTGAGAGAGTTAAATCAAGATTATTCTACCTTTTTATATATTGAACTATTTTAAAGCTAGCTTTAAAGTAAACATATCAAACGTAACAATTAAATTGTCATACTGTGGTATATCCACAGGTCCTTCTAGTAATAATAATTATAACAATGCAGAAGGCCTTATTCCTAAGAAATAACATAGAATACGGGCCGGGTTAGCTCAGTCGGTAGAGCGTTCGGCTAGAAACCACAAGGTTCCTAGTTCGATACCGGTCCTCGCCAACTCAGCGTATGAGTAGCACAGGGATCTGTGCGGTAAAGTAAGGAGCTGATGGTAGGTGTAGCACTCCACCTCAGACGCTAAAATAATCTCTTTGGTCTAGCACAAGTGAAAAGAGGATAGACTCCCTCGCTGATTGGCTGATACCGACTTTAGGCCACACCGTTGACTTTACTTTTTTTTTAAGGGCCGGGTTAGCTCAGTCGGTTGAGCGTTCGGCTAGAAACCACAAGGTTCCTAGTTTGATACCGGCCCTCGCCAACTCAGCATATGAGTAGCACAGGGATCTGTGCGGTAAAGTAAGGAGCTGATGGTAGGTGTGGCGCTCCACCTCGGACGCTAAAATAATCTCCTTGGTCTAGCGCAAGTGAAAAGAGGATAGACTCCCTCGCTGATTGGCTGATACCGACTTTAGGCCGCCCCAACGACTTTACTTTTACTTATATATGTCAAGAAAAGAAAGAGGAAAAGAATTCACTTGTATTGAGGATTGCATAGATAAAATGAATCAGGGATTCAAAGAAATAAAAAAAGAAGCTAAGAAAGATTGATTACAGTAGCCAGTAACAGCAGTATCAAGATAAATAACATAAGCAGAGATGCTGCATCCCTGACACACAAAAATCTAAAAGGATGCAGTAAAATCATATCCATGAGTCCTGGTGTTTTTCGTTTTTCTTCCCTCACCATTTCAACATTAACTGTAAATACATTTCAATAGTTTCTTAGAAATGAATGACACAATGGATAGGTTACAAGGTAGGAGTTAGAAGGCTTTAGTTGTTAGATCATAAATAATATTAATAAAATAATGAGTTAATAGATAAAGATCCTGATACGTATGCATCCTGCATCCCTGACACAAAAATCTAAAAGGATGCAGTAAATCATATCCATGAGTCCTGGTGTTTTCGTTTTTCTTCTCACCAAACATTAACTGTAAATACATTTCAATAGTTTCTAAGAATGACACAGGATAGGTTACAAGGTAGGAGTTAGACAACTTTAGTTGGGATCCATAAATTTTTCCCCCGTTGACTCATTCAAAGCAAATATGTGTATCCCAGGATGCACTAAATCAAAAAGCTATCAGCATCACTGCATAAGAAGAAACGGTAAAACAAGAATCACAAAATCTACAAAATGAAAATGGGAAGAAAAACAACTGTATGGATACTTCAAGTGACAAACTAAGGAAATTGCATATAAGATTACTGTGGGGGAAGAACTGCTGACTCTGAATCCCCTTGATCAATTTACAATCTCCGTATGGGATTCTCAACAGGCAACAAAATTTATTGAGATAACTCTGCAGTTTTTCCTGATCTGTTGATGGTGACTCATTTCTGATTAAGAAATTGGATCTTTGACAGAAGGAATGATCCTACTGACATTTCTGCTGAGAAAAGATTTCTTTGGAATGGTTCTAAGACAGAGATAAATTTCATGGCCAATTTGGTAGGTATGGCCAAAATTCCACGTGTTTTTTTTTTTTTTTTTTTTGTTTTTAACCCTCCGAAAAATCTAACAAGCCCCCCCCCCAAAAAAAACAGGGGTATCCTCGGTATGACGATCAACTGCATCTGATGGTGAGGCTCCAATTCCAGAGCTCTGGAGAATGTTGAGTAACTAAAAAAAAAAAGTAAAGTCGTCGGGGAGGCCTAAAATCGGTATCAGCCAATCAGCGAGGGAGTCTATCCCCTTTTTACTAGTGCTAGACCAAGGAGATTGTTTTTGTGTCTGAGGTGGAATGCCACACCTACCATCACCTCCTTACTTTACCGCTGAGTTGGTGAGGGCCGGTATCGAACTAATAACTTTGTGATTCCTAGCCGAACACTCTACCGACTGAGCTAAACTGGCCCTTTAAGTAACTATTCATAGCCATTGAGTAACTATTTCTAGCCATTTCTCTAGGTCCTGGGTTATTTTATGCTAAAGCCATCCTTATAGCATTCAGTGTCTGCACAGAGCTGATGGATGAAAATTTTTTGCTGGTCAACCAACACTGGTGTGTCCATGTAGAGAATGAAAGCTCAAGAAAATTCAAACCAGCTGTACTCCTTTTAAAAATTGATTTTGTGACACATCCTCCCCTTGGGATAAAGGTTGGGTAAATACACACAAAATGGTTGAAGACATTGGAAATTTTATCAGAATATCTACCCTCCCCCTAGCATGCATGTCCTGGGTATGACATTAAACTGCATCTAATAGTGAAGTTCCAATTTTGGATTTCTGGAGAGTGTGGGGCATCCCTCCATCACCATTACTCCCAGGACCACTCAGACCCAGAATGGTAGTACTTGTTAGGGTCCCATTTATGGATTAAATAGAAAAAAATGTGTTTGAAAAAGAAAATTTGAACACCCATCAAGAATGAATAAAACAAAATGACTTCGGCATATAATAACCCAACAAGGGTTGACATGTCGTAAAATCCAACCAACTAACAAGAATGAATAAAGCAAAATGACTTCAGCATATAATAACTCAACAAGGGTTGACATGTCGTAAAATCCAACCAACAAGAATAAATAAAACAAAACGACTTCGGCATATAATAACCCAACAAGGGTTGACATGCCGTAAAATCCAACCAACTAACAAGAATGAATAAAACAAAACAACTTCGGCATATGATAACCCAACAAGGGTTGAAATGTCGTAAAATCCAACCAACTAACTAGAATGAATAAAACAAAACGACTTGGCATATAATAACCCAACAAGGGTTGACATGTCGTAAAATCCAACCAACTAACAAGAATGAATAAAACAAAACGACTTCGGCATATAATAACCCAACAAGGGTTGACATGCAGTAAAATTCAACCAACTAACCAACCTCTAGGATGCACATAGTATACCCAGATCAAAATCAACATTGTCCTTCTGAAAGCTGCAATTTTTTCTATCAGTATATATGCACACACACACACACACACACACACACACACACACACACACACTAGAAAAGAAACCCTGTATTTATCTTAACTTCTCACCCATTAAATATTTCTCGAGATTTTTTTTGTTTTTTTTAGGAAGGGACTACTCTTGCTTAAAAAAGGGGCAGGTATAAACTGGAAGGTTATTTGGACACCCAGCCTGACTGATAAAACCGAGAAATCTTAGATGCAGAGTGTGTACAAAAAGATCTCCAAGTAGCAGAAAGTACTTGTGTTTGCTAAATGACCTATATTCAGATAACACATGTGCCTCCCTCCAATCCCCGCCTCCTCCTGGAAGTTTGTGTTATCTTTATAACTGTTTGTAAGAGTCATTCTTACCATTCTTTCCCTCTCTCTCTTTTCTTTACTATAATTTCAATTTACACACTTAGCTTTTGAATTTTTGCCTAACAATGAATTAATAAATAAAAAATGATTAATTATTTACAATAATATTTAAAAAATAATAAATTCCAGGACTAGCGAAGAATGATTAATAATTTATAGGAATGTTAAAAATTAAAAAATTTACAGGAATGTCAAAAAGTGTGTGTGTGTGTGTGTGTGTATATATATATATATATATATATATATATATATATATACATACATTATATTGTTGTAGGTCCAACAACAGAAAAATAAATATTTTATAATAAAGTCCACAATATAGTTTGAATTTTTTTTTTTAGATTTATTATTTTTTAGGCGTAACACATGTTTCAGAAATTATAAATCTTTTTCAAGCTTTATAGTATGTATGTATATATATATATATATATATATATATATATATATATACAATTCACACACTTGCATCATATATATATATATATATATATACACATACACATATCCGAACACTACTTCAGCACTTCCATTGGAGTAGTATTATTTCAATAATTTATCCAAAAGTGCTCAATATTTCATAAAATGTGTATATATATATGTGCTTAAATGGCTGTATGTGATGCTGCACTTCAACTTGGTAGATCTGAATTACTAGTATAAGTATTTTTTCACTTTGGGACCATCATTAAGTAAAATTTATTAATTATTTATCTATTGGTGACTGAAACCTCAGAAAGCAAGACTACAGATAAGAGCTGGGGATACTACTTTATGCAAGACTTGTTGCTTGACCATAGAAGATCATCTTGTCTGTTCAAAAGAACATGTCTATTTAATAAATAGTTGAATGGAAGTTGTGTAAATTAACCACATGAGTATTTTTGAGGATTTAACCTTCAAAACATGCAAACAGTTTGAAATGTCAAAGGTCGTATAAACACTCGGTTAAAAGGTCAAGGGTCAGTGGACTCAAAAGGAGATTTCATTTGACTTCAGCTGCTTTACCTATCTTTGTGGTTTAAAGTGGTCTGACTAAATGAAAAATAGCATATTTTTATTTACCTTTTAGATGAAGCATTATCAACTATTTTCAATGATTTAACAGATGGGATCCTAACATGTACTACACTCTGGCTCAGGGTGGACCTGGGAGTAATGGTGATAAAGGGGTACTCCACATTCCCCAGAATTCCAGAATTGGAACCTCACCACTAGATGCAGTTTAACATCATTCCTGTTGAAGTAAGTTTGTACTGTTGGTTTGAGCAACAAGCTAAGCACAACTGAACCAGTGCCAAGATAATTGGTACTTATGGGAATCCAGAATAGTCCACTCATGCATTTGGGTGATTCCATTCCTTGAGTCCTGATTGGCTGCTTGGTTTCTATGATATTATGAGGCTTTATAAATAACCTGGCATTTTACAGTAGTATTGCAGCAAGACAGATTCATATTGAGTTACGACTACTTGCTGCCTAGTCTTACCAATTTGATAGTAATTGGAACTAGTATGATTATTCTGCAATGCCCAGGTCACTAAGACCTTCTGTCACTGCCTTCTAGCACATATATGATAAATAGGAAGCACGTGGGTGTAATGGTTAAAGTCATGGGGGAAATGGACTTGTCGCCTTGAGTTCAAATCCTGGACGTGTTAATTGCATTTCACTTAGCGCTAATACCCTTGGGAAAGGTATGAATCCAACTCTCCCTCCATCTATGGGTAAATAGCAGGGCAGACTGGGTTCTTTAACCATGGCTAGGTAACCAGTCTAGGAGAAGGAAAACTCTGAATTCAAACCTGTTAAACCCCGCTTAAGAAATTGACCTTGTGTCGTATCCTGCTCGTGCAGAGGAGTTGGTAAATATATATGATAAATAGGGTTGCCATAAGGGCAATAGGGTTGGGATAATCATATAGGTGCTAGGGCTTGACATGACCAGCTAATTGATCTGAACGCCTGTCTAACCTAAGTAATGACTAAAGTGGAGTGTTGCATGTCAAGTAATTTCTTTTATCTTTTAATTTTTATTTGCTATATTTTTATTACAGTTATCTTGGTAAACCTTTTTCTCTGACTATTGAAACAGTGTGGACTGGAGATGTTAATATTGTATTGTAACTTCACATCTAATTTTGTTTGGAGAAGAGGACAGTCGATCAAATTGTCACGATGCTGGGGTTTTTTTTATTGTCATAAAAATGATGACCCAACTAAGTTGAGATAAACAAAAAAAAAGTAAAATTGTTTCAATTAGCAATAAATGAACAATTCATAAATTTTGCCCACTTTGGCCCTATTTTGGGCTAGACGGGCTGGTCATGTCAAGCCCTAGCACCTATATGATTGCCCCAACTCTATTGCCCTTATGGCAAGCCCCAACCCCTCTTTATCATATGGGTGCTAGAAGGCGGTGGCTGCGGGTCTACATGTCTTGGGAATGACGTTAAACTCTATTTGATGGTGAGGTTCCAGTTTTGGAGGTTTGGGGAATGTGGAGCACCCCTTCATCACCATTGCTCCCTGGTCCACTCTGACCCGGAGTGGTAGTACCTGTTAGGGTCCCATCTATGGGTTAAATAGAAAAATGTATTTAAAAAAAAAAAAATTGTATTATCCATTAAGAATTGATTTATTTCAAAACTTTATCGGCATTAAATGACCCACTGAGGTTGATATGCCGTAAACAAAACCAAAAAAAAAACATAAATTTTACTTTAAAAATGATCCCAAAAACTTAGAAAGAAAAGAGGAAAATTGTTGTTGAGTTTGTTAAGATCTCAACCATAATTTGACATTTTGATTTCTCTTCATTTTACATTTCTAAATAAAACATTTAATGACAAAGTAAATATATATGTACATTAACTATCACCAGGCTTGGTTTTTGAGCAAAAATAATGAAGATTTTGTTTATATTTGGGAAGATATTTAAAAATTTAAATTTGTATAGTAACAGAAGGTAATTGATTGGTTTTGTTTTGTTTTACGGCATATCAACCTCAGTGGGTCATTTAATGCTGATAAAGTTTTGAAATAAATCAATTCTTAATGGATAATACAATTTTTTATGAATACATTTTTCTATTTAACCCATAGATGGGAAAGGTAATTGAAATATGATGTTGATTCATTGAATTAATCGCCTCATTTATATTGTATTTTTTTAAAATTGTAAATTATTGATTTAAAATTTCTTACTATATTGTTATATATTCATGTGGGGATCTAACTTGTGATAAGTAATAAAGGATCTGTGAGACTAACTTTTTAAAAATTCCCCCCTCTACACAGGCGACGCCAGGTAGCCACTTCTGGTTATTAAATAAAAACAATTATTTGAAACCACATAATTGTCTAAATTATTACTATTTTGTAGAATACTTGAAACCATATAAATTATTTGTGTGTGTGTGTGTGTGTGTGTGCACGCAACAACATTCACCTGGTGTGTGTGTGTGTGTGTAACAACATTCACCTGGTGTGTGCGTGAGTGAGTAAGTTTGACAACATTCCCCTAATGTGGGTTAAGCTGACTCCACATGTTGAATTTACATTTCATTCACTGATGTGTGTATACGTGTGCGTGACAACATTCACCCAATGTGTGTATGTAACAATATTCACCTGTTGTGTATGTATGCATGTGACAATATTCACCCGATATATGTGTGTGTGTGTGCGCATGAGCATGACAACATTCACCTTGTGTGTGTGTGTGTCATGCACATGTGACAATATTCACCCGATATGTGCATGCATGACAACATACACCCAATGTGTGTACATAACAATATTCATCTGTTGTGTATGTATGCATGTGACAACATTCACCCGATATATGTGTGTGTGTGTGTGTGTGTGCATGAGCATGACAACATTCACCCTGTGTGTGTGTGTGTGTGTGTGCATGCGCACATGTGACAAAATTCACCCGTTATGTCCAAGCATGACAACATACACCCAATGTTAGTTAAATTAGCATCCCACATGTTGATGTGACATCTCAGATTGCCTTTCTCCATTCTTTAAAGTTGGCAGCATCGGAATTACCAATCTCTAGCCATTCACAGTTCCACTGACAGATACACCATAAAGATAGCTGTAATTCTTCAAAGGGTTATTTCCTATAATTCCAACATAAACAAAGGGGAACCACTCTTGAGTGATAAATTATTTATTTATTTTCCCATTAAACTAACCCTAAACCTAAACCTAACCCCGTCTTCTTTTTTCCAAGTAGATCAATCAATAAATAATTAAATAATTTATCAGTCAAGAGTGGTTCCCCTTCGTTTATGTTGGAGTTATTGGAAATAACCCTTCAAAGTCCCTCAGAGATGCTGATAGGTATGCGTCCTGCATCACTGATGCATTAAAAACTAAAAGGACGCAGAAAAATCCTATCCATGCTTCCAAGTGTTTTTCTTTTTTCTTCTCCCACCATTTCCAGTTAACTGTAAATACATTTCAATATTTTCTTGAAAACTAATTACACGGTATGGGTTACAAGGTAGGGGTTAAACAGCTTTAGCTGTTCATAGATAAAACTCTGCAATTTATTAAGAAACTCTAGTTGGGACCCATCAAATTTCCCGGGGACTCATTCAAATCAATTCCATGCATCCCAGGACGCACTAGATTAAAAAGCTATCAGCATCACTGTCCCTACTACTAAAATCACCACAAAAATTTATCAAACTCTTGAATTAAAATTGTTCCTGGTGGCTGACCATCTTACAACTCTTCAAACTTTTTTTCTAATATTACACAATAATACTTCTAAGATGAGAATCAAACAAGTCTAACAATAGCCCTGCTTTTTTTGTCCCCAGCAGACCATAACAATGAAATAAGTCAACCAGAAGTTTCTACTTAATACAATTACTATAAACTACAATAAATTACTATCAAAAATAAAGTCTATTTTGATATGAGCCATTAATGGAACCAACATCTAATAATATTAGTTGTACAAGGTTGGCACTTCAAAAATATGGTGATAAAAAAGAATGTAATCAAACATACCTTATTATGTGCCAAGTGTCTAAAAAAAAAATCTTATCAAACATATCTTGTTGTCTGCTATGTGTCTTATATATCACTAAGAAATAAAGATGTATATAATATATGATGTGGTTAATTTGCCTACTGGTTTTAACAAAACTGGGTTTAATAAATGATTACTTAATGCTATTAATCTTTAATATTATTGTTTTATTCTCCAACAAATTAGAGAAAATCCTTTAGAAAATGTTTAGAGTTTAAAAAAAAATTATAACCATAACCATAACCCCAACCCTAACCCCTAAACAACAAACGGATTTTTACGGTGTAAATGAGAAAAGTGTCCCCACAAGTCGAGATCGCGGAAGGGGTGCCTTCAGGTCATATGGTCCGATTTTAGGACCATATGACCTTAAGGCACCCCTTTTGCAATTTTGATTCGTTAGGACATTTTTTTCCATTTACACAGTCAAAATCCAGTTAATTGTTTACAGACGATTTTTAGAGTTTTTAAAAAAATTATAACCATAACCCTAACCCTAACCAACAAACGGATTTTTATGGTGTAAATGAGAAAAGTGTCCCCACGAGTCGAGATTGCGGAAGGGGTGCCTTCAGGTCATATGGTCCGATTTTATATAGAAACTAATTAAAATAAGGGTAATTTTTTATATACGTTTTTTTTTTTAAATTTCATTAGTCTTTCTAATTTGATATATATCATTACATAAAAACTTGAATACTTATGCCTGGGGGGTGTATATTCTTGCTTCTGAATAATGAATTAAACAATAAGATTGTGAAGATAGATTTTTTTTTTTTTTAAATTTCTTTCTTAATTCTAAAATTTTGCATATATCCTTGCATATGATAAAAGCACTATAAGATTTTTGTAAGTGTTTTTTTCGTTGGCACCAGCATCTCCATTTTTATGTCCTGTTATTCTACTGATTTCAGTTATCATGGAACTTGGCTTTAAAAAATCTTTCAGCACAAGATTCACGATAATGAAAATGAAAGTTTTAAATAAGAAAAAGAATGAAAAAAAAAAAATCCGGGGTTGTAGATAGAATCTTGGAGATCACGAACCAAATGCCAGAACTTGTGGCATACAACCTGCTGCGAAGATAACGGTTTGTTTACCAACAGTTGATCCGTGGGTATCGGATTTTCTTTTTCTTTTTGATTCCTGCCAAACTGTTGGGAAAATAGAAATATTGTTCTGGTTTAATTTTTTTTCTTTTTTCTTTTTTTTTTTCTTTTGTGCAAAATTCCTCACTGATTAGATTCTTCTTTGGCTACAAATGCAGAATATTGCACACGAGATAATATCATTAGAATCACATTTTATATATAAATAGTATTAGATTAAGGAAACTCCTGAAGTAGCCTAACACTAACCCTAAAGTCTCAAAAGTTTTTGATATTTCCTTGAAATGTAATGAAATGTAATGCTTTTTATACGTAATCTAATGATATTAATTCTTGCACGCTATTCTGCATTAGTACCCTTCTTTGTTTCAACTCCTGAGGTAAATGTGCAAGTTCTCCATTTTATTTACATTCAAATATCAAATAAAATTGCAATTTTTTAAATATCATGATTCATCTGTTTTGATTACGGTCAAATCATGCTGAAAGTACCAGTTCCCATTAGATCACCTAAGTTAAGCAGTGATGAACCTGTTCAATACTTAATTGAGTGAGCACTTAACCAATAGCAGGTACTATATGCAATCTGGGTCCTTTGTTTATCAAAATGAATTGATATGACATCAAATGAACTGAAAGAGGTTTGATATGCTATCAAACAAAACAAAATCAACCATCATCTGTTTTGATCATTAGAATAAAAATGAATAAATAATTATTGTTCTGATTTGAATTTTTTTGATAAATTCTTTGTGCAAAATTCCTCACCGATTCATTTCTTTGTTTTAACCCTTGAGTCAAATGTGCAAGTTTGCCATGTCCATGTCCATTTGATGGTAACCATTAAACCACACGCCTCTAATAAGTCTGGTATATAAGTTTGTTTTTGATCCATTACTAGTGAAAAGCCAGTTCGAACCATGTTGGATGCCCCCTATACTTGTGACCTTGTAAAACTTTACTTTACTCATGATGAACAGGTTGGCTAAATAATCTTCAGTACTCTTTGCGGAGTTCCGTCCCGGCTTCCTGCTTCAAAAACCGATAGCCAGTAGCTGCTGAAAAAAACAACAGCTACAATTGAAGTCCGTAGCCGAAGCGGTGTCACTTGCAAAAAAACCCCCCAAAAACAACCAACTTAGGGCGTTTTTCCCGAAAACCCAACCCTAACCCTAGCTTTAAACCCCCTAGTTAAAATTAAGTTTTATTTTGTGGGTTCTGTTTATTCTGGGTCACCCTGTATACAGGATGCCCCAGAAAAAAACAGTGCCCAAATTATTTATTTATTTTCCCATCAAACTAACCCTAAACCCCAACCCTAATCCTAAACCTAGTTTTTTTTTCAAGTGACACCACTTCGGCTACAGACTTCAATCGTAGCTGGTGTTTTGTTTTCAGCAGCCACCGGCTAGCGGTTTTTGAGACAAGAGGCTGGTACGGAACTCTGCGAATATACCCTAATCTTCTTTCTTTTTTTTCTTTCTATAAATTTGTTTATTGTCTTTTCTTTTCAAACCGTCAGAAAAATTGTGCCTTCTTGTATTCTATTCACTTATCTGTAAACTTACCAAAGAATGACAGGGAATTGTAATATATTCTTTCAGTGTTTCTGCCAGAGTTTGAACTTAGTTTGCTGGTTTCATTTACAAAGTTGCACATACAAAGTCATAATTTAAAAGAGGAGGGGATAGTGCAATGAGTCTGGCATATAAGTTTTCTTGTTCTGTTTTTAACACAGTCAGTAAAGTTGTACATTCTTGTATTCTCTTTACTTATCTGTGATTTTGTCAATGAGAATAGCAGGGAATTGTAATCAATCCTTTTGCTCTGAGTGTTTCAACAAGATAAAACACAAACATGATTTCATTTGACAGATCTCTTGATAATATTGCCAAAAGGTTTGTATACTGTGAATACCTAGAAAACGTCTCAGATTTTATTTGATTTCATTTAATTTTAGATTTTTCCACCCTGTTGGCAGGGCTAAGAATAAAAAGTTGTCCGGGTGGCCTTATAGTCGGTATCAGCCAATCAACGAAGGAGCCTATCCCCTTATCAGTAGTGCTAGACCAAGGAGATTGTTTTTAGCGTCTGAGGTGGAGCACCACACCTACCATCAGCTCTTCACTTTACCACACAGATTCCTGCGCTATTCATACGCTGAGTTCATGAGGGCCAGTATCAAACCAGGAACCTTGTGGTTCCCAGGTGCACTCTCTACCAACTGAGCTAAATCAGCCCTACACAGACTTTATCACCCAGCAGAGAAGGAAGATGCTCCCCAAAAAAGGGGGTGTCCTGGGTATGACACTAAACTGCATCTGATGGTGAGGCTCCAGTTCTGGAGATCTGAGGAGTGTGGAGTATACCTTCTTTACTATTACTCCCTGGTCTACTCTGATCCAGGGTGGTATTACCTGTTAGTGTTAGGGTCAAATTGTTGTGTTTTAAAAACCATTTGTATTGGATAGGAATACTTTAAAATTATTTGTATTAAGAATAGCTTCTTTATAGCTATAATTGTTTACTAAAGATTATTATTAGTTAGTTGAAAACATACAGCCTTGTCAACTGTGGCTTTAGAATACACAGAATGCACCTCTGCAGAAGGGTAAGAGCCCCCCCCCACACACACACAAATGGGGCCACTTGTTGGCCCTGGGTGGCGACCCGTGATGTTTAAGGATGGAATCCTGGTGGATGAGCAGTCCATGACCTGCAACACCCCAGTTTGGCCCTTAGCTAGGCTAGATGGGCGATTGTAGAGGCCCATTCTGATCATTTAGCTGGTCACATCAAGCCCTTGTACTTAAATATCTTCTCTTAAAACACATTCTTATTGCTAATTATAAACAATAAAAATCCTTATAACACAAACCATCTGCCAAGTGTGACAAGCAAGGACAAACTAATAAGTGACGTACTCTTATGGAAATTAGCACATGGGCACGCCACTGTGGCCTGCCCAGCAAAGACCTACATTGAACAGCTCTGCATGGATACTGGATGCTGTGCAGAGGACCTCCCGAGAGCAATGAATAATAGGGACGGTTGGTGAGAGATTATCATGGATATACATGCTACTAGCATGACATGATGATGATGATGATTAAGTTTAAAGCAGGGTTGTGGAGTTGGAACAAAAAAACCTTTGACTCCGACTCCTCTATTTTTGGCACCACCAACTCTGAGTCTGAGATGCTATGGTAAAGTTGTTGGTGGAGTGGCCTATTGTTGCTATCAGCCAGACAGTGAGGGAGTCTATCCCCTTTTCACTTGTGCTAGACCTGGGAGATTGTTTTTGCTGAGGTGGAATGCCACACCTATGCTATGCTTAATACAGGATAATGTTCAGAGAGACCAACTGTCAGGTATTTGTGCTGAGTACCTAAAAATACACATAGTCAGATGGCCTAAATTCTGACCGGGGATTCCCCTATTCTCCATCTTGCTTTCCTATGAAATATCGTAATCAGATTATTTACATTTTATATTTTCAGCTAATTTTCATCCAAGAACCCTTGGGGAGGAAACTACCGGTATGTGGGAGGTGGGAGGTGGGGGCTCAATGTTCTGAGTGTTAAAACTGTGTATGTGCCAACTAACACCATCCATTCCAAGATTGAATGTGCTTATATGCCAAAGCTTCCGGAAAACCCTTAAGTCTAGGAAGAATTTTTGATAATCTTAAAAACAAAATAATCAATCTATATATATATATATATATATATATATATATATATATGCTTCCTGTTAGATTTTGATGTGTCAGGGATGCAAGATTCATACCTATCAGTATTTGTGTGGGTGTATATATATATATATATATATATATATATATATATATATAATCCTTGCTTCTCCAGCAAGAAGGGACGTTCTCCTGTGGAAGCCAGCACATGGGCACACCAGTGTGGGCCAGCACAAAGACATATATTGACCAGCTCTGTGCAGATACTGGATGCCGAGCAGAGGGTATCCCAGGGGTAATGAATGATAGAAAGGGTTGCATGACATGATGATGATAGATATATGGAAATCCCATCAGGGACAATTCATGTCATATTTGCATCAAACTTTGTGGATCTGCAGTGAGATTGATAAGTCACTTGAGGGCTCATAAGAGGAAAGTTTCTGGTGGTGGGGGTGTAGGACTGTGAGGGATGGTGGTGATCTGTAAAGATTATGCTATTACTATATATATATATATATATATATATATATATATATATATATATATATTGGTTTGGAGGTTGATTTTGAAGGCTATCACAATGCAGGTGTAAAGAAAAAATAATTAGGTAACAATGGTGTTGTGTGTTAACCTGTAATTTATTCTTGAATTTTCTGGATAAAATCTCTTTTTCAGAAGATCACTAGAACTGAAGTCGTCTTGTTATGGCATTTCTAGTTAAAAACATAGTTATTTTTTCTTTACACCTGCATTGTGATAGCCTTCAAAATCAACCTCCAAACCAATATGTACACAATGCTTCAAGCAAATTATAAAACTCTCTTATATATATATACATATATAAGTTTTATGATTTGCATGAAGTAATGCCTATTTATTGATTTGGCGGTTGGTTTTGAAGGCTATTACAATGCAAGTGTAAAGAAAAATGAGGTAACTAGGATGTTATCAATTTACCTTTGATTTATGATTTTTATTAAAAGTAAATGAACAACATTTATTTATCAAGGAATAACATCCTAATTACCTCATTTTTCTTAACACTTGCATTGTGATAGCCTTCAAAACCAACCACCAAACCAATATATATATATATAACTGGGTGGTTGTTTCAAATAATAATAAAATTCAAAGATAGTTGGACATAGAGAACTAAAAAATTGTGGTAATTAGTATATGTTTGTGAATGTCTACATATACATAGATCTATGACTATAAAAAAAATTCAGGTACACATACACAAATATATCTGTGCTTGCTAGAATGCATAAATGGATGTACATGTATATAAGTTTCTGATACATATGGTGTGCATGTCTACACCACTTTGGCATAATGTATACACACACACACACACACACACACACACACATATATATATATATATATATATATATATATATCTAATCTATAAAAGAGATATTTTGGTATGTACGTGTCGACGTATAACTCCAAAACGGGAGGTCACTCAGATTTAAAATCTTGCATACATATTGATATCGTTCTAACTAAGAAACACTCCAAATTTGGTTATTGATTTTTACTGATTAAGGGATATAATTAATTAATCAAACAAAAATCAAACGATTTTACGAAAGCCATAGCATAGCTGCTGCTGCTGCTAATGCTTGGTATATCAGCAGGAGCTCGGCTGACTGTTTTACCAGCAGAAAGAAAGAAAGAAAGAAACAACGAAAATGTTAGCGACTCGCCTAAAACAGTCAGGCGAGTCGCTAACATTTTCATCAGCAGAAAGAAAGAAAGAAAGAAACAATGAAAATGTTAACTTGAACTATGACTAAATTTTAACGTAAAATAAATTCGTTTTTTTTTATAATCTTTCTAAATATTATTTATATTTATCGTATGTTTTTGAAACTAACTTTTATTTTACAATGTACACTCACTTAAATTAAATTGTTGTCATGCACAAAAAATTGTAGAAAAATGAAAATTGTTTCAAAACACAAGTTTACGGTTACATTTTTTAAAAATAAGATTTTAAATGTCAATAAAAATCAGTCACCAGTATAGGGTTGTATAAATGTAAATTTTAAAAAAATGATAAAACGAGTCGTTTAGTAATTAATACTAATGGTTTTTAAAAAAGTCTTAATAGTTTAGAGAACTAATGAAAACGTTTTAAAATGTAAGCAAAAATAGATATTGCATTCTTTTTATCGTTAAGAACTAGATTTGAATTGTCATGTAGAAAAAATTCAAAGAAATAAATTACAATGTACTTCTAACTTATCAAGCAATTAAAAACTGAATTTAAAATTGTCCCCAAATACTATTATTATTTTCAAACTGGAGTTTCAGTGAAACTTTTCATGAAAAGAAGAGAAAATAATCTTGCTCAAATTTGTACGAGTCTTTATCAATTGAATTATTTTTTATAGCGAATTATAAAAAAAATTATTTTGCTTCGGACAGCAAAAGTATGTTTTAAGGAAAAATCAAATCTTA
The DNA here is from genome assembly GCA_023376005.1 of Doryteuthis pealeii. Taxonomy (NCBI): domain Eukaryota; kingdom Metazoa; phylum Mollusca; class Cephalopoda; order Myopsida; family Loliginidae; genus Doryteuthis; species Doryteuthis pealeii. The sequence continues at coordinate 54,325,590 of CM042163.1, forward strand.
TTCATATCGCAATCTTTTTATTCCTGTCTTTAAAATATTAATTTAGTTAGAAATGAAATGAAATAATCTATCTTCCAAATATTTATTTGGTAAGAAAGAGCGAAGTAAAGTAAAAAAAAGAAAAAAGTAAGCGCTTATTGTTTATTTAATAAATATAATCTAACTCAACTTTGTATACATACGAAAAAATTAAAAACCAAGGAATTTTAGAAAGAAAAGCCTTTTACAAAAATAGGTAGTTAAATTATAACTACTTATTTCGTAACTAAGTAAACATAGTTGTATATTCGTATTGTAATAAAAACAAAAAAGATATATAATAAAAATACGATGTCGTTAACATTTCATATATAAACAAAACAGTGTATGATATGTTCTTACCTTAAACATAAAATAAAAATGATTCTAATGTACGTAACTTGAATGAGAAAATTTGTTCTTTAATTTATCATAATTCTAATGATAAATAAATAGGCAGATTTTTTTTTTGCCTATTTTTTATTTTTTATTTTTAGTCCGGTCATGGACCGGGTACTTTAGCTAGTATTATATATGAGTTTAACTAAGGAATTACACCAACTTAGTTAAGCGTAGGGTAGGGTCCTGATGAAATCATGTGAATTGAAACCACGGTAGACCCTTAACTTTTTCCTCTACTAATATTATTATTACTATTTTTTTAATATATTGAACACTTTTGGGTCATTTACTGATGCCACTGTAACAGAAACGTTAAATCGGAAATTAGATACTATATATATATATGTGTGTATGTATGTATTTATGTATATGTATATATATATATATATATATATATATATATTAGTTCAATCTTTTGAAAGGTTTGGATTTGTAACATTTGAAAAGGACACACAGACAGTTGAAATCTGTCCAGGTATTTTTGGTGGAGTGAAGCCATCATAAACACACATTGATTTTTATTGATTATTTTACAACGACACAATTTACTTTTTATATTTCTCTTGTCAATGTTTTCTTTTTTTTTTTTTTTCCAAATGTAGGTCAGCAAAATAAATAAATAAATGGCTTTTCAAAATCCCCCACCTCCTCCCCTGACCTTATTTGAAATGAGTTTATCTTTAAATGCATGTTCTGTGGCATGGGTCAATGAGAAGGACCCTCATCTAGGGAACCTAAAAGGGGTCCATGAATTTCTGACTACTCTCTCCTTAAAGCAAACCTAAAAAAGCTCTTTTTATTAACTCGTTAGGATTTGTATAAAGTATATAGTCTTTTTTTTCAGTTGTTTTGATACAAAGCTGTTATGAAACTTTACCAGTGCTCATATGAGGTATGTCAGAAAAGTTCCAGGACTGGCGTCACAAAAAAATTATTTCAAATCCAAGCTACAAACTACAAGTTATCCCCTTCAAAGTAATCCACCTTGAGTCTAATGCACTTTTCCATCCTTCTCTGCCACGCTTGCATGCACTTTGGGAAGGATTTATCCGGCTCTGTAGCTCTGTCATCACAGCCTTTTTGATGTTGTGCACATCCTTAAAACGGGTTTCCTTGATAACCCCCTTGAGCTTGGGGAAGAGAAAAAAAATCACATGGAGCCAGGTCAGGCGGGTAGGAAGGTTGCTCCAGCACAGTGATGTTCTTCTGGGCCAGGAATTCTAGAATACCCAGGGCAGTGTGGGCAGGTGCATTGTCATGGTGAAGCACTCACGAGTTGTCTTGCCACCTCTTGCACACTGAACGAAGCAAATGATGCAGTATCTCTTTGTAGACATGCTGGTTAATCATCTGGCCCTGTGGCAAGAACTTGCAGTGGATGATGCCCCTCACATCGAAGAATGCGATCAACCTGGAACTTTTCTGACATAACTTGTATTCAAATAACTGTAAATTAACCATTATGTTCAATTATCTTTTCATAATTACGCACCAAACGGTCTACCCTGTCGGTAGGACATAGAACACTACAACTGTATTCCCTTCAGAGGGGACTTAACTTTTTACAGTGGAGTGGCAGACTGTGTTTTTTTTTGTTTTTTTTTTTTTTTGTCTGTCAATTGGCCACGGAATAATCTAGCGTAGGAATTCACGCACTGTTTAACTTTCAGTGCACACGTGTCCAAACAGCTGTAGTAAATTCTAATGCTGGAAAGCTCCACCCTCTTCAGAGAGGTAAGAACTCTCTTCACAAAAAAAGGATGTATCCTGAGTATCCACTAAACTGTATTTGCTGGTAAGGCTCCAGTTCTAGAGATTTGTGGATTAATCGCTACATTGCCATTAATTACTCTCAGCCTCACTCTAATCTGCAGTGGTAGTACATGTTAGGGTCCCATCTATCGGTCAAATAGATATATTTTAAAATTTACCTTTGGATAAGAGGCACTCTTTCTTTCTTTCTTTCTTTCTATCTTTTTTCTTTCTGTCTGCCTTTTTTCTTTCTATCTGCCTTTTTTCTTTCTTTCTGTTTTTCTTCTTTCTTTTCTTCTTTCTCTTTTTCTTTCTTTCTATTTTTCTTTCTCTTTCTTTCTATTTTCTTTTAATCATGCCTTTATTTCTTAGTTGTCGCTTCTTTTTTCTTTCTCTTTCCTTCTCATTAATTCTCTTTCTTTTTTTCTTTTTCTTTCACATACTATCTCTTGTCTCCTCATCATGCTTTTCATTCCCTTTTTTCATTCGTTTTTTCTTTCTTCCTTTCTTTCTTTCAGTCGTTATTCTTTTTCCCGTTTTGTGTCTTTTTTCCTGTCTTTTTCTTTCTTTCATCTATTCTTTCTTTCTTACTTATTTCATTCTTTCTCTCTCCTTTCCTCTCTTCCTCTCTTCCTTCTTCCTTCTTCCTTCTTTCCTTTCTTCCTTTCTTTCTTTCTTTCTTTCTTCCATTTTTTTCTATCTTGCTTTGTTCTTTCACCCTTTCTTTCTTTCTTTCATTATGTTTTACTATGTTCAGTAAATTCTTTAAAAAATAAGACTATTAAGTGATAGATGAATTTGAAAAATGCTTTATTCTGAAGCAACTATATCATTAAGAATATGATTGAAAATGTTACTTTCTTTGTTCTCTTGCCACAAGAATTCATAAACATATGAACCTAACATATCTGCTTGAATGAATTAACCCTAACTCTAACCAGTGTATGGCAGAAATAGGCCCCGACACTAACTTTTTTCATGACCGTCCCGAACAAAAATTATCAACCGTCCCAAAAGGTGTTTGGACCGTCCCGAAATCAAAATATTTTTGTTTAATTCATTAGCATCATCTATATTTGTCAGTCACCAGTAGCATAATAGCATGTAATAAAACATTAAGAAAAGCTGAAGCAGTGATAATTCTGGATATTTGGACAAAAATCAATTTCCTAGTGTGTTTTGAGCTAAAAAAAAATAATACTTTTTTTACTTTAAGTTACCCTGAGAAGGGTTAGTAGTACATAATTCGGTCCTTTAAACTATCTCCCTCCACCATTATTCATTACATGGCTTTGTGAATAGACCTGCAGCGCCATAGCCTCATTTTGAGGTCAGCATTCGGGCAATCACTGGACGGCCCTTATTGGAATGTAGTACTAACTTTTATGAAAAATTTTTACCGTCCCCGGCAAACTGTCCCAGATGATGTATTGATCATCCCGGATGTAATTTTTATCGTCCCCGGGACGGCATTAATGTTGAGCCCTAGGTAGAAAGTTCTGAAATTTTCCACTTTAAGTTGGCAAAATAAAAATAAATTCTTTAATGATATTATTGCTTCACTATAAAGCATTGTTCAAACTTATCTATTGCTTAATGATCTTATCTTTTTCAGATATACTGAACACTGGCACAAAATAGTTACTTGAAGCCATATAACTCTGTGCAAATTATTTGTATTAGATAGGAATACTTGGTATCAAATAACTGGGCAAAAAAACTATTAAGAAACAATTACACAATATAAACATACAATGTAATCGGATACATTTCTAGAAATCTGTGGAGTATGGAATAACTACTTCATTGCCATTAATCTCAATTGGTCCCATGTATGGCTCAAATTGATCTGTTTGCAAATTATCTGTATTGCATGTAAATACTTGATGCCATATAACCACATGCAAAAAATTCTTAAACTCCACAAAAAAGGTCAAATTAGATGTATAATAAAAAGATATCCCTAACCACTTGGCATAAAATAACCCCAGTTGGGTTGACATGCCATTATAATCAATCTATCAAACAAACAGAAAAAGCAGCGTAATTTGTTTACATTTTATCATATCATGAAGATATTTTTCTATAAAATCTTTCAAATTTAATGTTATACAATTATCTTAATTTAAAAGATTTCACTTTAGGGTTTAAAATCTCTTTGAGACTTAAATTATCACTTTTTATCAGTGCCTTTTCCTGGGGCCCAAAAATAATCTTGTTCACCCTTGCAACATTTCTCTCAGGGACCCTGTCTGCAGATTGTTCAAGTACTTCTCTATACCATAAATTCCATTTTAGCTTATCAATTAAAATTTTAAGCTTTTGGGGAGGGGTGACGTGATGAGCACTTGTTGTATATGTTGAAGTAAGTTAGTACACTATTGAATTGAACAACAATGTCTAGCGAAGTATATGTGAATTTGGGTAATTTATGAGGAAGAGCGTCCCGGTCTCCTGCCTCAAAAATTGCTACCCGGTGACTATCAAAATAACAACCCCAGCTCGTCGTAATTCTTGTTTATTTATCGTAATTTGTCGTAATTCTTGTTTAGATATGAAGATGGATATATAGTTTTGAATAGACTGAGATAGATAGATAAACAAACAAAATAATATAGATAGATAGATACGAACAAATGGAGATAGATAGATAGATAAATTTCGACAAGTAAATGTATTGGGGGGGGGGGTCGCTTCTTTTTTTGTCGTAATTCTTGTTTATTTAAACTAAAAACAAGACATTAAACAAACATGAATAAAAGAAAATCTTAGTATTTAAAGTAATATAGATAAATATGAACAAATTGAGATAGATAGATAGATATGAAGATGTCTAGTTTTGAATAGACTGAGCTGGGTCGTTATTTTAATGGTCACTGGGTAGCAATTTTTGAGGCAGGAGACCGGGACGCACTTTCTCATAAATTACCTGAATTTGTACATGAAGCAGTTGGTGTTCATAGCACTCAGGAATATTCCTTACTTGCATCTGGGAGATACCATTCCTTGAGTCCTGATTGGCTACTGGTCTCAGTGTGGTTATGGTGCTTAGATAAAGCTTACATTCATCAAATCTGTATGGATACTGGGTATTTACCTTGTACCCCTCTTGTACGGGTCAGGCACAAGACACTATTAACGTGGGACCACCCACAAACCGAAGCTCATGGGTAGCGGGTGAAAAATTGCGTTAATCCCATCGGCATTCTCCCTCAAGGGGGGCGCCTCAGGCACCGGGCAATAAACACAGCCCAGCCCCTTTAAATCGAGGGGGCAGGTATTGCCTGGAGGGATTGGCCCCCTGGGATCAACGCTGTTAGTTGTAGCTACGGTCCAGGGCCAAAGCCACTGGATCCCCGCCCCGAGATACTGTATGGATACTGGATGCCATCTCAAGGACCTTCGAAGAGCAATGACTGATAGGGATGGATGGTGAAAGTGAGTCAGAGGAATCTGTGGTGTAAGCATACTCTGATGATGATGATGATTTTCTGAATATTATCACTCACCAAAACTAAAAGGACACTATTTTTTTTTTTTATTCCTGTATTTTGTCAAAGTCTGATTACTCTCTCTCCTGTGTTGAGTGATAATTACATCCAACTGGCACCAGGTAATGAATGCAACATCTTTTTTCCTCCTCCTCCCCCCACACCACCTCCACTCCACCCCTCTAAGTCTGCTGTTTGCCATTGTTTGCAACCACCACCACTGCCACCATCACTACAACCATGACTATCTACTCACAGAACTTTACTCAAAAATAGACGGAATAAAAGTCATGTCATTGCAGATTTGGTAAATAATCTTTTAATTGCAGAAAGAAGATTTGATTAATTTTCCTCAGTTTAAAAAAAAAAAAATTCTTTTAGTCCATTTTATTTAATTTTAATTTTTTTTTTTTTTTGGAGAGGGGGGGTGTAATGGCTACCATTGTAAGAAATGGACACGGTTAGATGAGTTAAAATCCTGGACATGGCTGTTTGTATTTCATATAGCGCTAATGCCCTTGGGAATGGTATGAATCCAACTATTCTCTTAGCAGCTATTGGTAAATAGGACAGACTAAGCTCTTTAACCTCGGTATGGCAACCAGTCTAGGAGAAGGAAAAACTCTGAATTCAAACCAAAGGAGCTCTCTTCTTGTTAGTCAAAACTACTCTGAGAACTCCTCCTTGTTTCCGTCTTCAGGATATTGAACATTTTTTTTTTTATTTAATATTAATCTCTTATATGAATATGCACCCTCCGGGCATAAGTATTTAAATTTTAATCTAATGAAATATATTGAATTAGAAAGACTAACGAAATTAAATAAAAACTCATACAAAAAGATTATTGCAGTCTCAGAAGACTATATAATTCTTGTGCCCCTGAAGTTACAGCGCCTCCTATGACTGAATTCCAATGTTTGAAAAATAGCCTCGACCACAGATGTCGTATATGAATGCTGTCCCTGCAGATGTTGATATGCCGATGTTTTCTTCTGGACCTCTTATTTTAATTATATTTTAATTGGTTTCTATTTAAAATCATTTATAGGATTGATTTTAATATGTTGGAGAATAAAACAATATTACAGATCAATAACACCAAGTAATTATGTATTAAACCCAGTTTTGTGAAAACCAGTATGCAAATTAATCACACCATATATTATGTAAACCTTTATTTCTTAGTGATATATAAGACACATTGCAGGACTTTAAATGCACTAATAACATGGGTTGTTTTGAGGAAAATCTAACTCTGATTTTCATAGATATGATAAATAAGATTTATTCTATGTATTAATAATTTTGACTATAAATTAAATACTCATTGATAAACTTACGTAATTTCTGAGGGTATTGTGACATAAGCAGTGACATACTTTCAGTTACAGACAGACACTGAACCCAGAACCTTGTGGTTCCTAGTCGGACACTCTACTGACTGAGATAAACTGGCCATTGTTAGGGATCTGAGCGGTAAAGTGAGGAGCTGATAGTAGGTGTGGCGCACCGCCTCAGATACCAAAAACAATCTCCTTGGTCTAGTACTAGTGAAAAGGGGATAGACTCCCTCACTGTCTGGCTGATATTGACTTTAGGCCACCCCCGACGACTTCTTACTTTTTATAAGTGTTACTACATCATAAGATGACCAAAGACCTATGCAATTCCTGAGGGTATTATGACATAGTTTCAGTTACAAACAGACACTGAATCTCTATTATAATAAGATATAAAATCATACATGATGTTACTACATCATAAGGTGACCAAAGACTTTGTAAAATTTATCAGAATATGTATTATACCATAGCATGCACATAGTGTATCTAAGTCAATGAATCTTATCTTGTGTGCATTTGAAAATAACCTCTGGAAAAAAAAAATTAGGTTTTGTATTTCCTTGAGGGGGAGGGGGAATGTATGCCATTTAGGGTTACAAATGACTCAACTTCTCCTTCTTCTTCTTCTTCTTCTTTGTTAAGTCTATCTTGTCTGACTCAGTGGACAAATAAGCCAGTAGGCTCTCAACATGTTAAGATTCAACTCTGTTTCTCTACATTCAATGCTTGTTCATTCACTGTATTGTCTGTGTTACTTAACCAACAGCAATGCTATGAAATATGAAGATGATCCACTTAAACCTTTTTACTGTGATCTTAAGATGACTCAGTGACTTGACCTTTGCATGGCTTCTTATTCTTCTTTTTCATTTTACTATTCCATCTCTTTTTCTCTTTTGCTGTCCCTTTCTGTCTTTCTTTCTCATTTATTTCTTTTCTTTTTTCTTTTCTTTTTTCTTTTCTTTTTTCTTATTACCATTTGTGTGCGTTTCCATCCAGGGTTGGGGAGTCAGAACACAAGACCTTCTCTATTTTTGTCACCTCTGACTCTGAATCCTCTTTATGTAATTAAGTGATTATGATCTACAAATAAATATAAAACCATGATTTTTCACTCCGACTCCAACTCCTCTATTTTTGGCACCTCTACCTCCTCTATATGTAATTAAGTAATGATGACCTACAAATAAATATGAACCAAACATAGTATAGATATAGATATTAATTCAGGATTCCATTTATGGGTTAAATTGATCAAAAAATGAGATTTAAAAAAAAAAAATTTTAAATTGAATATCCAACTTGGGATAAAATAACCCAAAAAGGGTTGACATGCCATAAAATCCAACCAACCAACCAACAAACCAACATCATAGCTAAGACAGAAATTTGGTAAAACATACTCACAATATAAATAAAAAAAATCAAATTGAAATAGATCACTAAGTAGGTCTGAGCCTCCTATTTTAGTACTAGTAGTGACCACCCCAAGCAGAGATTTAAGAGGTTTGAATTCAGAGTTTTCTTTCTCCTAGACTAGTTGCCTAACCAAGGTTAAAGAGCCCAGTCTACCCTATTATTTACCCATAGCTTGAGGGAGAATAGTTGGAGTCATACCTTTTCTAAGGGTATTAGCGCTATGTGAACTGTGGCTCGGTCCATGATTTGAACTCGGGTTGACAAGTCCATTTCCTATGACTCTAACCAGTACACCACGTGCCTCCTGAAGACATTGATTTTTACATAGTTTAGAGAGAGAGAGAGAAAAGAAGATTGGGGGGGAAAAAAAACAAAGTGTGTGTCCAAATAATATTGAAAGTCAAGATGCTCATTGGTTCTGCCATGATCCTTTTCCGGTGTACCATTCCTGGCCAAATGTTCAAAATGTCTGTTTGTTGCGACAGATTTCTTCTTGGCTTAGTCCAATAAAAAAAAAAAAAAAAAGCAAATAATTTAATAAGAGGAAAATAGTTACATCTTGTTTAGTAACAAAAGCAAGAGAAAAGAAAAGAAAAAAAAAGAAAAAGCCTATAAATTGTACGTATGGCACAAATGTAGTTTTGCACTGAGAATAATGATTATTACTTTTTATTATTGATCTGTTGCCAATATAGAACTATTTGTTTCATTTTGTTCATACAACACTTCTCTGCAGATGTACAGAGTGCACCAGGTAATTGAGAACAAATTATGACATAAAGATATTAAAAAGAAGAAATATATATATATGCGCAATGCTTTTTTCGATACAAACACTTACACATTCTAATACTCACACTGCAAAAAAGAATATTTGACGTCATATTTCAAACCGTTCATTTTTTCAACGTTCTTTTTTCTCAGACTTCAAATTTTAAACAGACCGATAAACAAGGACTATTACTCGCCTTTCTCCTTATTCTGAGATAAAAAAATATTTTTTATCACCTTCCACATACCAACAAAAGCCCTAAAGATGATCTAATTAATAGATCGAAACACTGCAGTGTCGGCCTATAAACTCACCGCTTAACTCATTTAAACCTGTTTTTTTTGTTGTTTTTTTCAATTTTTTTTATTATACTACATACCATCGGATTCACTTCCTTTTATTCACATATATATATATATATATATATATATATATATATATTAACCTGATACTGTGGTTAGATATGAGATGGCCTTTGGGGTTTTTTTGTGGGGGGGGGGGTCCAGAACCCCTCGTGCCAGGTTGTGGCCAATATAGAAATATTTGTTTCATTTTGTTCATACAACACTTCTGTGCAGATGTACAGAGTGCACCAGGTAATTGAGAACAAACTATGAGATAAAGAAAAACCTCAAGATATTCAAAAGAAGAATATATATATATATATATATATATATATATATAGATGCTGATAGGTATGTGTCCTGCATCCCTGATACCCAAAAATCTAAAAGGACGCAGGAAAAATCGTATACATGCATCCCAGTGTTTTTCTTTTTTCTTCCCTCACCATTTCAGAGCAATTATAAATAGATATATATTAGTTTTTGTATATATATAGATGCTGATTTGGAACCTTTTGGTTTCATGCACATCGTTAAAGTGTAATCTTCAGGCATTGCTTTGTAAAGATATGGATAAAACCAAATGGTTACAGATAAGCATCCATGTAATTAAATATATATACAAAATATGATACATTCTTTCACAAGTTATTTACACTAGTTTTACAGTGTTTGTTCTCAGTTTAAAGCATTTTACCTGGCTTATGTCAAAAACTGGGTTACATCTTAGCTTTTAGAATCAGTTAATGACATATTTTGTGGGGTATAACAATTTAAAATGATAGTAGAATATAGAAATAGAAATGTTTGAAATATTATCATATTTGATAGATTAGGATAGAGACGCCCTTTGTTTTTTTGCCAGAATTCCTTTTGCCGTGTTGTGGCCCTAATAACACTGGGTGCCAGACCTGTCTGCCTTGAGTGACCCTATCAGGAACTTAAGTTCCCGACAACATGGCTCTGACGCGATGAGAAGGGGTTGGACTTTAAAAATAGTCTGCTAGATGACCATTGACCAAAGAGCTTCCTCCACCCTTTTACAGGACTTGTTTTTGATTCTGCAGGGTGTCTAGCCAGCTTCCTCACCAGACAAAATCTGTGGGATTACCAGTTTTGTCACTGATGATCCAACTATGAATCGACAGCTTTTGGCGTACTTGTCACTGCATCTGTGGAAAATCTGCATATAAATTTGTGCAAATTATTAGTATTAGATAGTAATACTTTAAACCATATAATTGTGTGCTTATGATTAGTATGGGTAGGAATACTTGAAACCATGTAATTGTGTGCAAATAATTTTTATTAAGAATAGTTACTTTTGAATAAAATATGCATGCTGGGTTTTTGGACCGCTTGTGAATTTTCTATTCCCTTGTTACTCATTCCATGAATTCTCCACAGGTGAATTTGTTGGATGGAGCCAGCTCAACCGACCCAGGGTGAATGTCACCATAGAAATGGATAGGTCAGGGAAATTAATTTTTAATCCCATAATCAATGATGTATATGTAGGCCTCAAAAATACTACTACAACTACTACTTATCAATAATGATAATGTCTGGCAGGTCAAGGGTCTCAATTTCTAATCTCTTTGGCCAGTGGTTTTCAAACTGTGCTCCGGGGACCATAGGAGGTCCGCAACGTCAACAGTAGGGGTCCGCAGATGCTGCAAGGGTGTCCTGAAAATCTATATTATCTAATTAGTGATAGAACTGCAATTTTGTATTTCTACTTAGTTGTACACACCTATGAAAATTCAATTTAAACAGAAACCACTCCCCAAATGTTGGCTTAGCATGGCTTCTGAGTATCCATTATTGTCTCAAAGTAAAATAGTAAGTAAAGTCGATGGAATGGCCTATTGTCCGTATCAGCCAGACAGTGAGGGAGTCTATCACTTTTTCACTAGCGCTAGACCAGGGAGATAGTTTTTGTGTCTGAGGTGGAGCACCACACCTACCATCAACTCTCCACTTTACTGCACAGATCCAAGCTGTGCTATTCATGCACTGAGTTTGTGAGGGGCAGTATTGTGGTTCCGAGCTGGCCGCTCTACCGACTGAGCCAAGGTGTTCAAAATGCTGCTACCTTTTGCAACAACATAACGGGTGCAAGAAAAATAAAACATTTATTGCAAAAACATGGACATAAAAAGGGGGGTTCAGTTTATTTTATGGTAGGAATTTACAAGCAAATAGTTCTTTATTACCAAATTTTTAGTAATTACTAATATGATGACCAAACACAGATCTAGACTTGTGCAAAGTGAATTGCATGTATCTTTGTTAAAGATATCACCAAGAACTTACAAGTTGTGCCAAAGAATGGACATCCCTCTCACTAAATGGCATTCATTATCATCAGCACAGATCCTCATGACTCTCTCTCTCACTGCCCGTCCTTTTTGGTTATCACCCCTGGTAGGTCTCCCGCATGGCATCCAAAATCAACATGGAGCTCATTGGTGCATCAATGTGTAGGTGTCCACAGGAAATGTGATTTTCATTGAATATTTTTAATAAATTTCATTTTTATCCATGTGATGTCATGGTTAACGTTATTAGAAATGAACATGGCTAGATGAGTTTATCTCCTGGTTGAGGCTGTTTGTATTTCACATAGTGTCAATATCTTTGAATTAGGCAACCAGTCTAGGAGAAGAAAAATTCTGAATTCAAACCTGTTAAACCACCTAAGAAATTGACCTTGTGTCACTTCCTACTTGTATGGAGAGGTAAGTATATTACTTGCTCCAGCAGTGTCCAGAATATCTTGCTAAGCAGTTCTGGCAATTTTCATATTTGGGGGGAAAGGCAATTCTGACAATTCTGGCAATTTTCATGCCTGGAAGTAAAAGCAATTCTGGCAATTTTTCCATCTGGAATAACAATTCTGGCAATTTTTCCATCTGGGCAAAAGCAATTTTGGCAATTTTCATGTCCAGGGGAAAAGCAATTCTGTCAAATTTGGTGAGCCTTCAAAATTTGTAAAAGTCCCCTCCCCAAATTATGCATCTGAAAGTTTATGATCATCAACATTAAGATTTTGGTAATGCTGCCATCTCCAAGGATTGCAGCAGTCTTCTGTATTGAGTGAAAAATAAAAAATCTCTGGTGGTTCCAACTAACAGTAAAAGTAGGTAGTGCTTCAGTATGCATTGTAGATAATATCTATTACTAAGAGATAAGTGTTTCCTCTCTCTCTTTCTTTCTCTACTGTTTTGAATTAAGCAGAGAAAAAAATCAGAGGCTCGATTTATCAATAAAGAAGTTGCGAAGTGCTTCAGTGCACATTGGCGTGTCCATCTATGACTTGGGTGGTGGGAGGGTTAAAGAACAATTAATTGCTCAATTTAATTAGCACTTTAAAAGACATTTTTTATCAATATGGAGGGCTAACGAATTAATGTTGTAACCTGCCTAACATATGAGTAACCAGGCAATCATATGCTACAGTTTGCTTATGGATCGCCTCAACATATGAGTATCAAGCAATCATATGCTACAGTTTGCTCATGGATCACTGTTGGAGTGTGAGTGAGTGAGTGAGTGAGTTAGTATACTGTTGGGTTGGATAACAACAACAAAACAACAAAGCACATCTGTATTGGTGCATAAAGTAGTTGGTATTTATGGCACTCTGGAATATTCCATGCATGTGCATGTATTTGGGGGATTCCATTCCTTTAGTCCTGATTGGCTGCCTTGTCTCAGTGTGGTTATGGTGCTTAGATAGTTAATCCACCATTCTGCACTATGCTTGTGACAATGCAGGAACGGTATTGAGTTATGGCTTGCTTATTACCTTGTCTGCCAATTTGATGGTAATTGCAATATCGCTTCTACAATCGCTTTAAATTTCGTAAAAAGAACACCATTGGCTGCAGAAGTATTTTTATCCAAACTGATTTAATATCTATGAATTTCATAAATTGATTATTGAATTAAGATATTTAGAAAAAAAAAGGGGGGGGGGGTGTCCTGGACATATCCCTAAACTGCATATGGTGGTGAGGCTCCACTTCTGGAGAGTGTCATGTACTTCTTCATTGCCATTACTGACTGATTATTAAGACATCATCATCTTTTTTTTTTTTTTCTTTCTTTTTTTTTTTCAAATACCCTTTCAGCAGGGCTTAGAATATGTTGACTGTGTCCCCTGCAGATGGGGTAAGACCTTCTCCCCAAAAGGGGGCTGTCCTGGATATGACACTAAACTGCAGCTGATGGTGAGGCTACAGTTCTGGAACTCTGTGGAGTGTTGAGTACTTTCATTGGCATCACTCCCTGGTTCACTCTGACCTGGATTGGTAGTACGTGCTAGGGTTCCATCTATGGGTCATATCTGTTTACAAATTATTAGTATTAGATAGGAATAACTAATATTGTATATAGATATTTACTGGTAGCAAAAAATATTGAAAAACTTAATGCGTATTGGCCCATTTCCTTTTTCAACAAATCAGCAGCAGCTGAATGCTCTGCGTAATGGCTACCCATATCTACTTCATATTTTGTGAGGAAGAGTTATGTCATTTTAATTATGAAAGAGATTACTGCAAATTGAATTTTGCGTATCGGAGTAATAGATTTTCAAAGGCGGATGTTTATTTACAAGTTTCAAATCTTCATTATGTTATATTTTTGTATGGTAATGCAAGTGAGGAGAGGAGAGGAGAGAGAATTGGAGAGGAGCAACTGATTTGACTAGGAATATTGTACTACCTGCTTGATAGCAGGGATGCAATAAATGATAAGAAAAAACAATAGAATCAACAAATAGGGTAAAATTTATATACTGAAATATTATCTTAAACAACTACATGAAAAATGTACTTATAAATGTATGCTATTTCTAACCTCTAGGCATAATGTTGTCTGGTTGGTATACCATTACTCCCAGGTCCACTCTGCCCTGGATGGTATTATCTGTTGAGGTCCTATCTATAGGTTGGCATGCCATTTTATTGTAACGCTCACATGTACATAAAATGGAGAACAAAAAGACAACTTAATAAAACATATATGCAGTGATGCTGATAACTTTTTGATTTAGTGCATCCTAGGATGCACATATTTGCTTTAAATGAGTCTGCGGGAAAAGTTTATGGGCCCTAACTAAAGCCTTCTAACTCCTACCTTGTAACCTATACTGTGTAATTCATTTCTAAGAAACTATTGAAATGTATTTACAGTTAGCTTGAAATGGTGAGGGAAGAAAAAGAAAAATACTGGGATGCATGGATATGATTTTACTGAGTCCTTTAGATTTTTGTGCCTCAGGGACGCAGGACGCATACCTATCAGCATCTCTGTATATGTATATTATTCCAACCAAACTTAATACATTAAACAGAAAATAAGACAAACAAATTTTTACTATCTGTAACACCACAAAATTAATACATTAAACAGAAAATAAGACAAACAAAAAAGATTTTTTACTATTCGTAACACCACAGTCTTGCCTAAAGCAATAACAGAATGACTTTGAACCAAGAGTTTACTGGCCAGTGAAGTCCTCCAGTCTAACAGCATGGTACCTTATTTATACTATCTGGAGGTTTGCCATTTTCATTTACTGGTGATTGGTGTTCAAACATTAGTGTCTCACTTTATTCATATATCTATATATATAAAAGGAAGTTTGGTATGTATGTGTCGATGTATAACTCTGAAAACGGAGATCACTCGGATTCAAAATCTTGCATACACCTTGATATCCTTCTAAGAAATGCACCAAATTTGGTTATTGATTTTTTACTGATTAAGGGATATAATTAATTAATTAAGCTAAAATCAACTGATTTGCGAAAATTGGCAGTATACCAGCTCCTGCTAATAATGAAATATTGTTCACTGCCTGCTTATTGTTACAGTGATATCAGCAGTGAAGTTTAATTTTAGTGAATAAATTTCACAGTCTAAGCCGTTCAGCTCAGAATCTGTCGCCTATTAATTTTTTTAAATCACCAATTTTTTTAAAAGTTCTGGTCATGGACTGGGTACTTTTGCTAGTATATATATATATATATATATGTGTATGTGTAAGTGAGAACAATGGAAGTGAATCAGACAATTATGTTGAAAGATAAATGGAAAGAAAATGTTGTATGGATAAAAAATATTTATTGAAATGCTGACATGTGTTTCGACCAAGAGTTTGTCATTGTATACATTGTATCCTATTTAGTATTATTTTAAATCTAAAATAAAATAATAATAATAATAATAGTGAAACATAGAATTTAAGTATACAAAAAGCAGTCTTCTTCAGAGCAAGATATTTTGATATTTTCAAATATCAAAATATCGACCCTGGTGAAAATCACCAATTGTGACCCATATCTGATGAAGGCAAGTGAGGGCATCAGTTTAAAATTCAATCGCATCAAAGAGATCTTTGTCTGAATAATTGATGGAATTATTATTTTTATTCATTTCTCTGATTTGTCTTGTATACATTTAAATGGTTCGGGTAAAAAGAATTGTGTATATGTCCAAAATACCTGAATTAATCGATTGTCCAGGTTAGCTAAACACAGAAAGATTTTGAAAAAAAAAAAAAAAAAAAAAAAATTGTGTATTTTGTAAAGTTGGAAGAAAAACATATCTGCAAAATTTAAACAATAAAACTCGGAAAAAACAAAATTCAGATTGTAATCTTTTGTTTTTAACTTTTTGTCGGTTTAAGTTTTATTTATAGCTTTTTTCTTTCTTGGAGGATTATAGTTGTAGACTGTGCATATGTATGTGAATATATTGAATATGATAAAACAATTCAGAGGATGATTTTATTATAGCTAGAAGTATTAGCAAACATTAAAACATTTTGGTTTATATATCATATACTTGAACACTTGAAACAATCAGGGCATTTTTAATATGTGATGTTATATAATATATACTAGCAAATATATGCACCCTCCGGGTGCAAGTATTTAAGTTTTAATATAATAAAATATGTTAAATTAGAAAGGCTAATGAAACTGAATAAGAATACAGATAAAAAGATTTGAAACAGAGGGAGTATAATAAAAGATTTGAAACAGAGGGAGTATAATAAAAAATGGAACAACTAAAACTTACTATTCCATCGCTCTCGTCTTTCATTGTTATTTTTTCTAATTTAAGTATTTAGTTATAAGAGGAAGTAAAGAATAAAATGACAGTTATTTTATCTTGTTAATGGATTTCATTTAAGATTCATTGAAGAGATTTTTGCTTATATTCATTAAAATAAAACCAAACAGTTAGAAATCAATAATACTAAGCACATATTTATTAAATTCGATTTTTTAATATTAATATGCAAATTAGCCTTCCCGTTCATACTGTAAACCGCTATTTTGTTGTATATATAAATACAATTGCATGTTGTCAGTACGTAGACATAGTTAACAGTATTAATAAGGTAAGACAATTTTATTAATAATTGAGGTTAAATAAAAAATAAAATCATGGAGAATGTGATGTCAATAACTAAGGGAATTGTGACTTGAGTAGGAATATAGTTTCGGTTACAGACAGAAAAACACACAATCTCCATTATAATAAGATATATATATATATCAGTTTGAGGTATGGAGGAAATTTAATAATAGCTTTAGAAAGCTTATCCATTTTAAAAATATAACAGGATTCTAAAACAGTGGCCCTTTTTTTTTTCGATCTTGTCTCTTCAGAGAAATTCTGTGATACAATAAGAAATAGAGGAATTACAAGAGAAAGCCTAAAAGCAAGAAAAGAAGACATTAGGACAAATCCTGTTTTACACATATATATATATATATATAATATATATATATATATATATACACGATTATTCTTGTTTTTATATTTGTGGAGTTGTAGTTGTAAGCAATTAAGTAGTCACTGGAGTCGGTCAGTCAGTAAAACTATACCAACTCCGACTCCAGTTAAATTTACTTTTTTATGGCCCTAGTTCAGTCTGTAAAGTTATACAGTGCACTCTACTTATAAATAGATTATTAAAAAATTGTGGTTTTATATTCATTTGTAGGCCATAATCACTTATTAGCATGAAGAGGAGTCAAAGTAGCCAAAAATAGAGGAGTCATAGTCAAAGGTTTTGTGTTCTAACTCCACAGTCCTGTATATGACCATTATATTTTTCTACCTATGATTAGAATGTAGTATCTGTTATCATCACCTATGGAAATTCCACAGGTTCAGCCAATTTTTATTATTAGCTTAGTGATAAGGCTTTTTGAATAGTTTAGTCTCATAGCTGAGATAGTTTTGTATCCAGTACTTTTTAAATGTGGATTTTTAAAATACCTGCAAACAGGTCCTTCCCACTTGAAAAATTGGTCAATTACAATTTACCTATTCCATTTACATACACACCTTTCAATTTCACCTATTAAAAATATATAACTGTGATAGTGTTTTAGCAAATAGCCATTTAAAAGAAATATAAACTTTTAATTTGATTATAAACCCATCGAGTTCTTGTGACAGTGGTTCATGATGATATTGATGCTTCTGTTTAGGAAGGGTTATAATTAATATTTCATAGTTATATGAATAATTTGAATGATTAAAAAATTGTAAACATCTAGTTGCAGATTGGATAGGAAGTTGTTTTATTTGTGAGGATAGAAAATTGTTTGGCTATGACATTCCATTTTTACTGGACTATGGTTAAACACACAAACATATCTCTCTCTCAACTCTCTCTCTCTCTTTCTTTCTCAACTCTCTCTCTCTCTTTCTTTCTCAACTCTCTCTCTCTCTCTCTCTCTCTCTCTCTCTCTCTCTCTCTATATATATATATATATATATATATATATATATATATATATATATATATATATATATACTAGCAAATATATGCACCTCCGGGTGCAAGTATTTAAGTTTTAATGTAATAAAATATTATATTAAATTAGAAAGGCTAATGAAACTAAATAAGAATACAGATAAAAAGATTTGAAACAGAGGGAGTATAATAAAAGATTTGAAACAGATAGAGTGTAATAAAATATGGAACAACTGAAACTTACTCTTCCATTACTCTCGGCTTTCATTGTTATTTTTTCTAATTTAAGTATTTAGTTAAAAGAGGAAGTAAAGAATAAAATGACAGTTATTTTATCTTGTTAATGGATTTCATTTAAGATTCATTGACAAGATGTTTGCTTATATTCATTAAAATAAAACCAAACAGTTAGAAATCAATAATACTAAGCACATATTTATTAAATTCGATTTTTAAATATTAATATGCAAATTAGCCTTCCCGTTCACACTGTAATCCGCTATTTTGTTGTATATATAAATACAATTGCATGTTGTTAGTATGTAGACATAGTTAACAGTATTAATAATGTAAGACAATTTTATTAATAATTGAGGTTTAGATAAAAAATAAAATCATGGAGAATGTGATGTCAATAACTAAGAGAATTGTGACTTGAGTAGGAATATAGTTTCGGTTACAGACAGAAAAGCACACAATCTCCATTATAATAAGATATATATATATATATATATTAGTCATCCACAGACGCTGTGTTTCAATGTTTACATCTCAACATCTCATAACTGTGGCTAGACTTAACAGCTACTTCTAACCGGGAGCAAAACTCGACTGAATTTACATCAGCCTGACTCCTTACCTCTTGGCCCTCGTTAGCTGTCAGTAAGAAGTGAACATTTAACTGATAAGTACATACATCCGAAGATGTATGTTACGATCACCAGAGAACTCAAGTCTGTAAACAACAGACAAGTAATGCCTTTACGCTAAGTGGTTAAAGTTTGTTAAAGTCCTCTCTAGAGAGCTCTACTGGGTTTGGGGAGCATATAATATATATATATATATATATATATATATATATATATATATGGTTGGTTTGAAAATCCCATTGATGACAGTCAGTTACCAAGCACCATTGACTCTGTGTCTACACTATTTTAACTTAGATCTACATGGTCTATTAATAATATCATAATGTAATGAATATTTACTTAGAAATACACCATACTACATTTTATATATATATATATATATATATATATATATATATATATATATAAGTAGTATGCTATATTTATAAGTAAATAGAGCTCAATATTATTGATAGAGCAGATATATCTAAGTTAGGTAGGTGTGGACTTGAAGTTAACATTGCCTGGTAATTGACAGTTTCTCAAAATCGCATAGGTGAGAAACTGTCAGTTACCAAGCACCACTGACTTTGTGTCCTTGCTAGCTTAACATAACCTTTTGTCTAATATATATGTATCTTTATTTTGCTATGTATAAACACAACGTTTCAGCCACTGTATCCTCCAGCTTTCCACAGATGTTCCCTGTGTATTTGAGTATAGTAATGACCCAACCTAAGAAATCATTTTTAATAGTCTGACTGTTGATCAAACAGGTATCAAAGACTTTTGAAGATCTTATTAAATAATGACATTATTTTTTGTGCAGGCCCATTATTCCAACATGTGTCACAAGAAGAATCACAATCATTGAAAAAAAAAGGAGAAAAAAAAAACACCTGAGGAAGGCCAGAGCATACAGCGTATGAAACGTGTTTTTCATACTACAATAAAGCTGAGAACAAAATTATTGACATCAAGCCTCAGATCAAAAATACAGACAAATGAGAATTTTTCTTCTTTTTTTTTCTTTTCTTTTTTTTTTTTGTTATAGCTGAGGTATGTTCTTAAAAGTGAAGATTTTGATTACTATAAGTAACAGTGTTCAAGGCAACGCAGACCCCACAAAATTATCATTTAGTTGCGAATTGGATTTGATTGGAGATTGTTTTATTTTCCAAGTTTTTAGTGTATTGTTATGATGCTCAGTTTTAGTTGGGGTACAATTACACAAAGATAGATAGGTAGATAGATATGAACAGATTTCAATAGATAGATGGATAGATAGGAACAGATTGCAATAGATAGATGGATAGATAGACACAGATTGCGATAGTTAGATGGATAGATAGACACAGATTGCGATTGTTAGATGGATAGATAGACACAGATTGCGATTGTTAGATGGATAGATCGACACAGATTGCAATAGATAGATGGATAGATAGGAACAGATTGCGATTGTTAGATGGATAGATAGACACAGATTGCGATTGTTAGATGGATAGATCGACACAGATTGCAATAGATAGATGGATAGATAGGAACAGATTGCGATAGTTAGATGGATAGATAGGAACAGATTGCGATTGTTAGATGGATAGATAGATACAGATTGCGATTGTTAGATGGATAGATAGGAACAGATTGCGATTGTTAGATGGATAGATAGACACAGATTGCGATTGTTAGATGGATAGATAGGAACAGATTGCGATAGTTAGATGGATAGATAGAACAGATTGCGATTGTTAGATGGATAGATAGACACAGATTGCGATTGTTAGATGGATAGATAGGAACAGATTGCGATAGATGGATAGATAGACACAGATTGCGATTGTTAGATAGGAACAGATTGCGATAGATAGATGGATAGATAGGAACAGATTGCGATTGTTAGATCGATAGATAGACATAGATTGCGATAGTTAGATGGATAGATAGACACAGATTGCGATAGTTAGATGGATAGATAGACACAGATTGCGATAGTTAGATGGATAGATAGACACAGATTGCGATTGTTAGATGGATAGATCGACACAGATTGCAATAGATAGATGGATAGATAGGAACAGATTGTGATAGATAGGAATAGATTGTGATAGACGTATAGATAGGAACAGATTGCGATAGTTAGATGGATATGAAACAAAAATATGGATTTCATATTTGACAGTTTAAAAAAATAGATAACTCTTGGTATTAAAAATTTAAACAACACCATAATGTATTTATTTTTAGTGTCGAAGAACACCTAGCAATATGGTAAGATTAGTGTTGATGAATTATATAGTTTGAAAAATAAAAAGGATAAAAATAAGAGTACTTATGATTTCATTTTTTTTTTTTTTTTTTTTTTCTCTATTTTTTGTTATAACTGAGGTCTGTTCTTAAAAGGTTTTAAAAGCTGTTATATATTATTCAGTCTATAGAATGATAAAAAGAAAAATTCATGTAAAGGAAATGAAACTGAGGAGCTTGAACTGTGAGAGCAATTTTTTTTTCCTCCCTTTTACATGATTCATTATTTAATGAACAAGAAAAAAAAGAAACGTGTATTATTTGTGTCCTGTAATAGCTGTTATATTTGGGTATAAATTTCATACGCTACGTGTAACAACTATTATGGGACAGAGACAGTATGTATTATCACTCTCATTTAATAACACTTGCACATACAGATGTTTAACAAAAAATAGAGAATCCTGAAAAGAATAATAGCACTGTTGCTATTATTATTATGATGAAAAAGGTAAGGAGAAGAAGAAAAAAAGAAGAAAATAACAATGAAGAAAATGAAGAACAATGAAGAAAAAGAAGAAAATGAAGAACAATGAAGAAAAGAAGAAAATGAAGAAATGAAGAAAAAGAAGAAAAAAATAACAATGAAGAAAAAGAAGAAAAAAATAACAATGAAGAAAAAGAAGAAAAAAATAACAATGAAGAAAAAGAAAAGAAAGAAGAAAAAGGAGAAAAAAAAAATAACAATGAAGAAAAAAGAAAAAAAATAACAATGAAAAAAAAAATAACAATGAAGAAAAAGAAGAAGAAAAAAATAACAAAAATAACAATGAAGAAAAATAACAAAAATAACAAAAAAAAAAAAAGAAGGGGAAAAAAACCAAACAAAAAAAAAACTGATGATGATCTATGAAGAAATGTTGAGAAGAAGTTAAAATTTCATTGAGTTTTGATCGATTCTCACTGGCAGCTTCGGCTGCATTTAGATGATATGACGGAACAGGCAGACACCCTAGTCAGTCCAGTGGGTTGACTCTTTGCGTTTGCATTGTGTACCAGGGTAGTCCCCCCACATGTATGTAGCCAGGCAGAAGGCAATCTATCAGACCACTGACCACTTCATCTGGACATTGTTAACTACGGATGGAGGAGGAGAAGAAGAAAGATAAACCTCCGTGGGTTCAAGCTCAGCGTAACTTTCACAGCTCACAACTTTGTCGTTAACTATGCTTAAATATACATCTTTTCCTGCCTGTGTTCTGTGTTAGTGTCTGTTTGGTTCAACATGGAGATTCTAAGACTGCTTGACAGAAGAGGTAAATAATTTTCCTTTTACACTTTGCGGTAGAAATATTTTTTTTAAAGATGTATGTTACAAGATATTTTCTTTCTTGTAAAAAAAAAAAAAAAAAATTTTTTTTTTCATTATGGGCTTCCATAATGTTTATATAAATTTATAATATATGTTATAATTCTGCATAAGTAAATATATGTTCCTGTGTGTATGTGTGTGTTGTATATATATATATATATATATATATATATATATATATATATAAGGAAATAACAGATTAGGAAAAATCCCAAAAAATGTAAGTAAAAGTTGAGGAACAAACACAAACAATTACATTCAATTAATATTTCGCCTCTGTATATGTGTGTGTGTGTGTGTGTGTATATATATATATATATATATTATATATATTGTGTGTCTGTATAATTTGATATATTGGAGGGCTGAGATTCTTTAGAATATAATAATATTGCCTGGTGGTTTAAGAACTATCAGTAGTACTATGGATTTTTGATTTGTGCTACACTGTCTCTTTGTGTGCGTGTGTGTGCGTGTATCCCTGTTAGTGTATTGTATTTGTTCATGTTTTTAGCGCTAACCCTTTTACAACTAGAGCATTGAAAGATTTTCAAGTCCACCGCTGCCAATGATTTCATACTCTGTATAAAGAGGAATAGTCGCCTGCACAGTAGACGTGCTGCTTTTCTATCAAAGAATCATTATTCAAATGCATTATGAAAAATCTGATTCATTCAGTTTGTTTCCCAAGATGAAACTGGAGTACCTGTGTCGTCTATAACTGTTTTTACTTAACACCAGAAAAAATTTTGAAAATACTTATTTAATTGTATATATATATATATATATATATATATATATATATATATATATATATATATATATATATATATAATTTTTTTTTTTCAAAATGTATATATATATAATTTTTTTTTTTTTCAAAATGTATATATATATATAATTTTTTTTTTTTTTTTCAAAATGTATATATATATATAATTTTTTTTTTTCAAAATGTATATATATATATACATATATATTTTATTTTCAAAATTTATATATATATATACATATATATTTTATTTTCAAAATTTATATATATATATACATATATATTTTATTTTCAAAATTTATAATATATATGTGTGACATATTAAAATGCCATGCTTACATAAATTAATTTTTTAATTTAATAGATAATATTTCCTCACTTGTATATATGTATGTTATATATATATATATATATGTGTGTGTGTGTGTGTGTGTGTGTGTGTGTGTATATAATATATATATATATATATATATATATATATATATATATGACATTTACAGTAACAGGCTTTTAGTATCCATAATTCTACTATTTATAGGTTTTATACCTGCTCTGCCATAATAGCATCGAGCACTCTTTTGTATGTTATACTTTTCTTATTTGCAGTTCTTGTATGATTATATATATACATATATATACATACATATTTATGTATATGAGTATGTGTGTGTATTGTTTATTTATTCATTTATCATTTTATAATTTCATGGATTTATTAATGATCTGATACATATAATATATACACTTATATATATATCATTAAAGCATCCATGAAATTTAAAATTAAATGAAATATATATATATATATATATATATATATATATATATATATAAAAATTCATTTATTTTATAATTTCATGGATGTTTTAATGATCTGAGATATATAACTGTCTAATTCTGACTGCAATATATGTACTTACTGCATATTCTTATTTAACTGTGTCAAGCAGCTGATGATGTAGTGGAGATGCTTTTCCTCTTTCTCTCATATCGTAAATTACTAAATTAGGTTTAAGCTTAGAAGCCATCTTGTGTTTCTAAATAAATTTTGAATTTTTTTTTTTAATGTTTTCTTAATGTTTTGTTTTTGTAATTAAATTGATAGAATCATTAAAATCTATTTATTTATTGTTCCAATCACTGATTCTTTCTCAGAGATTTTGGGACTATTCTCACATTAATGTTGCACCCATTGATCCTTTTCCTAACACCTTACTAATCCAAGGGATTCATTTCTGGATAAGGTTGTGTGTTTGCATTCCTTAGTATTTTTTTTTCACACACAATATATATATATATATATTGGCAGCATTTTTTCTTTTATGAAAGTTTGGACAATTCTTGTCTGACAAGTTTCTTTTCTATCCTGATTAAAATAAGAAACAATGGAAACATCTCAACTGTTTACACCTGATGATGGCACTAAGTAGTGCAGAAAGTACTCGTGTAATACACCATACACCAATTCCACCCTGATATAAAAAGATGGCCAGACAATTAGAAAGGATAGAAAAGAAACTCGTCAGACAAGAATTCAAAAAAACATGCATGCATATATATATATATATATACACACACACACACACACACACACACCAAACCCTCCACATGAGCAGGATGCAACAGAAACTCAATTTCTTAAACAGAGTTCAACAGGTTTGAATTCAGAGTTTTCCTTCTCCTAGACTTAACCAAGGTAGAGGGTTCACTCAGCCTTACTATTTAACCATAGCTGGAGGGAGATTACTTGGATTCATAGTTTTCCCAATGGTATTAGTGTTATGTGAAATGCAAATAGTTTTGTCTCGTTGTGCCCATTTCCTACAATATATATATATATATATATATATATGGTATTGAAAAAAAAATCACCCTGAAGATGTCTATGGACATGGTCAAAAGTGCTTGTGAAAAAAAATATGGGGCACCTTCTCAACCACTTGGACCCCAGTACAAGAAAAATTGCTTGAAGATGTGAACTTAAGCAAGTGAAGTTCATCAAGAATAGATAAACATGTTTATATATATATATATGGCTCTATATTGTTGATGGAGCATGTATATCTAAGTTAGGGTAGCATGGACATGAAGTTAACAGCACTTGTTTGCTGACATTTTCTACCTACGCATCACATAGGTGAGAAACTGTCAGTAACCAAGTGTCATTGAGTTCATGTTCACACTATCCTAACCCTATATCTAAGAGTAGCATGAACATGAAGTCAATAATCGAATTTAATGATAATATTATCTAATATATATTAGATTTTTGAAGCTACAAATATATACATATATGTGTGTGAGAATTTAATAATAATGTTATCTAATATCTATTAGATTTTAGAAACTACTAATATATATATATATATATATATATATATATATATATAATGTGTGTGTGTGTGTCAAAGCTAGGCCCACTTATCAAAACTTTACTCATTCCTTTATTATATCTGCATTGAAAAAATAATGTTTTAAAAATTGGTTCAGCTTCAGGTTACCCTTACTGCGCTTTTAACCTGAATTATTAATAATAAAACAACAAAATGAAAAATGAATGAAATAAAAGTACATTCCAAAAATCAAATGGATGGTGAACAAAACCCATTAAAAGACTGAGTTTAAGTTTAGGATTCTCTGAAATAATTTATTATATTCTGCATGTGTCCTTCCATCTTCTCAGGAGTGGAAAACCTTTTTATGTTTAAGGGCCTCCTTGAAATTTATTGTCTACTTAAATGGCTCAACTAAATCTAATCTTTAAGTTAATAATTTAGCCAAAATCAATTATTTAGTTGTAGAATAATCATACTGAGTTCCAATTACTGTCAAATTGGTAAGACAATGCAACAAGTAGCTGTAACTCAAAACGGATCTAACCTTGTTGCAATCCAGTTCACATCGCCATATTGATCTAATTTAATGGCTAATTATCTAAGCAACAGCAGGTACTGTAATCAACACAAATCCTTCGTTTATCAAAATGACTTGATTCGGCCTTAAATGATCCGAAAGAGGGTTGATATGCAGTAAAACAACCAACAGCAATATATTATTATTTAATGTAATTTTAGGTAAGTTATTAACTAAAAGGTTAGATTTTGTTGTAAGCGCTCTAAATATTATCTAGTTTAGCCGTTGAAGTTGGCAATAATTCTTTTTTTAAAGTTAGTAAAGTTTTTAATTCAATTAATCTATACTACTTGAGTAGTACATGTTAATTTATTTAAATAGTATACAATGTTTATTAATCTATTGAACTATTGAACTAACATTTAAATTAAATACAGCATAAATAGATTAATATACATTGTATACTATTTAAATAAATTAATATGTATTACTTAAGTAGTATAGATTAATTAAATTAAAAACTTTATTAACTTTTTAATGACTATTTTGAGTTTCTTTTTTTTCTTTTTTTTTTTTTTAATATATTGCTGTTGGTTGTTTTACTGCATATCAACCCTCTTTCGGATCATTTAAGGCCGAATCAAGTCATTTTGATAAACGAAGGATTTGTGTTGATTACAGTACCTGCTGTTGCTTAAATAATTAGCCAATTTGCTATTGAACAGGCTCATCTCTCTTGGTTGTTTTAAGGCATATCAACCCATTTCGGGTCATTTAATGCCAAATGAAGTAATTTTGATAAACAAAGGACTTTCTTACAGTACAAGCTGTTGCTTAAATGATCACCCAATTCAGTATGGAACAGGCTCATTGCTGCTTAACTTTGGTGATCCAGCAGGACTTGACCGTAATTTTTTTTTAATATAACAGAAAACATTGGGACATGAGGTTTTAAAGTAGATATGTGCAATTTTAATTGATCTTTTGACAGACCATGATGGAAGGCTGCAATTGATAGTTTCGATGGCCGCATGTTCCCTGCTTTAGATCTATACTATAACTTGTATTATATAGATTTTTTTGGCTATGGTTCTCATCTTTATTGTTATGTATACAGCATTTCAGCTGATGTGCCCTCTGCCCTTCTTCTGGTGTTTCTTGTCAAACTCAGGAGGCTTCATGGAACCTTGAACCCTATATTTAATCCATAGGGGTAGATTGTTCTCATTCTGTTAACCATGCCTGGGTACAAGCATTAAGCTATGTTAAGTATTCTATGTTATTTTTGCCTGTGGTCTGGATTGAACCTGCAACCTACAGACGACTGTTACTTAGAACTGTATTAACTCAACCCTTATATCTGTTGCACAATGTGAAGAAGCCCAGAGGGCACATCAGCTGAAATGTTGTGTATATAACTTTAAAGATGAGAAAAATAGACCGAAAAATCTAAATATTATCAAGCCTCATCTCAAAAATACAAACAAACTATAACTTGTGTTGTACGTTTGGTTTGGTTTGTTTTATGGCATATCAACCTCGGTGGTTCATTTAATACTGACAAAGCTTTGAAATAAACTCATTCTTAATGGATACTCAATTTTTTTTTTTTATAAACACATTTTTCTATTTAACCCATAGATGGGACCCTAACAGGTACTACCACTCCAGGTCAGAGTGGATCAGGGAGCAATGGTGATGAAGGGGTGCTCCACATTCCCCAAACCTCCAGAAATTGAACCTCATTATCAATTAGAGTTTATGTCATACTCAGGACATGAAGACCCTCAGTCACCGCCTTCTAGCACCCATATGATAAAAAGGGTTGGGGTTTGCCATAAGAGCAATAGGATTGGGGCAATCATATAGGTGCTAGGGCTTAACATGACCAGCCGATTGATCGGAGGGGGCCTCTCCAACTGCCCGTCTAATCTTCAAGAAATGCAATTCAGTCATAAGCTGTATATAGTAATTAAGAATAATTAAAAAAGAATTTATCCATAATTTACATGAATCAGATCTATTTAATT
Organism: Doryteuthis pealeii; assembly: GCA_023376005.1. NCBI lineage: Eukaryota > Metazoa > Mollusca > Cephalopoda > Myopsida > Loliginidae > Doryteuthis > Doryteuthis pealeii. The sequence goes on from CM042163.1 coordinate 54,354,050, forward strand.
CTAAAATATTCTAAAATATTCTAAAATTCTGAAATAGGGTTAGGGTTAGCAATTATTATTATAACCATATAATAGTCTTTTTATGGTAGACCACATACTATAAGAGACATGATTTCGTAGGCCACATTCTATAATGATACCGAATAGTCTCTGTAGAATTTCCTCTATGGTAAAAAATGTTGAGGAAATTATTTATTCTTAAGATATAATCCAAGAAGATATATTTTTAGCTATTTGCAAAAAATGGTATCTTGTAGATTGCTTCCATTTTTCCGATTACAAAGTTGCATCTTAATTTGAGAATTTTGTGTATGACTTTACCTAAGATTTCTGTTGTCAATCCTCTTATCTCTGCACGAATATTATTCTTGAGCCGTAGCAATGTCTTAAGCTTATTCAAATATATGCACTCCTTTAAATAACCAAAAAAAAAAGAAATCAGGGAGACAAAGCAGGCTAATTGAATTCTAGATTTCTTGAAATTATTGTGCCACCAAAAATTTCATTTTTTTTTTTTTATTATAAATGTTACAATTTTAGTGGTCATCCTTTAGGCTTCAAGCAAGAGCACTTGTCCAGCAGAAATCCTTGGTAAAGAATCCTTTGGTTGTTTCTTGGTCCTCCTCAGAATTGCAAGTTCTTCCGTCAATGATTGCAAATGGACGTCTCTCAGCATCAGTGATTCATGCATTCGGGCTGTTGATTGGCTGAGGTTTAAACCACATGACCTCGCTTAGTCTATAAATTTAAGTGGTGTATTTTAGCACACCTTATATACCAAGAAATTCCAACAATAAACCTCTCAGTTGAATAGTGAAATTCTATTATTTTAAAAGTGTTTTATAATTTGCTTGAAGCATTGTGTTTATATTGGTTTGTTGGTTGGTTTTGAAGGCTATCACAATGTAAGTGTAAAGAAAAATGAGATAAACTATTATGATGTTTGTTTTTCTCTTGATTTATTCTTCATATTCCGAGATAAAAAATCTCTTTGACAGAAGATTTCTGAAAGTCTGGAGCTGTTAGCTTGTTGCTAGGATTTGTCCATTCTATTGTATGACTGGGGGATATCTTCCAAATTCTCTGCGTATGTGTAGGTCTGTTTTTAAATTTTTTTTTTTTTTTTTTTTTTTTTTTTCACATTATAACTTGACATTTTCAATTTGCTTAAGTTACTTATAATACCTGAAAAAATAATATAAAAAACTAAAAACTAGAAAGTTATGAATTTTTAAAATGTTTCAGTATTTTGTGGGCCAACCTCTATTTATAAAAATCTAAAATGATTGATTTTAACAGCATGCCAGTCCACTTAGAGTTATTTTATGACTAGAGGTTAGGGAATTGCATTCTTTGTACATTTACATTTACTTTTTTTTGTGCAGTTGTTTCTTCAAAGGTTTTGCATTTTTTGCAGTTATCTATACATATATATACATATATAAAGGACAGTTGGTGTGTATGTATGTGTGGAAGATACTACTAAAATAAAACAATTAACAAAAAATAAATATATATATATATATATGTATGTTCACTATCACCAGAGCTGGTTTGTTGTGCAAAAGTAATGAAGATTTTATTTATATTTGTGAAGATATTTAAAAATTAGAATTTGAATAGTAAGGTTGATATTGGAAAAGGGTTATCTTCCCTTGCTGCCGGAATTTGCCACTAGAGGGCGTCACAACCATGGCTATTTAAACACAGCCTTAGAAAGACTAGCTTTCTTTCATCTCACATCCACCAAGATGCACTCGACAAATTGTGTCTCTGTCCATTAATGCATCCCCCCCCCCCAACTATAGGCTTATACTCATGTATGTACGTAGCTCTTTCTACACCCTCTTAACATATAAGAAGTGGTTTTAGCTACAGAAGACAAAACCACCTTAATTCCTATACAGTATTTTGTCGGCTACTTAAAAATCTGAAAGGACGCAGTAAAATCATAACCATGCATCCCAGTGTTTTTCTTTTTTCTTCACTCACCATTTCAAGCTAACTAAATGCATTAACAATAGTTTCTTAGAAATGAATTACACAGGATACGTTACAAGGTAGACGGCTTTAGTTGGGACCCATAAAATTTCCAGGGGAGTTATTCAAAGCAAATATGTGCGTCACAGGACACACTAAATCAAAAAGCTCTCAGCATTACTATGTATGTGTGTGTATATATATCTTAGAAAGGAAGGAAAAACTCAACACAGTAATTCCATAATAAGTAAGTTTTTCCTTCCTTTCTAAGATAAATATTGCTCTGTATATAATCTAAAAAGTTTATTATACATTGAGCTCTCTTTAGTGATTTAAAGATTCACTGTATTCATACATACTGGATCATACAATAATAATACAGTGTATCTTAAAAATCACATATAGAATCATCCCTCGCTACCAAGTTTTGGATACCTCTCATCTATATATATATATAGTTAATCCTTTGTTAGTATTGGAGAAATGAGAATAAAGTGCTCAATTACTTCTGTAAGAGCTGTATTTATTCATTATAGTGTACAATACATTTATGGTGCAATTACTACCATTGGTTTCTGAGCAGCTTGCTTATGCCGCTGCCCGTCATCATGGCAACACACTTATGAAAAAATAAATGGAATGTTCATTCTTTTGTGTACGTGACCCTCCGTCTGTTGGCCGTTATTCTCTTAGTCACTCGTGTTTTTATTGGTGGCGGTTCCTTCTTGTCAATTGACTAATTTGAACATACCCTCTATTTTAAAAATTTTCTGAAAATAATTTGCGCACTTTAAAAAAAAATGATCTGTCTGTTAAAGGGTTAACCCACACAGGCAAGAGCCTATACCTAAATTCTGATCTAAGTATATAGAAGTTGTTCCCATACACATTAGAATATTCAACTGGCACTTTGTCAGAACCCCTCACCCCCGGGGCATTCATAGTCGGGGACATAAGAAGTAAGGTCAGTGTCAAACCTCAATGCCTGCAGTGTCCCCCCCCCCCGCAAAAAAAAAAGAGAAAGCCAACAGAGTTGAACAATTTCCATTCCTATCCATATGCATGTGTGAGCCCCCAAGCCCCCCCCCCCCACACACTTTAAATTTGATCTTTTGTCAAATTCTGGCCTCAGAAGATAGATAGATAATACGTATACAGCAAATTGCAAATTTTCTTTTTGTCTTATTTTCAAATTTTTACAAATTCATTTGCTTCATGTAGGGCCAAATGAGATAACCAGAAGGCTCCTCCAGTTATTTTAACTCTTCGCCTACTTTAAGCTGCTCACAGCGGCTCTCCACCACTGCCGATCTTTTGTCAAATTCTGACCTCAGAAGATAGATATAATACGTATACAGCAAATTGCAAATTTTCTTTTTGTTTTATTTTCAAATTTTTACAAATTCATTTGCTTCATGTAGGGCAAATGAGATAACCAGAAGGCTCCTCCAGTTATTTTAATTCTTTGCCTACTTTAAGCTGCTCACAGCGGCTCTCCTACCACTGCCATTCTATCATAATAATGACTCCAACTCCAGTTGAATTTTAACTTTATATGACCTTAGTTTAGTCTGTAAAGTTATACAGTGCACACTTCTCATAGATTATAAATATCATGATTTTATATTCATTTGTAGGCCATCATCACTTAACTCTTTGCCTACTTTAAACCACTCACAGCAACTCTCCCATGACTATGATCCTACCGTAAGCCTCTGGCAGCGGGTCTTGCACCTGTCACTTGTTTACTCTAACAAATCCCTATGCGAACACTCTATCATCTTTCGTTTTGTATAGAATGAGTTCTGAGGTGAATAGATAGTGAACTTTGAAATATCCCACCATACAGGTAAAAAATACAGGAGAAATTTGGTAGGCAAAGAGTTAAACTAAGTTGTTTCTTAACTAGTGAGATGCAGTTGATGTACATGTACTCGATTCTGTAGAATAAGTTCCAATTACCGTCGAACTGGGAAGACAAGGTGGCATGCGATTGTAACTCAATACAAACTCGAAATGACACAAAGTCCACTGCCAAGTGACCATTGTGCTGCACCAATCAGTAGGCATGCCCACGGGTACTGGAGCTATGATACCTCTTTCCACATCTTTCCAAAGGGCTTGTCTTACTGGTTCTTTGAAGTGAAAAGGCACAGGGATGGGGTTGTGTCTGGCTTTAGGGACCGCCCCGCTGATGTTATTAAAACCAACAGTAGGCTAACTGACTTCAATAGATTCGAAATCTAGTAAGTAAAGTAGGCGAAGTGGCCTATTGTCAGTATCAGCCAGGCAGCGATGGAGTGTTTCTCCTTTTCACTAGCACTAGACCAGGGAGATTGTTTTTTGCGTCTGAGGTGGAGTGCCACACCTACCATCAGCTCCCCACTTTACCACACAGATCCAAGCTGTGCTACTCATGCACTAAGTTGACAAAAGCCAGTATCGAACCTGGAACCTTGTTCCTAGGCAGATGCTCTACCGATTGAGCTAAACCATTTCACCTTTATTCTATATTCTGTCCAAAAATTGAAAAGGGGATAGACTCCCTCACTGATACTGACTATAGGCCTCTCTGCTGACTTGTATATAAATATAGATAAGAGATTTATTTTTGTATTATTCAGACTATTGTCATCATCTTTATTGTTATCTACATAATGTTTCGGCAGATGTGCCCTCAGGCCTTCTTTAGGTATTTCTTGTTAGACTCGGAAACCTTCTCAAACTCAAATTTGGTACAGCTGTGGGGGAAATGTGGTAAGCAAAGAGTTAAACTAAGTTGTTTCTTAACTAGAGAGATGCTGTTGAGGTACATGTACTCGGTACCAAATCTATTAAGTAAAATAGACAGGGTAACCTATTGTTGGTATCAGCTGGACAGCGATGGAGTGTTTCCCCTTTTCACTAGCACTAGACCAGAGAGATTCCTTTTGCGTCTGAGATGGAGTGCCACACCTAAAATTATTTCCCCACTTTACCGTACAGATCCAAGCTGTGCTACTCATGCACTGAGTTGGGCCAGTATCGAACTTGGAACCTTGTGGTTGCTAGGCTGATGCTCTACCGACTGAGCTAAACCATTTATACTCATTTCACCTTTATTCTATATTCTGTCTAAAAATTGAAAAGGGGATAGACTCCCTTGCTGTCTGACTGATACCGACTATAGGCCTCTCTACTGACTTGTATATAAATATAGATAAGAGATTTATTTTTGTATTCAGACTATTGTCTTCATCTTTATTGTTATTTACACAATGTTTAATCTGATGTACCCTCCAGATTTTTTCAGGTACTTCTTGTCGAACTCTAAAACCTTCTTGAACTCTGAAACCTTCAAAGAACTTTAAACCGAACCCTTTATGCAATCCACAGGTGTAAACTGTTCTCATTCCGTTAACCATGACTGGGTACAAGTATTAAGCTGTGTTAATTATTTTATGTCACTGTTGTCCTTCGCTAGGATTGAACATGCAGCCCAGAGATAACTGTCACTTGTATTAACTCAACGCCTATATCCGTTGGGCCATGTGTCCAATTGGACAATTCAGAGTGAACTTTTGAAACCTATAAACCTAATGTCCTATTTTACATAGAATATTTACCTTTAAACTCTTATATGATTTTTTTATCTTGACTCATATTGTTGTTTTTTTTGTTTTTACTTTTAAACCCTCTTTTTTCAATATAATCTTCTTTTATCATTGGACTTAATCCAATACTTCTCTATTAACCCCTTTACAGGCAGAGCGACATTTTTGTTGCCAATGGTTCAAAGGCAGAGCAACACGTATACAACATATATTTGTCGTTTTATCTGCCAACGAAAAAGCATTAATAGCACAGATTGGTTTGTTAGTTGGTTGGGTATTACAGCATGTTAACTCATTGCCCATTGGGTTATTTTATGCCGAAGACGTTTTGTTTTATAGATTTTTGTTGGGTATTCAATATTTCTTTCAAACTATTTTTTTTTTTAAAAGTTAATTTTAATCTATTTAACCTATAGATGGGACCCTAACAGGTACTACCACTCCAGGTCTGATTGGATCTGAGAATAATGGCAATGAAGGGGTACTTTACACTTGATACAGCTCCAGAATTAGAACTTTAATACTAGATGCAGTAGTTTTCATACCGATTGGATATTTTGCAGTGAAAATTTCAGAACACAGTTCAATTAATACCTGCCAAACTATGGATATTTTTTTTATAATTGATTTTAATCTATTTAACCCATAGATGGGACCCTAACAGGTACTACCACTCCAGATCAGACTGAACCTGGACGTAATGGATATAAAGGGGTACACCACACTCCCCAGAGATCCAGAATTTAAACTTTACTACTAGATGCAGTTTTCACACAGATCGGATATTATGCAGTGAAAATTTCAGATCATTATTCAATTAATTCCTGTCGAGCTATGGACTTATCAATTCCTCTCATATAAATCAAAAATACTTTCGTTTTGTGACCATATGTCGGGTGTATGCAAACATTTATTTTAGGAAAGCTGGAGACTTTAAAAAAAATGGGGAAAACGTTAGTCAAAAATAGCAGAGTTTTGCACACACATCTAATAAGCATTTTTAGAACATTAAACAATGTGTCCAATGGTGTTTCAAATGACAAATTCCTAATCCTTTTGTCAGATAAAGCCAAAAAGCCTGATGGACATTTTCCAACAAAAGGATAAAATATATCTATATGATTAAATTTCTGGATAATCTTCTGTAACTGGTGAAACCTAAAGACATAGATTCATTGACAAGAAAAATGCTTATTTGAAAAGAAATTTTTTAAAAAGGATAAAAGAAAAAAAATCACATAAACATCTTTGTTATTTTAATCATTTAGTAGAATATCTTCTTCTTCTTCTTCTTCTTCTTACGCTAAGGCAAATGTTAACCCTAACCAGTATACCTTATCTACTTGGGAATACATTCCAAAATCTCCAACAGATAACATAAACTGCAGTTTGCAGTATATTAGGAAAAATGAAAAAAACACAGGTTTAAATGGGTTAAGTGGCGAGTTTAATGGCCGACGCTGCAGTATTTCGATCTATTAATTAGATCATCTTCAGGGCATTTGTTGGTATATGGAAGGTGATAAGAAATTATTTATCACAGAATAACGAGAAAAGCGAGTGGTAGTTATGTATTATTCAGTTTAAAAATTTTTGAAGTTTGAAAGAAGAACGGTTTTGAAATGTGACGTCAAATATTCTATTTTACGGCGTTGGTATAGGAAGGTGTATGTGTGTGTATCGAAAGGCAACATTGTGCATTTTTTAGGTGTGTGGTTGTGTGTGTGTGTGTGTGTATAAATTTTTTGTACCAAATACTGAGATATATAAACCTAGAGAGGAATTTATTATAATTAAATAATCACGACAAGCAGATCCGGTGAATATCGCGTGTGACATGCAGAACACTGCACAGCTGTTTCGACCTGTATTAGGTCTCATCAGCAGTGTATGCCGTGATCTCCCACCCCCGACAGGGATCAAACTTGCGACCACAGAAAACATTTCGATCTCTGTCAGAGAGGAGATCATGGTATACACTGCTGATGAAACCTAATATAAGTCGAAACAGCTGTCCAGTGTTCTGCACATTGCATGCATTATTCACCGAATTTGCTTGTCAGGATGATAGTGTATGGTTATTGGCCCTTGCCAACTCAGCGCATGAATAGCATGGCTTGGAGCTGTGCTTGTAAAGTGAGCAGGGCTGATGGTAGGTGTGACACTCCACTTCAGATGCAAAAACATCTCCTTAGTCTAGTGCTAATGAAAAGGTAATAGACTCCCTCGCTGTCCAGCTGATACTGACAAAAGCCCACTCCATTGGCTTCACTTCTTTTGTCACTATCTCACTTGGTGAGTTAGTGGTGGACCAAGATTTTGTGGTATTATTAGAGGAGTGCTCCATATCAGTGATAGAGCTATTTTATATATATATATATATATATATATATATATATATAAGATATAGATATATATTAATTTGTGTATATATATTTATTGCATGGAAGTACCCTTGGGTTTCATGCCTTTTATTTAGTATTAGAATTGTGATTATATTTCTATAATCCATAAAAAAAATGAATGAAGCAATTTCCAGACCAATTTGAAAGTAAATGATGATTTTGTGGATTTTGCTCTTGAATATAATTTTTTTAATCATCAAAATTCTTAATATAACAGATAACTATGAAAGTTAAACTCCTTAATTCTTTCCTAAATTGAAGCATCAGGATCATTATGGGCCTCTGTTCTAAAAGGTTCATAGGTAGTCTGGTGTGTGTATATATATATAAAGGATGTTTGGAATGTAGTTATGTATTTCATTGCTATGAATTCTGAGTCAACCAGCCAAGTCAGAATGAAGGTTAAATGGTAGAAAACTGCGTCTAGAATTATTCAAGGGCACACACTCTTTAGAACAAGCCCAAGAAAAAATAAGATCATTAGGAGGGAAAATTCTTCCACGTACTCCATACTCACCAGAATTAGTACCAACATATTTTTACTTGTTTTGATTACAAGAACATTTCATAAGCGACATCAGTCCGAAACAAAGAAGCTGAAAATGGTCTCGAAGATTTTTTTTTTTTTTTTTTTTTTTTTTTTTAGTCGGGGAAATGTGAGGTGCCACAGATTTCTTTAAATGTGGAATCAAAAATTTACTTTCTTGTTGGACTGCAGTCGTTGAAAATTAAGGTGATTACATAATAGATTTAGCTTAGATTTTTTTTTATATTCTTTTTGGTAAAACATTATTACTCTATGGACACACCAAACACACACAAGAAAATTTGAAAAAACAAGTGTTCCGAAAATGGGATGAATTTAATTATCGATGTTTAAACATTTCAGTTTCATTTAACCTTCATCAGGATGTATCTTGGGGTAAAGAAAATGATGGATGTTTTTATACGTGACAGGAGATGAAAATCTTTTTAGTTATGTAATATATATATATATGCATGCATTGTGGATATATGGAGAATATAGATGAACCCCAAATAGAATCATCCCCAACTTACCAGTCTATTGTATACTTTTATCTTATATATATATGTTACCCAATACTGGTATGGGTTGAAAATTCTATCTGGAACAACATCATTCCAAAGTAACATGAAATGAGCATAAAAAGGTCTCTGTAGCAATTACAGATTTACTAGTTTTAAAAAAACGTTTCAACAGCAAACGCATGGTACACACCAGTCCATTCAATTTTTCAAAATGACTTGACCATATTTTGAAAAAAAAAAAAAACAAAGGAAAACTGTTAATAATTTTTTCACATTTATGTTTCATCTCACTTGAAAATGACATTTTTGGTGGAGCTTCATGACTTTACTCCTTGCTATGGTTAATATATCCAATATATATAAAAACCAAAACACTCAAACATAGACAGAACTATTTATTCATACAAGAATAAATTGTTTTTTTCATATTGCTATACTTAAAAACAATCAGGTTTATTTCTCTTTGCCTTATACTTACTGATTTTATCTGTAAAAAAATATGGTAAGACATTAACTAGATGGAGCTACCATTGCCACTTGCCAATGTTCACTTGCACCAAACAGGTGAAAGTTTAAAATGATAGGAGGTATTTCTGTAAAACCCTGTATTTGAACTTGACATGCAGCAATAAGTGTCCAGCATTTTATCATTTTCTGTTTTTATAATTCTCCACGACTCCATCATTACCCTGTTTAGATTTTCTGCTCTAATAAATTATACCCTCTTTGTTTAAAGTCTATTTATCTGAATTCTTATATGTTTCATTATATATGCTGTTTCATTAGCCTTTCTAATTTAACAATATTTTATTACATTAAAACTTAAATACTTGAACCCGGAAGGTGCATATATTTTCTAGTATATATCTATTAATAATGGAGATTCGCTTCTGGTTTTTATCTGTAACAAAAACTATGTCACTGCTTACTTCATATTACCCAAAATCATCATAACATAGAATAAATACACTCAAAATTTGAACATGCAACATTAGACAGTCCTCATTGTTTTTTAAAACAAGTTTTAATAAATACATGACTGGTATTATATATCTATATATAGTTTGTTTTATTTTAATACATATTCAAAGTTTACATTTCAAATTGTTTATTTTTTAATCCTTTAATGAATATGATGATTTTACTCACTTAGGGTACAAAACTCGCTGATATTGAATTTTTAACTCCCACCCCTCAGGCAATATGTTTCAAAAATCTATTTTTACATCGCCTGGAGGGCGTTTTTTTTTTTTTTTTTTTTTTTTGTACTAGTAATAGTAATAACAGTAGATGAGCAAGTGTTCAGCATTTTATCATTTCCAGTTTCTATAATTGTCCACAACTCCATCATTACCCTGTTTAGATTTTTTGCTCTAATAAATTATTTATGACATAAGATAAAAATTAATGTTTAAACACAGAATTTTTCATGGCAAGCCCCAACCCCTTTTTATCATATGGGTGCTAGAAGGCAGTGGCTGCGGGTCTACATGTCCTGGGAATGACGTTAAACTCTATCTGATGGTGAGGTTCCAGTTTTGGAGGTTTGGGGAATGTGGAGCACCCCATTCATCACCATTGCTCCCTGGTCCACTCTGACCCGGAGTGGTAGTACCTATTAGGGTCCTATCTATGGGTTAAATAGAAAAATGTATTTATAAAAAAATTGTATTATCCATTAAGAATTGATTTATTTCAAAACTTTATCGGCATTAAATGACCCACTGAGATTGATATGCCGTAAAACAAAACAAACCAAAACAGAATTTTTCAGTTTATGACCAAAAATTTTCATCTGTTGTGCATTAAAAAAACACAGAATGAAACAAACAGTTATTGATCAAGAATTAATGCAAACATTACTCAGAGATTTGTCTGAATTTTCGAGATTAGGCCTGATATATATTATTTTGATTTTTTGGACTCGTCTTTATTGTGAAACTAGAAGCCGCTACCCGGCATCACCTGGGTAGAGGGGGATTTTTTTAAAGTTAGTCTTGCGGGTCCATGGGGCATCCTGCGGGGATCCAACTTATGATTCAGTAATAATTTATTACTAATAAATTATTACTGAATCATGAGTTGAACCCTCTCAGGATGCCCCATTAAAATCCCCACGTAAAAAAAAAGAGATCTTGTGTTGATCCAGCCACTCTAAATAGAAAAAAATAATGTCTCCTATTTAAAATACTAAATGCAAAAAAAAAATCCATGTTGTTATCATTTAAATTTTTTTTTTAATTATCTTCACAAATATAAATCAAATCTTTATTATTTGTTCTCAAAAACCAAGGCCTGGTGATATTTAATGTGTATATATATTTACTTTGTCGTTAATTGTTTTATTTTTTAAGTTTCCTCCGGACATAAAGATATATGTATAGATATACAATAGATATAGATAGATATAATATACGTTATAGAATATGACTTAAATAACTAAGGAAATATTGATGTCAGTGGTGATGTTTTGGTTACAGACACAGTTACATAATCTCCATTATGATAAGATGTGTACCTGGAAATATATATATATATATATATATATATATATATATATATATTATATATATACACACCCCCACACACACGAGCAGGATGTGACACCAGGTCAATTTCTTAAGCGGAGTTCAACAGGTTTGAATTCAGAGTTTTCCTTCTCCTAGACCAGTTGCCAAACCAAGGTTAAAGAGCCCAGTCTGCCATACTATTTATCCATAGCTGGAGGGAGAGTAGGATTCATACCTTTCCCAAGGGTATTAGTGCTAAATGAAATGCAATTACCACATCCAGGATTTGAACTCGGGGCGACGAGTCCATTTCACATACATATACCATATATGTACACTAGTGCCAGTGCATATATGGTATATGTATTAGTGGGGTACATTATACCACCACTTGGAGTAACTCTGTTTTATATGGTACTTTCTTGGCAGGAATATTTTTTTCATCTAGCCATATTGCTAAAACAACAGTTTCTTGTCCATTTTAAGTAAGATATATATCAGTTGTCTTTTCAGATTTCATGATAGAAAATTGGAGAAGTTTGTTGATTTCTGACAAAATTACTTAATCAGTTTATGTAACAATTGATTCTGACTTTTTTGTTTTGTTTTTAATTGTATGATTGAAGTTTTTGTTAATGATAAAAGAAAGATTACAGACTTCATTAGTAGAATTTTCTTTTACATTTTTCCCTTTTTATTCCTAAAGTTTGTTTTTTTTCCTTTCTCTCTTTCTTTCTTTCTTTTTCTTTCTTTTTGTTCTTTCTTTTTCTTTTTCCTTTTTTTTCTTTTCTTTTTCCTTTTTTTCATTCTTTTCTTTTTCCTTTTTTTCATTCTTTTTTTTTCTTTTTTTTTCATTCTTTTTTTTTTCATTCTTTTTTTTTCATTTTTTTTCATTCTTTTTTTCTCTCTTTATTTTTTCATTCTTTTTTTCTCTCTTTATTTTTCATTCTTTTTTTTTCTTTTTTCTCTCTTTATTTTTTCATCTTTTTTCTCTTTTTTCTCTTTATTTTTTCATCTTTTTTCTCTCTTATTTTTTCATTCTTTTTTCTCTCTTTATTTTTTCATTCTTTTTTTCTCTCTTTATTTTTTCATTCTTTTTTTCTCTCTTATTTTTTCATCTTTTTTCTCTCTTTATTTTTTCATTCTTTTTTTCTCTCTTTATTTTTTCATTCTTTTTTCTCTCTTTATTTTTTCATCTTTTTTCTCTCTTTATTTTTTTCATCTTTTTTCTCTCTTTATTTTTTCATTTTTTTCTCTCTTTATTTTTTCATTCTTTTTTTCTCTCTTTATTTTTTCATTCTTTTTTCTCTCTTTATTTTTTCATTCTTTTTTTTCTCTCTTTATTTTTTCATTCTTTTTTTCTCTCTTTTTTTTCATTCTTTTTTTTTCATTCTTTTTTTTCTCTCTTTATTTTTTCATTCTTTTTTTCTCTTATTTTTCATTCTTTTTTTCATTTTTTTCATTCTTTTTTTTCTCTTTTATTTTTTCATTATTTTTTCATCTTTTTTTTCTCTCTTTATTTTTTCATTCTTTTTTTCTCTCTTTATTTTTTCATTCTTTTTTTCTCTCTTTTTTTTCATTCTTTTTTTTCTCTCTTTATTTTTTCCTTCTTTTTTTTCTTTATTTTTTCATTCTTTTTTCTCTCTTTATTTTTCATTCTTTTTTTCTCTTTATTTTTTCATTCTTTTTTTCTCTTTATTTTTTCATTCTTTTCCTCTTTCTTTTTTTCTCTTGTTACTTTTGGATCACTAACTTTATTATAAAGCAACAAAACAACAAAACAGATTAAAAATCAAGATAAAACTGGTCAATATTTGAATTATTTATTTATTTTCTTCCGTGATTTTTTTTTCCATCTTTTGTTAGATAAGAAATCTATTGGAAAGAATTTAGAATAAATTGGAATACACTAAACATATGAATTGAAAACAATTTGCATAAGAATTCACAAAAATTGATTCATTGTTCACTTCTTTTTATATGGAAAAACAATATTTTTAGTTTCAATTGTAAATACTTTGATTTTAAAACATTTTAACCCTTCTTCATGGTGTGCCAATAGCATTGATTCCCTTGACTCTTGCCATTTGTTCCTATTGGCCATCACCCTTGGCAACTCCTCTAGATGGCATCCAGTGTCTGCACAGAACTGCAAATATAAGTTTTTGCTGGTTGGCCAACACTGGTGTGTCCATTTGTAGGGGTTGGTTATGAGACCATCCTTACTTCTCCAGTAATTTTCTGTGTCCCCCTCTTGGCTCCATGTTCTCCCCATTTTACAAATTTGGCCTTGTACTCCCCCCCTACACACACACACCGGAATGGTAGTACCAGTTAGGGTCCCATATATATGTTAAATAGTAAAATGTGTTTATAAAAAAAATTGAGTATCCATTAAGAGTGAATTTATTTCAAACTTTTGTCGGCATTAAATGACCCACTGAGGTTGATATGCCATAAAACAACCCCCCACACCACACCACGCACGCACACACACACGCACACGCACACATACACAGTCTCATGGCCTCCCTGGTTAAAATACAAATATCTTTGGATTCATTTTCTATGTTCATCTGTAGAAATTTACTTGAAACATTTATAAACTTTGTAACAATGTAACTATATATAAATATATGATTCATTTTCTATGTTCATCTGTAGAAATTTACTTGAAACATTTTATAAACTTTGTAACAATGTAACTATATATAAATATATGATTCATTTTCTATGTTCATCTGTAGAAATTTACTTGAAACATTTTATAAACTTTGTAACAATGTGCCCCAGTCTTTTCAGAAATAGAATAAAAACTAAGACAACATTCTGCCAAATTTTGTCTGACACCTCTGCCAAAATTTCCAAATATAATTATTACCATTAAGTTTAATTTAGGCCAAATTCGATTTTATTGTTATTATTTTTATTCAACGTAATAGATTCAAAGCTTGATGTCTTTTTCATGCCAAATTGTTTATTTGTTAAGGTTTTTTTTTTTTTTTTTTTTTTTCACTCTCGAATCGATGAGTGTAATTTATTGGTGTTAATTTATATTATAATTTACTAGCAAAATAAATAAAAACACCCTCCGGGCGATGTAAAAATAAATTTTTTAAAGATATTGCTTGAGGAGGTGGAAGTTAAAAATTAAATGTCGGAGAGTTTGAACCATAAATCATCAAATCATCAAATTTATTAAAGGAGTAAAAAAAAAATAAAACAATTTGAAATCGTAACTAAGTTCTATTAACTTTGAATATCTATTAAAATAAAACAAACTATATATAAATATATGATATTGGGGATGTATCTATTAAAAATTGTTTTAAAAAACAATGAGGCCTGTCTAATGTTGCATGCTCAAATTTTAAGTGTATTTATTCTATGTTATGACAATTTTGGGTATAGTGACGTAAGCAGTGATGTAATTTTTGTTACAGACAAAACCCGGAAGCGAATCTCCATTATTAATAGATTTGGTATAGCCAAAATTTCAGTACAACAGCATCTCTCCATTTCTTTAAACCTTTATAAAAATAAATTTGAAATTATGAATTATTACTAATTTTATTGTTCCTTAAAAACAGACTAAACTTACATATAAAAAGATAATTTCTATAATTTAAAAAAAAATTATAACAATGAAATAAATCACATTGAAATAAATCACATTGAAAAGAACACATCTTCAAGAGAGAAAAGAAATTGCAAAAATTCACCATTTTGACAGATACAAATTTTAATTTATAAATCTCTCTTGTTTTAAAAAATGTAAAACAAATAATTTTCATCTGTCTCCATTGTTGTAATGTATCAGGTCTATATCAATTTTATATCATTTGTCTAAATATCAACCCTCATCTCAAAAAATCCAGACAAATAATATCAAATCAGTGCAGACCCAATATAAAATAACAATTGAGATAGTTTACAATAAAGATGAGAACAACAGTCCCAAAAATCAAAACAATTCAGACAAATAATATCAAATAATTTTTACTTGTAAGTCGTTGGGGCAGCCTAATATCGGTATCAGTCAGACAGCGAGGGAGTCTATCCCCATTTCACCTGCGCTAGACCAAGGAGATTGTTTTTTGCGTCTGTGGTGGAGCGCCACACCTACCACCATTTTTACTTGTAATATTTGTAAAAACCCTTTCCTCTTCAAAATACAACAAAAATTGTTATGTTTCATTCATTTTTTCTGAGTGTTACGATTTTTGTGGCTATTTTTAGGCTGCAGGTGAGAGCACTTTATGGTGGAGATCCCCTGTATTCCTTAATGTTAGGTAGAATCCTTGGGTTGTTCCTTAGTGAAGAATCCTTGTGTTAAGCAGAGCACTTGGTTGTTGACCCGTTCGTCTGTGTTGAATCCCAGCAACTGAACAGCTTTTAAGATCAGCGATTAAATAGTTAACTAACCACATATTCGAGCATGTTGATTGGCTGGCTTTAACCCACGTGGCCATGCATAGTCTATCAGTTTAAGTGGTGGACTCTAGTACACCTTATATTACAAATACTCCAACACTGAGTTTCGTTGAATTTTAGTTCATGAGGAGGGTGGTTAAAAAAACAGGTGAAATTTTGGCCATACCTAGTATTAACAGATTATCAATGGCTAGCTCAGTCAGTAAAGTAGCCATCTTAGAACCACAAGATTCCAGGTTCAATACCAGTTCTCGCTAACTCAGCACATGAGTAGCACAGCTTGGATCTGTGTGGTAAAGTAGGGATCTGATGGTAGGTGTGGCACTCCATCTCCGACACAAAAACAATCTCCCTGGTCTCGTGCTAGTGAAAAGGGTAAAGTCCCTTTCTGTCTGACTGATACTGACAATAGGCTACTGTTAGGGTCCCATCTATGGGTTAAATAGATTAAAAAATAGTTTTAAAAATGTGTTTAACTCTTAACATCCTGTTGAGAATTTTCTAAGTCCAGAGCATTCCTATAAGGATATATAAAAAATTTGGCTAAAAATGACCTTTGCATCTAAAGTTACCTATTATTTCCCTTAAATCAAAGACTTCTAAATATGTTTAATATAACATTTAAACAAAGGCTATCATTTGGGGTGGATTAGTAAAACAAATGAGACTTCCGGCCAGGTGGAATGAGATGGTATAGGACTTTGAGAGTTAAAAAAGAAATTAAGTTAAAAACAATTTGAATACCCAACAAGAATAAATAAAACAAAATGTGTTCAGTCTAAAATAACCTGAGGGTTTGATATACTGTAAAATCCAACCAACCAGAATTTTCCTAGACCGGTTGCCATACCAAGGTTAAAGAGCCCACTCTGCCCTATTATTTATCCATAGCTGGATAGCCCTACTATTTATCCATAGCTGGAAGGAGAATAGCTAATACTTTTCACAAGGGCGAAGATGCTGATAGGTACACGTCCTGTGTCCCTGACTCACAAAAATCTAAAAGGACGCAGTAAAATCATATCCAAGCGTCCCAGTGTTTTTCTTTTTTCTTCCCTCATCATTTTCAAGCTAACTGTAAACATATTTCAATAGTTTCTTAGAAATGAATTACACAGGATAGGTTACAAGGTAGGAGTTAGATGGCTTTAGTTGTTTCCCCAGATCATAAATAAAAACCCTACAATTTATTAAAAAACTTCAGTTGGGACCCATTAATTTTCACAGGGACTCATTCAAAGCAAAATTTGCATCTCAGGATGCACTAAAATTTAAAAGATATCAGCATTACTGCAAGGGTATTATTAGTGCTATGTGAACTGCCTTATCCATTTTCTATGACGATAACCATTACACAAGGAGGGCCTCCAGTATGCAATTGTAAAATAAGATAAAAATCCTCACTAAATGATTGCACTAACATGTATCTTGATTAAAATGTTTCTCCCCCCCCCCCCGTCCTTTTTCTTTTTCTTTTTTTTAATTTGATTTTTCCCCCTCCCTTATCATCTGTTCACACTTTTCAACTGTTGGCAGTGTTTATTGGTGACGGTGAAAATGGGTATGTTGGCAGGGTGGGGGCAGTGGTTGTAGCAGGTTTGTAATTATTCTCTTAGTGCCATACTATGAACCATACTCTATCAAAACAGGCCAACTGTTTATACTTGAAACTGTGTTTACATTAAAAAAAAGAAAGAAAAAAAAAAAGAAAGAAATAATAATAATTAAAAGAAAGCCAAGACAATGAATAATCACTATATGAAGGAAAAAATTGATTATCATGCCTGAGTTGGGAAAAAACCTATTAAATCTTACATAGTCAGAATACATAGGTAAGAGGACATCTTAGAGGTAGACACTACTATAGGAGGGAATATTGTAGTTGGGTCTATCTACTGTGTTGTTAGACAGTTCTCAATCTAGTTGGATTTTATGGCATGTCAACCCTTGTTGGTTATTATTTATTACATCTTACATATTCAAAATAGAGAGGTAAGATGATATCTTAGAGGTAGACAATACTGTAGGAGGGAATATTGGGTTAAATTGAACTTTTTTCAGGTCAGTTAATTTGAACCACGTATTTTTGAGGCGTAACACAGATTCTCAAAGATATGTGATTCAAATTAACTTACCTGAAAAAATGTAAAAGTTTTTAAAGAAAATAACTGGTGCATTATATTTTTTATTCTATATCAACACTGAAAATTTCATTAAATTCAGTTAATTCCCTGATTTTTATTTATTTTATTTTTTTTCGGCAGGGTGACATACAATGGTGGAATTTAGGTCCGTTATGTTCGATTTAACCGAATACTGTAGTTATGTCTACTGTGTTGTTAGACAGTTCTCAATCTGGTTGGATTTTATGGCATGTCAACCCTTGTTGGGTTATTTTATGCCTAAGATGTTTTGTTTTATTCATTCTTTTTGGGTATTCATTTTTTTTAAAACACATTTTTAAACTAATTTTTTTATCTATTCAACCCATAGATGGTACTAACAGGTACTACCACTCCGGGTCAGAGTGAATGTAGGAGCAATGATGATGCAGAGGGAAAATTTATAGGTTCCAACTAAAGCCATCTAACTCCTACCTTGTAACCTATCCTGTGTAATTCATTTCTAAGAAACTATTGAAATGTGTTTACAGTTAGCTTGAAATAGTGAGGAAGAAAAAAGAAAAACACTGGGACACATGAATATGATTTTACTGCGTTTTTTTAGATTTTTGTATGTCAGGGATGCATGACGCGTATCTATCAGCATATATATATATATATATTGTAACACAAGAATTATGTTAATCTGTGTACATCAGTGTATAATAATGATTATTCCTCATCTGAAAAATTCACACAAAAAGGTGTTCATTGTTTCTCAGTTTGATTAGAATTTTGTAGTGATGTTTAAACTAACCCTTTCGTAAATTAAATGTTTTTCTCTCGATTCATGAAGAATGAATTATCTCCATCAGAATCAGTTTATTGAATAAAACAAAACATTTTGAAAAAATAAGAAAAAATGAAGAGCTGTTGACAAAAAAAAAAAAAAATGAGAAGATAACTTTTTTTTAATTTTTTTTTTTTATGACTTCATTAATTAAAACCTTTTAACTTTTAATTCTTTGATGTTCAGATAAACATTCACTCAACAGAAAATTGGAACTCTTTAATTTTAATTAACAATAAAAAAAAAAAAATTAAAAAAATATAAGAACGAATTCTAAAATATTAACCAAATAGTCTGCAATTCAAAAGAATTCTTCATATTTGTAAGAAATTAAAAATGATGTCTTATAACGAAGCTGAAGTAGATTTTTAAAAAGGTTGAGTCAAAAGTTTTGCAATATTTTAGTAACATGATGATATCTTAATAATCTTATATCATTCATTAGAGTGAGTCAAAAGCGTTGCAATATTTTAGTAATATGATGATATCTTAATAATCTTATATCATTTATTAGAGTGAGTCAAAAGTTTTGCAATATTTTAGTAACATGATGATATCTTAATAATCTTATATTATTTATTAGAGTGAGTCAAAAGCGTTGCAATATTTTAGTAATATGATGATATCTTAATAATCTTATATCATTTATTAGAGTGAGTCAAAAGTTTTGCAATATTTTGGTAGCATAAGAATATTTTAATGATTTATATATAATTTATTATGGTAAGTGAAAAGTTTTACAATATTTTTGTAATGTCAGGCCCAATTATGCAGCTATCCTTTATTTCATGCATCTGTTCTTTTCTCCTCTTCTTTGCCAATCTGATTTTATCTAAATATTATACAAAAATAGATTAGTTATAATGCAAATGTCACTGACAGAATAGTGCTATTAAATGTATAGTGTTAAAGCATTGTAAATATTTTTACTATCAAAAGGATTTTTTTTTTTTAAATCGGAAGAAAATGATTGTCGGGGGTCAGCAATTAATGCATGCATTACTAATAAGTAAAGTAAAGTCGTCGGGGCGGCCTAATGTCGGTATCAGCCCTGCAGCGAAGGAGTCTATCCCCCATTTCACTAGCATATTGAAGTCAGTCAGTTATCAGTATTCTACATAGCACTAGACCAAGGAGATTATTTTTGCGTCTAAGGTGGAGCACCACACCTTTCACCAGCTCCTTACTTTACCGCACAGATCCCTATGCTACTCATATGCTGAGTTGACGAGGGCGGGTATCGAACTAGGAACCTTGTGGTTTCTAGCCGAACGCTCTACCAACTGAGCTAACCCGGCATTACTAATAGAATAGGAGTATTATATGTAGAATAGGTAAACCTTTACTATAGAAATATCTTGCAAATTAGGAGTAAAGGTATTGTCAGTGGCCAGGAATTCATGCAAGTGTTACTGACAGAATAGGAGTATTATATGTAGAATAGGTAAAACTTTACCATGGAAATTTCAAATTAAGAACCAAGGGATTGTCTGTGGTCATGAATTCATATAAGTGTTACTGACAAAATAGGAGTATTTTATGTAGAATAGGTAAACCTTTACTATAGAAATACATTGCAAATTAGGAGTAAAGGTATTGTCAGTGGTCAGGAATTCATTCAGTTGTTACTGACAGAATAGTGCCATTTTATGTATAAGTAGCTTATTGCAAATCATTTTATCAAATGAATGCATTGTACATTTTTTTCTATAAAAACATATTGAATATCAAGAAGTGACTTTCAGTGTCAAAATAATACAAACCTTATTGACAGAATGAGGAGTGCTATTAAATGTATAATTATATGAATATCAAATATCTTGCCTTGATGATGACTGCTTTTTAGTATACTTAAAACATTTTATATTTTTCTATCATTATTATTTTATTTTGTATTTAAAATAATAATAAATAGAATACAATATGTACAAGGACAAACTCTTGGTTGAAACACGTGCGGGCAATCCAACAAATAATTTTTATCCATTCAACATTTTCTTTCCTTTACTTATTTTTTCAACATAATTATATAAGTGTTTAATTTATTTGTAGGTAATAACTATAGTTACTTACTTGAAAAGTGTGTGTGTGTCTCTATAACATTTGTCAGAAATGTATCCAGCCATATAATATGAATAAAAGAAATCGTTTTTTTAAAAGCCTACCATTTTCAAAGTATTCCATTTGGAACTTCACACACTAATTCCAGCATCCCTCCTTCTTTTAAAAATGGTCTTCAAAGTTATCTTTCAAGATTGACATCAGGTGCCTTGATACATTCTTCTTATTCATGTCATCACTTGAATACCTGATTACTTTAAAGAATTGATTTTTACTTGAGTCCTCTAGTTGGCATCTAGTGTCCGTACAGAGCTGATGAATGTAGTTTTCTGGCTGATCAGCCAGCACTGATGTATGTGACCTCCTTTTTTGTGTGTGCACTTAACTTTTTTCACTTGATCACCTGATCGCTGTAAAGAATTGATTTTTGCTTGAGTCCTCTAGTCGGCATCCAGTGACTGTACAGAGCTGATGAATATAATTCTTTGCTGATCTGCCAACACTGGTGTATGTGACCTACTTTTTGTGATTGTGCGTGTGTGTGCATGCACACGCACTCTTAACCTCCTTACTTGATAACTTTGAATAATTGATTTTTTTTTTAGGACTCCTCTAGTCGGCATCCAGTGTCTGTACAGAGCTGATGAATCTAATTTTCACTGGTCAGCCAACACTGGTGTATGTGACCTCCTTTTGTATGTGTGCTCTTAACCTTCTTGACTCGATGACCTGATTACTGTGAAGAATTGATTTTTTTTTCTTGAGTCCTCTAGTCAGCATCGAGTGACTGTACAGAGCTGATGAATATAATTTTTTGCTGATTTTTTGCTGACCTACTTTTTGTGATTGTGTGTGTGTGCATGCGTGCGCACACACACTCTCAACCTCCTTACTTGATTACTTTGAATAATTGATTTTTTCAGGAGTCCTCTAGTCGGCATCTATTGTCTGTACAGAGCTGATGAATCTAATTTTTACTGGTCAGCCATCACTGGTGTATGTGACCTCCTTTTGTATGTGTGTATGTGTGTGTGTGTATGTGCACTCTTAACCTTCTTCACTCGATGACCTGATTACTGTGAAGAATTGATTTTGTTTTTCTTGAGTCCTCTAGTAGGCATCCAGTGTCCGTACAGAGCTGATGAATCTAATTTTCACTGGTCAGCCAACACTGGTGTATATGACCTTTTGTATGTGTGTATGTGCGCTCTTAACCTTCTTGATTCGATGACCTGATTACTGTGAAGAATTGATTTTTTTTTTCTTGAGTCCTCTAGTCAGCATCCAGTGACTGTACAGAGCTGATGAATATAATTTTTTGCTGACCTACTTTTTGTGATTGTGTATGTGTGTGTGCATGCGCGCGCACGCACTCTTAACCTCCTTACTTGATTACTTTGAATAATTGATTTTTTCAGGAGTCCTCTAGTCAGCATCTAGTGTCCGTACAAAGCTGATGAATCTAATTTTCACTGGTCAGCCAACACTGGTGTATGTGACCTCCTTTTGTATGTGTGTATGTGCGCTCTTAACCTTCTTCTCTCGATGACCTGATTACTGTGAAGAATTGATTTTTTTTTTTTTTTTTTTTTTTTTTTTTCTTGAGTTTTGCATTTAAGAAATAATCAGCCATATCAGAATTAAATGAAAGTTTGTTTGAGAATGTGGAACTCTTTAATTGAAAAAGAGAAAAGAGGGAGAAAAAAGTCAACTTTTGATCGAAATCATTTAATCAAGGATCTGTAAAATCTGTGCTGTTCCACAATATAAGTATCAACTTATTGATTCTTTCAATTCATAAAGAGACACAGAAGGTTTATTGATTTTTTTTTATCCCCCCCCACACACACCTGTTTACCAAGCATTTGTCATAGTTTTTATTGAAGTGTTCATTCATATCACACTACAAGTCTAAATGAATAAGATGATCTATTTTGAGTAACATTGATTTGTGCCAAGCTGAACGATATACATATTTTCCAAATCCTGGATGTGGTAATAGCATTTCACTTCGTGCTAATACCCTTGGGAAAGGTATGAATTCTACTCTCCCTCCAGCTATGGATAAATAGTAGGGCAGACCGGGCTCTTTAACCTTGATTAGGCAAGTGGTCTAGGAGAAGGAAAACTCTGAATTCAAACCTGTTGAACTCCGCTTAAGAAATTGACCTTGTGTCACATCCTGCTCGTGCGGAGGAGTTGGTATTAGTGCTATTTGAAATGCAAACAGCCTCGTCCAGGATTTGAACTTGTGTTGACGAGTCCATTTCCTATGACTCTAATATACATATTTTCCCAACCCCTCAGGATATGACACAAGGTAAATTTCTTAAGTGGAATTTATTAGGTTTGAATTCAGAGTTTTCCTTCTCCTAGACTGGTTGCCTAACCCAGGTTAAAGAGCCCAGTCTTCCCAACTATTTATCCATAGCTGGAGGGAGAGTAATTGGGCGCATACCTTTCCCAAGGGTATTAGTTCTATTTGAAATGCAAACAGCCTCGTCCAGGATTTGAACTTGTGTTGACGAGTCCATTTCCTATGACTCTAACTATTACACAACACTGTCCCACAATCTGAACTATATAAGTTTCTATGAGCTACAACAGATCATCATATGGGGGACACATTGTGGTTGGGAGAAGTAAACAAACATTGGGAAGTTATCAGAACTGTACTCAGCTGTATTGCAAGTTGAGTCTGTTCTGAGAATACCAGAGTGAGTTGGTAGGTGCTTTATATAGCAAGCTGGGATGTTCCATTATATAGCTTGTGCAAATTTATTCTCTGGGTTCTAATTGGTTGCTGGTTTTAGGGAGTGGAAGTACCTGTTAGGGTCCCATCTATAGGTTGAATAGAAAAAAATGTGTTTAAAAAAATATTGAATACCCATCAAGAACAAATCAAACAAAAACATCCTCTGCATAAAATAACCCAACAAGGGTTGACATGCCATACAATCGTACCAACCGACTCAAATGACTCTTAATTGCTTCTGATTCTGACTTAACAAGCCTGCGTTTTTTAAAAAGTTTTAAGTACGGGAATGAGTTGTAGAAAATCCTGTTCACTGGTTGTAATTCTAAAAGCATATGATTTAGATATGACATATTTGTATTCTTTTAATGTTTCCTTTTGCTCCGATCACTCGGCTGGTCATGTCAAGCCCTAGCACCTATATGATTTCTCCAACCTTATTGCCATTATGGCAAGCCCCAACCCTTTTTATCATATGGGTACTAGAAGGTGGTAGCTGAGAATCTCTATCTGATAGATACTACGACCAATATGTACCCATCAAATGACTATGTTATGGGAGTTGGTAAAGGGTCTGTATTTGGTTACAGCCTGCCTGCTTTTGTCTGTCAACTTGATGCTAGCTTGGAACTTCATTGCGAAGGCGGGTGTCATATCTTGATTCTACATTTGACAATACTAAAACAATCTACAAACAAATAAATGATGATGGCTACTTATCAATTTTTAACCTTTCAAAAATGATCTCGATGATGTTAGCAATAAAGATCAAGTTTCTCTGGAAGTTGTTTGTTGGGTTGATGACCTTTTTCTGCAAAGAGGTTTCTTTCGCACCTTTGATGGTGTAAGAAGACGGCCAGAAAATGGCATATCGGGAAGAAAGACTTTTTGCAAAGAGCTATTTAGTCGGAGATGGATCATGAAGCATTCATTGTAATGTGAAGTGGAGAAATATTGACAAATCTTGGCTAAGCAAAGATAATATAGAAATCTATATTTCCTTGTTATTTATTTATTTATTGCAAAATAATTTATTTGCCTTCTAAGATGGAGTGAACACGTACACAAAAAACCATTAACCCCTTGCCTGATCAATTTTGGGAATTATTTTTCTGAGACCCTTCTCACTCTCAGATTTTTTTCTATTTTATTTTGGAGCAACTGCAGTAAGGTGCCCTAAGTTATTTATTAAGTATAGCTTAGATATGGCACAAGGCTACAAATATGGAGCACCCATTGAGTATCTAATATGTTACTCAGTAGTAATTGATATGCAAGATCATCTTGATAAACATTGCACCACAATGAGGTGCTCTAGCTATTTATTAAGCATAGCTTAGGTATGGCACAAGGCTACAAATATGGAGCACCCAGTGAGTATCAAATATGTTACTCAGTAGTAATTGATATGCAAGATCATCTTGATAAACATTGCACCACAATGAGGTGCTCTAGCTATTTATTAAGCATAGCTTAGGTATGGCACAAGGCTACAAGTATGGAGCACCCAGATAAGATAAAATGCATTACTCAGTAGTAATTGATATGCAAGATCAGCTTGATAAGCAGTGCACCGCACTAAGGTGCCCGAAGTTATTTATTCACTATAGCATAGATGTGGCACAAGGCTACAAATATAGAGCACCCAGTAAGAATAAAAACATTACTCAGTAGTAATTGATATACAAGGGTCAGCTTAATGATTATTTATTAAGCATAGCTTAGATGTGGCGCAAGGCTACATGTATGGAGCACCCAGTAAGAATAAAAACATTACTCAGTAGTAATTGATATACAAGGTCAGCTTAATGATTATTTATTAGGCATAGCTTAGATGTGGCACAAGGCTACAAGTATGGGAGCCCAGTAAGAATAAAAACATTACTCAGTAGTAATTGATATACAAGGTCAGCTTAATGGATTATTTATTAGGCATAGCTTAGATGTGGCACAAGGCTACAAGTATGGAGCACCCAGTAAGAATAAAAACATTACTCAGTAGTAATTGATATACAAGGTCAGCTTAATGATTATTTATTAAGCATAGCTTAGATGTGGCACAAGGCTACAAGTATGGAGCACCCAGTAAGAATAAAAACATTACTCAGTAATAATTGATATACAAGGTCAGCTTAATAATTATTTATTAGGCATAGCTTAGATGTGGCACAAGGCTACAAGTATGGAGCACCAGTAAGAATAAAAACATTACTCAGTAGTAATTGATATACAAGGTCAGCTTAATGATTATTTATTAGGCATAGCTTAGATGTGGCACAAGGCTACAAGTATGGAGCACCCAGTAAGAATAAAAACATTACTCAGTAGTAATTGATATACAAGGTCAGCTTAATGATTATTTATTAAGCATAGCTTAGATGTGGCACAAGGCTACAAGTATGGAGCACCCAGTAAGAATAAAAACATTACTCAGTAATAATTGATATACAGGTCAGCTTAATAATTATTTATTAGGCATAGCTTAGATGTGGCACAAGGCTACAAGTATGGAGCACCCAGTAAGAATAAAAACATTACTCAGTAGTAATTTGATATACAAGGTCAGCTTAATGATTATTTATTAAGCATAGCTTAGATGTGGCACAAGGCTACAAATATAGAGCACCCAGTAAGAATAAAAACATTACTCAGTAGTAATTGATATACAAGGTCAGCTTAATGATTATTTATTAGGCATAGCTTAGATGTGGCACAAGGCTACAAGTATGGAGCACCCAGTAAGGATCAAATGTATCATTCAGTAGTAATCAATATGCAAGATCAGCTTGATAATCGATACAACACAATAAATTACCCACATTCTAAATAACTGTTGTTCCATTTCACCCCTAAGACATTTGGGAAGATATACTTTTTTCTTTCTTTTTTTATGTCTGGTGTGAGTGTTAAAAATGAAATAGCCAACTGTTTTTGCAAACTTTTGATGCCGACTCCTCTATTTTGGCGTCTCTAACTCCTCTTTATCTAATTGATTGTAGCCTACAAATGAATATAAAACCATGATTTTTAATAATCTATTTATGAGAAGTGTACACTGTATAACTTTACAGACTAAAAAAGGGCCATATAGAGTGTAAATTTACCAACTCCAACCCCTAGTACCTATATGATTGTCCCAACCCTATTGACCTTATAGCAAGCCCCAACCCTTCTTATCAATTATGTGCTACAAAGCAGTGGTTGAGGGTCTTAATGTTCTGGGTATGGCGTTAAACTCTATCTGATAGTGAAGTTCCAATTCTGGAACTCTAGGAAATATGGAGTACCCTTTCATCACCATTATTCCCAGGTCCACTCTGACCGAGCGGTAGTACCTGTTAGGGTCCCATGTATAGGTTGAATAGAAAAAAATGTGTTTAAAAAAAATAGTGAATACCGCATCAAGAACAAATCAAAAACAAAACATCCTCTGCATAAAATAACCCAACAAGGGTTGACATGCCATAAAATCCAACCAACCGACTCCAGGGAGTGGTAGTACCTGTTAGGGTCCCATCTATAGGTTGAATAGAAAAAAATGTGTTTAAAAAAATATTGAATACCCATCAAGAACAAATCAAACAAACGTCTTCTGCATAAAATAACCCAACAAGGGTTGACATGCCATACAATCCTACCAACTGACTCAAATGACTCTTAATTGCTTCTGACTCTGACTTAACAAGCCTGCGTTTTTTTAAAGTTTTAAGTACGGGAATGAGTTGTAGAAAATCCTGTGCACTGGTTGTAATTCTAAAAGCATATAATTTAGATATGACATATTTGTATTCTTTTAATGTTTCCTTTTGCTCCGATCACTCGGCTGGTCATGTCAAGCCCTAGCACCTATATGATTGCGCCAACCTTATGGCAAGCCTCAACCCTTTTTATCATATGGATGCTAGAAGCTGGTAGCTGAGGGTCTCTATCTTATGGTGAAGTTCAAGTTCTTGGGGTTTGGGGTTTGTGGAGCACCTCTTCATCAACATTACTCCCTGGTCCACTCTGACCTAAAGTGGTAGTACCTATTAGGGTCCCATCTATGGGTTAAATAGAAAAATGTGTTTATAAAAAAAAAAAATTAGTATCCATTAAAAATGAATTTATTTCAAAACTTTGTTGGCA
This sequence comes from Doryteuthis pealeii, assembly GCA_023376005.1. Lineage (NCBI taxonomy): Eukaryota > Metazoa > Mollusca > Cephalopoda > Myopsida > Loliginidae > Doryteuthis > Doryteuthis pealeii. Next base: position 54,381,915 of record CM042163.1, read on the forward strand.
TTAAATAACCCACTGAGGTTGATATGCCTTAAAACAAACCAAAACCCTATGCACAACTCTTTGCCTTGTCTTTGAGAAGTGGACTTTGTATTGATCACAGAACTTGAGAGTAACCAGAATTCTTGCATTCCATCTTCCATCTGTCATGGCAGCAACCAAAAATCTATTGACTGGATCCACCATGATGATTTATTTCTAAGAGCTGCCATATTGAATGGTGTTAGCTTCATGTCTGGCACCAAACTGTTTTTTTTTCCAAGATTCTTATGATTAATCTCTTAGATTTCAGATGTTAAGGATTTTGTGCGTAGACAAAAGTACGCTAGTTGGAAATGCACTCCAAGAAGTCAATGAAACAAAATGTTTCAAACTAGTTCCTTGTACGTATTTATCCAACCACTCCGACACTGGCAGGATTTTTAAGCAGAGTAAAGCTGGTTTGAATACAGAGCTTTCCTTCTCCTAGACTGGTTGCCTAAGGCAATAGAATCACATCAGCCCTATTATTCACCTATGTTTTTGTTGTATGTATTCACTCAAACTCTTTATCACAAGGTCAATTTTTAAGCAGAGTAAAGCTGGTTTGAATTCAGAATTTTCCTTCTCCTAGACTAGCTGCCTAACTAAGAACCACATCTGCCCTACTATTTACCTATGTTTTTGTTGTATGTATTTACTCAACCTTTTCACCACTGCCAGGATGTGACCCTAGTGTAAAGCTGTTCTGAATTCAGTTTTCCTTCTCCTAGACTGGTTGCCTAAGTGAGGTTAAAGAACCACACCTACCCCTGCTGGAAGAAGAATAGATAGATTCTTGAATTTCTCAAGGTTTTTGTGTATAGACATAGAAGCCAATGAAACAAAATATTTAACATTACCTTCTTGTTTTACATATTTATCCAACCACTCTGACACAGGAAGGATGTCGGCTGGTCACATCAAGCCCTAGCACCTATATGATTTTCCCAACCCTATTGCCCTTATGGCAAGCTCCAACCCCTTTTTATCATATGGGTGCTAGAAGGTGGTGACTGAGGGTCTACATGTCCTGGGAATGACGTTAAACTCTATCTGATGGTGAGGTTCCAGTTTTGGGGGTTTAGAGAATGTGGAGCACCCCTTCATCACCATTGCTCCCTGGTCCACTCTGATCCGGAGTGGTAATACCTGTTAGGGTCCCATCTATGGGTTAAATAGAAGAACATGAGTTGATAAACAAAATTTGTTATCCATTAAGAATGAATTTATTTCACAACTTTGCCGGCATCAAATGACCCACTGAGGTTGATATGCCGTAAAACAAACCAAACCAAACCAGGAAGGATGTGACACAAGATCAATTTTTAAGCAAAGCTGGTTTGAATACAGAATTTTCCTTCTCCTAGACTGGTTGCCTAACTATGACTAAAGAACCACATCTGCCCTAATATTTACCTATGTTTTTGTTGTATGTATTTACACAACCTCTTCACCACTGCCAGGATGTGACCCTAGGTCAATTTTTAAGCAGCGTAAAGCTGGTTTGAATTAAGAGTTTTCTTTCTCTTAGAATGGTTGTCCAACTATGACTGAAAAAACACATCTATCCTACTATTTACCTATCTTTTTGTTGCATATATTTACCTGACCCCTCTGCCAGGAGCAGGATGTGACACAAGATCTAGTTTGAATTCAGAGTTTTCCTTACCCTATACTGTTTGGCTAAATGACCCAATCTTCCCTACTATTTATCTATAGCCAGAGGGAGAATAGATATTCATGCCTTCCTCAAGGTTTTTATGTATAGACAAAAGTACAGTCGGTGTAAATATACTCCAAAAAGCCAATGTAATAAAACGTTTAAAATTACTTATATTTATCTCCCCCCCCCCTCCAACACAGGCAGGATTTTTAAGCAGAGTAAAGCTGGTTTGAATACAGTTTTCCTTTTCTTATACTGTTAGCCTAAAGAACACAGTCTTCCCTATTATTTACCCATAGCTGGAGGGAGAAGACATAGATTTATGCCTTTTTAAAGGGCATTATCATAAAAGTAAAATGCAAATGGCCTTGTCCAAGATTTGAACTCACTGGTTCTATTTTGTAAGATAGTAATTATTATGCTAAGTGTGCCTCATTGCATATCTCTTATAAAAAATAAAAATATTAATAGTAATAGTATTACTATTAATAGTATTAAATGTTGTGTTATGGTTGTAGGAAATGAACTTGGCAACCCGAGTTCAAATCCTGGACAAGGATTTCACATAGTACTAATACTTTTGGGAAAGGTATGCATCCAACTATTCTCCTTCCAGCTTGATCTTTCAACCTATATGATTTTCCCAACCCTATTGCCCTTATGGTAGGCCCCAACCCCTTTTTATCATATGGGTGCTAGAAGGCGGTGGCTGCGGGTCTACATGTCCTGGGAATGACGTTAAACTCTATCTGATGGTGAGGTTCCAGTTCTGGAGGTTTGGGGAATGTGGAGCACCCCTTCATCACCATTGCTCCCTGGTCCACTCTGACCCGGAGTGGTAGTACCTGTTAGGGTCCCATCTATGGGTTAAATAGAAAAATGTATTTATAAAAAAATTGTATTATCCATTAAGAATTGATTTATTTCAAAACTTTATTGGCATTAAATGACCCACTGAGGTTGATATGCTGTAAAACAAAACAAACCAAACCATTGATCTTTCAAACAAAGCTATGGAAGGCTAAATGTCGCCACAGGCTCCCTACTCTTGGACTTTTCTTTTTTTTTTTCTTTTTTTTTTTTTGAGAAAGCATTGGGATATCAGGTTTTAAAGTTTAGATGTGAAATTTTAATTGATCTTTCAACAAGGCTATGGAAGGCCAAATGTGGCCTTGAGGCCACAGATTCCCTACTTTTGTACTTAATTGAATGTTTAAAGCAGAGTGACATTCTTAAAAACTAATTTACTATTTGACAAAATAGGATAGCAAATTACAAAATTATATCTTAAGGGACTGGGTTATGAGTTCCGTGAATTAAAGAACTCATTTGTCTCCTTTCAGAGAGTCAGATAATACAAGTGTATTGTTTTATGCCAAGCTGGTTGCTGCTGCTGCTGCTGCTGCTCTGCACTGGATATTCCATTATATCAATTTGCATATATACAGCAGCAGCAGCAGCAGTAGAGAGAGAGAGTGAGAATCAAACAAACAAACAAGAAACAGATTAAGTAATTGTTTCAGTCAGTCAGGAATTTCTGTAATCGTTTTTAATACATAACGTTATTAAATTGATGGTTACCGCATTTCTTAAAACTAGCTGAAAACTTGCCCTATGGAGTAAATTTTTTTATAGTTACACATGATGACGGGTAAGTTCCCATTGAAATGGTGGTCAATGATGATGATGATGATGATGATGATGCAGATGCTTCTATTTTACGAAGCATCAATATCATCATGGATCATTGTTAACTATGAAATGCTAATTAGAATCCTTCACTCCTTTCTAAATAGAAGCATCAATATAATCATGGAGTTAACTATGAAATGCTAATTAGAATCCTTCACTCCTTTCTAAATAGAAGCATCAATATCATCATGGATCATTGTTAACTATGAAAATGCTAATTAGAATCCTTCACTCCTTTCTAAATAGAAGCATCAATATAATCATGGATAATTGTTAACTATGAAAATGCTAATTAGAATCCTTCACTCCTTTCTAAATAGAAGCATCAATATAATCATGGATAATTGTTAACTATGAAAATGCTAATTAGAATCCTTCACTCCTTTCTAAATAGAAGCATCAATATCATCATGGATCATTGTTAACTATGAAAATGCTAATTAGAATCCTTCACTCCTTTCTAAATAGAAGCATCAATATAATCATGGATAATTGTTAACTATGAAATGCTAATTAGAATCCTTCACTCCTTTCTAAATAGAAGCATCAATATAATCATGGATAATTGTTAACTATGAAATGCTAATTAGAATCCTTCACTCCTTTCTAAATAGAAGCATCAATATAATCATGGATTTGTTAACTATGAAAATGCTAATTAGAATCCTTCATCCTTCTAAATAGAAGCATCAATATATCATTGTTAACTATGAATGCTAATTAGAATCCTTCACTCCTTTCTAAATAGAAGCATCAATATAATCATGGATAATTGTTAACTATGAAAATGCTAATTAGAATCCTTCACTCCTTTCTAAATAGAAGCATCAATATAATCATGGATAATTGTTAACTATGAAAATGCTAATTAGAATCCTTCACTCCTTTCTAAATAGAAGCATCAATATAATCATGGATAATTGTTAACTATGAAAATGCTAATTAGAATCCTTCACTCCTTTCTAAATAGAAGCTCAATATAATCATGGATAATTGTTAACTATGAAAATGCTAATTAGAATCTTCACTCCTTTCTAAATAGAAGCATCAATATAATCATGGATAATTGTTAACTATGAAAATGCTAATTAGAATCCTTCACTCCTTTCTAAATAGAAGCATCAATATAATCATGGATAATTGTTAACTATGAAATGCTAATTAGAATCCTTCACTCCTTCTAAATAGAAGCATCAATATAATCATGGATAATTGTTAACTATGAAAATGCTAATTAGAATCCTTCACTCCTTCTAAATAGAAGCATCAATATAATCATGGATAATTGTTAACTATGAAAATGCTAATTAGAATCCTTCAAAATAGAATGGAATGAAATGCTAATTAGAATCCTTCACTCCTTCTAAATAGAAGCATCAATATAATCATGGATAATTGTTAACTATGAAAATGCTAATTAGAATCCTTCACTCCTTTCTAAATAGAAGCATCAATATCAATCATGGATAATTGTTAACTATGAAAATGCTAATTAGAATCCTTCACTCCTTTCTAAATAGAAGCATCAATAATCATGGATAATTGTTAACTATGAAAATGCTAATTAGAATCCTTCACTCCTTCTAAATAGAAGCATCAATATAATCATGGATAATTGTTAACTATGAAAATGCTAATTAGAATCCTTCACTCCTTTCTAAATAGAAGCATCAATATCATCATGGATCATTGTTAACTATGAAATGCTAATTAGAATCCTTCACTCCTTTCTAAATAGAAGCATCAATATAATCATGGATAATTGTTAACTATGAAATGCTAATTAGAATCCTTCACTCCTTTCTAAATAGAAGCATCAATATAATCATGGATAATTGTTAACTATGAAATGCTAATTAGAATCCTTCACTCCTTTCTAAATAGAAGCATCAATATAATCATGGACATTGTTAACTATGAAAATGCTAATTAGAATCCTTCACTCCTTTCTAAATAGAAGCATCAATATAATCATGGATAAAACTATGAAATGCTAATTAGAATCTTTCACTCCTTCAAATAGAAGCATCAATATCATCATGGATCATTGTTGACTATGAAATGCTAATTAGAATCCTTCACTCCTTTCTAAATAGAAGCATCAATATCATCATGGATCGCTGCAAACTATAAAATCTCTGATTTCCAGATCCTCCAGTCTTTTTTCCAAGTTTTTGGGGACCGTTCCAAGTGCACCAACTACGATTGGTATCACTTTAACCCTCATATACCACAGCTTTTTCAATTCTCTGGCAAGGTCCAGGTATTTGTCCATCTTTTCTTTCAGCTTCACCCTGTGATCTGCTGGAACCGCAAAGTACACCAGTTGGTACGTTTATTATTATTATTATTTACTCCTTTTGAGTTTTCACATCAGCATTAGCTAATGGTCTTTCACTAGAGTCTGAGTGACAGCAAGTCTCCTCAGGTCTCCAGTACTCTTCTGAGTATTCTGGCAGATTGCAGCAGTGCATTATTATTATTATTATTATTATTATTATTATATCATATATCATCAACTTGGATAGTTGATTTCATTTGCTATTCAGATTTGCAAAAGACAGTTTATTGGTTTAAATATGGAAAATCTAGTGGATGGTTTCAATGTCACAATGGCTCCAATTACTTTTTTAAATGCTTTTTTCACATTTCAATTCATTTATTAGTAAAAGGATATGCAGTTGAGCAGTAAAATACATTTTTTTGTGTTTTTTGTGAACCAGGCAAGATCTTTATTTATATTTTTTTTCCCTTTTAATTTATTTTTTCTATTTCACCTTAACGAACTTGTTGAATTTCTCACCTGGACGTTTTATCAGATTCTATAATAAAAATGAGACTGAATAAATTGATTTAGTTTTGCCAAAATGATTCTTTGAATTAATGATCTCATGCGTTGAAGTGAGTGACTTAGTACACTGTTGAATTTAATTACAACTTACTAAGCATAAGTGAATTTAGTTGGGACCCATGAATTTTTCTGGGGACTCATTCAAAGCAAATATGTGCGTCCCAGGACACACTAAATCAAAAAGCTATCAGCATCACTGATTTTCCATACAATAAATGGTAATCTGAACATTAGTTACATAAACGAGAGTAACCTCCCCTTGTTTGTTTCACTTTGAGGAAGCCTTATGTTTGGTTGGCCATTTTTCATTTCATCGTAAATCTACACTGAAAATATGAATTTGTTTGAATCAATACAACTGCATGTTTTAACACGAAAAAATATCATAAAATGTGTTCTTAATAACAATTAAGTTCATTTCACTGAATAAGTGTAAACTTTAGTGTCTAGCACTGAGTTGGGTTTTTTTTTTTTCAAAGATTTTTATAATTGATTTCTAAGGTTTTCAAATGTTACGGTTTTGTGTAGAGAAAATAGTACACTGGTTATAAATATATTCCAAGATGTTGGCCACTCTGTCAGTAGGACTTAGAATATGCTTTCTGTATCCCCCTGCAAAGGGTTATGACCCCCCCCCAAAAAAAAAAAAAATAAAGGGGTGTTCTGGGTAATTCAAAGTCAGTAATTCTAAATAACATTACTGTTTCTCTTATCCGTTTGGTTCATCTTATAGACCTATAATTTATTTGTCTTAATTTTTTGAGATAGTTCCCAAGTATGACAAGAAACACACCACTTTGGCCCAGGTTAGACGAATGGTCAGAGAAGCCCTCTCTGATTAATCGGCTGGTCACATCAAGCCCTAGCACCTATATGATTGTTCCAACTCTATTGCCCTTATGTCAAGTCCCAACCCTTTTTATCATATGGCTGCTAGAAGGCGGTGACTGAGGGTCTTAGTGTCCTGGATATGACATTAAACTCTATCTGATGGTGAAGTTCCAATTCTGGATTTCTGGAAAATGTGGAGTGCTCTTTCATCACCATTACTCATAAGCCCACTTTGACCCGGAGTGGTAGTACCTGTTAGGGTCCCATCTATGGGTTAGATAGAAAAAACATGTTAAAAATTGAGTTAAAAAAAAAATTGAGTACCCATCAAGAATGAATAAAACAATGACCTCTTCACCATAAAATAACCTAACAAGGGTTGACATGCTGTAAAATTGATTCCAACCAACCAACGAATAGGATTGTATGAAAAAAAACCTTACAAGAAACCAGAAAATATAAATATGAATGCAATTCCCTAACCTCTAGGCATAAAATAACCCTATGACATGCCATTAAAATCAATATTGACATATAAATATGAACATACATGTAAATATGAACAAACAAAGAATGACATTTCAACCATATAGGTATTTTATTGCCTAGAGGTTAGGGAAATTGCATTCTTTGTTTGTTCATTATTTACATGTATGTTCATATTATATGTCAATATTGAATTTTAATGGCATGTCATAGGTTATTTATGCCTAGAGGTTAGGGAATTGCATTCATATTTATATTTTCTGGTTTCTTGTAAGGTTTTTTTTCATTTACAATCCTTTCGTTGGTTGGTTGGAATCAATTTACAGCATGTCAAACCCTTGTTAGTTATTTTATGGTGAAGAGGTCATTGTTTATTCATTCTTGATGGGTACTCAATTTTTTTTTTTTAACTCAATTTTTTAACATGTTTTTTCTATCTAACCCATAGATGGGACCCTAACAGGTACTACCACTCCGGGTCAAAGTGGTTATGAGTAATGGTGATGAAAGAGCACTCCACATTTTCCAGAAATCCAGAATTGGGAACTTCACCATCAGATAGAGTTTAATGTCATATCCAGGACACTAAGACCCTCAGTTCCACCGCCTTCTAGCAGCCATATTGATAAAAAAGGGTTGGGACTTGACATAAGGGCAATGAGTTGGAACAATCATATAGGTGCTAGGGCTTGATGTGACCAGCCGATTAATCAGAGAGGGCTTCTCTGACCATTCGTCTAACCTGGGCCAAAGTGGTGTGTTTCTTGTCATACTGGGAACTATCTCAAAAAATTAAGACAAATAAATTATAGGTCTATAAGATGAACCAAACGGATAGAGAAACAGTAATGTTATTTAGAATTACTGACTTTTGAATTACCCAGAACACCCTTTATTTTTTTTTTTTTTGGGGGGGGGTCATAACCTTTTGCAGGGGATACAGGAAAGCATATTCTAAGTCCTACTGACAGAGTGGCCAACATCTTGGAATATATTTATAACCAGTGTACTATTTTCTCTACACAAAACCGTAACATTTGAAAACCTTAGAAATCAATTATAAAAATCTTTGAAAAAAAAAAACCCAACTCAGTGCTAGACACTAAAGTTTACACTTATTTCAGTGAAATGACTTAATTGTTATTAAGAAACACATTTTATGATATTTTTTCGTGTTAAAACATGCAGTTGTATTGATTTCAAACAAATTCATATTTTCAGTGTAGATTTACGATGAAATGAAAATGGCCAACCAAAACATAAGGCTTCCTCAAAGTGAAAACAAAACAAGGGGAGGTTACTCTCGTTTATGTAACTAATGTTCAGATTACCATTTATTGTTATGGAAATCAGTGATGCTGATAGCTTTTTGATTTAGGTGTCCTGGACGCACATATTTGCTTTGAATTGAGTCCCCAGAAAAATTCATGGGTCCCAACTAAATTCACTTATGCTTAGTAAGTTGTAATTAATTCAACAGTGTACTAAAGTCACTCACTTCAACGCATGAGATCATTAATTCAAAGAATCATTTTGGCAAAACTAAATCAATTTATTCAGTCTCATTTTTATTATAGAATCTGAAAAACGTCCAGGTGAGAATTCAACAAGTTCGTTAAGGTGAATAGAAAAAATAAATTAAAAGGGAAAAAAATATAAATAAAGATCTTGCCTGGTTCACAAAAAACACAAAAAAATGTATTTTACTGCTCAACTGCATATCCTTTTACTAATAAATGAATGAATGTGAAAAAAGCATTTAAAAAAGTAATTGGAGCCATTGTGACATTGAAACCATTCCACTAGATTTTCCATATTTAAACCAATAAACTGTCTTTTGCAAAATCTGAATAGCAAATGAAATCAACTATCCAAGTTGATGATATATGATATAATAATAATAATAATAATAATAATAATAATGCACTGCTGCAATCTGCCAGAATACTCAGAAGAGTATGGAGACCTGAGGAGACTTGCTGTCACTCAGACTCTAGTGAAAGACCATTAGCTAATGCTGATGTGAAACTCAAAAGGAGTTAAATAATAATAATAATAAACGTACCAACTGGTGTACTTTGCCGGTTCCAGCAGATCAACAGGTGAAGCTGAAAGAAAAAGATGGACAAAATACCTGGACCTTGCCAGAGATTGAAAAAGCTGTGGTATATGAGGGTTAAAGTGATACCAATCGTAGTTGGTGCACTTGGAACGGTCCCCAAAAACTTGGAAAAAAGACTGGAGGATCTGGAAATCAGAGATTTTATAGTTTGCAGCGATCCATGATGATATGATGCTTCTATTAGAAAGGAGTGAAGGATTTCTAATTAGCATTTTATAGTCAACAATGATCCATGATGATATTGATGCTTCTATTTGAAAAGGAGTGAAGGATTCTAATTACATTTTCATAGTTAACAATTATCCATGATTATATTGATGCTTCTATTAGAAGGAGTGAAGGATTCTAATTAGCATTTATAGTTAACAATGATCCATGATTATATTGATGCTTTCTATTTTAAAGGAGTGAAGGATTCTAATTAGCATTTTCATAGTTAACATTATCCATGATTATATTGATGCTTCTTATTTAGAAAGGAGTGAAGGATTCTAATTAGCATTTTCATAGTTAACAATTATCCATGATTATATTGATGCTTCTATTTAGAAAGGAGTGAAGGATTCTAATTAGCATTCATAGTTAACAATGATCCATGATGATATGATGCTTCTATTTAGAAAGGAGTGAAGGATTCTAATTAGCATTTTCATAGTTAACAATTATCCATGATTATATTGATGCTTCTATTTAGAAAGGAGTGAAGGATTCTAATTAGCATTTTCATAGTTAACCAATTATCCCATGATTATATTGATGCTTCTATTAGAAAGGAGTGAAGATTCTAATTAGCATTTTCATAGTTAACAATGATCCATGATATATTGATGCTTCTATTTAGAAAGGAGTGAAGGATTCTAATTAGCATTTTCATAGTTAACAATTATCCATGATTATATTGATGCTTCTATTTAGAAAGGAGTGAAGGATTCTAATTAGCATTTCATAGTTAAACAATTATCCATGATTATATTGATGCTTCTATTTAGAAAGGAGTGAAGGATTCTAATTAGCATTTTCATAGTTAACAATTATCCATGATTATATTGATGCTTCTATTTAGAAAGGAGTGAAGGATTCTAATTAGCATTTCATAGTTAACATTATCCATGATTATATTGATGCTTCTATTTAAGAAAGGAGTGAAGGATTCTAATTAGCATTTCATTAGTTAACAATTATCCATTGATATATTGATGCTTCTATTTAGAAAGGAGTGAAGGATTCTAATTAGCATTTTCATAGTTAACAATTATCCATGATTATATTGATGCTTCTATTTAGAAAGGAGTGAAGGATTCTAATTAGCATTTTCATAGTTAACAATTATCCATGATTATATTATGCTTCTATTTAGAAAGGAGTGAAGGATTCTAATTAGCATTTTCATAGTTAACAATTATCCATGATATATGATGCTTCTATTTAGAAGGAGTGAAGGATTCTAATTAGCATTTTCATAGTTAACAATTATCCATGATTATATTGATGCTTCTATTTAGAAAGGAGTGAAGGTTTCTAATTAGCATTTTTATAGTTAACAATTATCCATGATTATATTGATGCTTCTATTTAGAAGGAGTGAAGGATTCTAATTAGCATTTTCATAGTTAACAATGATCCATGATGATATTTGATGCTCTATTTAGAAGGAGTGAAGGATTCTAATTAGCATTTTCAATAACATTTGCCATGATGATATTGATGCTTCTATTTTAGAAAGGAGTGAAGGATTCTAATTAGCATTTCATAGTTAACAGTATCCATGATGATATTGATGCTTCTATTTAGAAAGGAGTGAAGATTCTAATTAGCATTTTCATAGTTAACAATTGATCCATGGATGATATTGATGCTTCTATTTAGAAAGGAGTGAAGGATTCTAATTAGCATTTTCATAGTTAACAATTATCCATGATTATATTGATGCTTCCTATTTAAGAAGGAGTGAAGGATTTCTAATTAGCATTTTCATAGTTAACAATTATCCATGATTATATTGATGCTTCTATTTAGAAAGGAGTGAAGGATTCTAATTAGCATTTTCATAGTTAAACAATGATCCATGATGATATTGATGCTTCTATTTTAGAAAGGAGTGAAGGATTCTAATTAGCATTTTCATAGTTAACAATTTCCATGATTATATTGATGCTTTCTATTTAGGAAAGGAGTGAAGGATTCTATTAGCATTTCATAGTTAACAATGATCCATGATGATATTGATGCTTCGTAAAATAGAAGCATCTGCATCATCATCATCATCATCATCATCATTGACACCATTTCAAATGGGAACTTACCCGTCATCATGTGTAACTATAAAAAAATTTACTCCATAGGCAAGTTTTTCAGCTAGTTTTAAGAAATGCGGTACCATCAATTTAATACGTTATGTATTAAAAACGATTACAGGAAATTCCTGACTGACTGAAACAATTTACTTAATCTGTTTCTTGTTTGTTGTTTGATTCTCACTCTCTCTCTCTACTGCTTGCTGCTGCTGCTGTATATATGCAAATTGATATAATGGAATATCCAGTGCAGAGCACAGCAGCAGCAGCAGCAACCAGCTTGGCATAAAACATACACTTGTATTATCTGACTCTCTGAAAGGAACAAATGAGTCTTTAATTCACGGAACTCATAACCCAGTCCCTTAAGATATAATTTTTGTAATTTGCTATCCTATTTTGTCAAATAGTAAATTAGTTTTTAAGAATGTCACTCTGCTTTAAACATTCAATTAAGTACAAAGTAGGGAATCTGTGGCCTCAAGGCCACATTTGCTTTCCATAGCCTTGTTGAAAGATCAATTAAAATTTCACATCTAACTTTAAAACCTGATATCCCAATGCTTTCTCAAAAAAAAAAAAAAAGAAAAAAAAAAGAAAAGTCCAAGAGTAGGGAGCCTGTTGGCGACATTTAGCCTTCCATAGCTTTGTTTTGAAAGATCAATGGTTTGGTTTTGTTATTGTTTACAGCATATCAACCTCAGTGGGTCATTTAATGCAATAAAGTTTTGAAAATAAATCAATTTCTTAATGGATAATACAATTTTTTTATAAATACATTTTTCTATTTAACCCATAGATGGGACCCTAACAGGTACTACCACTTCCGGGTCAGAGTGGACCAGGGGAGCAATGGTGATGAAGGGGTGCTCCACATTCCCCAAACCTCCAGAACTGGAACCTCACCATCAGATAGAGTTTAACGTCATTCCAGGACATGTAGACCCGCAGCCACCGCCTTCTAGCACCCATATGAATAAAAAAGGGGTTGGGCCTACCATAAGGGCAATAGGTTGGGAAAATCATATAGGTTGAAAGATCAACTGGAAGGAGAATAGTTGGATGCATACCTTTCCCAAAAGTATTAGTACTATGTGAAATCTTGTCCAGGATTTGAACTCGGGTTGCCAAGTTCATTTCCTACAACCATAACACAACATTTAATACTATTAATAGTAATACTAATTACTATTAATATTTTTATTTTTTTATAAGAGATATGCAATGAGGCACACTTAGCATAATAATTACTATCTTACAAAATAGAACCAGTGAGTTCAAATCTTGGAACAAGGCCATTGCATTTTTACTTTTATGATAATGCCCTTTAAAAGGCATAAAATCTATGTCTTCTCCCTCCAGCTATGGGTAAATAATAGGAAGACTGTGTCTTTAGGCTAACAGTATAAGGAAAAGGAAAACTGTATTCAAACCAGCTTTACTCTGCTTAAAAATCCTGCCTGTGTTGGAGGGGGGGGGAGATAAATATAAGTAATTTTAAACGTTTTATACATTGGCTTTTTTGGAGTATATTTTACACCGACTGTACTTTTGTCTATACATAAAACCTTGAGGAAGGCATGAATATCTATTCTCCCTCTGGCTATAGATAAATAGTAGGGAAGATTGGTCAATTTAGCCAAACAGTATAGGGTAAGGAAAACTCTGATTCAAACTAGATCTTGTGTCACATCCTGCCTCCTGGCACAGAGGGGTCAGGTAAATATATGCAACAAAAAGATAGGTAAATAGTAGGATAGATTGTGTTTTTTCGTCATTAGTTGGACAACCATTCTAAGAGAAAGAAAACTCTTAATTCAAACCAGCTTTACGCTGCTTAAAAATTGACTAGGGTCACATCCTGGCAGTGGTGAAGAGGTTGTGTAAATACATACAACAAAACATAGGTAAATTATTAGGGCAGATGTGGTTCTTTAGTCATAGTTAGGCAACCAGTCTAGGAGAAGGAAATTCTGTATTCAAACCAGCTTTGCTTAAAAATTGATCTTGTGTCACATCCTTCCTGGTTTGGTTTGTTTGTTTACGGCATATCAACCTCAGTGGGTCATTTGATGCCGCAAAGTTGTGAAATAAATTCATTCTTAATGGATAACAAATTTTGTTTATCAACTCATGTTCTTCTATTAACCCATAGATGGGACCCTAACAGGTATTACCACTCCGGATCAGAGTGGACCAGGGAGCAATGGTGATGAAGGGGGCTCCACATTCTCTAAACCCCAAAACTGGGAACCTCCCATCAGATAGAGTTTAACGTCATTCCCAGGACATGTAGACCCTCAGTCACCACCTTCTAGCACCCATATGATAAAAAGGGGTTGGAGCTTGCCATAAGGCAATAGGGTTGGGAAAATCATATAGGTGCTAGGGCTTGATGTGACAGCCGACATCCTTCCTGTGTCAGAGTGGTTGGATAAATATGTAAAACAGAAGGTAATGTTAAATATTTTTTTCATTGGCTTCTATGTCTATACACAAAAACCTTGAGAAATTCAAGAATCTATCTATTCTTCTTCCAGCAGGGGTAGGTGTGTTCTTTAACCTCACTTAGGCAACCAGTCTAGGAGAAGGAAAACTGAATTCAGAACAGCTTACACTAGGGTCACATCCTGGCAGTGGTGAAAAGGTTGAGTAAATACATACAACAAAAACATAGGTAAATAGTAGGGCAGATGTGGTTCTTAGTTAGGCAGCTAGTCTAGGAGAAGGAAAATCTGAATTCAAACCAGCTTTACTCTGCTTAAAAATTGACCTTGTGATAAAGAGTTTGAGGTGATACATACAACAAAAAACATAGCGTGAATAATAGGGCTGATGTGATTCTATTGCCTAGGCAACCAGTCTAGGAGAAGGAAAGCCTCTGTATTCAAACCAGCTTTACTCTGCTTAAAAATACCTGCCAGTGTCGGAGTGGTTGGATAAATACGTACAAGGAAACTAGTTTGAAAATTTTGTTTTCATTGACTTCTTGGAGTGCATTTCCAACTAGCGTTACTTTTGTCTACGCACAAAAATCCTTAACATCTGAAATCTAAGAGATTAATCATAAGAATCTTGGAAAAAAAAAACAGTTTGGTGCCAGACATGAAGCTAACACCATTCAATATGGCAGCTCTTAGAAATAAATCATCATGGTGGATCCAGTCCAATAGATTTTTGGTTGCTGCCATGACAGATGGAAGATGGAATGCAAGAATTCTGGTTACTCCAAGTTCTGTGATCAATACAAAGTCCACTTCTCAAAGACAAGCAAAGAGTTGTGCATAGGGTTTGTTGTTTTAAGGCATATCAACCTCAGTGGTTATTTAATGCCAACAAAGTTTTGAAATAAATCATTTTTAATGGATACTAATTTTTTTTTTATAAACACATTTTTCTATTTAACCCATAGATGGACCCTAATAGTACTACCACTTAGGTCAGAGTGGACCAGGAGTAATGTTGATGAAGAGGGTGCTCCACAAACCCCAAACCCCAAGAACTTGAACTTCACCATAAGATAGACCCTCAGCTACCAGCTTCTAGCATCCATATGATAAAAAGGGTTGAGGCTTGCCATAAGGTTGGCGCAATCTATAGGTGCTAGGGCTTGACATGACCAGCCGAGTGATCGGAGCAAAAAGGAAACATTAAAAGAATACAAATATGTCATATCTAAATTATATGCTTTTAGAATACAACCAGTGCACAGGATTTCTACAACTCATTCCCGTACTTAAAACTTTAAAAAAACGCAGGCTTGTTAAGTCAGAGTCAGAAGCAATTAAGAGTCATTTGAGTCAGTTGGTAGGATTGTATGGCATGTCAACCCTTGTTGGGTTATTTTATGCAGAAGACGTTTTGTTTGATTTGTTCTTGATGGGTATTCAATATTTTTTTAAACACAATTTTTTTCTATTCAACCTATAGATGGGACCCTAACAGGTACTACCACTCCCTGGAGTCGGTTGCGTTGGATTTTATGGCATGTCAACCCTTGTTGGGTTATTTATGCAGAGGATGTTTTGTTTGATTTGTTCTTGATGGGTATCACTATTTTTTTTAAACACATTTTTTCTATTCAACCTATACATGGGACCCTAACAGGTACTACCGCTCCGGTCAGAGTGGACCTGGAAAAATGGTGATGAAAGGGTACTCCATAATTTCCTAGAGTTCCAGAATTGGAACTTCACTATCAGATAGAGATTTAACGCCATACCCAGAACATTAAGACCCTCAACCACTGCTTTGTAGCACATAATTGATAAGGAAGGGTTGGGGCTTGCTATAAGGTCAATAGGGTTGGGACAATCATATAGGTACTAGGGGTTGGAGTTGGTAAATTTACACTCTATATGCCCCCTTTTTTAGTCTGTAAAGTTATACAGTGTACACTTCTCATAAATAGATTATTAAAAAATCATGGTTTTATATTATTTGTAGGCTACAATCAATTAGATAAAGAGGAGTTAGAGACGCCAAAATAAGAGAGTCGGCATCAAAAGTTTGCAAAAACAGTTGGCCTATTTCATTTTTTAACACTCACAACCAGACATAAAAAAGAAAGAAAAAAGTATATCTTCCCAAATGTCTTAGGGGTGAAATGGAACAACAGTTATTTAGAATGTGGGTAATTTATTGTGTTGTATCGATATCAAGCTGATCTTGCATATTGATTACTACTGAATGATACATTTGATCCTTACTGGGTGCTCCATACTTGTAGCCTTGTGCCACATCTAAGCTATGCCTAATAAATAATCATTAAGCTGACCTTGTATATCAATTACTACTGAGTAATGTTTTTTATTCTTACTGGGTGCTCTATATTTGTAGCCTTGTGCCACATCTAAGCTATGCTTAATAAATAATCATTAAGCTGACCTTGTATATCAATTACTACTGAGTAATGTTTTTATTCTTACTGGGTGCTCCATACTTGTAGCCTTGTGCCACATCTAAGCTATGCCTAATAAATAATTATTAAAGCTGACCTGTGTATATCAATTATTACTGAGTAATGTTTTTATTCTTACTGGGTGCTCCATACTTGTAGCCTTGTGCCACATCTAAGCTATGCTTAATAAATAATCATTAAGCTGACCTTGTATATCAATTACTACTGAGTAATGTTTTTATTCTTACTGGGTGCTCCATACTTGTAGCCTTGTGCCACATCTAAGCTATGCCTAATAAATAATCATTAAGCTGACCTTGTATATCAATTTACTACTGAGTAATGTTTTTATTCTTACTGGGTGCTCCATACTTGTAGCCTTGTGCCACATCTAAGCTATGCCTAATAAATAATTATTAAGCTGACCTTGTATATCAATTATTACTGAGTAATGTTTTTATTCTTACTGGGTGCTCCATACTTGTAGCCTTGTGCCACATCTAAGCTATGCTTAATAAATAATCATTAAGCTGACCTTGTATATCAATTACTACTGAGTAATGTTTTTATTCTTACTGGGTGCTCCATACTTGTAGCCTTGTGCCACATCTAAGCTATGCCTAATAAATAATCATTAAGCTGACCTTGTATATCAATTACTACTGAGTAATGTTTTTATTCTTACTGGGTGCTCCATACTTGTAGCCTGTGCCACATCTAAGCTATGCCTAATAAATAATCATTAAGCTGACCTTGTATATCAATTACTACTGAGTAATGTTTTTATTCTTACTGGGTGCTCCATACATGTAGCCTTGCGCCACATCTAAGCTATGCTTAATAAATAATCATTAAGCTGACCTTGTATATCAATTACTACTGAGTAATGTTTTTTATTCTTACTGGGTGCTCTATATTTGTAGCCTTGTGCCACATCTATGCTTATAGTGAATAAATAACTTCGGGCACCTTAGTGCGGTGCACTGCTTATCAAGCTGATCTTGCATATCAATTACTACTGAAGTAATGCATTTTATCTTATCTGGGTGCTCCCATACTTGTAGCCTTGTGCCATACCTAAGCTATGCTTAATAAATAGCTAGAGCACCTCATTGGTGCAATGTTTATCAAGATGATCTTGCATATCAATTACTACTGAGTAACATATTTGATACTCACTGGGTGCTCCATATTTGTAGCCTTGTGCCATACCTAAGCTATGCTTAATAAATAGCTAGAGCACCCTCATTGTGGTGCAATGTTTATCAAGATGATCTTGCATATCAATTACTACTGAGTAACATATTAGATACTCAATGGTGCTCCATATTTGTAGCCTTGTGCCATATCTAAGCTATACTTAATAAATAACTTAGGGCACCTTACTGCAGTTGCTCCAAAAATAAAATAGAAAAAAATCTGAGAGTGAGAAGGGTCTCAGAAAAATAATTCCCAAAATTGATCAGGCAAGGGGTTAATGGTTTTTTGTGTACGTGTTCACTCCATCTTAGAAGGCAAATAAATTATTTTGCAAATAAATAAATAAATAACAAGGAAATATAGATTTCTATATTATCTTTGCTTTAGCCAAGATTTGTCAATATTCTCCACTTCACATTACAATGATGCTCATGATCCATCTCCGACTAAATAGCTCTTTGCAAAAAGTCTTTCTTCCCGATATGCCATTTCTGGCCGTCTTCTTAACACCATCAAAGGTGCCGAGAGAAACCTCTTTGCAGAAAAGGTCATCAACCCAACAAACAACTTCCAGAGAAACTTGATCTTTATTGCTAACATCATCGAGATCATTTTGAAAGGTTAAAAAATTGATAAGTAGCCATCATCATTTATTTGTTTGTAGATTGTTTTAGTATTGTCAAATGTAGAATCAAGATATGACACCCGCCTCGCAATGAAGTTCCAAGCTAGCATCAAGTTGACAGACAAAAGCAGGCAGGCTGTAACCAAATACAGACCCTTTACCAACTCCCATAACATAGTCATTTGATGGGTACATATTGGTCGTAGTATCTATCAGATAGAGATTCTCAGCTACCACCTTCTAGTACCCATATGATAAAAAGGGTTGGGGCTTGCCATAATGGCAATAAGGTTGGAGAAATCATATAGGTGCTAGGGCTTGACATGACCAGCCGAGTGATCGAGCAAAAGGAAACATTAAAAGAATACAAATATGTCATATCTAAATCATATGCTTTTAGAATTACAACCAGTGAACAGGATTTCTACAACTCATTCCCGTACTTAAAACTTTTTAAAAAAACGCAGGCTTGTTAAGTCAGAATCAGAAGCAAATTAAGAGTCATTTGAGTCGGTTGGTACGATTGTATGGCATGTCAACCCTTGTTGGGTTATTTTATGCAGAGGATGTTTTTGTTTGATTTGTTCTTGATGGGTATTCAATATTTTTTTTAAACACATTTTTTTCTATTCAACCTATAGATGGGACCCTAACAGGTACTTCCACTCCTAAAACCAGCAACCAATTAGAACCCAGAGAATAAATTTGCACAAGCTATATAATGGAACATCCCAGCTTGCTATATAAAGCACCTACCAACTCACTCTGGTATTCTCAGAACAGACTCAACTTGCAATACAGCTGAGTACAGTTTTCTGATAACTTCCCAATGTTTGTTTACTTCTCCCAACCACAATGTGTCCCCCATATGATGATCTGTTGTAGCTCATAGAAACTTATATAGTTCAGATTGTGGACAGTGTTGTGTAATAGTTAGAGTCATAGGAAATGGACTCGTCAACACAAGTTTCAAATCCTGGACGAGGCTGTTTGCATTTCAAATAGAACTAATACCCTTGGGAAAGGTATGCGCCCAATTACTCTCCCTCCAGCTATGGATAAATAGTTGGGAAGACTGGGCTCTTTAACCTGGGTTAGGCAACCAGTCTAGGAGAAGGAAAAACTCTGAATTCAAAACCTAATAAATTCCACTTAAGAAATTTACCTTGTGTCATTATCCTGAGGGGTTGGGAAAATATGTATATTAGAGTCATAGGAAATGGACTCGTCAACACAAGTTCAAATCCTGGACGAGGCTGTTTGCATTTTCAAATAGCACTAATACCAACTCCTCCGCACGAGCAGGATGTGACACAAGGTCAATTTCTTAAGCGGAGTTCAACAGGTTTGAATCAGAGTTTTCCTTCTCCTAGACACTTGCCTAATCAAGGTTAAAGAGCCCGGTCTGCCCTACTATTTATCCATAGCTGGAGGAGAGTAGAATTCATACCTTTCCCAAGGGTATTAGCACGAAGTGAAATGCTATTACCACATCCAGGATTTGGAAAAATATGTATATCGTTCAGCTTGGCACAAATCAATGTTACTCAAAATAGATCATCTTATTCATTTAGACTGTAGTGTGATATGAATGAACACTTCAATAAAAACTATGACAAATGCTTGGTAAACAGGTGTGTGTGGGGGGGGATAAAAAAAATCAATAAACCTTCTGTGTCTCTTTATGAATTGAAGAATCAATAAGTTTGATACTTATATTGTGGAACAGCACAGATTTTTACAGATCCTTGATTAAATGATTTCGATCAAAAGTTGACTTTTTTCTTCCCTCTTTTCTCTTTTCAATTAAAGAGTTCCACATTCTCAAACAAACTTTCATTTAATTCTGATATGGCTGATTATTTCTTAAATGCAAAACTCAAGAAAAAAAAAAAAAAAAAAAAAAAAAAAAAAAAAATCAATTCTTCACAGTAATCAGGTCATCGAGAGAAGAAGGTTAAGAGCGCACATACACACATACAAAAGGAGGTCACATACACCAGTGTTGCTGACCAGTGAAAATTAGATTCATCAGCTTTGTACGGACACTAGATGCTGACTAGAGGACTCCTGAAAAAATCAATTATTCAAAGTAATCAAGTAAGGAGGTTAAGAGTGCGTGCGCGCGCATGCACACACACATACACAATCACAAAAAGTAGGTCAGCAAAAAATTATATTCATCAGCTCTGTACAGTCACGGATGCTGACTAGAGACTCAAGAAAAAAAAAAATCAATTCTTCACAGTAATCAGGTCATCGAATCAAGAAGGTAAGAGCGCACATACACACATACAAAAGGTCATATACACCAGTGTTGGCTGACCAGTGAAAATTAGATTCATCAGCTCTGTACGGACACTGGATGCCTACTAGAGGACTCAAGAAAAACAAAATCAATTCTTCACAGTAATCAGGTCATCGAGTGAAGAAGGTTAAGAGTGCACATACACACACACACATACACACATACAAAAGGAGTCACATACACCAGTGATGGCTGACCAGTAAAAATTAGATTCATCAGCTCTGTACAGACAATAGATGCCGACTAGAGGACTCCTGAAAAAATCAATTATTCAAAGTAATCAAGTAAGGAGGTTGAGAGTGTGTGTGCGCACGCATGCACACACACACAATCACAAAAAGTAGGTCAGCAAAAAATCAGCAAAAAAATTATATTCATCAGCTCTGTACAGTCACTCGATGCTGACTAGAGGACTCAAGAAAAAAAAATCAATTCTTCACAGTAATCAGGTCATCGAGTCAAGAAGGTTAAGAGCACACATACAAAAGGAGGTCACATACACCAGTGTTGGCTGACCAGTGGAAAATTAGATTATCAGCTCTGTACAGACACTGGATGCCGACTAGAGGAGTCCTAAAAAAAAAATCAATTATTCAAGTTATCAAGTAAGGAGGTTAAGAGTGCGTGTGCATGCACACACCGCACAATCACAAAAAGTAGTCACATACACCAGTGTTGGCAGATCAGCAAAGAATTATATTTCATCAGCTCTGTACAGTCACTGGATGCCGACTAGAGGACTCAAGCAAAAATCAATTCTTTACAGCGATCAGGTGATCAAGTGAAAAAAGTTAAGTGCCACACACAAAAAAGGAGGTCACATACATCAGTGCTGGCTGATCAGCCAGAAAACTACATTCATCAGCTCTGTACGCACTAGATGCCAACTAGAGGACTCAAGTAAAAATCAATTCTTTAAAGTAATCAGGTATTCAAGTGATGACATGAATAAGAAGAATGTATCAAGGCACCTGATGTCAATCTTGAAAGATAACTTTTGAAGACCATTTTTTAAAAGAAGGAGGGATGCTGGAATTAGTGTGTGAAGTTCCAAATGGAATACTTTGAAAATGGTAGGCTTTTAAAAAACGATTTCTTTTATTCATATTATATGGCTGGATACATTTCTGACAAATGTTATAGAAGACACACACACACTTTTCAAGTAAGTAACTATAGTTATTACCTACAAATAAATTAAACACTTATATAATTATGTTTGAAAAAATAAGTAAAGGAAAGGAAAATGTTGAATGGATAAAAATTATTTGTTGGATTGCCCGCACGTGTTTCAACCAAGAGTTTGTCCTTGTACATATTGTATTCTATTTATTATTATTTTAAATACAAAAATAAAATAATAATGATAGAAAAATATAAAATGTTTTAAGTATACTAAAAAGCAGTCATCATCAAGGCAAGATATTTGATATTCATATAATTAACATTTAATAGCACTCCTCATTCTGTCAATAAGGTTTGTATTATTTTGACACTGAAAGTCACTTCTTGATATTCAATATGTTTTTATAGAAAAAAATGTACAATGCATTCATTTGATAAAATGATTTGCAATAAGCTACTTTATACATAAAATGGCACTATTCTGTCAGTAACAACTGAATGAATTCCTGACCACTGACAATACCTTTACTCCTAATTTGCAATGTATTTCTATAGTAAAGGTTTACCTATTCTACATAAAATACTCCTATTTTGTCAGTAACACTTATATGAATTCATGACCACAGACAATCCCTTGGTTCTTTAATTTGAAATTTCCATGGTAAAGTTTTACCTATTCTACATATAATTACTCCTATTCTGTCAGTAACACTTGCATGAATTCCTGGCCACTGACAATACCTTTACTCCTAATTTGCAAGATATTTCTATAGTAAAGGTTTACCTATTCTACATATAATACTCCTATTCTATTTAAATGCCGGGTTAGCTCAGTTGGTAGAGCGTTCGGCTAGAAACCACAAGGTTCCTAGTTCGATACCCGCCTCGTCAACTCAGCATATGAGTAGCATAGGGATCTGTGCGGTAAAGTAAGGAGCTGGTTGAAAGGTGTGGTGCTCCACCTTAGACGCAAAAATAATCTCCTTGGCTAGTGCTATGTAGAATACTGATAACTGACTGACTTCAATATGCTAGTGAAATGGGGATAGACTCCTTCGCTGCAGGGCTGATACCGACATTAGGCCGCCCCGACGACTTTACTTTACTTATTAGTAATGCATGCATTAATTGCTGACCCCCGACAATCATTTCTTCCGATTTAAAAAAAAAAAATCCTTTTGATAGTAAAAATATTTACAATGCTTTAACACTATACATTTAATAGCACTATTCTGTCAGTGACATTTGCATTATAACTAAAATCTATTTTGTATAATATTTAGATAAAATCAGATTGGCAAAGAAGAGGAGAAAAGAACAGATGCATGAAAATAAAGGATAGCTGCATAATTGGGCCTGACATTACAAAAATATTGTAAAAACTTTTCATTACCATAATAAATTATATATAAATCATTAAAATATTCTTATGCCTACCAAAATATTGCAAAACTTTTGACTCACTCTAATAAATGATATAAGATTATTAAGATATTCATCATATTACTAAATATTGCAACGCTTTTGACTCACTCTAATAAATAATATAAGATTATTAAGATATCATCATGTTACTAAAATATTGCAAAACTTTACTCACTCTAATAAATGATATAAGATTATTAAGATATCATCATATTACTAAAATATTGCAACGCTTTTGACTCACTCTAATGAATGATATAAGATTATTAAGATATCATCATGTTACTAAAAATTGCAAAAACTTTTGACTCAACCTTTTTAAAAATCTACTTCAGCTTCGTTATAAGACATCATTTTTAATTTCTTACAAATATGAAGAATTCTTTTGAATTGCAGACTATTTGGTTAATATTTTAGAATTCGTCTATATATTTTTTTAATTTTTTTTTTTATTGTTAATTAAAATTAAAGAGTTCCAATTTTCTGTTGAGTGAATGTTTATCTGAACATCAAAGAATTAAAAGTTAAAAGGTTTTAATTAATGAAGTCATAAAAAAAAAATTAAAAAAAAAGTTATCTTCTCATTTTTTTTTTTTTTGTCAACAGCTCTTCATTTTTTCTTATTTTTTCAAAATGTTTTGTTTTATTCAATAAACTGATTCTGATGGAGATAAATTCATTCTTCATGAATCGAGAGAAAAACATTTAATTTACGAAAGGGTTAGTTTAAACATCACTACAAAATTCTAATCAAACTGAGAAACAATGAACACCTTTTTGTGTGAATTTTTCAGATGAGGAATAATCATTATTTACACTGATGTACACAGATTAACATAATTCTTGTGTTACAATATATATATATATATATGCTGATAGATACGCGTCATGCATCCCTGACATACAAAAATTAAAAAAACGCAGTAAATCATATTCATGTGTCCAGTGTTTTTCTTTTTTCTTCCCTCACTATTTCAGCTAACTGTAAACACATTTCAATAGTTTCTTAGAAATGAATTTAACACAGGGGATAGGTTACAAGGTAGGAGTTAGATGGCTTTAGTTTGGAACCTATAAATTTTCCCTCTGCATCATCATTGCTCCTACATTCACTCTTGACCCGGAGTGGTAGTACCTGTTAGTACCATCTATGGGTTGAATAGATAAAAAAATTAGTTTAAAAATGTGTTTTTAAAAAAATGAATACCCAAAAAGAATTGATATAAACAAAACATCTTAGGCATAAAATAACCCAACAAGGGTTGACATGCCATAAAATCCAACCAGATTGAGAACTGTCTAACAACACAGTAGACATAACTACAGTATTCGGTTAAATCGAACATAACGGACCTAAATTCCACCATTGTATGTCACCCTGCCGAAAAAAAATAAAAATAAATAAAAATCAGGGAATTAACTGAATTTAATGAAATTTTCAGTGTTGATATAGAATAAAAAATATATGCACCAGTTATTTTCTTTAAAACTTTTACATTTTTAGGTAAGTTAATTTGAATCACAATTCTTTGAGAATCTGTGTTACGCCTCAAAATACGTGGTTCAAATTAACTGACCTGAAAAAAGTTCAATTTAACCCAATATTCCTCCTACAGTATTGTCTACCTCTAAGATATCTCTTACCTCTCTATTTTGAAATATGTAATGTAATAAATAATAACCCAACAAGGGTTGACATGCCATAAAATCCAACTAGATTGAGAACTGTCTAAAACACAGTAGATAGACCCAACTACAATATTCCCTCCTATAGTTAGTGTCTACTCTAAAGATGTCCTCTTACCTATGTATTCTGACTATGTAAGATTTAATAGGTTTTCCCAACTCAGCATGATAATCAATTTTTCCTTCATATTAGTGATTATTCATTGTCTTGCGCTTTCTTTTAATTATCTATTATTTCTTTCTTTTTTTTTTTTCTTTCTTTTTTTTTTAATGTAAACACAGTTTCAAGTATAAACAGTTGGCCTGTTTGATAGAGTATGGTTCATAGTATGGCACTAAGAGAATAATTACAAACCTGCTACAACCACTGCCCCCACCCTGCCAACATACCCATTTCACCGTCACCAATAAACACTGCCAAAGTTGAAAAGTGTGAACAGATGATAAGGGAGGGGAAAATCAAATTAAAAAAAAAAGAAAAAGAAAAAAGGCGGGGGGGGGGGAGAAACATTTTAATCAAGATACATGTTAGTGCAATCATTTAGTGAGGATTTTTATCTTATTTTACAATTGCATACTGGAGGCCCTCCTTGTGTAATGGTTATCGTCATAGAAAATGGATAAAGGCAGTTCACATAGCACTAATATACCCTTGCAGTAATGCTGATATCTTTTAATTTTAGTGCATCCTGAGATGCAAATTTGCTTTGAATGAGTCCCTGTGAAAAATTAATGGGTCCCAACTGAAGTTTTTAATAAATTGTAGGGTTTTTATTATTGATCTGGGGAACAACTAAAGCCATCTAACTCCTACCTTGTAACCTATCCTGTTAATTCATTTCTAAGAAACTATTGAAATATGTTTACAGTTAGCTTTGAAAATGATGAGGGAAGAAAAAAGAAAACACTGGGACGCTTGGATATGATTTTACTGCGTCCTTTTAGATTTTTGTGAGTCAGGGACACAGGACGTGTAACCTATCAGCATCTTCGCCCTTGTGAAATATTAGCTATTCTCCTTCCAGCTATGGATAAATAGTAGGGCAGAGTGGGCTCTTCGCCCTTGTGAAAAGTATTAGCTCTTCTCCTTCCAGCTATGGATAAATAATAGGGCAGAGTGGGCTCTTTAACCTTGGTATGGCAACCGTCTATCTCTCTCTTTTTTTT
>CM042163.1:54408407-54418407 GCA_023376005.1 Doryteuthis pealeii
ACCCCAAGAATACATTCCTGCATGAGGTCAATTTGAACCGAACAATGTTGTAAACATCGATAATTAAATTCATCCCATTTTCGGAACACTTGTTTTTTCAAAATTTTCTTGTGTGTGTTTGGTGTGTCCATAGAGTAATAATGTTTTACCAAAAAGAATATAAAAAAAAATCTAAGCTAAATCTATTATGTAATCACCTTAATTTTCAACGACTGCAGTCCAAGAAGAAAGTAAAATTTTTGATTCACTTTTAAAGAAATCTGTGGCACCTCACATTTCCCCGACTAAAAAAAAAAAAAAAAAAAAAAAAAAAAAAATCTTCGAGACCATTTTCAGCTTCTTTGTTTCGGACTGATGTCGCTTATGAAATTTCTTGTAATCAAAACAAGTAAAAATATGTTGGTACTAATTCTGGTGAGTATGGAGTACGTGGAAGAATTTTCCCTCCTAATGATCTTATTTTTTCTTGGGCTTGTTCTACAGAGTGTGTGCCCTTGAATAATTCTAGACGCAGTTTTCTACCATTTAACCTTCATTCTGACTTGGCTGGTTGACTCAGAATTCATAGCAATGAAATACATAACTACATTCCAAACATCCTTTATATATATATATATATATATATATATATATATACACCAGACTACCTATGAACCTTTTAGAACAGAGGCCCATAATGATACCGATGATTCAATTTAGGAAAGAATTAAGGAGTTTAACTTTCATAGTTATCTGTTATATTAAGAATTTGATGATTAAAAAAAATTATATTCAAGAGCAAAATCCACAAAATCATCATTTACTTTCAAATTGACTGGAAATTGCTTCATTCATTTTTT
Source organism: Doryteuthis pealeii (assembly GCA_023376005.1). NCBI lineage: Eukaryota > Metazoa > Mollusca > Cephalopoda > Myopsida > Loliginidae > Doryteuthis > Doryteuthis pealeii. Next base: position 54,409,247 of record CM042163.1, read on the forward strand.
ATGGATTATAGAAATATAATCCCAATTCTAATACTAAATAAAAGGCATGAAACCCAAGGTTACTTCCATGCAATAAATATATATACACAAATTAATATATATATATATATATATATATATATATATTTGGAGGATATGTGCTTAATTGAAGTCATACCTAATTTTTGAAAATTAATTAATAATTAATGAATTTAGGCGTGCATATATGTTCAAATGTAAGGCTACACAGATCGAGAAAATGTCAATCCCTGAATGTACATTTCGACCTATCAGGGATTGACATTTTCTCGATCTGTTTAGCCTTACATTTGAACATATATACCCGCCTAAATTCATTAATTATTAACTAATCAATTTTCAAAAATTAGGTATGACTTCAATTAAGCACATATCCTCCAAAAATTGTCGGCTAAAAGCCATATCAAATAAACACAATGTTTATTTACGTACTTTCATATATATATATATACATATATAAAAATAGCTCTATCACTGATATGGAGCACTCCTCTAATAATACCACAAAATCCTGGTCCACCACTAACTCACCAAGTGAGATAGTGAGGAAAGAAGAAGCGAAGCCAGTGGAGTGGGCTTTTGTCAGTATCAGCCGGACAGCGAGGGAGTCTATCCCCTTTTCCTTAGCACTAGACTAAAGAGATGTTTTTGCATCTGAAGTGGAGCGTCACACCTACCATCAGCCCCCCTCACTTTACAAGCACAGCTCCAAGCCATGCTATTCATGCGCTGAGTTGGCAAGGGCCAGTAACCATACACTATCATCCCGACAAGCAAATTCGGTGAATAACGCGTGCAATGTGCAGAACACTGGACAGCTGTTTCGACTTATATTAGGTTTCATCAGCAGTGTATACCATGATCTCCTCTCTGACAGAGATTGAAATGTTTTCCGTGGTGGCAAGTTTGATCCCTGTCAGGGGTGGGGGGGAGATCACGGCATACACTGCTGATGAGACCTGATACAGGTTGAAACAGCTGTGCAGTGTTCCGCATGTCACACGCGATATTCACCGGATCTGCTTGTTGTGATTATTTAATTATAATGAATTCCTCTCTATGTTTATATATCTCAGTATTTGGTACAAATTGCAGTTTCTAACATCTGTTGGAGATTTTGGAATGTATCCCCAAGTAGATAAGGAATACTGGTTAGGGTTAACATTTGCCGAAGAAGAAGAAGAAGATATTCTATTAAATGATTAAAATAACAAAGATGTTTATGTGATTTTTTTTCTTTTATCTTTTTTTTAAAAATTTCTTTTCAAATAAGCATTTTTCTTGTCAATGAATCTATGTCTTTAGGTTTCACCAGTTACAGAAGATTATCCAGAAATTTAATCATATAGATATATTTTATCCTTTTGTTGGAAAATGTCCATCAGGCTTTTTGGCTTTATCTGACAAAAGGATTAGGAATTTGTCATTTGAAACACCATTGGACACATTGTTTAATGTTCTAAAAATGCTTATTAGATGTGTGTGCAAAACTCTGCTATTTTTGACTAACGTTTTCCCCATATTTTTTTAAAGTCTCCAGCTTTCCTAAAATAAATGTTTGCATACACCCGACATATTGGTCACAAAACGAAAGTATTTTGATTTATACGAGAGGAATTGATAAGTCCATAGCTCGACAGGAATTAATTGAATAATGATCTGAAATTTTCACTGCACAATATCCGATCTGTGTGAAAACTGCATCTAGTAGTAAAGTTTAAATTCTGGAGCTCTGGGGAGTGTGGTGTACCCCTTTATATCCATTACGTCCAGGTTCAGTCTGATCTGGAGTGGTAGTACCTGTTAGGGTCCCATCTATGGGTTAAATAGATTAAAATCAATTATAAAAAAAATATCCATAGTTCGGCAGGTATTAATTGAACTGTGTTCTGAAATTTTCACTGCAAAATATCCAATCGGTATGAAAACTACTGCATCTAGTATTAAAGTTCTAATTCTGGAGCTGTATCAAGTGTAAAGTACCCCTTCATTGCCATTATTCTCAGATCCAATCAGATCCAGAGTGGTAGTACCTGTTAGGGTCCCATCTATAGGTTAAATAGATTAAAATGAACTATAAAAAAAAAATGTGTTTAAAAAAAAAATAGTTTGAAAGAAATATTGAATACCCAACAAAAATCTATAAAACAAAACGTCTTTGGCATAAAACAACCCAATGGGCAATGAGTTAACATGCTGCAATACCCAACCAACGGACAAACCAATCTGTGCTATTAATGCTTTCGTTGGCAGATAAAACGACAAATATATGCTGTATACGTGTTGCTCTGTCTTTGAACCATTGGCAACAAAAATGTCGCTCTGCCTGTAAAGGGGTTAATAGAGAAGTATTGGATTAAGTCCAATGACAAAAGAAGATTATATTGAAAAAAGAGGGTTTAAAAGTAAAAACAAAAAAAAAAGACAAAAACTATGAGTCAAGATAAAAAAATCATATAAGAGTTTAAAGGTAAATATTCTATGTAAAATAGGACATTAGGTTTATAGGTTTCATAAATTCACTCTGAATTGTCCAATTGGACACATGGCCCAACGGATATAGGCGTTGAGTTAATACAAGTGACAGTTATCTCTGGGCTGCATGTTCAATCCTAGCCAAGGACAACAGTGACATAAAATAATTAACACAGCTTAATACTTGTACCCAGTCATGGTTAACGGAATGAGAACAGTCTACCCCTGTGGATTGAATAAAGGGTTCGGTTTGAAGTTCTTTGAAAGCTTCAGAGTTCAAGAAGGTTCTAGAGTTCGACAAGAAGTACCTGAAGAAATCTGGAGGGCACATCAGATTAAACATTGTGTAAATAACAATAAAGATGAGGACAATAGTCTGAATATAAAAATAAATCTCTTATCTATATTTATATACAAGTCAGTAGAGAGGCCTATAGTCGGTATCAGTCAGACAGCAAGGGGGTCTATCCCCTTTTCAATTTTTAGACAGAATATAGAATAAAGGTGAAATGAGTATAAATGGTTTAGCTCAGTCGGTAGAGCATCAGCCTAGCAACCACAAGGTTCCAAGTTCGATACTGGCCCAACTCAGTGCATGAGTAGCACAGCTTGGATCTGTACGGTAAAGTGGGGAAATAATTTTAGGTGTGGCACTCCATCTCAGACGCAAAAGCAATCTCTCTGGTCTAGTGCTAGTGAAAAGGGGAAACACTCCATCGCTGTCCAGCTGATACCAACAATAGGTTACCCTGTCTATTTTACTTAATAGATTTGGTACCGAGTACATGTACCTCAACAGCATCTCTCTAGTTAAGAAACAACTTAGTTTAACTCTTTGCCTACCACATTTCCCCCACAGCTGTACCAAATTTGAGTTTGAGAAGGTTTCCGAGTCTAACAAGAAATACCTAAAGAAGGCCTGAGGGCACATCTGCCGAAACATTATGTAGATAACAATAAAGATGATGACAATAGTCTGAAATATAACAAAAATAAATCTCTTATCTATATTTATATACAAGTCAGCAGAGAGGCCTATAGTCAGTATCAGTGAGGGAGTCTATCCCCTTTTCAATTTTTGGACAGAATATAGAATAAAGGTGAAATGGTTTAGCTCAATCGGTAGAGCATCTGCCTAGGAACAAGGTTCCAGGTTCGATACTGGCTTTTGTCAACTTAGTGCATGAGTAGCACAGCTTGGATCTGTGTGGTAAAGTGGGGAGCTGATGGTAGGTGTGGCACTCCACCTCAGACGCAAAAGCAATCTCCCTGGTCTAGTGCTAGTGAAAAGGAGAAACACTCCATCGCTGCCTGGCTGATACTGACAATAGGCCACTTCGCCTATTTTACTTACTAGATTTCGAATCGAGTACATGTACCTCAACTGCATCTCACTAGTTAAGAAAGAACTTAGTTTAACTCTTTGCCTACCAAATTTCTCCTGTGTTTTTTTACCTGTATGGTGGGATATTTCAAAGTTCACTATCTATTCACCTCAGAACTCATTCTATACAAATAAAGTCCTATTATTATTGTATGATGGGATATTTCAAAGTTCACTATCTATTCACCTCAGAACTCATTCTATTCAAATAAAGTCCTATTATTATTGTATGATGGGATATTTCAAAGTTCACTATCTATTCACCTCAGAACTCATTCTATTCAAATAAAGTCCTATTATTATTGTATGATGGGATATTTCAAAGTTCACTATCTATTCACCTCAGAACTCATTCTATTCAAATAAAATCCTATTATTATTGTATGGGATATTTCAAAGTTCACTATCTATTCACCTCAGAACTCATTCTATTCAAATAAAGTCCTATTATTTCAAGTTCACTATCTATTCACCTCAGAACTTCAAGTCCTATTATTGTATGATGGATATTTCAAAGTTCACTATCTATTCACCTCAGAACTCATTCTATACAAAACGAAAGATGATAGATTGTTCGCATAGGGATTTGTTAGAGTAAACAAGTGACAGGTGCAAGACCCGCTGCCAGAGGCTTACGGTAGGATCGTAGTCATGGGAGAGCTGCTGTGAGTGGTTTAAAGTAGGCAAAGAGTTAAGTGATGATGGCCTACAAATGAATATAAAATCATGATATTTATAATCTATGAGAAGTGTGCACTGTATAACTTTACAGACTAAACTAAGGTCATATAAAGTTAAAATTCAACTGGAGTTGGAGTCATTATTATGATAGAATGGCAGTGGTAGGAGAGCCGCTGTGAGCAGCTTAAAGTAGGCAAAGAATTAAAATAACTGGAGGAGCCTTCTGGTTATCTCATTTGGCCCTACATGAAGCAAATGAATTTGTAAAAATTTGAAAATAAAACAAAAAGAAAATTTGCAATTTGCTGTATACGTATTATCTATCTTCTGAGGTCAGAATTTGACAAAAGATCGGCAGTGGTGGGAGAGCCGCTGTGAGCAGCTTAAAGTAGGCGAAGAGTTAAAATAACTGGAGGAGCCTTCTGGTTATCTCATTTGGCCCTACATGAAGCAAATGAATTTGTAAAAATTTGAAAATAAGACAAAAAGAAAATTTGCAATTTGCTGTATACGTATTATCTATCTATCTTCTGAGGCCAGAATTTGACAAAAGATCAAATTTAAAGTGTGTTGGGGGGGCTGGGGGCTCACACATGCATATGGATAGGAATGGAAATTGTTCAACTCTGTTGGCTTTCTCTCTCTTTTTTTTGCGGGGGGGGGACACTGCAGGCATTGAGGTTTGACACTGACCTTACTTCTTATGTCCCCGACTATGAATGCCCCGGGGGGTGAGGGGTTCTGACAAAGTGCCAGTTGAATATTCTAATGTGTATGGAACAACTTCTATATACTTAGATCAGAATTTAGGTATAGGCTCTTGCCTGTGTGGGTTAACCCTTTAACAGACAGATCATTTTTTTTAAAGTGCGCAAATTATTTTCAGAAAATTTTAAAAATAGAGGGTATGTTCAAACTAGTCAATTGACAAGAACGAACCGCCACCAATAAAAACACTAGTGACTAAAGAATAACGGCCAACAGACGGAGGGTCACGTACACAAAAGAATGAACATTCCATTTATTTTTTCATAAGTGTGTTGCCATGATGACGGGCAGCGGCATAAGCAAGCTGCTCAGAAACCAATGGTAGTAATTGCACCATAAATGTATTGTACACTATAATGAATAAATATAGCTCTTACAGAAGTAATTGAGCACTTTATTCTCATTTCTCCAATACTAACAAAGGATTAACTATATATATATATATATATATATATATATACATACACATACATAGTAATGCTGAGAGCTTTTTGATTTAGTGTGTCCTGTGACGCACATATTTGCTTTGAATAACTCCCCTGGAAAATTTATGGGTCCCAACTAAAGCCGTCTACCTTGTAACGTATCCTGTGTAATTCATTTCTAAGAAATTATTGTTAATGCATTTAGTTAGCTTGAAATGGTGAGTGAAGAAAAAAGAAAAACACTGGGATGCATGGTTATGATTTTACTGCGTCCTTTCAGATTTTTAAGTAGCCGACAAAATACTGTATAGGAATTAAGGTGGTTTTGTCTTCTGTAGCTAAAACCACTTCTTATATGTTAGGAGGGTGTAGAAAGAGCTACGTACATACATGAGTATAAGCCTATAGTTGGGGGGGGGATGCATTAATGGACAGAGACACAATTTGTCGAGTGCATCTTGGTGGATGTGAGATGAAAGAAAGCTAGTCTTTCTAAGGCTGTGTTTAAATAGCCATGGTTGTGACGCCCTCTAGTGGCAAATTCCGGCAGCAAGGGAAGATAACCCTTTTCCAATATCAACCTTACTATTCAAATTCTAATTTTTAAATATCTTCACAAATATAAATAAAATCTTCATTACTTTTGCACAACAAACCAGCTCTGGTGATAGTGAACATACATATATATATATATATATATATATTATTTATTAATTTTATTTTAGTAGTATCTTCCACACATACATACACACCAACTGTCCTTTATATATGTATATATATATGTATAGATAAATGCAAAAATGCAAAACCTTTGAAGAAACAACTGCACAAAAAAAAGTAAATGTAAATGTACAAAGAATGCAATTCCCTAACCTCTAGTCATAAAATAACTCTAAGTGGACTGGCATGCTGTTAAAATCAATCATTTTAGATTTTTATAAATAGAGGTTGGCCCACAAAATACTGAAACATTTTAAAAATTCATAACTTTCTAGTTTTTAGTTTTTTATATTATTTTTTCAGGTATTATAAGTAACTTAAGCAAATTGAAAATGTCAAGTTATAATGTGAAAAAAAAAAAAAAAAAAAAAAAAAAAAATTTAAAAACAGACCTACACATACGCAGAGAATTTGGAAGATATCCCCCAGTCATACAATAGAATGGACAAATCCTAGCAACAAGCTAACAGCTCCAGACTTTCAGAAATCTTCTGTCAAAGAGATTTTTTATCTCGGAATATGAAGAATAAATCAAGAGAAAACAAACATCATAATAGTTATCTCATTTTTCTTTACACTTACATTGTGATAGCCTTCAAAACCAACCAACAAACCAATATAAACACAATGCTTCAAGCAAATTATAAAACACTTTTAAAATAATAGAATTTCACTATTCAACTGAGAGGTTTATTGTTGGAATTTCTTGGTATATAAGGTGTGCTAAAATACACCACTTAAATTTATAGACTAAGCGAGGTCATGTGGTTTAAACCTCAGCCAATCAACAGCCCGAATGCATGAATCACTGATACTGAGAGACGTCCATTTGCAATCATTGACGGAAGAACTTGCAACTCTGAGGAGGACCAAGAAACAACCAAAGGATTCTTTACCAAGGATTTCTGCTGGACAAGTGCTCTTGCTTGAAGCCTAAAGGATGACCACTAAAATCGTAACATTTATAATAAAAAAAAAAAAATGAAATTTTTGGTGGCACAATAATTTCAAGAAATCTAGAATTCAATTAGCCTGCTTTGTCTCCCTGATTTCTTTTTTTTTGGGTTATTTAAAGGAGTGCATATATTTGAATAAGCTTAAGACATTGCTATGGCTCAAGAATAATATTTGTGCAGAGATAAGAGGATTGACAACAGAAATCTTGGGTAAAGTCATACACAAAATTCTCAAATTAAGATGCAACTTTGTAATCGGAAAAATGGAAGCAATCTACAAGATATTATTTTTTGCAAATAGCTAAAAATATATCTTCTTGGATTATATCTTAAGAATAAATAATTTCCTCAACATTTTTTTACCATAGAGGAAATTCTACAGAGACTATTCGGTACCATTATAGAATGTGGCCTACAAAATCATGTCTCTTATAGTATGTGGTCTACCATAAAAAGACTATTATAAGGTTATAATAATAATTGCTAACCCTAACCCTATTTCAGAATTTTATAATATTTTATAATATTTTAGAATTAAATAGATCTGATTCATGTAAATTATGGATAAATTCTTTTTTAATTATTCTTAATTACTATATACAGCTTATGACTGAATTGCATTTCTTGAAGATTAGACGGGCAGTTGGAGAGGCCCCCTCCGATCAATCGGCTGGTCATGTTAAGCCCTAGCACCTATATGATTGCCCCAATCCTATTGCTCTTATGGCAAACCACAACCCTTTTTATCATATGGGTGCTAGAAAGCGGTAGCTGAGGGTCTACATGTCCTGAGTATGACATAAACTCTAATTGATAATGAGGTTCAATTTCTGGAGGTTTGGGGAATGTGGAGCACCCCTTCATCACCATTGCTCCCTGATCCACTCTGACCTGGAGTGGTAGTACCTGTTAGGGTCCCATCTATGGGTTAAATAGAAAAATGTGTTTTATAAAAAAAAAAAATTGAGTATCCATTAAGAATGAGTTTATTTCAAAGCTTTGTCAGTATTAAATGAACCACCGAGGTTGATATGCCATAAAACAAACCAAAAACAAACGACACAAGTTATAGTTTGTTTGTATTTTTGAGATGAGGCTTGATAATATTTAGATTTTTCGGTCTATTTTTCTCATCTTTAAAGTTATATACACAACATTTCAGCTGATGTGCCCTCTGGGCTTCTTCACATTGTGCAACAGATATAAGGGTTGAGTTAATACAGTTCTAAGTAACAGTCGTCTGTAGGTTGCAGGTTCAATCCAGACCACAGGCAAAAATAACATAGAATACTTAACATAGCTTAATGCTTGTACCCAGGCATGGTTAACAGAATGAGAACAATCTACCCCTATGGATTAAATATAGGGTTCAAGGTTCCATGAAGCCTCCTGAGTTTGACAAGAAACACCAGAAGAAGGGCAGAGGGCACATCAGCTGAAATGCTGTATACATAACAATAAAGATGAGAACCATAGCCAAAAAAATCTATATAATACAAGTTATAGTATAGATCTAAAGCAGGGAACATGCGGCCATCGAAACTATCAATTGCAGCCTTCCATCATGGTCTGTCAAAAGATCAATTAAAATTGCACATATCTACTTTAAAACCTCATGTCCCAATGTTTTCTGTTATATTAAAAAAAAATTACGGTCAAGTCCTGCTGGATCACCAAAGTTAAGCAGCAATGAGCCTGTTCCATACTGAATTGGGTGATCATTTAAGCAACAGC
>CM042163.1:54423407-54429539 GCA_023376005.1 Doryteuthis pealeii
TTCTCCTTTTTCTTCATCTGTATTTTTTTCTCCTTTTTCTTGTTTTTTTCTTCTTTTTCTTCATTGTTCCATTTTCTTTTTTCTCATTTTCTCTTTTTCTTGTTATTTTTTTTCTTTTTTCTTCTTTTCTTCATTTTATTTTTTCTTCTTTTTCTTCATTGTTATTTTTTTCTTCTTTCTTCATTGTTCTTCATTTCTTCATTGTTATTTTTTCTTTCATTGTTATTTTCTTCTTTTTTTCTTCTTCTCCTTACCTTTTTCATCATAATATAATAGCAACAGTGCTATTATTCTTTTCAGGATTCTCTTTTTTTGGTTAAACATCTGTATGTGCAATTATTAATGAGAGTGATAATACATACTGTCTCTGTCCCATAATAGTTGTTACACGTAGCGTATGAAATTTATACCAAAATAACAGCTATTACAGGACACAAATAATACACGTTTCTTTTTTTTCTTGTTCATAAATAATGAATCATGTAAAAGGGAGGAAAAAAAAATGCTCTCACAGTTCAAGCTCCTCAGTTTCATTTCCTTTACATGAATTTTTCTTTTTATCATTCTATAGACTGAATAATATATAACAGCTTTTAAAAACCTTTTAAGAACAGACCTCAGTTATAACAAAAAAATAGAGAAAAAAAAAAAAAAAAAAAAAAAAATGAAATCATAAGTACTCTTATTTTATCCTTTTTTATTTTTCAAACTATATAATTCATCAACACTAATCTTACCATATTGTTAGGTGTTCTTAGACACTAAAAATAAATACATTATGTTGGTTAAATTTTTAATACCAAGAGTTATCTATTTTTCAAACTGTCAAATATGAAATCCATATTTTGTTTCAATATCTATCTAACTATTCATCGTTCCTACTATCCATCTAACTATTGCAATCTGTCTATCTATCCATCTAATTTGCAATCTGTTCCTATCTATCCATCTATCTATCGCATCTGTTCCTATCTATCCATCTAACTATCGCAATCTGTTCCTATCTATCCATCTAACTATCGCAATCTGTTCCTATCTATCCATCTAACTATCGCAATCTGTGTCTATCTATCCATCTAACTATTGCAATCTATGTCTATATCTATCGATCTAACAATCGCAATCTGTTCCTATCTATCCATATAACTATCGCAATCTGTTCCTATCATCTCTATCAATCTATGTCATCTATCCATCTCGCAATCTATCTATCTATCCATCTACAATCGCAAATCTGTCTATCTAATCCATCTAACAATCGCAATCTGTTGTCTATCATCCATCTAACAATCGCAATCTGTGTCTATCTATCCATCTAACAATCGCAATCTGTTCCTATCTATCCATCTATCTATTGCAATCTGTGTCGATCTATCCATCTAACAATCGCAATCTGGTCTATCTATCCATCTAACAATCGCAATATGTGTCTATCTATCCATCTAACAATCGCAATCTGTGTCTATCTATCCATCTAACAATCGCAATCTGTGTCTATCTATCCATCTACCTATCGCAATCTGTGTCTATCTATCCATCTAACTATCGCAATCTGTTCCTATCTATTCATCTAACTATCGCAATCTATGTCTATCTATCGATCTAACAATCGCAATCTGTGTCTATCTATCTATCCATCTAACAATCGCAATCTGTGTCTATCTATCCATCTAACTATTGCAATCTTCCTATCTATCCATCTATCTATCGCATCTGTTCCTATCTATCCATCTTAACTATCGCAATCTGTTCCTATCTATCCATCTAACTATCGAATCTTTCCTATCTATCCATCCTATCGTCTCGCAATCCTGTTCCTATCTATCGAATCTCAATCGCAATCTGTGTCTATATCTAATCTGTGTCCATCTGCAATCTGTGTCTATCTAATCCATCTAACAATCGCAATCTGTGTCTATCTATCCATCTAACAATCGCAATCTGTGTCTATCTATCCTCAACAATCGCAATCTGCAATCTGTGTATCAATCCTCATCGCAATCTGTGTCTCTATCCATCTAAACAATCGCAATCTTTCCTATCTATCCATCTACAATCCAAATCTGTGTCTAATCCTGTGTCTATCTATCCATCTAACAATCGCAATCTGTGTCTATCTATCCATTCTAACAATCGCAATCTGTGTCTACTATCCATCTAACAATCGCAATCTGTGTCTATCCATCTAACAATCGCATCTGTGTCTATCTATCCATCTAACAATCGCAATCTGTGTCTATCTATCATCTAACAATCGCAATCTGGTCTATCTATCCAACTAATCGCAATCTGTGTCTATCTATCCATCTAACCTATCGCAATCTGTGTCTACTATTCCATATCACAATATTGTCTATCCTATCCATCTAACAATCGCAATCTGTGTCTATCTATCCATCTAACTATCGCTAATCTGTTCCTATCTATCCATCTATCTATTGCAATCTGTTCATATCTATCTACCTATCTATCTTTGTGTAATTGTACCCCAACAAAAACTGAGCATCATAACAATACACTAAAAACTTGGAAAATAAAACAATCTCCAATCAAATCCAACTTCGCAACTAAATATATTTGTGGGTCTGCGTTGCTGAACACTGTTCTTTATAGTAATCAAAAATCTTCACTTTTAAGAACATATCTCAGCATAACAAAGAAAAAAAAAAGAAAAAAAATTCTCATTTGTCTGTATTTTTGATCTGAGCTTGATGTCAATAATTTTGTCTCAGCTTATTGTAGTATGAAAACACGTTTCATACGCTGTATGCTCTGGCCTTCCTCAGGTGTTTTTTTTTTTCTCCTTTTTTTTTCAATGATTGTGATTCTTCTTGTGACACATGTTGGAATAATGGGCCTGCACAAAAAATAACGTCATTATTTAATAAGATCTTCAAAAGTCTTTGATACCTGTTTGATCAACAGTCAACTATTAAAAATGATTTCTTAGGCTTGGTCATTACTAATACTCAAATACACAGGGAACATCTGTGGAAAGCTGGAGGATACAGTGGCTGAAAACATTGTGTTTATACATAGCAAAATAAAGAAACATATATATTAGACAAAGGTTATGTTAAGCTAGCACAGACAAAGTCAGTAGCACTTGGTAACTGACAGTTTCTCACCTATGCGATTTGGAAACTGTCAATTACCAGGCAATGTTAACTTCAAGTCACAACCTACCTAACTGCTCTATCAATAATATTGAGCTCTATTTACTTATAAATATAGCATACTACTAATATATATTAATGTAATATATTACATATAAAATGTTGTATGGTGTATTTTCTAAGTAAATAGTCATTTACATTATGATATCATTAATAGACCATGTATATCTAAGTTAAAATAGTGTAGACACAGATCAATGGTGCTTGGTAAATGACTGTCATCAATGGATTTTCAAACCAACCATATATAATTATATATTAATATTAATAATAATAGTATATTATATGCTCCCAAAACCAGTAGAGCTCTCTAGAGAGGACTTTAACAAACTTTCACACCACTTAGCGTAAAGGCATTACTTGTCCGTTGTTGACAGAATTTGAGTTCTCTGGTGATCGTAACATACATCTTCGGATGTATGTACTTATCAGTTAAATGTTCACTTCTTACTGACAGCTAACGAGGGCCAAGAGGGTAAGGAGAGGGTCTGGCTGATTAAATTCAGTTGAGTTTGCTCCCTTAGAAGTAGCTGTTAAGTCTAGCCACAGTTATGAGATTTAAACATTGAAACACAGTGTCTGTGGATGACTAAATAATATTATATATATTATAATAGATAGATAGATAGTAGAAGAGAGGAGAGAGAGAAGAGAGAGAGAGAGAGTAGAGAGTGAGAGGAAAGAGAAGAGAGAGGTTGAAGAGAGAGAAAGAGAGAGAGTGAGATGGAGAGAAGAGAGAAGTTGAGAGAGAGATAGTTTGGTTTTAACCCATAGTCAGTAAAATTGAAAGTCATAGGCCAAACAATTCTTCCTCACAATAAAAACAACTCGTATCCCCACTAGATCTTTACAATGATGCCCCACTTTTAAATCATTCAAGATATTCATCTATATGAAATATTAATTATAACTTCCTAAAGAACCATCAATATCATCAGGACCACGGCATCAAAAGATTGGGTGTTATTATAACAAATTAAAAGTTATAAATTTCTTTTTTAAAAATGGTATTTGCTAAACTACTACAAAGTTATATATTTTAATTTAGGGAAATTGAAGGTGGTATGTTAAATTGATATATGTTAAATTGGAATTGCAAGTTTTTTCAAGTGAAGTGACCTGTTGCAAGCGTGTTTTAAAAAATCCAATTTAAAAAAATACGTGGATACAAAACTATGTCCTATGAGATAAGATCTATTCAAAGCCCTTATCACAGTAGCAATAAAAAATTGGCTGAACCTGTGGAATTTCCATAGTTGATGATTATCAATCAATTCTAATATAGGTAGAAATATAATGGTCATTACAGACTGTGGAGGTAAAACACAAAACTTTGACATGACCTCTATTTTTTGGCTACTTTGACTCTCCTTCATGCTAAAAGTGATGTGTTTTGGTATGGCGCTAAAATGAAATAAAACCACAATTTTTTAATAATCATTTATAAGTAGAAGTCACTGTAATTTACATTGACTGAACAGAGCATTAAAAAGGTAAATTTAAAGAAGACTGGTCGGAGTTGGTATAGTTTGAATGACTGGACTCTCAGTGACTACTTAATTGCTTACAGACGTAACAATCTCCAGCAAATTATAAAACAAATGAATACGTGTATATAGTAATATGTTGTGTTGTTGTGTGTGTGTGTGTGTTGTGTGTTATTATAAGGATTTTGCTAATGTCTTTTTTTGCTTGTAGGCTTTTCTCTGTAATTCCTCTACTTTCTTATTGTTATCACAGAATTCTTTTTTCTGAAGAGACAAAGATCGAAAAAAAAAAAAAAAGGCCGCGTTTTAGAATTCCGTTATATATTTTAAAATAATGGATAAGCTTTTCTAAAGCTATTATTAAAATGTCCCTCCATAACTCAATAACATATATTTTATCTATTAATGGAGATTGTGTGTTTTTTCTGTCTGTAACTCAGATAAACTATATTCCACTCAGTCAACAATCCCTTAGTTATTTGACATTACTTTCCTCATGATTTATTTTTTAGTTTAAGCCTCAATTATTATATTGTCTTACCTTATTAATATGTAACTATGTCTACTAGACAAAATAGCAATTGTAATTTATATACAAAACAAAATAGCGTTTAACGTATGAACGGAAGGCTAATCTGCATATTAATATAAAAATTCGAAGTTAATAAATATTTGCTTAGTATATTGATTTCTCTAACTGTTTGGTTTAGAATTTTATGAATTAACAAAAATTCCTCTCCAAAGAATCTTAAATGAAGTCCATTAACGATGAAATAAACTGTCAGTTTTAAAGTTCTTACTCTTCTCTTATAACTAAATAGCTTAAATTTAGAAAAAAAAATGAAAGACGAGACGATGGAATAGTAAGTTTTAGTTTGTTCATTTTTATTTTGTTCTAAATTTAATATTTAGTTATAAGAAGGAAGTAAAGAATAAAATGAGCAGTTATTTTATTTTGTAATGGATTGTCATTTAAGGATTCATTGAAGAGTTTTGCTGTAGTATTCATTAAAATATAAACCGAAACGTTGAATCGATAATACTTGAAGCACATATTTGATTAAATTCGATTTTTTAATATTAATTCAAATTAAGCCCTCCCGTTCATCTCTGTAAACCTGGCTAATTTTGTTGTATATGATACATACAATGTGCATTGTTGTCAGTACGTAGACATACGTTAACAGTATTAATAGTAAGAACAAATTTTATTATAATGAGTTGAAAATAATAAAATCATGGAGAAATGTGATCATACTAAGGGAAATTTGTGACTTGAGTAGGAGATGTTTCGGTACAGACTGAAAAACACACAAGTCTGTCCATTATAATAAGAATAATATATATATATCAGTTTTGAGGTAGGAGGAAATTTAATTTAATAGTTTAAGAGCTTATCTTTAGAAATATAAGTATCAGGATGCTAAAATAAGCGGCCTTTTTTTTTTTTTTTTTTCGTGTTGTCCTGT
>CM042163.1:54429639-54492139 GCA_023376005.1 Doryteuthis pealeii
CTCCGGTCAGAGCTGGACTGGGAAGAATGAGGATGAAAGGGTACTCTCATATTTTCCTGAGGTTCCAGGGAATTGGAACTATCACTATCAAGATAGAGTTTAACGCCATACCCCAGACATTAAAGACCCTTCAACACTGCTTTGTAGCACTATAATGAATAAGAAGGGTGGGGCTTGCTATAAGGTCATTAGCTTGGGAACAATCATAATATCGTTACTGAGGGGTTGGAGTTTGGTGATTTACACTCTATATGCCCTTTTTTGTAGTCTGGTCAAAGTTATAGCAGTGACACTTTCATAAATAGTTATTAAAAATCATGGTTGTATAATTCAATTGTAGGGCTTACAATCAATTAGATGAAAGAGGAGTTACGAGACGGCCATAAATAGAAGGAGTTTGGCTCAAAGTTTCAAAAAACAGTTGGCTATTCATTTTTAACACACACCACCAGACATAAAAGAAAGAAAAGAAAAAAAGTCATATCTTCCCAAAGTGCTCTTAGGGGTGAATGGAAAACAACTAGTTATTTAGAATGGGCGTAATTATTTGTGTGATCGATTATCAAGCTGAATCTTGATATGATTATACTGAATGATACATTCTGATCCTTACTGGGTGCTCCATACTTGTAAGCCTCTGTGCCGCACATCTAAGCATGACGCTAATTAAATAATTCATTAAGCGACCTGTATATCATTACTACTGAGTAAATGTTTTATTCTTACTGTGCTGCTCTAATATTTGTAGCCTTGTGCCACATCTAAGCTCATGCTTAATAATAATCATTAAGCTGACCCTTGTATAATCAATACTACTGAGTAATGTTTTATATTCTTACTGGGGCTCCAATTGTGGCCTATTGTGCCCACATCTAAGCTTGCTAAAAATAATTATTAGCGACCTTTGTATATCTAATTATTTACTGAGTTAATGTTATTTATTCTTACTGGGTGCTCCATACTTGCTAGCCTTGTGCCACATCTAAGCTAATGCTGTAATAAAATAAATCATTAAGCTGACCTTGTATATCAATTTACTACTGAGTAATGTTTTTATTCTTACTGGTGCTCCATACGTGGCCTTGTGCCACATTAAGCTAGTCCATAAATAAATAATCATTAAGCTACTTGTATATCAATTACTACTGAGTAATGGTTTTATATTCTTACTGGGTGCTCCATACTTGTAGCCTGCTGCCACATTCTAAGCTATGCCTATAAATAATATTATAAAGCTGACCTTGTTATATCAATTTATTACTGAGTAATGTTTTTTATTCTTACTGGTGCTCCATACTTGAGCTTGGCTGCCACATCTAAGCTATGCTTAATAAATAATCATTAAGCTGACCTTGTATATCAATTACTACTTGTAGAATGTTTTATTCTTACTGGTGCTCCATACTTGACCTCTGTGCCACATCTTAAGCTATGCCGTAATAATAATCAGTTAAGCTGACTTTATATCATCAGATTATACTGAGTAATGTTTTATTTTCTTACTGGGTGCCCATACTTGTAGCCTGTGCCCACATCCTAAGGCTAGCCTACATACATAATCATAACTGGACCTTGTATATCAATTACTTACTGAGTAATGTTTTTATGTCTTACTGGCTGCTCCATACATGTAGCCTTGCGCCACATCTAAGCTATGCTTAGATAAATAATCATAAGCTGACCTTTGTATATCAATTATACTGAGTAATGTTTTTATTTCTACTGGGTGCTCTATATTTGTAGCCTCTGTGCCACATCTTGCTATAGTAAAAATAACTGTGGGCACCTTAGTGCGGTGCACTGCTTATCAAGCTGATCTTGCATATTCATTACTACTGAGTAATCATTTTATACTTATCTGGGTGCTCCATAAAACTTTGTAGCCTTGTGCCATACGCTAAGCTATGCTTAATAAATAGCAGAGCACCTCATTGTGGTGCAGTTTATCAAGATGATCTTTGGCATATCAATTATTACTGATTAACATCATTTGATACTCACTGGTGCTCCATATTTGTAGCCTTGTGCCATACCTAAGCTATGCTATCCCCCGCCCCCCCCCCTATAAATAGCTAAGACCTCAGTGGGTTGCAATGTTTATCAAGATGATCTTGCATATTCAATTACTACTGATTAAAATGATTAGATACTCAATGAGCGACTGAAGTCTGCTCCATATTTTAGCCTTGTGCCATATCTAAGTATACTTAATAATATATACTAGGCACCTTACTGCAGCTTGCTCCAAAAAAAATAGAAAAAAATCTGAGAGGTGAGAGGGTCTTCAGAAAAATAATTCTCCCAAAAATTGATCAGCAAGGGGTTAATGTTTTTTGTGTACGTGTTCACTCCATTCTTAGAAGGCAAATAAATCTATTTTGCAAAGTAAATAAATTAAATAACAAGGAAATATAGATTCTCTATATTATCTTTTGCTTTAGCCAAATTTTGTCAATATTTTCTCACTTCACATACAAGGAATTGCTTCATGATCCATCCCACTAAATAGCTCTTTGCAAAGTCTTTTCTTCCCGATATGCCATTTTCTGGGCCGTCTTCTTAACACCATCAAAGGTCGAGAGAAACCTCTTTGCAGAAGAAGGTCATCAACCCAACAAACAACTTCCAGAGAAACTTGATTTTTTATGCTACATCATCGAGATCATTTTTGAAAGGTTAAAAAATTGATATTAGTAGCCATCAATTCATTTATTTGTTTGTAGATTGTTTTAGTATTGTAAAATGTTAAGAATCAAGGATTATGACACCCGCCTTCGCAATAAGTTTCCCAAAGCTACATCAAGTTGACAGACAAAAGCAGGCAGCTGTAACCAAATACAGGACCCGTTTACCAACTCCCATACATAGTCATTTGATGGTACATATTGCGTCAGTATCTATCAGATAGAGATTCTTCAGCTACCAACTTCAGTACCCATATGATAAAAGGGTTTGGGGCTGCCTAATTGGCAATAAGGTTGGAGAAATCATATAGGTGCTAGGGCTTGACATGGACCAGCCAGTGATTCGGAAGCAAAAGGAAACATTAAGATTACAAATATGTCATACTAAATCATATGCTTTTAGAATTACAACAGTGAACAGGATTTTCTACAACTCAATTCCGTACTAAAACTTTTTAAAAAAACGCAGGCTTGTTAAGTCAGAATCAGAAGCATTAAAGAGTCATTTGAGTCGGTTGTACGATTGATCATGTCAACCCTTGTTTGGTTATTTTATGCAGAGGGATGTTTTTGTTTGATTTGTTCTTGATGGGTATTTCCAAATTTTTTTAACACATTTTTTTCTATTAACCTATTAAGATGGGACCCCTAACAGGTACTTCCACTTCCCTAAAACCAGCAACATTTAGAAACCCAGAGAATAAATTTGCACAAAGCTATATTAATGGAACATCCCAGCTTGCTATATAAAGCACCTACCAAACTCACTCTTGGTATTCTCAGAACAGACTCAATTTGCAATACCAGCTAGAAGTAACAGTTCTGATAAACTCCCAATGTTTGTTTACTTCTCCAACCACAATGTGTCCCCCATATGATGATCTGTTGTAGCTCCATAGAAACATTATATAGTTCGATTGTGGGACAGTGTGGATGTAATAGTTTAGACGTCATAGGAAATGGACTCGTCAAACAAGTTCAAATCTGGACGAGGCTGTTTGCATTTCAAAGATAGAACTAATACCCTTTGGGAAAGGTATGCGCCCAATTACTCTACCCTCCAGTATGGATAATAGTTGGAAAAGGGACTGGCTCTTTACGCTGGGTTAGGCACCAGATCTAGGGGAAGGAACTCTGAAGAATTCAAACCCTAATAAATTCCACTTAAGAAATTTACTTGTTGTCATTCCTGAAGGGGTTGGAAAAATATGTCATATATTAGAGTTCATAGGAAAGGACTCGTCAAAACAAGTTCAAATCCTGGACGAAGGCTGTTGCATTTCAAATAGCACTATACAACTCCTCCGCAGAGCAAGGATGTTGGACAACAGGTCAATTTCTTAAGCGAGTCTCAAACAGGTTTGAATTCAGAGTTTTCCTTTCCCTAGGACCACTTGCCTATCAAGGTTAAAGAGCCCGGTCTGCCCTACTATTTATCCATCAGCTGGAGGTTAGAAGTAGAATTCATACCTTTCCAAGGGTATTAGCACGAAGTGAATGCTATTACCACATCCAGGATTTGGAAAATATGTAATATCGTTCAGCTTAGGCACAAAATCATGTTACTCAAATAATCATCTTTTCATATTAGACTTTGTAAGTGTGATATGAAATGAAACACTCAATAAAAACTATTGACAAATTAGCTTGGTATAACAGGTGTGTGTGGCGGGGGGATAAAAAAAATCAATAAACTTCTGTGTCTACTTATGAATTGAACGAATCAATAAGTTTGTACTTATATTTGTGGAACAGCACGATTATACAGTCCTTGATTAATGATTTCGATCCAAAAGTTGACTTTTTTCTCCCTCTTTCTCTTTTCAATAAGAGTTCACATTCTCAAACAAACTTCATTTAATTCTGAATGGGAATTATTTTCTTAAATGAAAACTCCAAGAAAAAAAAAAAAAAAAAAAAAAAAAAAAAAAATCAATTCTTCACAGTAATCAGGTCATCGAGAGAAAGAAGGTTAAGAGCGACATACACACATACAAAAAGGACGGTTCACATTACACCAGTGTTAGGCTGACCAGGGAAAATTAGATTCATCAGCTTTGTACGACACTAGATTGCTGACAGAGGATCTGAAAAAATTCATTATCAAAGTAATCAAGTAAGGGTTAAGAGTGCGGCGCGCGCTGCACACAACACCATACACAATCACCAAAAAAGTAGGTCAGCAAAAATTATTATTCATTCAGCTCTGTACAGTCACTGGATGCTGACTAGAGACTCAAAAAAAAAATCAATCTTCACAGCTAATCAGTCATCGAACAAGAAATGTAAGAGCGCACATACCACACATACAAAAAGGTCATATACACCAGTGTTGCTGACATGAAAATAGATCATCAGCTTCTGTACGGACATGGATCCTAATAGGGACTCAAGAAAAAACAAAATTCATTCTTCACAGTAATTCAGGTCATCGAGTGGAGAAGCTTAAGAGCTGCCACTACACCACACACACTACACACCTACAAAGGAGGCCATACCAGTTGATGGCTGACCAGTTAAAAATAGATTCATCAGCTCTGTACAGAACAATAGATGCGACTAGAGGACTCCTGAAAAAATCAATTATTCAAGTAATCAGTAAGGAGGTTGAGAGTGTGTGTGCGCAGCAGCACACACACACAATCACAAAAAGTAGGCAGCAAAATCAGCAAAAAATTATATTCTCAGCTCTGTACAGTCACTCGATGCTGACTTAGAGGACTCAGAAAAAAAAATCAATTCTTCACATTAATCAGGTATCGAGTCAAGAAGGTTAAGAGCACACATACAAAGGAGGTCACATTACACCAGTGTTGGCCTGACCAGTTGAAAATTAGATTTCATCAGCTCTTGTACAGACACTGGATGCCGACTAGAGGAGTCCATAAAAAAAAAACAATTATTCAAAGTTATCAAGTAGGAGGTTAAGAGTGCGTGTGCATGCACACAGCACGCAACAATCACAAAAAGTAGGTCACATACACCAGGTGTTTGGCAGATCAGCAAAGAATTAATTCATCAGCTCTGTACTCCTAGATGACGCGACTAGAGGACTCAAGACAAAAATCAATTCTTACAGCGATCAAGGTGATCAAGTAAAAAAGTTAAGTTGACACACAAAAAAGGAGGTTCACATACATCAGTGCATGGCTGATCCAGCAGAAAACTACATTCATCAGCTCTGTACGGACATAGATGCAACAGAGGACTCTCAAAGATTAAAAACAATTCTTTAAAGTAATTTCAGGTATTCAGTGATGACTTGAATAAGAAGAATGTATCAAGCACCTGATGTCAATTCTTGAAGATAACTTTTGAAGCACCATTTTAAAGGAAGGAGGGATGCTGAATTTAGGTGGTGAAGTCCAAATGGAAAATTACTTATGAAAATGTAGGTTTTAAAAAAACATTTCTATTCATATATATATGGCTGAACATTCTGACAAATGTATAGAGACACACACACACTTTTTCAAGTAAGTAACTATAGTATTACCTACATAATAAAACTTAGATAATTATGTTGAAAATAAGAAAAGGAAGAAAATGTTGAGATAAAAATTATTTTTGGATTTGCCCGCACGTGTTTCAACCAAGATTGCTCGCATGTATATTGTATTCTATTTATTATTATTTAAAATACAAAATAAATAATATATGAATAGAAAAATATAAATGTATTAAGTTATAAAAAGCAGTCATCATCAAGGCAAGATATTTGATACTTCATATATGTATACATTTAATTAGCCACCTCATTCTGTCAATAAGGTTTAGTATTATTTTGACAACTATGAAAGTCACTTCTTGATATTCAATATGTTTTTATAGAAAAAAATGTACAATGCATTCATTTGATAAAATGATTATGCATAAGCATACTTATACAAAAATGGCACTATTCTGTCAGTAACAACTAATGAATTCCTGACCACTGACTCTAATACCTACTCTTAATTTGCAATGAATTTCATTAATAAAGGATTTACCTTTCTACATTAAAATATCCTATTTTGTCAGTAACACTTATATGAATTCAACCAAGACAATCCTTGTCTTCAATTTGAAATTTCCATGGGTAAAGTCTTTACCTATTCTACATATAAACTCCTATTCTGTCAGTAACACTTGCATGAATGTCCTGGCACTGACATCCTTTACTTCCTAATTGCAGGATATTTCTATAGTAAAGGTTTACCATTCTACATTTATAATACTCTATTCTATTAGTAATGCCGGGTTTAGCTCAGTTGGTCAGAGCAGTTCGGCTAGAACCACAAAGGTTTCTAGTTCGATTACCCGCCCTGTCAACTCAGCATAGAGTAGCACTAGGGACTGTGCCGGTCAAGTTAAGGAGCTGGTGAAAGGTGTGGTGCTCACCTTTAGACGCAAAAATATCTCCTTTGGTCTAGGCTATTGTAGATACTGATAACTGACTGACTTCAATATGTAGTTGAAATGGGGATAGACTCCTTTCGCTTGCAGGGCTGATACAGACATAGCCGCCCCGACGACTTTAACTTTACTTATTAGTTAATGCATGCATTAATTGCTGACCCCCCGACAATCCATTTTCTTCGATTTAAAAAAAAAAAATCCTTGGATAGTAAAAATATTTACCAATGCTTTAAACATATACATTAATAGCACTATTCTGTCATAGTGACATTTCATTATAACGAATTCTATTTTTGTATAATATTTAGATGAAAATCAGATTGGCAAAGAAGGGAGAAAAGAAATATGCATGAAATAAAGGGATAGCTGCATAATTGGCCTACATTACAAAAATATTGTAAAACTTTTTCACTTAACCATAATAATTATATATTAATCATTAAAATATTCTTATGCTACCAAAATATCAAACTTTGACCACTCTAAATAAAGATATAAGATATATTAAATATCATCATTTACTTAAATATTGCAACGCTTTTTGCTCACTCTCATAAGATAATATAAGATATTAAGATATTCATCATGTTACTAAAATATTTGCAAAACTTTTGAATCACTCTAATAAATGATATAAGTTATTAAGATATCATCATATTACTAAAATATTGCAACGCTATTTGAACCACTCTAATAATGAATATAAAAAGAGTGATTATTTAAGATCATCTGTACTAAAATATTGCAAAACTTTACTCAACCTTTAAAACTACTTCAGCTTCGTTATAAGACTTCTTTTAATTTCTTACAATAGTGAAGAATTCTTTTGAATTGCAGACTATTTGGTTAATATTTTAGAATCGTTCTATATATTTTTTAATTTTTTTATTGTTAATTAAAATTTAAAGGAGTTCCAATTTTCTGTTGAGTGAAGTGTTTATCTGAAACATCAAAGAATTAAAATGTTAAAGGTTATTTATTAATTGAAGTCAAAAAAAAAAAAATTTAAAAAAAAGTTATCTTCTCATTTTTTTTTTTTTTTTGCACAGCTCTTCATTTTTTTATTTTTTTCAAATGTTTTGTTTTATTCATAAACTGATTCTGATGGGATAATTCATTCTTCATGAATCGAGAGAAAACATTTAATTTACGAAAGGGTTAGTTTAAACATCACTACAAAATTTCTAATCAAATGAGAAACAATGAACAACCATTTTATGTGTGAATTTTTTCAGATGAGAATAATCATTATATTACACTGATGTACACAGATTAACATAATCGTGTACATAATATATATATATATGCTGATAAATACGCGTCATGCATCCCTGACATACAAAATCTAAAAAACGCAGTTAAATCAATATCATGTGTCACAGTGTTTTTTCTTTTTTTTCTTCCCCACTATTTCAAGTAACTGTAAACATTTAATAGTTTCTTTAGAAATGAATTTCACAGATAGGTACAGTAGGATTAGAATGGCTTTAGTGGAACCTATAATTTCCCTCTGCATTCATCATTGCTCCATTACATTCACTGACCCGGGTTTGGTAGTACCTGTTAGATACCATCTTAGGTGTAATAGATAAAAAATTAGTTTAAATGTGTTTAAAAAAATGAATAACCCAAAGAATGAATAAAACAAAACATCATTAGGCATAATACCCAACAAGGGTTGACATGCCATGAAATCCAACAAGATGAGAACTGATTAACAACACAGTAGAACATAACTACAGTTTCGGTTTAAATCGACAATAACGGACCTAATTCCACCATGTAGTTTCACCATGCCGAAAAAAAAATAAATAAATAAAAATCAGGGAATTAACTGAATTTAATGAAATTTTCAGTGTTGATTATAGAATAAAAATATTAATGCACCAGTTTATTTTCTTTAAAACTTTACATTTTTCAGAGTAATTGATACACAATATCTTTGAGAATCTGTGTTCGCCTCAAAAATACGTAGGTTCAAATTAACTGACCTGAAAAAAGTTCAATTTTAACCCAATATTCCTCTACAGATGTTCTACTCTAAGAATATCTACTTCTCTATTATTGAATAGTAAGATGTTAATAAATATAACCCAACAAGGGTTGACGCATAAAATCCAACTAGATTGAGAACTGTCTACAAACACAGTAGATGACCAACTACAATATTCCCTCCTATAGTAGTGTCACCTCTTAAGATGCCTCTTACCTAATGTATTCTGACTATGTAGATTTCTAATAGGTTTTTCCCAACTAGGCATGATAATCAATTTTTTCCTTTCATATAGTATTATTCATTGTCTTGGGCTTTCTTTTAATTATTTATTTTCCTTTCTGTTTTTTTTCTTTCTTTTTTTAATGTAAAAACAAGTTTCAAGTATAAACAGTCTGGCTGTTTTGATAGAAGTATGGTTCATAGATGGCACTGAGAATAATTACAAACCGCTACACCACTGCCCCCACCCCTGCCAACTAACCATTATTCACGTCACAATAAATCCTGCCAACAGTTGAAAAAGTGTGAACAAGATAAGATAAGGGAGAGAAGGATCAATTAAAAAAGAAAAAGAAAAAAGGACGGGGGGGGGGGAGAAACATTTTAATCAAGATACATGTTAGTGCAATCATTTAGTGAGATTTTTATTTCTTATTTACAATTGCATTACTGGAGGCCCTCCTTGTGTAAATGTATATCCGTCATAGAAAATGGATAAAAGCAGTTTCACATAGCACTAATAATACCCTGCGTAATGCTGATATCTTTTTAAATTTTAGTGCATCCTGAGATGCAAATTTGCTTTTGAATGAGTTCCCGATAGAAAATTAATGGGTCCCAACTGAAGTTTTTTAATAAATTGTAGGGTTATTTTATGATCTGGGGAACAACTAAAGCCATCTAACTTCCTTACCTTGTAACCTCATCCTTTGTATTCAATTTCTTAATGAAAACTATTGAATATGTTTACAGTTAGTCTTGAAAATGATGAGGGAAAGAAAAAAGAAATCACTGGGCGCTTGGAAATATGATTTTTACTGCGTCCTTTTAGATTTTTTGTGAGTCTAGGGCAAGGACGTGTCACCATCAGTCTCTTCGCCGCTTTTGAAAAGTATTAGCTTTCTCTTCCAGCATGGAATAATTAGCTAGGCAGGTGGGTCTCTTCGCCCTTTTGTTGAATGTTATAGCTCTTCTCCTCCAGTTGGATTAAATAAATAGGGCAGAAGTGGGCTCTCTTTAACCTGTAATGGCACACACGTCTAGGAAATTGTTGGTGATTTTAACAGTATATCAAACCTCAGGTTATTTAGCTGAACACTTTGTTTTATTTATTCTTGTTGGGTACTTCAAATTGTTTTTAACTTAATTCCTTTTTTAACTCTCAAATCCTATACCATTCATTCCACCTGGCCGGAAGTCTCATTGTTTTACTAATCCACCCCAAATGATAGCCTTTGGTTAAATGTTATATTAAACAATTTAGAAGTCTTGATTTAAGGGAAATAATAGGTAACTTTAGATGCAAAGCGTTCATTTTTAGCAAATTTTTTATATATCCTTATAGCGAATGCTCTGGACTTAGAAATTCTCAACAGGGATGTATAAGGAGTTAAACACATTTTTAAAACTATTTTGAATCTATTTAACCCATAGATGGACCCTAACAGTAGCTATTGTCAGTATCAGTCAGACAGAAAGGGACTTACCTTTTCACTAGCACGGACCAGGAGATTGTTTTGTGTCGGAGATGGAGTGCCACACCTACCATCAGTTCTCGCTAATCAGACATGGAGTAGACAGCTTGGATCTGTGTGGTAAAGTAGGATTCTGATGGTAGTTGTGTGGCACCCATCTCCACACAAAAACAATCTCCCTGGTCTCGTGCTAGTGAAAAGGTAAAGCCCTTTCTGTCTGACTATACTGGCAATAGGCTACTGTTAGGGTCCAATCATGGTAAATAGATTAAAAAATAGTTTTTAAAAATGTGTTTAACTTCTTAAATTACCTTGTTGAGAATTTTCTAAGTCCAGAGCAATTCCTATAAGGATAATAAAAAATTGGCTAAAAATGACCTTTGCATCTAAAAGTAACTAATTATTTCCCTTAATCAAGACTTTCTAAATATGTGTAATAATAACATTTAAACAAAAAAGGCTATTCATTTTGGGGGATTAGTAAAACAAATTGAGACTTCCGGCCAGGGGAATTGAGATGGATAGACTTTTGAGAGTTAAAAAGAAATTAATGTTAAAAAACAATTTGAATACCCAACAAAGAATAAATAAAACAAAATGTGTTCATGTCTAAAAATAACCTGAGGGTTTGATTCACTGTTAAAATCCAAACCCCAACCAGAATTTCCTTAGACCGGGTGCTTTTCCATCCAAGGCTTTTAAAGAGCCCCACTTCCTTGCTCCTATTATTTATCCATAGCTGAAGGAGAAGAGCAATACTTCTTCACAAGGCGCGAAGAGCTCCCACTCTGCCCTACTATTTTAGTGCTCGCACTAGCTGGCACAGGAGAATAAGCTAAAGTTTTCACAAGGCTCGAGATGCGATATAGTACACGTCCTGTTGTCCCTGACTCACAAAAATCTAAAAGGACGCAGTAAAAATCATATCTCCAAGCGTCCCAAGTGGTTCGTTTCTTTTCTCTCCTTCCTCTTCATTTTCAAAGCTAACTGTAAACATATTAATAGTTTCTTAGAATGAATTAACAGAGAGGTTACAATGTAGGAGTAGATGGCTTAGTTGTTTCCCAGATTCTAAAAATAAAAACCCTACAATTTATTAAAAACTTCAGTTGGGACCATTAATTTTCACAGGGCTCATTCAAAGCAAATAATTTGCATCTCAGGATGCACTAAATTTAAAAGATATCAGCATTACTGCAAGGGTATTATTAGTTGCTATGTTGAACCTGCCTTAGTCCATTTTCTATGACGATAAACTCATTACACAAGGGGGCTCCAGTATGCAATTGTAAGAAATAAGATAAATCTCACTAAATGATTGCACTAACATGTTATCTTGATTAAAATGGTTCTCCCCCCCCCCCCCCCGTCACTTTTTTCTTTTTTTTTTTTTTTATTGATTTTTCCCCCTTCCCTTTATCATTGTTCACACTTTCAACTGTGGCCAGTGTTTATTGGTGACGGTGTGAAAATGCGGTATGTTGGCAGGGTGGGGGCAGTTGGTTGTAGCAGGTTTGAATTATTCTTCTTATGCCATACTATGAACGCATTACTCTATCAAAACAGGCCAACTGTTGTATACTTGAACGTGTTTAACCATTAAAAATAAAAAAATATAGAAAAAAAAAGAAAAATAATAAATAATTAAAAGAAGGCCAAGACAATGAATAATCACTTATGAAGGAAAAATGATTATCATCGCCTGAGTTGGTGAAAAAACCTATTAAATCTTACGATAGTCAGAATCATAGGTAACGAGGACATCTTAGAGGTAGACACTATATGGAGGAATATTGTAGTTGGGTCTTATCTACTGTTGTTGTTAGACAGTTCTCAATCTTAGTTGGATTGTATGGCTTCAAACTTGTTGGAGTTATCTATTTATAACATCTTACAAATTCAAAATGTTAGAGAGGTAAGATGATATCCTTAGAGGTAGACATACTGTAGGAGGAATATTGGGGTTAAATTGAACTTTTTCAGGTTCAGTTAATTTGAACCACTATTTTTGAGGCGTAACACAGATTCTCAAAGATATGGATTCAAATTAACTACCTGAAAAATGTAAAGTTTTAAGAAAATAACTGGTGCATTATATTTTTATTCTATATCAACACTGAAATTTCATTAACAGTAATTCCGCTTGATTTTTTATTTATTTTATTTTTTTCGGAGTCGGTGGGCATACAATGTGGAAGTTTAGGTCCGTTATGTTCGATTTAAACGAATTACTGTAGTTATGTCTTACTGTGTTGCTAGACAGCTTCATCAATCTGGTTGGATTTTATGCATGTCAACCCTTTGTCTCGCGCGCTCTCTTATGCCTAAGATGTTTGTTTATCATTCTTTTTGGTATTCATTTTTTTAACAACACATTTTTAAACTAATTTTTTTAATCATCATAAACCCATAGATGGTACTAACAGGTAACTTACCCACTCCGGGTCAGAGTGAATGTAGGAAGCAATTGATGATTGCAGAGGAAATTTATAGGTTTCCAAACTAAAGCCCATCTAACTCCTACCTAGTAACCTATCTGGTGTTAACTTCATTCTAAGACTATTGGAATGGTTTACAGTTAGCTTGAATATGAGGAAGAAAAAAGAAAAACACTGGGACACACACCAGATATGATTTTACTGCGTTTTTAAGTGTGTGTGTTTATAGTCAGGGTATGCATGACGCGTTATCATTCAGCATATTATATATAGTATATATTGCTAACACAAAGAAATTATGTTAATCTGTTGTTGCGAATACATCAGTGTATAATAATTGAATTATTTTCCTTTCCATCTTTGGAAAATCCACACAAAAAGGTGTTTCATTGTTTCTCGAGTTGATTATAATTTGTAGTGTAGTTAATATACTAACCCTTGTCGTAAATTAATGTTTTTCTCTCGATTCATGAAGAATGAATTATCTCCATTAGGAATCAGTTTATGAATAAAACAAAACACTTTGAACAAAATAAGAAAAATGAAGAGCTGTACAAAAAAAAAAAAAATTGAGAGATAATCTTTTTTTAATTTTTTTTTTCATATGACTTCATTAATTAGAAACCTATTTAACTTTATATTCTGATCTTAGATACAACATTCAACTCAACAGAAAATGTGGAACTCTTTAATTTTAATATAAGACAATAAAAAAAAAAAATTAAAAATAGTATTAGAACGAATTCTAACAATATAACCAAATAGTTCTGCATCAAAGAATTCTTTCATATTTTTAAGAAATTTAAAAATTTGATGTCTTATAAACGAAGCTGAGTAAATTAAAAAAGGGTTGAGTCAAAAGTTTGCCAATATTTTAGTAACATGATGATACTTAATACTCTTAATCATTCATTAGAGTGAGTCAAAAGCCAGTTGCAATATTTTAGTAATTAGTTGATATCTTAACTATAATCTTTATCATTTTATTAGAGTTATCAAAAGTTATTGTCAATATTTTTAGTAACATGAGTGATATCTTATATCTTATATTATTTATTAGAGTGAGTCAAAAGCGTTGCAATATTTTAGTAATATGTCATGATTATCTTAATAATCTTATATCATTTATTAGAGTGAGTCAAAAGTTTTTGCAAGTATTTTGGTAGCATAAGAATATTTTTAAGATTTTATATATTAATTTATTATGGTAAGTTGCAAAAGTTTTTACAATATTTTTGTAATGTCAGGCCCAATTATGCAGCTATCTTTATTTCAGTGCATTGTTCTCCCTCGTTCTTTGCCAATCTGATTTTATCTAAATTATTATACAAAAATAGATTAGTTATAATGCAAATGTCACTGACAGAATAGTGCTATTAATGTATAAGTGTTAAAGCATTGTAAATATTTTTACTATCAAAAGATTTTTTTTTTTAAAATCGGAAGAAAATGATTGTCGGGGGTCAGCAATAATGCATGCATTACTAATAAGTAAAGTTAAGTGTCGGGGCGGCTAATTCGGTATCAGCCCGTGCAGCGAAGGAGTCTATCCCCATTTCACTAGCATATTGAAGGTCAGTTCAGTTCATCAGTATTCTACATAGCACTAGACCAGGAGATTATTTTTGCGTCTAATGTGGAGCACCACACTTTTCACAGCTCCTACTTTACCGCACAGATCCCTATGCTACTCATTTATGCTGAGGTTTGACGGAGGGCGGGTATCGAACTAGGAACCTTGTGGTTCTACCGAACGCGTCCTCACCAACTGAGGCTAACCCGCCATTACTAATAGATAGGAGTATGTAATATGTAGATATGGTAAACCTTACTATAGAAATATCTGGCAAATTAGAAGTAAAGGTATTGTCGTGGCCAGGAATTCATGCGAAAAGTGTTTACTGACAAGAATAGTATATATGTAGAATTAGGTAAACTTTACCATGGAAATTGTCAAATTAAGAACAAGATTGTTGTGGTCATTGAATTCATATAAGTTTACTGACAATAGGAGTAGTTTATGAGAAATAGGTAAACTTTACTATAGAAAATACATTGCAAATTAGGAGTAAGGTATTGTCATTGGTCAGGAATTCATTCAGTTGTTCTGACAGGAATGTGCCATTTATGTATAAGTAGCTTATTGCAAATCATTGTACAAATGAATGCAGTTGTACATTTTTTTTCTATAAAAAACTATGAATATCAAGAAGTGACTTTCAGTGTCAAATAATTACAAACCTTAGAAGAATGAGGAGTAGCTATTAAATGTTAATTTTATATGAATATCAAATATCTTGCCTTGATGATGACGCTTTTTAGTATACTTTATAAACATTTTATATTTTTTCTATCATTTATTTTTTATTTGTATTTAAAATAATAATAAATAGGAATACCAATTATTGTACAGACAACTCTGGTTAACACGTGCGGCATATACTCCACAAATAATTTTTATTCCATTTCAACATTTCTTCCTTTACTTATTTTTTCAAAATAATTATATAAGTGTTTTAATTTATTTGTAGGTAATAACTATAGTACTACTTGAAAAGTGTGTTGTGTTGTCTTCTTAACAATTGTCAGAAATGTATCAGCATATAATATGAATAAAAGAAATCGTTTTTTAAAAGTCTACCATTTTTCAAAGTATTCCATTTGGAACTTCACACATCTAATTTCCAGCAATCGCCTCCCTTCTTTTTAAAAATTGGTCTTTCAAAGTTTATCTTCAAGATATGACATCAGGCCTTGATACATTCTTCTTATTCATGTCATCACTGAATACCTGATTACTGTTAAAGAAGTGCAATTTTTACTTGGAGCGTCCTCTGTTTGGAATCTAGTGTTCGTACAGAGCTGATGAATGTAGTTTTCTGGCTTGATCAGCCAGCACGTGCATGTATGTGACCTCCCTTTTTGCTGTGTGCACTTAACTTTTTTCACTTGATCACCTTGATCGCTGTAAAGAAATTGATTTTTGGCTTCGACTCTCTAGGTCGGCATCCAGTGACTGTACAGAGCTGTGAATATAATCTGCTGATCTGCAACACTTGTGTTATGTGACCTACTTTGTGATTGTTGCGTGTGGTGCATGCACTACGCACTCTTAACCTCCTTACTTGATAACTTGAATAATTTGATTTCTTTTTTTAGGACTCCTCTAGGTCGGCAAATCAGTGTCTGTACGCTCAGAGCTGAGAAGTGGTATTTTACCTGGTCAGCCAACACTTGTATGTGACCTCCTTTTGTATGTGTGCTCTTAACCTTCTTCACTCGATGACCTGATTACTGTGAAGAATTGATTTTTTTTCTTGAGTCCTCTAGTCAGCATCCAGTGACTGTACAGAGCTGATGAATATAATTTTTTGCTGATTTTTTGCTGACCTACTTTCTGTGATTGTGTGTGTGTGCATGCGTGTGCACACACACTCTTAACCTCCTTACTTGATTACTTTGAATAATTGATTTTTTCAGGAGTCCTCTAGTCGGCATCCAGTGTCCGTACAGAGCTGATTAATCTAATTTTCACTGGTCAGACAACACTGGTGTATGTGACCTCCTTTTGTATGTGTGTATGTGCGCTCTTAACTTTCTTCACTTGATGACCTGATTACTTTGAATAATTGATTTTTTCAGGAGTCCTCTAGTTGGCATCTATTGTCTGTACAGAGCTGATGAATCTAATTTTCACTGGTCAGCCATCACTGGTGTATGTGACCTCCTTTTGTATGTGTGTGTGTATATGTGCACTCTTAACCTTCTTCACTCGATGACCTGATTACTGTGAAGAATTGATTTTTTTCTTGAGTCCTCTAGTAGGCATCCAGTGTCCATACAGAGCTGATGAATCTAATTTTCACTGGTCAGCCAACACTGGTGTATGTGACCTCCTTTTGTATGTGTGCATGTGCGCTCTTAACCTTCTTCTCTCGATGACCTGATTACTGTGAAGAATTGATTTTTTTTTTTTTTTTTTTTTTTTCTTGAGTTTTGCATTTAAGAAATAATCAGCTATATCAGAATTAAATGAAAGTTTGTTTGAGAATGTGGAACTCTTTAATTGAAAAAGAGAAGGAGGAAAAAAAAGTCAACTTTTGATTGAAATCATTTAATCAAGGATCTGTAAAATCTGTGCTGTTCCACAATATAAGTATCAACTTATTGATTCTTTCAATTCATAAAGAGACACAGAAGGTTTATTGATTTTTTTATCCCCCCCCCCCACACACACACCTGTTTACCAAGCATTTGTCATAGTTTTTATTGAAGTGTTCATTCATATCACACTACAAGTCTAAATGAATAAGATGATCTATTTTGAGTAACATTGATTTGTGCCAAGCTGAACGATATACATATTTTCCAAATCCTGGATGTGGTAATAGCATTTCACTTCGTGCTAATACCCTTGGGAAAGGTATGAATTCTACTCTCCCTCCAGCTATGGATAAATAGTAGGGCAGACCGGGCTCTTTAACCTTGATTAGGCAAGTGGTCTAGGAGAAGGAAAACTCTGAATTCAAACCTGTTGAACTCCGCTTAAGAAATTGACCTTGTGTCACATCCTGCTCGTGCGGAGGAGTTGGTATTAGTGCTATTTGAAATGCAAACAGCCTCGTCCAGGATTTGAACTTGTGTTGACGAGTCCATTTCCTATGACTCTAATATACATATTTTCCCAACCCCTCAGGATATGACACAAGGTAAATTTCTTAAGTGGAATTTATTAGGTTTGAATTCAGAGTTTTCCTTCTCCTAGACTGGTTGCCTAACCCAGGTTAAAGAGCCCAGTCTTCCCAACTATTTATCCATAGCTGGAGGAGAGTAATTGGGCGCATACCTTTCCCAAGGGTATTAGTTCTATTTGAAATGCAAACAGCCTCGTCCAGGATTTGAACTTGTGTTGACGAGTCCATTTCCTATGACTCTAACTATTACACAACACTGTCCCACAATCTGAACTATATAAGTTTCTATGAGCTACAAAGATCATCATATGGGGACACATTGTGGTTGGGAGAAGTAAACAAACATTGAGAAGTTATCAGAACTGTACTCAGTGTATTGCAAGTTGAGTCTGTTCTGAGAATACCAGAGTGAGTTGGTAGGTGCTTTATATAGCAAGCTGGGATGTTCCATTATATAGCTTGTGCAAATTTATTCTCTGGGTTCTAATTGGTTGCTGGTTTTAGGGAGTGGAAGTACCTGTTAGGGTCCCATGTATAGGTTGAATAGAAAAAAATGTGTTTACAAAAAATATTGAATACCCATCAAGAACAAATCAAACAAAACATCCTCTGCATAAAATAACCCAACAAGGGTTGACATGCCATACAATCGTACCAACCGACTCAAATGACTCTTAATTGCTTCTGATTCTGACTTAACAAGCCTGAGTTTTTTAAAAAGTTTTAAGTACGGGAATGAGTTGTAGAAAATCCTGTCCACTGGTTGTAATTCTAAAAGCATATGATTTAGATATGACATATTTGTATTCTTTTAATGTTTCCTTTTGCTCCGATCACTCGGCTGGTCATGTCAAGCCCTAGCACCTATATGATTTCTCCAACCTTATTGCCATTATGGCAAGCCCCAACCCTTTTTATCATATGGGTACTAGAAGGTGGTAGCTGAGAATCTCTATCTGATAGATACTACGACCAATATGTACCCATCAAATGACTATGTTATGGGAGTTGGTAAAGGGTCTGTATTTGGTTACAGCCTGCCTGCTTTTGTCTGCCAACTTGATTCTAGCTTGGAACTTCTTTGCAAAGGCGAGTGTCGTATCTTGATTCTACATTTGACAATACTAAAACAATCTACAAACAAATAAAATGATGATGGCTACTTATCAATTTTTAACCTTTCAAAAATGATCTCGATGATGTTAGCAATAAAGATCAAGTTTCTCTGGAAGTTGTTTGTTGGGTTGATGACCTTTTCTGCAAAGAGGTTTCTCTCGGCGCCTTTGATGGTGTTAAGAAGACGGCCAGAAAATGGCATATCGGGAAGAAAGACTTTTTGCAAAGAGCTATTTAGTCGGAGATGGATCATGAAGCATTCATTGTAATGTGAAGTGGAGAAATATTGACAAATCTTGGCTAAAGCAAAGATAATATAGAAATCTATATTTCCTTGTTATTTATTTATTTATTTGCAAAATAATTTATTTGCCTTCTAAGATGGAGTGAACACGTACACAAAAAACCATTAACCCCTTGCCTGATCAATTTTGGGAATTATTTTTCTGAGACCCTTCTCACTCTCAGATTTTTTTCTATTTTATTTTGGAGTAAGGTGCCCTAAGTTATTTATTAAGTATAGCTTAGATATGGCACAAGGCTACAAATATGGAGCACCCAGTGAGTATCAAATATGTTACTCAGTAGTAATTGATATGCAAGATCAGCTTGATAAACATTACACCACAGTGAGGTGCTCTAGCTATTTATTAAGCATAGCTTAGGTATGGCACAAGGCTACAAGTATGGAGCACCCAGATAAGATAAAATGCATTACTCAGTAGTAATTGATATGCAAGATCAGCTTGATAAGCAGTGCACCGCACTAAGGTGCCCTAAGTTATTTATTCACCATAGCATAGATGTGGCACAAGGCTACAAATATAGAGCACCCAGTAAGAATAAAAACATTACTCAGTAGTAATTGATATACAAGGTCAGCTTAATGATTATTTATTAAGCATAGCTTAGATGTGGCACAAGGCTACAAGTATGGAGCACCCAGTAAGAATAAAAACATTACTCAGTAATAATTGATATACAAGGTCAGCTTAATAATTATTTATTAGGCATAGCTTAGATGTGGCACAAGGCTACAAGTATGGAGCACCCAGTAAGAATAAAAACATTACTCAGTAGTAATTGATATACAAGGTCAGCTTGATAATTATTTATTAAGCATAGCTTAGATGTGGCACAAGGTCAGCTTGATAATTATTAGGCATAGCTTAGATGTGGCACAAGGCTACAAGTATGGAGCACCCAGTAAGGATCAAATGCATTATTCAGTAGTAATCAATATGCAAGATCAGCTTGATAATCAATACAACACAATAAATTACCCACATTCTAAATAACTGTTATTCCATTTCACCCCTAAGACATTTGGGAAGATATACTTTTTTCTTTCTTTTTTTATGTCTGGTGTGAGTGTTAAAAATGAAATAGCCAACCGTTTTTGCATACTTTTGATGCCGACTCCTCTATTTTGGCGTCTCTAACTCCTCTTTATGTAATTGATTGTAGCATACAAATGAATATAAAACCATGATTTTTAATAATCTATTTATGAGAAGTGTGCACTGTATAACTTTACAGACTAAAAAAGGGCCATATAGAGTGTAAATTTACCAACTCCAACCCCTAGTACCTATATGATTGTCCCAACCCTATTGCCCTTATGGCAAGCCCCAACCCTTCTTATCAATTATGTGCTACAAAGCAGTGATTGAGGGTCTTAATGTTCTGGGTATGGCATTAAACTCTATCTGATAGTGAAGTTCCAATTCTGGAACTCTAGGAAATATGGAGTACCCTTTCATCACCATTATTCCCAGGTCCACTCTGACCGGAGCGGTAGTACCTGTTAGGGTCCCATCTATAGGGTGAATAGAAAAAAATGTGTTTACAAAAAATATTGAATACCCATCAAGAACAAATCAAACAAAACATCCTCTGCATAAAATAACCAAACAAGGATTGACATGCCATAAAATCCAACCAACTGACTCCAGGGAGTGGTAGTACCTGTTAGGGTCCCATGTATAGGTTGAATAGAAAAAAATGTGTTTACAAAAAATATTGAATACCCATCAAGAACAAATCAAACAAAACATCCTCTGCATAAAATAACCCAACAAGGGTTGACATACCATACAATCCTACCAACTGACTCAAATGACTCTTAATTGCTTCTGACTCTGACTTAACAAGCCTGTGTTTTTTTTTTAAGTTTTAAGTACGGGAATGAGTTGTAGAAAATCCTGTGCACTGGTTGTAATTCTAAAAGCATGTGATTTAGATATGACATATTTGTATTCTTTTAATGTTTCCTCTTTGCACCGATCACTCGGCTGGTCATGTCAAGCCCTAGCACCTATATGATTGCTCCAACCTTATTGCCATTATGCCAAGCTCCAACCCTTTTTATCATATGGGTACTAGTAGGTGGTAGCTGAGGATCTCTATCTGATGGTGAAGTTCCAGTTCTTGGGGTTTGGGGTTTGTGGAGCACCTCTTCATCAAAATTACTCCCTGGTCCACTCTGACCTAAAGTGGTAGTACCTATTAGGGTCCCATCTATGGGTTAAAAAAAAATGTGTTTATAAAAAAAAAAAAGTTAGTATCCATTAAAAATGAATTTATTTCAAAACTTTGTTGGCATTAAATAACCCACTGAGGTTGATATGCCTTAAAACAAACCAAAACCCTATGCACAACTCTTTGCCTTGTCTTTGAGAAGTGGACTTTGTATTGATCACAGAACTTGAGAGTAACCAGAATTCTTGCATTCCATCTTCCATCTGTCATGGCAGCAACCAAAAATCTATTGACTGGATCCACCATGATGATTTATTTCTAAGAGCTGCCATATTGAATGGTGTTAGCTTCATGTCTGGCACCAAACTGTTTTTTTTTCCAAGATTCTTATGATTAATCTCTTAGGATTTCAGATGTTAAGGATTTTGTGCGTAGACAAAAGTACGCTAGTTGGAAATGCACTCCAAGAAGTCAATGAAACAAAATGTTTCAAACTAGTTCCTTGTACGTATTTATCCAACCACTCCAACACTGGCAGGATTTTTAAGCAGAGTAAAGCTGGTTTGAATACAGAGCTTTCCTTCTCCTAGACTGGTTGCCTAAGGCAATAGAATCACATCAGCCCTATTATTTGCCTATGTTTTTGTTGTATGTATTCACTCAAACTCTTTATCACAAGGTCAATTTTTAAGCAGAGTAAAGCTGGTTTGAATTCAGAATTTTCCTTCTCCTAGACTAGCTGCCTAACTAAGAACCACATCTGCCCTACTATTTACCTATCTTTTTGTTGCATATATTTACCTGACCCCTCTGCCAGGAGCAGGATGTGACACAAGATCTGGTTTTAAGCAGAGTAAAGCTGGTTTGAATTCAGAGTTTTCCTTACCCTATACTGTTTGGCTAAATAACCCAATCTTCCCTACTATTTATCTATAGCCAGAGGGAGAATAGATATTCATGCCTTCCTCAAGGTTTTTATGTATACACAAAAGTACAGTCGGTGTAAATATACTCCAAAAAGCCAATGTAACAAACCGTTTAAAATTACTTATATTTATCTCCCCCCTCCCCACCTCCAACACAGGCAGGATTTTTAAGCAGAGTAAAACTGGTTTGAATACAGTTTTCCTTTTCTTATACTGTTAGCCTAAAGAACACAGTCTTCCCTATTATTTACCCATAGCTGGAGGGAGAAGACATAGATTTATACCTTTTTAAAGGGCATTAACGTAAAAGTAAAATGCAAATGGCCTTGTCCAAGATTTGAACTCAGATCACTGATTCTATTTTGTAAGATAGTAATTATTATGCTAAGTGTGCCTCATTGCATATCTCTTATAAAAAATAAAAATATTAATAGTAATAGTATTACTATTAATAGTATTAAATGTTGTGTTATGGTTGTAGGAAATGAACTTGGCAACCCGAGTTCAAATCCTGGACAAGGATTTCACATAGTACTAATACTTTTGGGAAAGGTATGCATCCAACTATTCTCCTTCCAGCTTGATCTTTCAACCTATATGATTTTCCCAACCCTATTGCCCTTATGGCAAGCCCCCACCCCTTTTTATCATATGGGTGCTAGAAGGCGGTGGCTGCGGGTCTACATGTCCTGGGAATGACGTTAAACTCTATCTGATGGTGAGGTTCCAGTTCTGGAGGTTTGGGGAATGTGGAGCACCCCTTCATCACCATTGCTCCCTGGTCCACTCTGACCCGGAGTGGTAGTACCTGTTAGGGTCCCATCTATGGGTTAAATAGAAAGATGTATTTATAAAAAAATTGTATTATCCATTAAGAATTGATTTATTTCAAAACTTTATCGGCATTAAATGACCCACTGAGGTTGATATGCCGTAAAACAAAACAAACCAAACCATTGATCTTTCAAACAAAGGCTAAATGTCACCACAGGTTCCCTACTCTTGGACTTTTTTTTTTTTTTTTTGAGAAAGCATTGGGATATCAGGTTTTAAAGTGTAGATGTGAAATTTTAATTGATCTTTCAACGAGGCTATGGAAGGCCAAATGTGGCCTTGAGGCTACAGATTCCCTACTTTTGTACTTAATTGAATGTTTAAAGCAGAGTGACATTCTTAAAAACTAATTTACTATTTGACAAAATAGGATAGCAAATTACAAAATTATATCTTAAGGGACTGGGTTATGAGTTCCGTGAATTAAAGAATTCATTTGTCTCCTTTCAGAGAGTCAGATAATACAAGTGTATTGTTTTATGCCAAGCTGGTTGCTGCTGCTGCTGCTCTGCAATGGATATTGCATATATGCAGCAGCAGCAGCAGTAGAGAGAGAGAGTGAGAATCAAACAAACAAACAAGAAACAGATTAAGTAATTGTTTCAGTCAGTCAGGAATTTCTGTAATCGTTTTTAATACATAACGTTATTAAATTGATGGTTACCGCATTTCTTAAAACTAGCTGAAAACTTGCCCTATGGAGTAAATTTTTTTATAGTTACACATGATGACGGGTAAGTTCCCATTGAAATGGTGGTCGATGATGATGATGCAGATGCTTCTATTTTCCGAAGCATCAATATCATCATGGACCACTGTTAACTATGAAAATGCTAGTTAGAATCTTTCACTCCTTTCTAAATAGAAGCATCAATATAATCATGGATAATTGTTAACTATGAAAATGCTAATTAGAATCCTTCACTCCTTTCTAAATAGAAGCATCAATATAATCATGGATAATTGTTAACTATGAAAATGCTAATTAGAATCCTTCACTCCTTTCTAAATAGAAGCATCAATATAATCATGGATAATTGTTAACTATGAAAATGCTAATTAGAATCCTTCACTCCTTTCTAAATAGAAGCATCAATATAATCATGGATAATTGTTAACTGAAAATGCTAATTAGAATCCTTCACTCCTTTCTAAATAGAAGCATCAATATAATCATGGATAATTGTTAACTATGAAAATGCTAATTAGAATCCTTCACTCCTTTCTAAATAGAAGCATCAATATAATCATGGATAATTGTTAACTATGAAAATGCTAATTAGAATCCTTCACTCCTTTCTAAATAGAAGCATCAATATAATCATGGATAATTGTTAACTGAAAATGCTAATTAGAATCCTTCACTCCTTTCTAAATAGAAGCATCAATATAATCATGGATAATTGTTAACTATGAAAATGCTAATTAGAATCCTTCACTCCTTTCTAAATAGAAGCATCAATATAATCATGGATAATTGTTAACTGAAAATGCTAATTAGAATCCTTCACTCCTTTCTAAATAGAAGCATCAATATAATCATGGATAATTGTTAACTATGAAAATGCTAATTAGAATCCTTCACTCCTTTCTAAATAGAAGCATCAATATAATCATGGATAATTGTTAACTATGAAAATGCTAATTAGAATCCTTCACTCCTTTCTAAATAGAAGCATCAATATCATCATGGATAATGTTAACTATGAAAATGCTAATTAGAATCCTTCACTCCTTTCTAAATAGAAGCATCAATATCATCATGGACCACTGTTAACTATGAAAATGCTAATTAGAATCCTTCACTCCTTTCTAAATAGAAGCATCAATATAATCATGGATAATTGTTAACTATGAAAATGCTAATTAGAATCCTTCACTCCTTTCTAAATAGAAGCATCAATATCATCATGGACCACTGTTAACTATGAAAATGCTAATTAGAATCCTTCACTCCTTTCTAAATAGAAGCATCAATATCATCATGGACCACTGTTAACTATGAAAATGCTAATTAGAATCCTTCACTCCTTTCTAAATAGAAGCATCAATATCATCATGGACCACTGTTAACTATGAAAATGCTAATTAGAATCCTTCACTCCTTTCTAAATAGAAGCATCAATATCATCATGGACCACTGTTAACTATGAAAATGCTAATTAGAATCCTTCACTCCTTTCTAAATAGAAGCATCAATATAATCATGGATGTTAACTATGAAAATGCTAATTAGAATCCTTCACTCCTTTCTAAATAGAAGCATCAATATCATCATGGAATGCCTGAAACTAGATCCTCCAGTCTTTTTTCCAAGTTTTTTGACCGTTCCAAGTGCACCAACTACGATTGGTATCACTTTAACCCTCATATACCACAGCTTTTTCAATTCTCTGGCAAGGTCCAGGTATTTGTCCATCTTTTCGTTTTCTTTCAGCTTCATCCTGTGATCTGCTGGAACCGCAAAGTACACCAGTTGGCACGTTTATTATTATTATTATTAACTCCTTTTGAGTTTTCACATCAGCGTTAGCTAATGGTCTTTCACTAGAGTCTGAGTGACAGCAAGTCTCCTCAGGTCTCCAGGACTCTTCTGAGTATTCTGGCAGATTGCAGCAGTGCATTATTATTATTATTATTATTATTATTATTATTATTATCATATATCATCAACTTGGATAGTTGATTTCATTTGCTATTCAGATTTTGCAAAAGACAGTTTATTGGGTTTAAATATGGAAAATCTAGTGGATGGTTTCAATGTCACAATGGCTCCAATTACTTTTTTAAATGCTTTTTTCACATTTCAATTCATTTATTAGTAAAAGGATATGCAGTTGAGCAGTAAAATACATTTTTTTGTGTTTTTTGTGAACCAGGCAAGATCTTTATTTATATTTTTTTTTCCCTTTTAATTTATTTTTTCTATTTCACCTTAACGAACTTGTTGAATTTCTCACCTGGACGTTTTATCAGATTCTATAATAAAAATGAGACTGAATAAATTGATTTAGTTTTGCCAAAATGATTCTTTGAATTAATGATCTCATGCGTTGAAGTGAGTGACTTAGTACACTGTTGAATTTAATTACAACTTACTAAGCATAAGTGAATTTAGTTGGGACCCATGAATTTTTCTGGGGACTCATTCAAAGCAAATATGTGCGTCCCAGGACACACTAAATCAAAAAGCTATCAGCAACACTGATTTTCCATACAATAAATGGTAATCTGAACATTAGTTACATAAATGAGAGTAACCTCCCCTTGTTTGTTTCACTTTGAGGAAGCCTTATGTTTTGGTTGGCCATTTTCATTTCATCGTAAATCTACACTGAAAATATGAATTTGTTTGAATCAATACAACTGCATGTTTTAACACGAAAAAATATCATAAAATGCGTTCTTAATAACAATTAAGTTCATTTCACTGAATAAGTGTAAACTTTAGTGTCTAGCACTGAGTTGGGGTTTGTTTTTTTTTTCAAAGATTTTTATAATTGATTTCTAAGGTTTTCAAATGTTACGGTTTTGTGTAGAGAAAATAGTACACTGGTTGTAAATATATTTCAAGATGTTGGCCACTCTGTCAGTGGGACTTAGAATATGCTTTCTGTATTCCCCTGCAAAGGGTTATGACCCCCCCCCCCAAATAAAGGGTGTTTCTGGGTAATTCAAAAGTCAGTAATTCTAAATAACATTACTGTTATCTGTTTGGTTCATCTTATAGACCTATAATTTATTTGTCTTAATTTTTTGAGATAGTTCCCAAGTATGACAAGAAACACACCACTTTGGCCCTTACTTGGGTTAGACGAACGGTCAGAGAGGCCCTCTCTGATTAATCGGCTGGTCACATCAAGCCCTAGCACCTATATGATTGTTCCAACTCTATTGCCCTTATGTCAAGTCCCAACCCTTTTTATCAAATGTGCTAGAAGGCAGTGGCTGAGGGTCTTAATATCCTGGATATGACATTAAACTCTATCTGATGGTGAAGTTACAATTCTGGAGTTCTAGAAAATGTGGAGTGCTCTTTCATCACCATTATTCATATGTCCACTTTGACCCGGAGTGGTAGTACCTGTTAGGGTCCCATCTATGGGTTAGATAGAAAAAAATGTTAAAAAATTGAGTTTTAAAAAAAAAATTGAGTACCCATCAAGAATGAATAAAACAATGACCTCTTCACCATAAAATAACCTAACAAGGGTTAACATGCTGTAAAATTGATTCCAACCAACCAACGAATAGGATTGTATGAAAAAAAAACCTTACAAGAAACCAGAAAATATAAATATGAATGCAATTCCCTAACCTCTAGGCATATAAACCCTATGACATGCCATTAAAATCAATATTGACATATAAATATGAACATACATGTAAATATGAACAAACAAAGAATGCAATTCCCTAACCTCTAGGCATAAAATAACCCTATATGGGTTGAAATGTCATTAAAACCAATCAATTAATTAAAGCCATTGACTTAATTCAGTTGGCTAATGTTTTTCCTAGAATGTTAAGTCTTCTTAAATAACAAGAGAAAATGTGTCTATATTTCTCTTATGGTTTATTGTCCGTCATTTATTTAACCGATTATGACCCCCCCCCCTTCGCCACCATTTTGGATTTGGTTTCATTGTTTAAAGTGTTTGCTGAACAGTTTCAGCAAAATGTCAGACTCCTGATTCTCTCTTCTCAAGGGAAGAATTGTGAGCAGTTTGTTGAAATTATTTACTCTACTTGACTACAAACAATTTGAAAAAAAAAAAAGGTGAAGTGTTTATTCACCTTGTCAAGCCAGTTAGATCATTGTCAATGGCTTCAATAGGATTTTATTATCAATTTATGGCTAATCTAACTTTTCTTTTTCCTTCTTTCTTCTTTTTCTTTTTCATTCACTTATTTCTTCTTTTTCTTTCTTCCATTTTCTCTTTCTTTTTTCTTTCTTTCTTTTTCTTTCTTTTTCTTTTTCTTTTTTCTTTTTCGTTGTTTCTCTTTGTTTCTCTTTCTTCTTTCTTTATTTTTCTTTTCTTTTTCTTCTTACTTTCTCTTTCTTCTTTCTCTTTCTTTTTTCTTTCTCTTTCTTCTTTCTTTTTTCTTTCTTTTCTTTCTTTCTTTTTCTTCTTTCTTTCTTTTCTTTCTTTTTCTTTTTTCTTTCTTCCTTTCTTTTTCTTTTTTCTTTTTTCTTTCTCT
Organism: Doryteuthis pealeii; assembly: GCA_023376005.1. NCBI lineage: Eukaryota > Metazoa > Mollusca > Cephalopoda > Myopsida > Loliginidae > Doryteuthis > Doryteuthis pealeii. Next base: position 54,458,103 of record CM042163.1, read on the forward strand.
TTCTTCCTCTTTCTATTTCTTCCACTTTCCTCTTTCTTTTTTCTTTTCCTTGTCTTTTACTTTTTTCTTTTCTTCCTTCTTTCCTACTTTTTGTTTTTTTCTTTCTTTCCTTATTTATGCCTTTTTCCATCTTTTTCTTTTTTTCCTTCTTTTTCTTTAATCTTTTTCTTTCTTTTTCCCTTTTTTTTCCTCCCCACATTTAATGATTAAATGATTAAATATTGTGTGTAACATTAAGGATCAGATCAAGTTGACATAATTAAAAACCCTTCTAACTAGTCACATTGACATTGCTTCAATACAGATTACTCAGATGTTGAATTTCTAGGTTTTCAATCTACCTTCCTTTCCTCATGGAATTGGAATTGGTTTTAGAGGCAAACTTAGAATAATGGTCATCCTTGTAGGAAATGGAATCAAAGACCCAAGTTCAAATCCTGGATGAGGCTGTTTACATTTCCCTTTGTGCTAATGACTTTTGGAAAGGCATGAATCCATCTGTTCTCCCCCGACTCCCAGCTATGGGTAAATAGTAGGACAGCCTAGGTTCTGTAGTCTTATTCAGGCAACCAGTCAAGGAGAAGAAAAAAAATTCTGAATTCAAACCAGCTGTACTCTGCTTAAAAGTTAACCTTCTGTAGTATCTTTGCTCTTTCTTTGCTTTAAGGGTTATTGTCATAGCAAATAGATTCTCTTGCCTTGGTATGGCAACTAATCTAGGAGAAGGAAAACTTAAAAACTATACTCTGATTAAAAATTGACCTTGTATTGCATCCTGCCTGTGGTGGAAGGGTTGGTTCTTTTGCTTGTAGTGATCAAAAATGCTTGGTGTTATTTCTCTAAATATTCTAAATATTTCTATGTATATAAAAACATATTTTCCTGTTTGTGTCAATATGTACATGTATGTGGATTTGTATGTGTATATTTGTCTATATTTCTCTATATGTGCATACACACACACACACACACACATATATATACATATATAAAACAGGATAAAAAATCAAAATACTAGTGTTCAATATTAGCTCACATGAAGGTTATGAGAGTGTAACTCTAAGTTGTAGGTTTTATCCTGTTTTATATTTTATCTTATATTGTGATAATGCTCTACGTTTTCGTATGTAAAGATTTTATGGATTGAAAGTTCTTTTAGCATTGATTCATGTATGCATGTAGGTAGGTATTTGCCTCTCATCCCACTTATGAGGGCGTGATACAAGGACATTTTTATGTGGGATCACCAACAATCCGAGACTCATGGGTGGTAGGTGGAAAAAATTGCGTCCGATCCCGGCATTTCCCCTCAAGAGGGGCGCCTCAGGCGTTGGGCAATAAACATATGTATGTATGTATGTATATATATATATATATATATATTTTTTCGATTTGTTTAGCCTTACATTTAAATAGGTATGCCCGCCTAATTAATGAATTATTAATTAATCAACTTTCAAAATTAGGTTCGAATTCTATTAAGCACATATTCTCCCAAAAATTGTCGGCTAAAAAAAGCCATATCATAAACACACCGTGTGGGTATTTACTTCTCATATATATATATATGTATGTGTGTGTGTGTGTGTGTTTAAAGTATCAGGACTGAAGTTGTATTTTCCAAAACTAAAATAAACAATGAATGAAACAATTTTCTTAAAAATAATTCCCTTTGCATTCATCATCACACTTATTCCATTGAGTTTTCCATTGGTCAAAGCACCTCAGAAAATCTTCTTTTGATATAGTATAAAGCAGTGGTTCTTAACCATTTTTTTTATCTATGGATCCCTTTGATTCCTATTTTACTATGGTGGACCCCCCACACACACACACACACAAACACACATACCTTCATAGCCATTCAGAGTCTAAAAATCTTTTTTTTTTTTTTTCTTCAAGCTCCAATTGCTTCAAAAGTTGAATATATAAACATGTTGCTACTAACAACACATTTCTATTTCAATTTTTTTAAATATTACATTTTTATTTTTATTTTTTTATTAACCAATTGGAACAGTAATTAATTTGAAAAAAAAATGATTCTTAAAATTAGTTTTAATTTTAATTTCAATTTTAAAAATTTATTCTGTTACTTTAATTTTTTTGACTTTATTTATTTTTTCCCTCTGAATCTTTTGAGCTCTAATTTTATTATTTCCCCCACTTTGAACTTGATGTTAAGCATAAAGGTCTGATTGGTTAATTAATTAAATCAATCTTGGCAAGAGGGGAGACAAGACAAGATTTTTAAAAAAGAAGAAAAAAAAAATTTAATTGAAAAAAAAAAAAAAAGAAAGAAATTAATTTTACTTAAATAATTATGTACCAACATTTTTATTAAGTTTTTAAAAAGCAACACACTGTAGAAATTAGAATCTATTTTATCATAAATGTTTTTATAAGTTTTCACGCATTCTATTGATTATCATGCTGGTTTGCCATCTCATCAGGGCAGGGTTAAAGCAAACCAGTTCTAAGTCATTAATTTTCTGTTAATCTGTTTATTTCAGCATCATACATTCAGATGAACAAACATCCAAATTTAGTGATGATTGCTTTTATTATATATATATATATATATATATATATATATATATATATATACTTTGGTGCGGTACCAAGTTTCTTGGTACAAGGTGATTCTAGGTGGGTCCTAATTCTCTACCCGTAGTTTGTTGTAGAGTTCAGGTTCCGTATGAGAGCTCAATGTTTAATTATTGTAAACAGAGCAAATTTATTTGGGAATAAAAAGGCCTTAAATACCATGGGTATCGTGGTTATGGACCATTTCCACTCGCGAGTATGTTCACGAGCTTCTTCAGACCACTGATTCAGTGGTCTGAAGAAGCTCGTGACATACTCGCGAGTGGAAATGGTCCATAACCACGATACCCATGGTATTTAAGGCAAAAATTAGTAGATCTTATGAAGTATTGAGCTCTCTTGTATAGATTAATGACATAATACTACTCCAATGTTGCTGCAGTATTCAGATTCTCTCTCTCTTTGGAAACGATAATTAAATTCAATTTTCGGTTTTTTCAAATTTTCTTTATATTGTCGGATTTAATTTCCATATTTACTCCCATATATATATGTGTGTGATGATTGTAAAACATTTGAAGTATGAAGAATCGAACTCTCCATCTTGAAACAAGCACTTCGGAAACACGATTTGATCTCAGTCCCTGATTCTTTCCAGCCTGAACATGTTTGTAACATCTGCAGTAGAGTCTGTTTGTCCAAAGCCAGATTTGCTAATCATATAAGATCTCATGACAGCAAACAATTGCAGGTTGGTTTTACACAGGTCCTTCCTCAGCAGACTACAAGTAATTTGTGTCAATTCTATGACAAAATATGTGTGTCGACAGCAGGTCTGAGAAGACTTATGCTCAGAGTGTTTCAGAAAAATTTGTATAATTTTGTAATTTAATAACTTGAACAGTTCTTGTTTGCAAATGATCTCAAATTTTAATAGTATATGTGTAGAAACAACTCAAAATTCTTTTTTATTGTTTTCTTCTTTTCAGGTATGAAAATGCTGTTCAATGGAAAAGGAAAATATTTAAACATTGAACATAGGATTTTGAGTGGTTTTTACACATACTGTTAAAATTTGAGATCATTTGAATGAAAATCTGTCAAGTTATATAGATTAGGTTATCAATTTTTCTGAAATAATGTGTGGCTTCTCAGACCTGTTGCAGACCCATATACTTTGTTATAAAATTGACACAAATTACCTGTAGGCTGCAGAGGAAGGATCTGTATAAAACCAGCTGCAAATGTGATCATTTTTTTTCTAATCTCTTATATTTCAGGAAATTATATAGGAATTATATAAGGAACCAATCCTTGGGGGTGGGGGGGAAGCAGCTGCTGTTTTTTTTTGTTTTGTTTTTTTGTTTTTGTTTTTTTCTTTTGTTTGTTTTGTTTTGTTTTTTTCTTTTCTTTCGTCAGAGTGCTTGAAAAATCACTTGTTTAAAGTGGGTCTGTTCCTTTTTTGTGAATGTGGGGAATTATCTGTTTTGTAGAAATGGTTTTATCACTATTTTCAAGAAATTGCTAACAAAAAAAAGTCAATATGGATTTTGTTGTAGATAATTTAATTAAGACTAGTGGGACCTGTGGATACATAATGGTGCTCTAATTTAACTATTACAACATTTGATATGTATACTTAAGAGCTATTGCAAAATAGTTCAATATGCAAGTAAAGTCAAGTGGCCTATTGTCAGTTAGGTCAGGCAGTGAAGGAGTCTACCCCCTTTTCTCTTGTGCTAGACCATGGAGATTGTTTTTGTGTCTGAGGTGGGGCACCACACCTACCATCAGCTCCCCCAAATTACTCCACAGATCCAAGCTGTGCTAATCGTGCGCTGAGTTAGCAAGGGTCAGTATTGAACCTGGAACCTTATGGTTCCTAGCCAGATGCTCTACCGACTGAGCTAGTATAATAATCTTGATTTAACTATCTTTCTGTTTCATTTAAACAAATAATATTCCAAATTAGTATTACCAGTTCTGCACTCTTGACCCCCCCCCCCCAATCTCTTTTCTCTTTCTTACTTTTTTGTCACTATCAAAACAGAATGGTCAATTACTTATCAGAGGTGATAACAGGGCAAACCATTCAAACACATGCATTCATATTATTTCTCTGAATATTTTAAATGATGCTTGATAATGAAATACCTGAAGATCAGAGGGCACATCGTCTGAAATGTTGTGCAGATAACAATAAAGATGAGGACAATAGTCTGAATAATACAAATAATACAAACATGGATCCATGTGTCTTTTTTTCCATTGAAACAGATGATATGATGAATTAGCATTATTTTCTCTCTCCATCTATCCTCTTCCTCCCTTTATCCCTCTCCAATCTTTCACTCACCTTCCTTCTCTCTTTCTTATCTTTATTACCTCTCTTTCCTCACAATCAAAACAGAATGGTCCATTATTTATCTGAGGTGGTGACAGGGCATGACAGACAAGTCTATTAATATATACATCATTCACTGAACCAAAATCTTTATTGGATGCCCACCCTGTCAATGGCGATAAGAATATACTGACTGTATCCCCTGCACCTGAGTAAGACTCTCCGCCTCCCACAAAAAAGATGATGGTGAGGATCCCACTCTGCAGATCTGGAGAGTGTGGCAAACCCATTCATTGCCTTTGCTCCCAGGTCCACTCTGACCTGGAGTGGTAATACCTGTTAGGGTCCTATCTGTGGGTTAAATAGATCTGTTTAAAAATTGTTCATATTTAATAGAACCCTGGGAAAGAAAAATGAACAACTACTCAAATGATGTACATGTTAACATACTATTAAGATTTTCACATACACACACAATATAATATAATATAATGGAGAATGAATATGAAAAGTGTTTGCATATAAAGGTACTCAATGCTAAATTAGCAGAGCAGATTTAAAATCACACATGAAATATTATGGTACTCATCATCATCAGGTTGCGCTATTGGTATGGACATCCATGACAATCTTTCTCCATTCGTCCTTATCACTCATCATTCTCGGGAGACCCTCTATGCAGCATCCAGTATCCGCACAGAGCTGGTCAATGTACGTCTTTGCTGGCCAGCCGGCCCACACTGGCATGACCATATATATTATATTATGGTACTAATTTTTTGTAACTATAGTTTCATGCATATTATGCAATCCTCAGATGGTTACATATTGGAAAAGTTGGTTGTTCAGTGTTTATATGTTTATGATGTGTGTGCGTATGTGTGTGTGTGTGTATATATATATATATATATATATATATATATATGGTTTTGCTTCTATTTTTACTGACCACAGATTCTACAGGGATTTTCCAATAAAAACTCCTTTGATGTTCTGAGACATGTTCTCAGACAATCTGAATTTATATAAAGTTTCACTCATCTGATTTTAATTTGCCAAAAAGAAATAGAAAAATTCTGTTCTAAATGAAAAGAACTTTACTTATTTACCCAAAAATGATTTTGTTTTTTTCTTGAAATTGCATATGATTCCTCTTCATAAATCCTTTTATAATATATATATATATATATATATATATATATATATATATAAATGTCATCCACAGACACCCTGTTTCAATGTATCATGTTTCCTCAGTGTGGCTAGACATTAGCAGGCTACCTCCAGCCAGGATTGAAACCCAACTGATTTATCATCAGTCAGAATTCTTAACTACTGGGACATCAGCACACCTACCAAACTGGAGCAAGAATTTAACTGATAAATACATGCATATATATATATATATATATATATATATATATATATATATATATATATATATATCTTTATTTTGTGATTTAAAGATTCACTGTATTTGTACATACTGGATCATACAATAATAATACAGTGTGTCTTAGAAATCACATATAGAATCATCCCTTACTACGAAGTTTTGGATACCTCACATCTATATATATATATATATATATATATATGAACAGTGTGGAAAAGTAATAAAATGGAAAGTAGAAAATTGAGGATGATTTATTGATATTTGAAAAATTATGCAAATGTTTAATGTTTCAATTGATGTGTACATATCAAATATTTATCTCCAATATTCTTCAGGACAAAACAAATATCAACTGTTGATGTAAGTTTTTTGTTTATTAAGTAATATGAGAAAGAACATTCATGTCGCAATTATGTCACATCTTATTTTGAATATATATGGTCCCATGTATAGGTTAAATAGATTTTTTTTAAAACTATTCGTATTTGATAGTACCATGTGCAAAAAAATCTCTTAAGAAACAGCTACAAAAAAAAAAAGTAAAATGAACACGATTCTTAAACCTATAGGAAATAAATAACCCTAGATGGTTTTACATGCCATTAAAATCAATTATTATTATACAGATTACAATTGAGATGACTTAAGACTAATATGTTTACTATATCTTTCTTCGTGTTTAAAATCTTAAGCTGTGCATGAAATTATAATAACATTCCTTTTGCTTAGCACATTTAAAATACTTACCTGATGTAGAGGGGAGGATCAAAGTGTAGTATCTGTTCCAGATTCTATGCTTTGACACTTCTTACCTTCTATACCCGGCCTCGGCTGGGGGTCCAGTGTGCTTCGGCCTCTGGACCGGTAAAGTACAATTAATGGCATCGTTCCAGGGGGACCATCCCCCTGGATCGACGCAATTTTTATGTGCCCACGTAAAAACGAGACCTAGTGTCCAGCCCTCATAAGTGGGATGAGCAGGCAAATACCCTTACCTTTTATTTTTTTTTAGTATGAAATTAACATTCATTTTGTTGAATTAGCAAATTTAAAATACTTTCCTCTTAATTTTTTTAGTGGGAAATTAAGTCATTTTGCTAAGTTAGCTCTAAATACTTTCCTCTTATTTTTGCTGTTATTTTTAATTATTTCCGTATGTACTTCTTGACTTTGCAGGTGCAAAATAGAAATTCTATTGTTTCAACTCTCAAAAGTTTTGTAGTCTTTTCTGGGTTTTTTTTTTGGCTTTCAACTCATTCATCTTTGGGTGCGTGTAAGTGTTTTTGGTTTGGTTTAGTTTAATGGCATATCAACTCTGTGGGTTATCTAATGCCAACTCTCTCTCTCTCTCTCTCTCTCTCTCTCTCTCTCTCTCTCTCTCTCTCTCTCTCTCTCTCTCTCTCTCTCTCTCTCTCTCTCTCTCTCTCTCTCTCTCTCTCTCTCTCTCTCTCTCTCTCTCTCTCTCTAATATATATATATATAAAGTAAATAAAGTCATCGGTATCAGCGAGGGAGTCTATCCCTTTTTACTAGCGCTAGATCCAAGAGATTATTTTTGGCATCTGAAGCGGAGTGCTACACCTACCATCAGCTCCACACTTTACCGCACAGATCCCTGTGCTACTCATACGTTTAGTTGGCAAGGGCCGGTATCGAACTAGGAACCTTGTGGTTTCTAGTCGTACGCACTACCGACTGAGCTAACCCGGCCCCCCTAGCATTTAATACATCCACCAAATGCATTAGATATTCATAGCATTTTTTTTTTTTTTTTTTCATTTTTATTCATAGAATTTTTTTTTTTTTTTTTTTTTTCATTTTTATGCATTTCATTTTTTCTTTCTTTCTTTTTTTTCCAGTAATTCACCTTGAAATTTATTAATAGTTAAGTTTGGTTATTTTAACTAGCGTATATACTTAAATATGATCTGATCACTCAAATTTGATCTCCAAAAGATGATTTCATCGTATATCCCATGTGAGTTCTATTTTTGGTGGATTAGGTTAACTCTGCCTACCAAATTTATCCACAGCTGTACTAATTTTTTTTTGTGTGTATTTTTTTACCTATATGATGGGATATTTCTAAGTTTACTATCTATCCACTTATTCTATTCAAATAATGTCCTATTATTATTGTAATCTGAATCCTTCTGTCCAATTATGATTGTAATCTTTTTGCAAGTAAGTGCAATCTTTTTTTTAAAATGGCATGAAACATGGAAAATATAGCTACATATTTACATCAAACTCTTTTGAGTTTTCTTTGTGGACTATAATGTTCTGATTTAATAAAATAAAATAAAATTTATTTTATTTTATTTTCAAAACAGAATATGCATTTTCAAAATTTAAAAAAATTTTTTTTAAATTAAAAAAAAAAAAATTTCCGGCTATAACATTGAACGTTTCATCTGCACCACTTTTGTCTCATAACGGTCCACTCACACTGTTCTCTCTATCATACACAACTCGCTCTTGATGAAGACCACTTCAATAAAGGGTCGAAACAGATTTCTGTCAGCGAATTTTAACATCATGTGTTTGTTTTTTCTAATATTTATTTCACACTGTCGGATTCACTTCCATTCATTTTTCATAGCTATGATTACAATCACATATTTATAAGTGAATCAAATTTCAGCATTACATAATCCATAAGGAGTTGTTATGCCATTAAACAAATAATAAATAAACCAATCATTATCCAACACAACTGTATTCAAGGATACCATTACCCTGGAGCTTCAGAAAGCATTTTAGCTGGAGGTACAAGAGGAAAATAAGATTTAAGTGTGGGGGGATTATGAAATTGAAGATAACAAAATTGTAAACAACAATTTTAATTCAGGATAATTTACTCCTATTTCTTGTCAGCCAACACAGCAGTAAGAGTAAAAAGCTGTTACACTCTTTGTTAACCGTGACAGGGGGCTATTTGGTAAAGTTTATAAAAGGGAGATATTGGCCTCAGCTCTGAGTCCTATTTAACTAATGTAGACATCTTGGCAAGGTTGTATTAAAATGGAGACTGGCTTTGGAATTATGACAAACCTTTCAATCTGATGAATTGTTTTGTTATTGTTGTTGTTTTGTTTTTTGTTGTTGTTTTTTTGTGTGTGTATTTTTTTTTTTTTTTTTTTTTTTTTTGTCTTTTCCTGCTCTCTTTTAAGCTTTATTATATTTAAGTCTTGTGAACGTTGTTGGCTTCATTGGACTATTTCATTGTTGTCTGCACCTCAAGCAGTGTTCTGGCTATGGCATTAAGCTGCATCTAGTGGTCAGGTTCCAGTTCTGGCGAATGAGGAGTACCCCTTCATTGCCAGGTCCATTCTAAACCAGAGTGGTAGTACCTGTTAGGGTCCCATCTGTGGGTTAGATAGATAAAAATGTGTTTTAAAAAAAATAGTTTAAAAAAGAATTTGAATACACAACAAGAATGAATAAAACAAAAACATCTTTGGTATAAAATAACTCAACAAGGGTTGACATGCCGTAAAATCTAACCAACCAGCACATCAAGTAAGCTGACAATGAGGCTATTATTTTTTTTTAAACATACAGATGCAGGATGTGACACAAGCTCAATTTCTTAAACTCTGCTTAAGAAATTGAGCTTGTGTCACATCCTGCTTTGAATTCCTATCCATAGCTAAAGGGGGGAATAGTTGGATTCATACCTTTCCCAAGGATATTAGCACTAAGTGAAATGCAAACTGCCTCGTCCAGGAACTGAACTAGTCTGGTCATGTCCGTTTCCTACAATGGTAACCATTACGCCCTGACAATGAGGCTATCATACACATGCATGATGTGACATGCCTTGTGTCACATCAATTCATATCATAGCTCATACAAGGATATTAGCACTAAGTAAAATGCAAACTGCCTCGTCCAGGAACTGAACTAGTCTCGTCATGTCCATTTCCTACAATGGTAACCATTACGCCACACACTCCACATGTGCATACATATACACACACTCACACACACACACACACTCACTCACATACACACTCATACTCACACACACACACACACACACATTCATGCATGCATGCAAGGATTAATTTTCCAAGAATGATATTTTTATCTCTATTGATTGTTAAGCAATGTTCTTTTCTGATCTCCTTTCATTAAAACTTGTAGTCAGGGACAAAGCTAAAGATTTGGGGAGCCGGTGGGGGGGGTGAGTGTAGAGTGGGCTTGGCGGCTTTATTCAGTGAGATTTGTTATCCCCAGGGTTTATTTTGTTTCAGTTATATTTTAGTCGGTTGGCTCTCTGACCTTCTTCAGGTGTTGGCCGTGTTTGTTAAAATTTTGCGTACTAAAAGGCCAGTATGACAGATGTCGGTTGAAACGCAATAGTTGAGATGCTATTTATATAAAGCTTTTTGTGGGCGGGCGGGGGTGTTTTTAAATCTCCCTTATCCCCTACACCCCATGGTTCTACTTTTAGTCATGCCGAGGGCATTCACATTTTATTTTAAAATCTTTTGATTATGATTTTGAGATTGTTGTAGAGTGTTGTTGCTTACATTTAAATCTGGAGGGAAGAGTCACCATGGCGTAATGGTTAACATGCTGGACTGCAAAATCATAGTAAGCATGTTCGAACTCAAATCACACTATGTACATTTACTTTTGGATTAATACCTTTGGGAAAGGTATGAACTTCCTCATCCACCCATCTATGGGTTAAATAGAACCATTACTGTTTTTCTATTAGGATAGCTTTGGCATTAGATAAACTGCGAAAGCTGATATGCCATTAAACAAAGAGACTAAGCCTTGAAGCTAAAATTGTTTTCAACTACACTCCCTTCATCTATGGGTAAATAGTTGGGCAGACTGGGCTCTTTAACCCTGGATAGGTAGGTAACCAGTCGAAGAGAAGGAAAACTAAATTCAAACCTGTAAAACTCCACCAAGAAATGGACATTGTGCCATATCTTACTTGTGCAGAGGAGTTGGTATGTGTATATATATATATATATATATATATATATATATATATATATGGTGATTGCCGCTTCTTCACAGAATAAGGCCATTTCTACAAGTATTTCAGTTGTGAGTAGTTTTGAGTAGTTGTGAGCACGCAGATGGCCCACGGTTCCAGCTTGTTTTTATGTACCCTGTCACACATATGAAACCCTCGGCATACAGGCCCTGCCATACAGGTTAGACTTCAATGTGGGAAATGTTTCCATGGTGTGTCATGTGTTTCTTCAGGATGGAGAGCTCAAGTCACCTTACCTCAAACTTCTTACAGCTACCATATATATATATATATATATATATATATATATATATAATTGTTTTCAAATGATTATCATCATTGGTTACTTAAAACCATATTATTGCTTGCAAAAAAAAAAAAAGAATAAATAACCCAACAAGGTTTAAACATGCCATATAACCTACCCACCAACCACTGTTGTATACTCTCTTTCCTTACTTTCTTACTTCTATTCTTCTTCTGTTCATCTTTTCTATCTTAGGTTCTTCTTCTAGCGTCTGGACTTCGTCTTGGGGACTTCGTGTCTGGTCTTCCATTGGGGATTTCTCTTTATCAGAAGACCTGTGTCATTGGTAGTTTTTAGATAATAACACAAGACTTCGATTTACTTAGATCATATTTTATTTCGAAATCCCCACCAGACTACCCGCGCAGATTGAGTCGGAGCATGCATAACACGACTTACTACCGTCGTGGTCCTTGGCTGATCTCACTAAAAATCTATTTCTAATCTAAACCAGAAGAGGGTCTTCTCCACCGATTCTCACGGTATCCACCGGAAGGATTAGGGTGAGGTCAGGCCTTGTCACTCATCCTTCAAGGCCACCGGCTGCAACTTATAACAGCCATTTTGGTTTCTACACTACTGTACATAAATATTAGGAATCTAATAATTATGTAACACCACTCTAGATGCCGAAATACTGATATTTTTGATTCTAGACCACCTCATCTATCAGGATTTGAGGGGTAGTCCCCATGGTGTTGTGAGTAATGTGCTGGACAGAATAACTCATAAAGGTTGTTATGCCATTAAACAAAGAAACCAAACTGAACCAAATGTTTAAACCTGTTCTCCAAGATAAAAAAAATGGTTGTCATCCTAGTAAAGATTTCTTCTTGGTCTTTTGGTCAGAATTAGTTGCATCTTGTTTTTAGACATGAAGCAAGCATGGTTTCTGGAGATTAGTCTCTTCCATATTGTACTAATGATATGATTATGGTCAAGTCACACTGAAAGCACCAGCTCACACTAGATCACTGAAGTTAAACAGTGATGAGCCTGTTCAATATTTCATTGGGTGACAAATTAAGCCAAAGCAGGTACTGTAAGCAACCTGAATCCTTTGTTTATCAAAATGACTTAATTCAGCATTAAATAACCCCAATAAGGTTTATATGCCATTAACAAACCAAACAACCATTTTAAGACTGAAAGAGCTTTAAAAGTGTTAAATGACCAATTAAGCAATCTGAATCCTTTGTTTATCAAAATGACTTGATTCAGCATTAAATAACCCCAATAAGGTTTATATGCCATTAACCAACCAACCAACAATTTTAAGAAAGAAAGAGCTTTAAAAGTGTTAAATGACCAATTAAGCAATCGGAATCCTTTGTTTATCAAAATGACTTGATTCAGCATTAAATAACCCCAATAAGGTTTATATGCCATTAACAAACCAACCAACAATTTTAAGATTGAAAGAGCTTTAAAAGTATTAAATGACCAATTAAGCAATCTGAATCCTTTGTTTATCAAAATGACTTAATTCAGCATTAAATAACCCCAATAAGGTTTATATGTCATTAACAAACCAACCAACCATTTTAAGACTGAAAGAGCTTTAAAAGTATTAAATGACCAATTAAGCAATCTGAATCCTTTGTTTATCAAAATGACTTGATTCAGCATTAAATAACCCCAATAAGGTTTATATGCCATTAACCAACCAACCAACAATTTTAAGAATGAAAGAGCTTTAAAAGTGTTAAATGACCAATTAAGCAATCTGAATCCTTTGTTTATCAAAATGACTTGATTCGGCATTAAATAACCCCCATAAGGTTTATATGCCATTAACCAACCAACCAACAATTTTAAGAATGAAAGAGCTTTAAAAGTGTTAAATGACCAATTAAGCAATCTGAATCCTTTGTTTATCAAAATGACTTGATTCAGCATTAAATAACCCCAATAAGGTTTATATGCCATTAACCAACCAACCAACAATTTTAAGAAAGAAAGAGCTTTAAAAGTGTTAAATGACCAATTAAGCAATCTGAATCCTTTGTTTATCAAAATGACTTGATTCAGCATTAAATAACCCCAATAAGGTTTATATGCCATTAACAAACCAACCAACAATTTTAAGATTGAAAGAGCTTTAAAAGTATTAAATGACCAATTAAGCAATCTGAATCCTTTGTTTATCAAAATGACTTAATTCAGCATTAAATAACCCCCATAAGGTTTATATGCCATTAACAAACCAACCAACCATTTTAAGACTGAAAGAGCTTTAAAAGTATTAAATGACCAATTAAGCAATCTGAATCCTTTGTTTATCAAAATGACTTGATTCAGCATTAAATAACCCCAATAAGGTTTATATGCCATTAACCAACCAACCAACAATTTTAAGAATGAAAGAGCTTTAAAAGTGTTAAATGACCAATTAAGCAATCTGAATCCTTTGTTTATCAAAATGACTTGATTCGGCATTAAATAACCCCAATAAGGTTTATATGCCATTAACAAACCAACCAACAATTTTAAGATTGAAAGAGCTTTAAAAGTATTAAATGACCAATTAAGCAATCTGAATCCTTTGTTTATCAAAATGACTTGATTTGGCATTAAATAACCCAATAAGGTTTATATGCCATTAACCAGCCAACTAACCATTTTAAGACTGAAAGAGCTTTAAAAGTGTTAAATGACCAATTAAGCAACTGAATCCTTTGTTTATCAAAATGACTTGATTCAGCATTAAATAACCCCAATAAGGTTTATATGCCATTAACCAGCCAACCAACAATTTTAAGATTGAAAGAGCTTTAAAAGTGTTAAATGACCAATTAAGCAACCTGAATCCTTTGTTTATCAAAATGACTTGATTCAGCATTAAATAACCCCAATAAGGTTTATATGCCATTAACAGCCAACCAACAATTTTAAGATTGAAAGAGCTTTAAAAGTGTTAAATGACCAATTAAGCAATCTGAATCCTTTGTTTATCAAAATGACTTGATTCAGCATTAAATAACCCCAATAAGGTTTATATGCCATTAACCAACCAACCAACAATTTTAAGATTGAAAGAGCTTTAAAAGTATTAAATGACCAATTAAGCAATCTGAATCCTTTGTTTATCAAAATGACTTGATTCAGCATTAAATAACCCTAATGAGGTTTATATGCCATTAACAAACCAACCAACAATTTTAAGATTGAAAGAGCTTTAAAAGTATTAAATGACCAATTAAGCAATCTGAATCCTTTGTTTATCAAAATGACTTAATTCAGCATTAAATAACCCCAATAAGGTTTATATGTCATTAACAAACCAACCAACCATTTTAAGACTGAAAGAGCTTTAAAAGTATTAAATGACCAATTAAGCAATCTGAATCCTTTGTTTATCAAAATGACTTGATTCAGCATTAAATAACCCCAATAAGGTTTATATGCATTAACCAACCAACCAACAATTTTAAGAATGAAAGAGCTTTAAAAGTGTTAAATGACCAATTAAGCAATCTGAATCCTTTGTTTATCAAAATGACTTGATTCGGCATTAAATAACCCCATAAGGTTTATATGCCATTAACCAACCAACCAACAATTTTAAGAATGAAAGAGCTTTAAAAGTGTTAAATGACCAATTAAGCAATCTGAATCCTTTGTTTATCAAAATGACTTGATTCAGCATTAAATAACCCCAATAAGGTTTATATGCCATTAACCAACCAACCAACAATTTTAAGAAAGAAAGAGCTTTAAAAGTGTTAAATAACCAATTAAGCAATCTGAATCCTTTGTTTATCAAAATGACTTGATTCAGCATTAAATAACCCCAATAAGGTTTATATGCCATTAACCAACCAACCAACAATTTTAAGAATGAAAGAGCTTTAAAAGTGTTAAATGACCAATTAAGCAATCTGAATCCTTTGTTTATCAAAATGACTTGATTCGGCATTAAATAACCCCAATAAGGTTTATATGCCATTAACAAACCAACCAACAATTTTAAGATTGAAAGAGCTTTAAAAGTATTAAATGACCAATTAAGCAATCTGAATCCTTTGTTTATCAAAATGACTTGATTTGGCATTAAATAACCCCAATAAGGTTTATATGCCATTAACCAGCCAACCAACAATTTTAAGATTGAAAGAGCTTTAAAAGTGTTAAATGACCAATTAAGCAATCTGAATCCTTTGTTTATCAAAATGACTTGATTCAGCATTAAATAACCCCAATAAGGTTTATATGACATTAACAAACCAACCAGCCATTTTAAGAATGAAAGAGCTTTAAAAGTGTTAAATGACCAATTAAGCAATCTGAATCCTTTGTTTATCAAAATGACTTGATTCAGCATTAAATAACCCCAATAAGGTTTATATGCCATTAACCAACCAACCAACCAACCATTGTACTCATGAGGTTACTCTTTGATGCTAGTGGCAATACACAGATGGAACTCGGCTATTTTCTGAAGAATGAAAGAAAAACAATAAACAAACGAGCAGATTTATACGTTTGTTTATTCTCACCTTTTCTACCTTAGGGTATTTATTCTCTTGTTGATCATCAGACTAGGAATATATACACAGGTGAGAAGGTAGCAGCTTTCTTCTTAAAAACCTGCCAGAATTTTGATGAGCTCTAGAATGGGTGAGGAATTATTGATGCAGCTTGAAAATCTACCTGTATGAGACGGAAATAAGAAAAATCTATGTATTTATTACAATTCTCATTAGGTTTAGGAAAAATGGTTCATCATAGAGATGTTTATTAGACCTATTTGTTACATAATTCGTGGGTTGCCTATGAATTATGACTGGAGTGTACTAAAATTTAAGTAACAGTATGGTAAATGAAAAGTTACCATTGACCGTTATAGAAGTGATTGACAAACAGTTCAACATTCATTGGCCTAGCCATTGATTTCTTATTGACTAAAGTTAAAGTGTATGAAAGGAACTGAGTTAGAGTAGTTAGAATTTGGTGGTTAGTCAAAGGGGCCAGATGTGATGGGTTGTCTGTTCCCCAGTAAGCCATCTTCTCACTGCGTGGTTGAACCCTTTTGGGCTTTGGTTTTAGTAAAGATGTCTGGGGAAAAATAAACAATGTCTTGCATTCATTCTTAAAAAGAAAAGAAATGAGCACAGACAACCGGAGTTCAGCACAGAAGAAACCAGTATCAACCAGAGGAAGAAATTAGCCCAAAAGAAGATGGCCTGTCGGTGAAATAGAACCCTCCTAAGAACTCCTCTCACCATTTGCTGGAAATGTTTTTAGAGAATAAAGCAACTTCCAGTTCATGTTTTTTTTGTTTAAGAACCAATGAAACATCAATTAAACAAAGAATTTTTTTTTAATGGTACACCATAGAGATGTTTATTAAACCTATTCACTTCAAATATTCTTAGAGAATAAAGCAACTTCCAGTTCATGTTTTTTTTGTTTAAGAACCAATGAAACCTCAATTAAACAAGGATTTTTTTTTTTAATGGTACACCATAGAGATGTTTATTAGACCTATTTACTTCAAATATTCTTAGAGAATAAAGCAACTTCCAGTCCAATTTGCAACTGAATAATTTTGTGGGGTTTGGGGGGGGGAATTGTTTTCCTAACATCCCACCAGTTCAGATTAACACATGGTCTTTGTTACATGGTGATTTTTTTTTTATTCAATTAGACAATTTGAACTTGTTTTGCTTTGACCATTTCCTACACCATGTCCCTCTATATAAAATATAGCATATTCATATAGATCAGTGGTTCTCAACTTTTTCTACCTGTGGACTCCTTTGATTCCTATTTTACTCTGGTGGTCCCCCCTCCCGCCCTGTAGCCATTCAATGTTTATAAATCCTATTGTATTTTTTATAATAAAATATTTTTTGTTTGCCAAGATCCCAAAAAAGTACAAATGCTCAATAGCACGCAAGAGATAATATCATTAGAATCACATTTTATGTATAAATAGCATTAGATGTCAGAATCTACCAAAGTAGCATAATCCTAACTCTAACACTAACCCTCAAAAGCTACTCCTGAAGTAGCCTAACACTAACCTTACTCTAACCCTAGCGTCTCAAAAGCTACTCCCAAAGTAGCCTAATCCTAACACTAACCCTTACCATAACCCTAGTGTCTCCAAAGCTACTCCTGAAGTATCCTAATCCTAACACTAGCCCTAACCCTCATCCTAGCATCTCAAAAGCTACTCCTGAAGTAGCCTAACACTAACCCTTACTCTAACCCTAGCATCTCAAAAGCTACTCCCGAAGTAGCCTAATCCTAGCACTAACCCTTAAGCTAACCCTAGCATCTCAAAGGTTTTGTGTATTTCTATGAAATGTAATGCTTTTTATACATAATCTAATGATATTATCTCTTGTGCACTATTGTGCATTAGTACCCCCAAAAATATGTTATATGATCCCCTGGCCCAGGAGTCCACATGGATCCTGGTTGAGAACCACTGATTTAGATAAATGATAAATATTTGCGCAGGATATTGGAGGGGGGAGTAATGTTTTGGTGATCTTCGTCTTTATTGAAGCAGAATGTATCATACTTAATATTCACAAACCAACAAAACACGAGGGCGGTGGTTTTTTTTTTTGGTTTATTTTTTTTTGATAAATTGATTAAGCTTTGGCCTTTTGTAGGAAGCATCTTGGTACATTAACTGAATTCTTGGCACTCGTAATGATTTTACTAGCAGAAGGATGTAAAGTGTCATATTATGGCATTTCAGTTTACCATTACTCTATTTGTTTAGTAAAGCTAAAAAGGAAGTTTTGTTTTCACTTGTGTGTTTATCATTTTTATTATATCATTATTTTTACTTTCTTTTTTTTTTTTTTTATATTTCTATTTATCTAAGAAACAATCAATGACCTTTTAGTGAGGAAAGGAAACGAGTTAGCAATTTGGATCGACATAATAGATGTTTGATATTTAAAAAAAAGAAAAAAAAGTACTAAGCTTTTTCTTTTTCTTTTTGCAATAACATATTTCCAAAAAATTTGTCTCCTGGTTATGACGTTAAACTGCATCTATTTCTCATATAGCAATTATCTTATTATAATGGAGATTGTGTGTTTTTCTGTCTGTAACCGAAACTATATTACTATTCAAGTAACAATTACCTTAGTTATTTACGTCACCTTCTACAGGATTTTATTTATATTTAAACCTCAATTATTAATAAAATTGTTTTACATCATTAAGAATGTTAACAATATCTACATATGAATAACATGCAATTGTATTTATATATTCAACAAAATAGCGGTTTACAGTGTGAATGGAAAGGCTAATTTGCATATTGATCTTAAAAAATTTGATTTTAATAAATATATGCTTAGTATTATTGATTTCTATTTGTTTGGTTTTATCTTAATAAATATGAGCAAAAATCTCGGGGATAAATCTTAAAAGAAATCCATTAACACGAAGAAATAGCTGTAATTTTATTCTTTTCTTCCTATTTTAACTAAATAGTTAAATTAGGGAAATTTACCACTGAAAGACGGGAGTAAGGGAAAATGGTGGAACAGTTAGTTTCAAAGTTGTTCTATTTTCCGATTATACCCCCTCTGTTCCAAATATTTTTATCTGAATTCTTATTCAGTTTCATTAGCCTTTCTAATTCAACATGATATTTTATTATATTAAAACTTAAATACTTGCACCCGGAGAGTGCATATATTTGCTAGTATATATAATAATTATGTATATTTTATTCTTTTAAAATAATTATTTAAAATCAGTTATCTATAGACAATTATTTAAAAAAAAATATATATATACAGGTTAATTGTCTTAATGAAAGTAATTTCAAACATGTGTTTTCAAAAAATTGAGATCATTCCTAAAATGAGATAACTAAGCAAATACATGGTACTATTAGTATTTTTGTAATTTAACCATTGTTTTTGATAATAACAAAATAAATAGAATTATTCTAATCAATGATTATTCTGATACCTCCATTGCAATCTATTAAGTTGTATATCTTAGTATAATGGAGATTGTGGGTTAGTATGTCTGTAACCGAAACTATATTACTATACAAGTCACAATTCCCTTTGTTATTTACATCATATTCTCCATGATTCTATTTTTATTTAAACCTCAATTATTAATAAAATTGTTTTACATTATTAAGACTGTTGACCATAATTACATACTAATAACATGCAATTGTATTTATATATACAACAAAATAGCGGATTACAGTGTGAATGGGAAGGCTAATTTGCATATTGATCTTAAAAATTTGATTTTAATAAATATATGTTTAGTATTATTGATTTCTAATTGTTTGGTTTTATCTTATTGAATATGAGCAAAAATCTCAGGGATAAATCTTAAAATAAATCCATTAACAAGTAAAAATAACTGTAATTTCATTCTTTACTTCCTATTTTAACTAAATAGTTTAATTAGAAAAATTTACCAATTAAAGACGGGAGTAATGGAAAATGATGGAAGAGTTAATTTCAAAGTTGTTCTATTTTTCAATCATACCCCCTCTGTTCCAAGTCTTTTTATCTGCATTCTTATTCAGTTTCATTAGCCTTTCTAATTTAATATGATATTTTATTATATTAAAACTTAGATACTTACACCCGGAGGGTGCATATATTTGCTAGTCTTTATTAAATTCTAAAATGACTTAGTTATAATAGAAAAAATGACATGATGACATTTATCATAAATCATTTGAATTTTTTATCTAGATATATAAATAAATAAATTGTTTATATTACATCTATTAATAATGGAGATTGTCTGTATTTCTGTCTGTAACAAAAACCACGTCATAGCTCTACGTCACAGCTTACGTCACAATATTCTTATGTTATATACACCCAAAATTTGAGTAAGCAATTTTAAAAATTGTTTTTTACTCTCGTTCTTTTTTTTACAGTAACAAGAAGTTAACTAAAAAGTTTACAAATAAATAAATACCTACGATTTTGTGGAAAATTGATGTGGAAAATATTCAAAATAATTGTTTGATTATTACATGCACGCAACATTTTATTTGAGAGGGACGGGGCTCAGTTTTCATTTCAAATTGTTTATTTTTTTTTTTTTATTCCTTTAATAAATATGAGGATTTGTCTTACTTATGATACAAACCCTCTGACATTGAATTTTTAACTCCCACCCTCTCAGGCAATGTCTTTCAAAAATTAAATTTTACGACGCCCGGAGGGTGTTTTCTGTTGCTAGTCTAGATAATGTTATGCTTAAGTAATAGCTACGAGGTACTTTATAGAATATCACAATTTTTTTCTGAAGGGACTGCTCCTTTTCAATCAGCTGGTCATGTCAAGCCCTAGTACCTATATGATTGCTCCAACCCTATTACCCATTTTATCATGTATGTGCTAGAAGGCAGTGGCCGAGGATCTTCATATTCTGGGAATGATGTTAAACTCTATCTGATGGTGAGGTTCCAGTTCTGGAGGTCTGGGGAATGTGGACTACCCCTTCATCACCATTGCTCTCTGGTCCACTCTGATCCGGAGTGGTAGTACCTGTTTAGGGTCCCATCTATGGGTTAAATAGAAAAATGTGTTCATAAAAAAAATTGAGTATCTATTAAGAATGACTTTATTTCAAAACTTTGTCTGCATTAAATGACCCACTGAGGTTGATATTCCGTAAACCAAACGAAACCCTTTTCGGCATATATGTCCAGTACCTAAACTTTGACCCCCACCCGGACCCATTGTTATTAATTTTTGACTATTTTTTTCTCTGATATGAATGCTTAAATATTAAGACCATTTTTTCTCTTCTTTTTCAGGTGAGTTAACATGGTTTTACATTCCTCTGATATTAATTTGGTATGTATGAATTTATTTGAAATAAGGAAGTAAGTATGAATTGTTTATAACTTAGTTCATTGATGCCAAATTATATTGAGTAAAAAATTTTTTTTTAAATTAGGGTTAAGAATTTTTGAAAAATTTACAAGAATTTTGCCAATTCTCTTATTTCTATTGTATTTGGCATTGCTGATTGCAGGGCTTGAGATTAATGGTGTCCCATTATCCTGGGGACACCTGATGAACACCGCCCTGTCATCTGGGGCGTTAGAATGCACCGACTGCACCTCTGCAGAGGGGTAAGTCTACCCCAATGGGGCCACCTGTTAGCCGTGGGTGGCGACCTGTCATGCTTAAGGATAGAACCCAGGTGGATGAGCAGTTCATGACTTGCAATACTCTGCTTTAGCCCGGTCTTGGGCTAGACGGGCGGTCGGAGAGGCCCCCTCTGATCAATCAGCTGGTCACGTTGAGCCCTAGCACCTATATGATTTTCCCAACCCTATTGCCCTTATGGCAAGCCCCAACCCCTTTTATCATATGGGTGCTAGAAGGCGGTGACTGAGGGTCTACATGTCCTGGGAATGACATTAAACTCCATCTGATGGTGAGGTTCCAGTTTTGGAGGTTTGGGGAATGTGGAGCACCCCTTCATCACCATTGCTCCCTGGTCCACTCTGACCCAGAGTGGTAGTACCTGTTAGGGTCGCATCTATGGGTTAAATAGAAGAACATGAGTTGATAAACAAAATTGTATTATGCATTAAGAATGAATTTATTTCACAACTTTGTTGGCATTAAATGACCCACTGAGGTTGATATGCCGTAAAACAAAACAAAACAAACTAAACCAAACCTGATGAACAGGGCCCTGTTGACTGGGGCTGTAGAATATGCTGATCAGCTCTACAGAGGGGTAAGACCTCTTCCCAATGAGGCCCCTGGTGGCAACTTGTAATGCTTAAGGATGGACTTCTGGTAGCTGAGCAGTCCGTAACATGTATCACTCCACTTTGGCCCTTACTTAAGCTAGACGGGCAGTCAAAGAGGTCCCCTCCGATCAATTAGCTGGTCACATCATGCTCTAGCATGATTGTTCCGATCTTATTGCTCTCATGGCAAAGCACCAACTCTTTTTATCATATCTGCGCTAGAAGTTAGTAAGTGAAGGTCTTTGGTGATGATGCTAAACTGCATCTTGTGCTCTGGAGCTCTGGTAAGTGTGGAGTACCCCTTCATTACCTTTACTCATAGATCCTGCTAAGGTCCTCCTATCTATTAGTTAAATAGATCAAAAAATGAGTTTTAGAAATTGTTTAAAAAGTTTTAACAAGAATTGAAGAACCCACAAGAATGAATAAAACAAATATCTTCAGCATAAAATAACCTAAATGTTGACATGCCGTAAAAAACAACCAACCTAATAGTCATTCTTTTCTTCTTTTTTTTTAATTAAGATAAGTATAACTGTCTACTGAAAACTTTTTTGCCGATTTTTACACCATTTTAGGGTCATTTTTTTTTTTTTTATTCATCCAAATTTGTGAAAAATGTCTTTTTTTTTCTTTTTTTTCTTTATTTTCTTTTTTTTTCTTTTTTTTTTTTTTTTTTTTTCTTATTCATCCAAATTTGTGAAAAGTGTCTTTTTTTTCCTTTTTTTTTTATTCATCCAAATTTGTGAAAAATGTATTTTTTTTTTTTTACAACAGGTTAAGGAATAGATAGATAGGAACATATTGAGATAGATTTATTTTTTTTGTTGTTGTATTTTCATTTTGGTTTAGACTTAAGTTTTGACATGAACTTGTATGAAACCATAATAATCAGGTTTCATTTAATTTGTTATGCTCTTTTCTATGATCAATTAAAAATATTATTTTGGACTTTCCTTAATAACTTGAAAATGTGCCTTTATTTTACACAAATTGTCTTACTTTTTTCTTTTTTTTTTAAATAAAAACTTTCCATGTTTAATTTATGTTTCATTGTTTCTTAAACAAAAAAAAATCATGGACACCATTAATTTCAAGACTAAATTGACAAAAATATATTTTATTTATTTATTTATTAAATATTTGAATGGTGTTTTTTTATTATTATTATTATGCTACTACTGTGTTTACCCAAAAATAAGACAAGGCTTATGTTAATTTTCACTCTGAAATATAACACTAGGGCTTATTTTCAAGGGATGTTGAGTGTCTATGTCCTATGATATGATTGGGAACAATGCTTATTTCTTTCATCTGTCTGCCACTCCCAACTAGGGCTTATTTAAGATCATCCTGAAAAATCACACTAGTTCTTATTTTTCAGGGAAACATGGTAATAACTGTATATGATAAGAAAGTTTTTTAAAAAAACATTTGATTTCAGGACAGTTCAAATTTGTTTTTCATGAGAGTTCCTGAAAGAAATCGGCCCCCAATCAAAGATGTAAGTCCATAGAACAATGTCTCACCCACAAATTGATGCCCATATACATACTTTTGGATGCTCAAACCCCTCAGCGGAAATGCTGACTTCAGAAGATAACTAACGAACACTTACAACTAAACCCAATTATCAACAGAACTTACACCTGAAATAATATACAAATACCTGCATAAATAATAACCATACACCACAAAGAAAGAACAAAACAAAGATGTCTTCAGCATAAAATAACCCAAGGGGTGGGATATGCTGTAAAATCCAACCAACAAAAAAAAACATAGACAACAATTTCAAGACTAAATAGATCTAAATAAATATCTATTCCCATTTAATGGTGTTTTGATTATTTTACAGATAACAAAGTAAAATAAAACAAAAAAATCATTTTGATTTCTTTTTAAAATTATTTCAGCACAGTTAAAATTGTTTCTTAGGGCAGTTAAAATTGTTTTGGGGGCAATTAGAATTGTTTTTCGGGGGAAGTTAAAATTGTTTCTTGGTGCAGTTCAGTTTGAATAGTTGATAGACACAAGCATTTTTTTTTTTTTTTTTTTTTTTTTTTTGTTTTTTGTTTTTTTGACAGACTTGATATTCATTGTGGACTAGCCTATCTTACCTTTTCTTAGACTACTTGTGTATTGTTGTTTAGAGAAGTGGCAGATCATTACAAGAACTGTCTACTTAAGACCTCAATTCTTAGCACTCTGTTGCAAAGTACTTTATTGTTAGTGCAAACTTTTATTTGGATTTTCTAGTATACTGAAACATTCTATGTTCTAGTATAGAACAATATCAATGATATTCAACTGTGATCACAGGTATTCTTTACTCACTCAGTATAGCATTCGATTCAGAACCTCTGCATATGAGTAGCACTGCTTGGATCTGCGCAGTAAAGTGGGGAGCTGATGGTTGGTGTGGCACTCCACTTCAGACCCAGAAACAATCTCTGGTTTAGCACTAACAAAAAGGGGATAGACTCCCTCGCTGTCCGATTGATACTGACAATAGACCATTCTGTCTACTTACTTATGATGAAAATACTTACCTGCCCCACCCGGGAAGTCCAGGTGTTTCGGCCACTGGATCAGGTTAAGTAATAAATAATAGTGTCGATCCCAGGGGGTTTTCCCCCAAGGCAATACCTGCCACTTTGGGGGCAGGGCTGGATTTATTGCCCAGCGCCTGAGGCGCCCCCCCCCCCCTGAAGGGAAATGCCGAAGGGATCGACGCAATTTTTGTTCTTTCCCACCCATGAGCTTCGGCTTGTGGGTGGACCCACATTAAAACGAGGCCTTGTGCCCAGCCCATACAAGTGGAGTATGAGGCAAATACCCTTACTTATGATGAAAAGAAATAGAAAAACAAATATTAGATAATATGCTGACAGATATCTGTTTCAACCTGTGGGGTTTATAAAGTATAATTCAATTGCAATCATTTTAAAATTAAAATGAAGACAATTGTAAAAGACACTTTATAAAACCAGTTTTCATCAGAGCATGTATATTAGTATTATCTGCATTATTCGGACTATCGTCCCCATCTTCATTGTTATTTGTACAACATTTCGGCCGATATACCCTCCGGCCTTCTTCAGGTATTTTCTTGTCGGACTCGGGAACCTTCTCGGACTTGGGAACCTTCTAAAATTAACACAACTCCTACCCCAGCTATGGTTAGCGGAATGAGAACAGGATACCCCCGTGGAATAAATAAAGGGTTAGGTTCAAAGTTCCGTGATGGCTCCCGAATACGACAAGAAAGTTCCCGAGTTCGAAAAGAAGGTTCCCGAGTCTGACAAGAAATACCTGAAGAAGGCTGGAGGGTATATCGGCCGAAACGTTGTACAAATAACAGTGAAGATGGGGACAATAGTCCGAATAACGCAGATAATACTAATCTTCAAGCTTCATCTCAAACATTCAGAGAAATAGCATGTATATTGTTTTTCTATATCTTTTCATCATACTGTCGATATACCCTCCGGCCTTCTTCAGGTATTTCTTGTCGGACTCGCGAACCTTCACGGACTCGGGAACCTTCTAAAATTAACACAATTCCTACCCCAGCTATGGTTAGCGGAATGAGAACAGGATACCCCCTTGGAATAAATAAAGGGTTAGGTTCAAAGTTCCATGATGGCTCCCGAATACGACAAGAAAGTTCCCGAGTTCGAAAAGAATGTTCCCGAGTCCGAGAAGGTTCCCAAGTCCAACAAGAAATACCTGAAGAAGGCCGGAGGGTATATCGGCCGAAACGTTGTACAAATAACAGTGAAGATGGGGACAATAGTCCGAATAACGCAGATAATACTAATCTTCAAGCCTCATCTCAAACATTCAGAGAAATAGCATGTATATTGTTTTTCTATATCTTTTCATCATACTGTCGGATTTATTCCATTTATTATATACTTATTACTTACATTTATTAAAAGGTAAAACATTGTAACTGTCTTTTCTATGTGCATCTGAGATGTTTAAGATAAGGCTTTGGGACCATTATTTCATGGTGTGGTGGTTAGATGGCATCTGGCCAATGATAAGATTAATTAACACTGATGGAATTCTGATAAAGAGACTATATAATTAGACAGCAGGGAGATTAAACAGGTAGAATGAGCATTCATGTAGCAAAGAGATATTGGGCACTTTTGAACAAAACCATTTTTTATCACTGCCACAAATGCTAATGAAACTTCAATGGCTTAGACACACATAGGAAGTGATTATTTTCCTTTATTATTGTTGTCAAAGTTTCCCTACTTGTAATGGACAGTCATAATTTTCTAAAAAAGAAAATTTGGTGCATATTGCATTCATGCATCCTGTCCTCCTTTCCTAAAAAACGTTAAGCGGTGCCTGCTCAAAATCTGACCCATGCTAGTTTTGAATTCCTTAGTTTGAAGACGTTTTTCCCGAAAAGTTAATGCGATATGAAAGCGCTATTTTACACACACTTCCGGTCTTTTCTCGACATGTAAATATTTTACTCCACCCCCTATTTTTTTTTTTTTTTTTTTAGTGGTTTGAATGTGTTTTTATCGATGAATATCTTTTTCTATCACATTAACTTTTCAAAACTAGCACGGGTCAGATTTTGAGCAGGCACCACTTAGCCTTTTTTAGGGCAGGAAGCCAGGATGCACAAATGTTATATGCACCAAAAATTCTCAGAAATAACAAAAAATAGAAAATTTCTTAAAATATTCATCATTCTTGACTGTTTCACTTTTCTTTTTTTTTTTTTTCTTTTTTTTTTTTAGCGGTGTTCAGTAAATTGTTATATCTTAAAAATTAAAACCATTAAATGATAGATGGGTTTGAAAAATACTAAATCATTAAGAATTTGATTGAAAGTGTTTTTAAGTATTTCAAAAATATTACGGTTTTAAGTATTTCAAAAAATGGTATTCTTGAACTTTCTCAACCGTTTTTTTTAGCGGTGTTCAGTAAATTGTTATACCTTAAAAAATAAGACCATTAAGTGGTAAATGGGTTTGAAAAAGGCTTTACTGAGAATCAACTATATCATAATGAATTTGATTGAAAGTGTTACTTCTTTTTGTTGTTCTCTCTTCACAAGAATTCACAAAGATATGAATCTAGCATATCTGTGTGAATGCAATAGTGCTTTTTAATTTGTCTTGTCTTGTAGCATATCCCTCTGAAAACCCACTGTTGTTTGGTCAATCTACCCCTATTTTACTTACAAAAAGGTTTTCATAATTCTCTATATTCTGTGGTTTGTATAGTTTCAATTTTCCTCTTTCATATCAAACGTTGTTATAGTTAAATTATTATACCATGATATATCCACAGTTCCCTCTAGTTGTTGATATCATCATCATTATCAATATTTATTTACTTATTTGTGTGTGTGTGTGTGGGGGGGTTGTGTTAGTTTTTTTGTTTTTTTGTTTTTTTTTGGCTGTTTGTGCCTCAGATCCATAAACAATTTTGTGATGAAGATTTTATTCTTTTTTTTTTTTTTTTTTTTTTTTTTTTTTTTAGCTTCAGTTCAATGATTCCAGTTTTTTTTCATTTTTGATTTTTGATTTTAAAAAAAAAATGTTTATATAAAATAAATAGAAAACCTTGACCAATTTCTTAAGCCAATTCATTTCACAAGATTCAATTAAAATCACTTCCTGAACAACATCACTTTTATTTAAATTTTGCCATAGAATTCATTTGAAATTTATTTCCCTTTTAATTTTTTTTTTTTTTTAATTTAAAAAAAATCTTATTACAGTTTCTTTGATTTTCTGTTCTGATCATCTCTAGTTTTCCAAGAGAAATGAAGATTAATAGGACTTATAATAATAACAATAATAATAGCAACAACAACAACAGTAATAATAGTGATAACGACAATTATAATAATAATGATAATAGCAACAACAACAATGGTTGTAATAATAACAATAATAATGATAATAATAGCAACAACAACAACAATAATAATAATAATTGCAACAACAACAATAATAATAACAGCAATAATGATAATAATAATAATAATAATTGCAACAACAACAATAATTATAATAACAGCAATAATGATAATAATGGTAATAATTGCAACAACAACAACAATAATAATAATAATAATAACAATAATAACAAAATAATAATGATAATAATAATCATTTAATAATAATGTTTGTGTGTTTTTATTTCTTTTTAATTTCCATATTTGGTCATGGTTCTCTTTGATTTTTGGTCAGGCTTCTCAAAGAATGATTCCACACAAATCTTCTTTTTGTTCTTCTCTGCTGTTGGCTTTTGTCTTTTCCTCAATTGACATTCAATTCTGAATTTTCATTGTTTTATTTTCTCTTCTTCTTTAGATCATTTTAACTTATTCTTAATCATCACAACTTCTTCCTGTTTGTGTGTGTGTGTGTGTGTGTGTGTGTGGGGCTTTTGATTGATCTCTCTCTGTCTCTCTCTCTGTCTCTCTCCTCTCTCTGTCTCTCTGTCTCTCCTCTCTCTGTCTCTCTCTCTCTCTCCTTACTTATTTTCTTATTTCATCCATTTTTGATTTGACTTTTTTCTATTTTATTATCCTGTCTTTTATTCATTTCATTCTTCTTTCTCTTGCTTCCCTCTTTTCCATCTCTCTCTCTCTCTTTTTTACATTCATCTATTTTTTTCTCTTTATTTACTCCCCCCCCCCCACTCTCTCTCGGCAATTTCACTTTCCTTTTAATCTTTTTTCCTTTGATTTCACCCTGTTTCTTCTCTTTTCGCTCTTCTTATTTTTCTACTTTTTCTCTTTCTTTTTTCCTGTTCTCTCTCTCTCTCTCTCTCTCTCTCTCTCTCTCTCTCTCTCTCTCTCTCTCTCTCTCTACTTTGATTTGATTTTCCTTTCTCTTTCTTCTCTCAGTCTCTCTCTTTTACATTCTCCAACTTTTGTCTCCCCATCCCCCCTCTCTGTCTCTGTCTCCATTTAATCTTTTTTCTTTTGATTTCACTCTATCTATTTCTTCCTCTACTTTTTGTCTCTCTCTCTCTCTCTCTCTCTTTGATCTTATTTCCTTTGATTTCACTTTCCTTTCTCTCTCTGTCTCTTTCTTTACATTCACCTACATTTTTTTTTCTCTTTCTTTTTTTCCTCTCTCCTGTATTCTCCTCTCTCCCTCTCTTTCCTTTTGATCTAGTCTCCTTTGATTTCACACTTCTTTCTCTCAATCTCCCCTGTCCTTTCTCCTTCTGTATCTTGCCTTTCTTTTTCTTCCGTCTCTCACTCTTTTCACATTTTACTTTTTTCTCTTTCTTGCCCCCTCTCTCACTCTTTCCTGTCTTTCAAGGAACCTCTCTCATTTTTAATCTTCTCTTCTTTTATTTCACTCTTGTTTCTCTTTATTCCCACATTCTCCTACTCTTCTCTTTTCTCTTCTCCTTCCTCTCTCTCTCTCTATCTGTGTCTTTTCTGCCCCCTCTCTTTCACCAACCCTCTTTCCTTTTCTTTATTTTATTCTTTCCTCTTCTTCTGTACTATTTTATTTTTAGAATACTGTCTACAGAAATTCATGTGCTAATAGGTTTTCTTAAACGACCAAAGTTTCTTTCATCTATTTTTCCTTCTAATTTCCTGTGTCATGTTCTCAGCATTTTATAAGTTAGCTACACATTAATAATAATAATAATAATAATAATAATAATTATAATTATTATTATTATCATTATTATTAATAATAATAATAATAATAATAATGATTAAAATTATATGGAATTCAAAAGTCAAGTGCACTATTTCCTTATTTTATACGCCTTAATTAATTTCAAATAAGAAACACTTGAACATTTCTCAGAAATATGTGTGTGTATGCATATATATATATATATATATATATATATATATATATAGTGTGTGTGTGGAGAAAGGTAGACAGACACGGGATGTTGTACAAAATGGATGTTTATAGGTGGTTATGATGACATTATAACGTTTCGGTCTGTTAGACCATCTTCAGGACGTTAGATTGAGTTCTTGCATCACTGGTGAACATTCGTATTGAGAGTTAGGAGATCGGGAATGAGGGGTGGTCAATTATTGGTGTGAGTTAGTTGGTAATGGAAGTTCTATCTCTCTCTCTCTCTCTATATATATATATATATATATATATATATATATATATATATAAAGAGAGAGAGAGAGAGAGAGAGATGCTGATAGGTACGTGTCCTGTGTCCCTGACACAGTAAAATCATATCCATGCATCCCAGTGTTTTTCTTTTTTCTTCTCACACCATTTCAAGTTAACTGTAAATACATTCAATAGTTTCTTAGAAACGAATCATACAGGATAGGTTACAAGGTAGGGGTTGGACAGTTTTTGTTGTTTCCCCAGATCATAAATAAAAAACCCTACAACCTATTAAGAAATTTTACTATGGATCCATAAATTTTCCCGGGACTCCTTCAAAGCAAATATGCTGGATGAACTAAATCAAGCATCAACATCACACACACATATATATATATATATATATATATATATACACTTTCAACAAGAAAGAAAAGCTTAACAAACTGTCATTTGGCTATTATAAATTTATTTCGAGCCAAAACTTTATAATAGCTGAATGACAGTTTATTGAGCTTTTCTTTCTTATTGAAAGAGTAAATATTGCTCTGTATATAATTCATTTATTAATCATCTTGTATTGATCCCTCTTGGGGATTTGAAATAATCCTTGTATAAATTTATAGGTGTGCATCTACATGGGCAGGGTTAGACTTGGGAATTTCTAAGCATTTTTCATTAAACAAAAATGTTCTCTTAAAACAAAATGGATTCAAGTGGTTCTTCTTAATTGAAGAATCTTTGCACTCAACGTGTTGCATAATGGATGGGTATACTACCAATTTTGCACAGTTAGTGTAAATTGATTAACGGTTAACAATAAAGACATTTTCAATATGAATGCAGTGTTGTGTGTTCATATTTCTGGACGTTATAAACACTGTGTCACATGGGGTGTTTGAGTGTAAATTAATTAACGGTTAACAATAAAGACATTTTCAATATGAACGCAGTGTTGTGAGTTCATATTTCTAGATGTTATAAACACTGTGTCACGTGGGGTGTTTGAGTGTAAATCAATTAACGGTTAACAATAAAGACATTTTCAATATGAACGCAGTGTTGTGAGTTCATATTTCTAGACGTTATAAACACTGTGTCATGTGGGGTGTTTGAGTGTAAATTAATTAACGGTTAACAATAAAGACATTTTTAATATGAATGCAGTGTTGTGAGTTCATATTTCTAGATGTTATAAACACAGTGTCATGTGGGGTGTTTGAGTGTAAATTAATTAACGGTTAACAATAAAGACATTTTCAATATGAATGCAGTGTTGTGAGTTCATATTTCTAGACGTTATAAACAGTGTCATGTGGGGTGTTTGAGTGTAAATTAATTAACGGTTAACAATAAAGACATTTTCAATATGAACGCAGTGTTGTGAGTTCATATTTCTGGACGTTATAAACAGTGTCATGTGGGGTGTTGAGTGTAAATTAATTAACGGTTAACAATAAAGACATTTTCAATATGAACGCAGTGTTGTGAGTTCATATTTCTGGACGTTATAAACAGTGTCATGTGGGGTGTTTGAGTGTAAATTAATTAACAGTTAACAATAAAGACATTTTCAATATGAACGCAGTGTTGTGAGTTCATATTTCTAGACGTTATAAACACTGTGTCATGTGGGGTGTTCGAGTGTAAATTAATTAACGGTTAACAATAAAGACATTTTCAATATAAACACAGTGTTGTGAGTTCATATTTCTAGACGTTATAAACACTGTGTCACGTTGGGTGTTTGATTTGGTTTGTTTTGTTTTACGGCATATCAACCTCAGTGGGTCATTTAATGCCGATAAAGTTTTGAAATAAATAAATTCTTAATGGATAATACAATTTATTTATAAATACATTTTTCTATTTAACCCATAGATGGGACCCTAACAGGTACTACCTCTCCGGGTCAGAGTGGACCAGGGAGCAATGGTGATGAAGGGGTGCTCCACATTCCCAAAACCTCCAAAACTGGAACCTCACCATCAGATAGAGTTTAACGTCATTCCCAGGACATGTAGACCCTCAGCCACCGCCTTCTAGCACCCATATGATAAAAAAGGCGTTGTGGCTTGCCATAAGGGCAATAGGGTTGGGAAAATCATATGGGGTGTTTGAGTGCCAAGTGGAAGAGACATGACTTCAATTGTTCAAATATATTTTTTTCTTATTATTTTTTCTTATTATGAATAATCCATTTCCTGTTAAGTTCTAATCTGCCCACGTGACGCTGTGTTTAAACGTCTCTGAAGATGAAGATACTTCAAACTTAATAAGAACTTGGACACTGACTTTTGCATTGCAATAGCCTTAAAAAAAAGATAAAAAATAAAATATAATGAATATTTTTTTCTTTTAACATTGATGCAAGAAGATAGAAATTGCACTTTAAAAGCTTTATTTACATACATGTGCGCTAATATATAAACAAAAAACAAAAAAAAATGTGTGCAGCAACATTGAAAATTTAAAAAAATAACATTGGATCTGGTATTTTTAGCAAACCTCCAAACGGGTCTAATAATGCCTGATAATTTGCAACTTTGAAAATTAATAAAATAACATTGGATCTGGTATTTTTAGCAAACCTCCAAACGGGTCTAATAATGCCTGATAATTTGCAACTTTGAAAATTAATAAAAACATTGGATCTGGTATTTTTAGCAAACCTCCAAACGGGTCTAATAATGCCTGATAATTTGCAACTTTGAAAATGAATAAAATAACATTGGATCTGGTATTTTTAGCAAACCTCCAAACGGGTCTAATAATGCCTGATAATTTGCAACTTTGAAAATTAATAAAATAACATTGGATCTGGTATTTTTAGCAAACCTCCAAACGGGTCTAATAATGCCTGATAATTTGCAACTTTGAAAATTAATAAAATAACATTGGATCTGGTATTTTTAGCAAACCTCCAAACGGGTCTAATAATGCCTGATAATTTGCAACTTTTGGTTAACTTTGAGAAGTTTGCTTAAATTCAGATACTTTAAAATCTATGCTGAAATCTTGTAAAAACAAGATGTTCAATGAGACATAACAAGTAAATGATGATAAAATGAAATGTTTCATGATTATTTGGTAAAAATTATTTTGGAAATCAAGTCTGAGACTAAAGACTCAAGAAAACCACAAAAGAAATGTTGGAATAAAACCCGACCCCAAGGCAGCGGCTTGAGGGTCTTTATATCCTGGGTATGACATTAAACTCTGATGGTGAAATTTCAATTCTGGAGCTCTAGATAATGTGAAGTACTCCTTCATCACCATTACTCCCAGGTCCGAAGTGATAGTACCTGTTAGGGTCCCGCATATGAGTCAAAAAGAAAAATGTGTTTTTAAGAAATCGAGTTAAAAATTAAGTACCTATCAAAAATGAATAAAACAAAATCTTCTTTGGCAAGAAATAACCCAATAGGTTTACATGCCATAAAAATCAACCAACTTGTGTGTAATTTAACTGCAACCCAAAAATTGGCTCATCATAGCAAGGTATTAAAGCATATACTATACTTTAAACTGAGAGAATAAAGCAATTTCCTTCCCAACTTGCAACTAAATGCGAATGAATAATCAATTTGTTTTTGTT
>CM042163.1:54497139-54504639 GCA_023376005.1 Doryteuthis pealeii
TCAATTGTGCATATAACTGCTTTATTCTGTCAATAAGTGACGATGTTGGTTAGTTATTTTATTTAATGACATACCAACCCTTGTGGACTATTTAATGCCAATTCTTCTTTCTCCTTCTTTATCTTATTTTTTTTAATTAATTTTTTATATTTATATAAATGAATAAATTTCTCTTCAATTGTGCATATAACTACTTTATTCTATCAATAAGTGACGATGTTGGTTAGTTATTTTATTTAATGACATACCAACCCTTGTGGACTATTTAATGCCAATTCTTCTTTCTCCTTCTTTATCTTATTTTTTTAATTAATTTTTTTAAATATTTATATAAAAAAGTCTTCGGGGTGGCCTAAAGTCGGTATCAGCCAGTCAGCAAGGGAGTCTATCCCCTTTTCACTAGTGCTAGACCAAGGAGATTGTTTTTGCATCTGAGGTGGAGCGCCACACCTACCACCAGCTCCTTACTTTACCGCACAGATCCCTGTGCTACTCATACGTTGAGTTGGCGAGGGCCGGTATCAAACCAGGAACCTTGTGGTTTCTAGCCGAATGCTCTAATGACTGAGCTAAACTGCTTTATTCTGTCAATAAGTGACGATGTTGGTTAGTTATTTTATTTAATGACATACCAGCCCTTGTGGACTATTTAATGAAAAACCTTCTTTCTCCTTACCATATCTTAATTTTTTAATTAATATATATATATATATATATATATATATATATATAGTGTGAACAAAAAGTATTAAGACAATCAGGAATATTTCTTGTATGTTGTTTATTCTCAACTAGTTTCGACCTTAGGTCATCTTCAGGAGAAAATTTCTTATTTGAAGAAATTGTTGATAGATTATTAGAAAGAGAGCATTATAGAAGAATTATAAAAGTTCAAGTGTTTTTATATATATATATATAAGTAAAAAGTAAATAAAGTTGTGGCCTAAAGTTGGTATCAGCCAGACAGCGAGAGAGTTTATCTGCTTTTCACTAACACTAGACCAAGCAGATTGTTTTTGGTGTCTAAGACAGAGCAACACACCTACCATCAGCTTCTGACTTTACAGATCCCTATGCTACTCATAGTTGGACACTCTACTGATTGAACTAAACTGGCCCTTATATATAAATTTCTATTCAATTATTCATATAACTGCTTTATTCTGTCAGTAAGTACTGGTGCTGATTAATTATTTTGTTTAATGGCATATCAACGCTTGTGGACTATTTAATGCCAAATCTTCTTTCTCCTTACTTAGAGGTGTTTGAATTTTACCAAGACTTTCTCATTTATTAAGCCTTGTCAACTGGGGCTTTAGAATACACCAACTGTACCTCTGTAGAGGGATTAGACAACCAATGGGGCTACCTGTTGGCCATGGGTGGCAACTCGTAATGCTTAAGGACGGAATCCTGGTGGCTGAGCAGACCATGACATGCAATACCCCGCTTTGACCTTTAGGCTAGGCAGGCGGTCAGAGAGGCCCCCTTCAATCAATTAGCTGATCACGTCAAGCCCTAGCACCTATAGGATTGTCCAAACCTTATTGCCCTTATGGCAGCCCAACCCTTTTTTTTCATATATGTGCTAGGTATATGTGCTGAGGGTCGTAATGTCCTAGGTATGACATTAAACTCTATCTGATGATGAGGTTCCAGTTCTGGAGGTCTGGAGAATATGGAGCTCTCCTTCATTACCATTACTCCCAGGTCCACTATGACCTAGAGTGGTGGTACATATTAGGGTCCCATCTATGGGTTAAATAAAAAAAAGTTGTGTTTAAAAAAATTGAGTATTCATCAAGAATGAATAAAACAAAAACGCCTTTGGCATAAAATGACCCAACAAGGGTTGACATGCCATAAAACCCTACAAACCAACCAACCCATCTCTTTATTATTATTATTATTATTATTATTATTATTAGTGGAGCTATCCAGAAATATATCTAGATTTAAAAAGTTAATAAATATTTTTTTCTTTATATATAGACAATATTATTTATTAACAGTGGCTAACATGAAAAAAGAAAAAAAAAGTTGATTGTTTTGAGCTTCCATAATTTATTTGTTTACGTTTTAACTCGAAACGTATAACAATGGCCTAAGTAGGTTTTTAATGCTATTTTGATGCTATATTAATTTCTAAATATCTTCAAAAATATAGATAAAATCTTTATAATTTTGCACAAAAATGAAGCTCTTGTGATAGTGATTGAGTATATATATTTACTTTGTCGTTGATTGTTTTATTTTCGTAGTTTCAGCTGGACATACATACATACATACATACATACACACACACAACTACCCTTTTTATATGTATAGATTATTTTCTACCCATGCCATTCTTGGCTGTTATGAATAGACAGCATGAGTTAGAATGAAAAAAACATTTTAAATAAAAATGAAAACATGAAAGAAAATTGATGAAAATGAATCTGGAAAAAGTTTGAAAGCAATGAAAAAGAAAATGTAATCAAAATAATTCCAACTCTTTGGAAAATGTCCAGTCATTTTGAATACCCCTTGATTTAATTTGATAAACAATCAGAGGGGACCTTACTGTGCATGTGTGAATACTCTCCCGTGGAGTTACTCAGTAACAAGAGAGATACTATTGAGTAAACTTATGCATTGTGTGACTGCCAAATTCACAGTGACTTGGTTTTTGGCAATGCATTCCATTCCTTCAGTCAAGCTCAAAACTAAATAAGATCTTTCTTTTAATATATATATATATATATATATTATTTTTAAGGCATATATTTTATTATACTAAAACTGAGTGAATCAATGATTGTTTCCTAAAGGCATTTTTCCTATTTAGTTTAATGACACAAAATACATACCAAAATATTCCTTAATTCTGGGATTGAGTTATGTTTCTAATCCATCTTGTTAATCGTATAAAATAATGCTATCTATTATTATACTAAAGCTGAGTGAATCAATAATTGTTTCCTAACAGTTTTTTTCTTTTTTTTTTTCTATTTAGTTAATACAAGGTCGCAAGTATGGGGCATCAAGTGAGGATCAAGCTCACTATTCAGTAGTAATGGATCTATTAAAGACTAGTTTGCTAAACATTACATCACAATGGGATGCTCTTCTTTATTCAATCGGTTCACTACAGGTAGGATGTGTTACATTCAGTGAGGATTGAACTCGCTATATAGTAGTTATGGATCTGCGGGACTAGCTTGCTAATTCTGGCACCACGATGGGACATCCTAAAGTAATCAATCCACTCTCCACGGGTAGGATGTGACACAAGGTCCCAAGTATGAGGCATCTAGCAGGATCGAACTCGCTATTCAGTCGTAATGGATCTGTGAGACTAGCTTGCTAACCATTACACCACAATGGTAAGTGTAGAATAATCATACTAGTTCCAATTACTGTCGAATTGGTAAGACAAGGCAGCAAGTAATCATAACTTAATACGAATCTGTCTTGCTGCAAATACTACTGCAAAATGCCAGGTTATTTATGAAGCCTCTTAACATCATAGAAACCAAGCAGCCAGTCAGGACTCTAGGAATGGAATCACCCAAATGCATGAGTGGACTATTCTGGATTCCCATAAGTACCAGTTGTCTTGGCACTGGTTCAGTTGTGCTTAGCTTGTTGCTCAAACCAACAGTACCCTAACTCACTTCAACATGGCGCTGCAAACAGGATTAACTATTTTACTTGGAATAATAACAAGAGGTGACCTAATCAAAACTTTCGATAAATAGATATCCTCTTGTTGACTCACTTCAACAGTTGCTCTTCTTTGTCCAGTCAGTTCGCTACAAGTAGGATGGGACACAAGGTCCCAAGTATGAGGTATCCTTCCGGATCAAACTCATTATTCAGTAGTAATGGATCTGTGAGACTAGCTTGTTAACCATTACACCACAAGGTATGCTCTTCTTTGCGAAGTCAGTTCGCTACAAGTAGGATGGGACACAAGGTCCCAAGTATGAGGTATCCTTCCGGATCAAACTCATTATTCAGTAGTAATGGATCTGTGAGACTAGCTTGTTAACCATTACACCATGGAAATCAAAAAAAAAAGTATTTTTCTAAGTTGGTATAATCTGTGAAGTGATTAATGTCTCATCTACGTTTATATTTATTTTTTATTACAATGTGGTTAGAAAAAAAAATTTTTTTTTTTTTTTTTTTTTTTTTTTTTTTAATCCCAAGAGAGAGAAAAAAAAACATTATTTTATCTGGATTTTATCCTAATTCTATCTTGATCATGTCAAAAAACTTGAGAATGTGTTTTGTTTTGTTTTGAATTATAAAATGTCTTTTTTATCCAATTGTCTCATCTATGCGATCAATCATGTTTTATCAAAACATTTAATGGCGGATTGCTACCATACTTTACAAATTACAGTCAAGTTAAGCTGATAGCGCCAGTTCCCATTAGATCACCAAAGTTAAGCAGTTATTAACCTGTTTAATACATAATTGGGTGACCACTTAAGCAACAGCAGGTACTATAAGCAACCTGAGTCTTTTGTTTATCAAAATAACTTGATTGGGCTTTAAATGAATTAAAAAGGGTTTATATGCCATAAAACAAAACAACCAAACAAACCAAACTATCAGATCATCGAAGTTAAGTGGCGATGAGCTTGTTCAATACTTAGTTGGGTGACCACTTAAGCAACAGCAGGTACTATAAGCAACCTGAGTCTTTTGTTTATCAAAATAACTTGATTGGGCTTTAAATGAATTAAAAAGGGTTTATATGCCATAAAACAAAACAACCAAACAAACCAAACTATCAGATCATCGAAGTTAAGTGGCGATGAGCTTGTTCAATACTTAGTTGGGTGACCACTTAAGCAACAGCAGGTACTATAAGCAACCTGAGTCTTTTGTTTATCAAAATAACTTGATTGGGCTTTAAATGAATTAAAAAGGGTTTATATGCCATAAAACAAAACAACCAAACAAACCAAACTATCAGATCATCGAAGTTAAGTGGCGATGAGCTTGTTCAATACTTAGTTGGGTGACCACTTGAGCAACAGCAGATATTGTAAACAATCTGAGTCTTGTTTAACAAAATGACTTGATTGGGCATTAAATGACCTGAAAAGGGTTGATATACCACAAAACAACCAACCAACATACTTTTCAAATTAATTTTGTAGCATGTCTCCCTTTTTTAACTCTTAAAGTCCAATACCACCTCATTCCACCCGGCTGGAAGTCACATTCGTTTTAACTAATCAGCCCCAAACAATAGCCTTTGTTTAAATTTAATATTAAACGTATGTAGAAATCTTTGATTTAAGGGAAATAATAGGTAACTTTAGATGCAAAGGTCATTTTTAGCCATTTTTTATATATCCTTATAGGAATCCTCTGGATTTAGAAAAATCTCAACAGGATGTTAAGAGTTAAAAGTTGAGAAAATTGTTGTATAGCCATCTCTTTACATAGACAGTATACTTAGTATGAGTGTATATGTTGCATAATCTATGCAGTTGCATAAGATTATTGTCAATACCCTGTAATTCTGAAGGGATGGCCCCTTTTCATATCACGGGTGGGACTTTCCATGGAATATTACAGAAAGCCCGCGAAATATGTGAAGTCACGTGGGACCTGGTTGGCTCTCAGTTTCAGCTTGGACGTCAGGCAGATAAGATATATCTGCTCTAGCTGGGGCTCACTGCACACACGCGTTGTGTTAGAGAAATATGTTTAGTCAAGTAAATAAAGGTTTAAATAAATAATATGGTTTTGTGGTTGATGAATGTCTTGGCAACAAGACTGACCTAGAAGAAGAAATGAATCAAGGATGACCAACCAGCAAGAACAGAGACATTAGAAGAGACGCTAGAAGAAGAACGTAAGATACCAAAGATGAGCAGGAATAATAAAAGTAAAGAAAGGGTATATAACATATACCCATGGTTGTATTTCTCATAATCTTAATCTTGTGTATTTATGTTTTCTTTAGCTTCTTCTTAGCTTGGTCTGTCTGGCTGAGTAGTGTATATTATTGTAGCTTGGACTGATATCTATCTTCTTATTCAGGATCTGTCTCTCTGTCTTAAAATTCTAGTTCAGACATTCTGCGTTGTTGGTTTGTTCTTAGTTAACAACTCAAGACATTTCTTTGGTGAATTCACATGTATTTTATTTGAGTCTGGATCCGGATCTCTCAACTGAGCTGTGAGAACCTGGCTAAATTGAAGGAGCTGTGCCATTGCGTCTTCTTGTCTGAATCTGTCTGAGATCTTTTAACCATGACATGAAATAGGAAAATCTTTGCTAATTCTTGGATTACAGTACACAACGATAGTCTTCATGTCAAACTTGGTAGCCTTCATGTTGTAATTATGAGCCTTCACAGAACTTCAATATAGAGGGTCTTCTAGCTTGGGCTATCTATCTTCTTAACTGTTTTCTGGCTGTCTTCTTCTTAAGATTCTGGTTGAGACATCCTGTGTTGTTAGTTTGTTCTTGGTTAAAAACTCGAGACATTTCTTTGGTGTATTCACATGTATTTTATTTGAGTCTTATTTCACTTTCTTGAGTCTGGACCACTCAGCCGCGTGGTGAGAATCTAGCCAACCGCTATTCAATCTTCATTCTTCAGCAGCTAACTAGAGACTTGCAAACAGGAAGAGAGGTCAACACCAGGGTTAAGAGATATCAATCAAAATCTCTGTAACCATTGTTAATGGTTAGGTTTGAATTCAAATAAATTCTCTACACTAACCATGTATGATCAACAGGTCTTCCATCAATTTAGCCATCTCTTTACATAGACAGTATATATGGTATGAATGTATACCCGTGGTTATATTTCTCGTACTCATCTTAATCTTGTAGTATACTTGTCTTTTCTGTCTTGTAAACCGCCAACTGGTTTAACACAACAATTATTAGAATCTCGTTATCCGACGCGTGAATGAAAAAAGCCAGTTGTAAAAGAACTTAAAGTAAATAAGTAAGTAAGTCAATAAGTCCTGTGGTATAGTGTCCTTTAGGTCCGACGTCCAAGAAGATCCAAGTGTCAGTAAGCTAAGATTAGAATCAGGCCAGTATAAATACAACAACAGCAGCAGCAGCAGCACTGCCAGTGATTGGATAAGAGGTTGCCTTCCCTGGTCACATGGTAATCAGCGAGTCTATATTTAGAAGTAGCCATCTGATACACACCTTATATCCAATAAATCCCAACAGTAGTGAATATTTCTTCCTACAATTCTGAGTGATTATCTAACTAAACTCTCTCACACTTGCGGTGGCAAACAGGAAGAGGTGCAAAAAAGGTTAAGACACGTCCATCAAAATCTCTGTAACTATTATTTTGAATTTAAATAAATTCTCTACACTAACCGTACATGATTAACATGATACCCATCAATTATAACAACAAAATTAATTTTTTTTTTTTTTTTTATTTATTTATTTTTTTTTTTTTGTGATTGCAGATAAATTTAACAAAATTGTGGAACAATTGAAAGAGCAGAGTGA
>CM042163.1:54509639-54554639 GCA_023376005.1 Doryteuthis pealeii
TGTTCATTACATTTTGAAGTTTTTAAAATAATTAACCTCTTCCATTTAATTTCTCTATATCTAATTTTGTCAATAAATCTGGTGGCATTTATACTGCTTGAGTGAGCTGTAATGGTTAAGCTCTGAAACTGCATTTGAATTCATTGGTAATTGTCTGAAGATGACTTATTTTAAGGTAATTAAAATAATTAATAAAAAAACACCTAAAACATAGTTCGAGGTTACAGTGACCAGAACGTTGTGTTTATACACAATAAAGATGAGGACAACAGTCTGAAGATGACTTATTTTAAGGTAATTAAAATAATTAATAAAAAAACACCTAAAACATAGCCCGTGGTTACAGTGGACTGAACGTTGTGTTTATACACAATAAAGATGAGGACAACAGTCTGAAAATGACTTATTTTAAGGTAATTAAAATAATTAATAAAAAAACACCTAAAACATAGTTTGAGATTACAGTAGCCTGAACATTGTGTTTATACACAATAAAGATGAGGACAACAGTCTGAAGATGACTTATTTTAAGGTAATTAAAATAATTAATAAAAAAACACCTAAAACATAGTTCGAGTTTACAGTGCCTGAACGTTGTGTTTATATACAATAAAGATGAGGACAACAGTCTGAAGATGACTTATTTTAAGGTAATTAAAATAATTAATAAAAAACACTAAAACTTAGCCCGAGTTACAGTAGCCTGAACGTTGTGTTTATACACAATAAAGATGAGGACAACAGTCTGAAGATGACTTATTTTAAGGTAATTAAAATAATTAATAAAAAAACACCTAAAACATAGTTCGAGTTACAGTGACCAGAACGTTGTGTTTATACACAATAAAGATGAGGACAACAGTCTGAAGATGACTTATTTTAAGGTAATTAAAATAATTAATAAAAACACCTAAAACGTAGTTCGAGGTTACAGTGGCCTGAACGTTGTGTTTATACACAATAAAGATGAGGACAACAGTCTGAAGATGACTTATTTTAAGGTAATTAAAATAATTAATAAAAAAACACCTAAAACTTAGCCCGAGGTTACAGTAGCCTGAATATTGTGTTTATACACAATAAAGATGAGGACAACAGTCTGAAGATGACTTATTTTAAGGTAATTAAAATAATTAATAAAAAAAACACCTAAAACATAGTTCGAGGTTACAGTGACCAGAACGTTGTGTTTATACACAATAAAGATGAGGACAACAGTCTGAAGATGACTTATTTTAAGGTAATTAAAATAATTAATAAAAAAACACC
Organism: Doryteuthis pealeii; assembly: GCA_023376005.1. Lineage (NCBI taxonomy): Eukaryota > Metazoa > Mollusca > Cephalopoda > Myopsida > Loliginidae > Doryteuthis > Doryteuthis pealeii. Next base: position 54,510,909 of record CM042163.1, read on the forward strand.
TAAAACGTAGTTCGAGGTTACAGTGGCCTGAACGTTGTGTTTATACACAATAAAGATGAGGACAACAGTCTGAAGATGACTTATTTTAAGGTAATTAAAATAATTAATAAAAAAACACCTAAAACTTAGCCCGAGGTTACAGTAGCCTGAATATTGTGTTTATACACAATAAAGATGAGGACAACAGTCTGAAGATGACTTATTTTAAGGTAATTAAAATAATTAATAAAAAACACCTAAAACTTAGCCCGAGGTTACAGTAGCCTGAACGTTGTGTTTATACAATAAAGATGAGGACAACAGTCTGAAGATGACTTATTTTAAGTAATTAAAATAATTAATAAAAAAGTTCGAGGTTACAGTGACCAGAACGTTGTGTTTATACACAATAAAGATGAGGACAACAGTCTGAAGATGACTTATTTTAAGGTAATTAAAACAATTAATAAAAAACACCTAAGATATAGTTCGAGGTTACAGTGGCCTGAACGTTGTGTTTATAGTCTGAGGACAAAAGTCTGAAATATCATGAATATTCATAATGGTGTCTACTTTGAATGCTCAGCCACTTTTGTTATAACTTGAAAAGTAATGCAAACAAGTTACCAAAATATTGCAAAACATTTGACTATCACTAGTAGCTTAGTAGCCACACTGTTTATTAACCATTACTTTATAGCCCTGTTGAATATGATGATTGTACCACTGCAGAGAGGTAAGACCTCCCACCAATAGGGCCCACCTGTTGACTGTGGATGACAACCTATGATGTGTAAAGACAGAATCCTGGTGGCTGAGCAGTCCATGACATGCAACACTCAACTTTGGCCCTTACTTGAACTAGACGGACAGTCAGAGAGGCCTTTTCTAATCAATTGGCTAGTCATGTCAAACCCTAGCACCTGCATGATTGTCCCAACCTTATGTCAAACCTTCCAACCCTTTTTATCATATGTGTTAGAAGGTGGTGACTGAGGGCCTTAGTATCCAGGATGACTTTAAACTGCATCTAGTGGTGAGGATCCAACTCTGGAGCTTTGGTGAGTGTGGAGTACCCCTTCATTACCGTTACTCCCAGGTCCACTCTGTCTCAGAGTGGTAGTACCTGTTAGGGTTCCATCTATGGATTATGAATTTTTTTAAATGTGTTTTTAAAAAAAAAGTTTTTAAAAAATTGTATACCCAACAAGAAGGAATAAAACAAAAACATCTGGTGATGGTTAAACAGGATCTAATGGTGAGGTTCCAATTCTGGAGCTCTAGTGAGTGTGTAGTGCTCTTTCATTGCCATTACTCCCCAGTTCACTTTGACCCGGAGCAGTAGTACCTGTTATGGTGGTAGTACCTATTAGGGTCTTTTCTTAAAATTGTTAAATACATCAAAAAATTAATTTAAAAAAATGTGTTTTAAAAAAAAAAACAGTTTAAAAAATAAGATACCCCAACAAGGGTTGACATGTTGTAAAATCCAACCAACCAACCATTAGATTATTAGACATTCAACATTTCTGAATTGGTTTCTCATCTCTCTCTCTCTCTCTCTCTCTCACACACATACATACATACATACACCGGCCTGTCGGTTGGGGCGTTAGAATGCACCGACTGCACCTCTGCAGAGGGGTAAGACTCCCCCAATGGGGCCACCTGTTGGCCGTGGGAGGCGATCCGTGATGCTTAAGGATAGAGCCCAGGTTGATGAGCAGTTCATGATTTGCAATATTCCACTTTGGCCCTATCTTGGGCTAGACAGGCGGTCGGAGAGGCCCCCTCCGATCAATCGGCTGGTCATGTCAAGCCCTAGCACCTATATGATTTTCCCAACTTTATTGCCCTTATGGCAAGCCCCCACCCCTTTTTATCATATGGATGCTAGAAGGTGGTGGCTGCGGGTCTACATGTCCTGGGAATGACGTTAAACTCTATCTGATGGTGAGGTTCCAGTTTTGGAGGTTTGGGGAATGTGGAGCACCCCTTCATCACCATTGCTCCCTGGTCCACTCTGACCCGGAGTGGTAGTACCTGTTAGGATCCCATCTATGGGTTAAATAGAAAAATGTATTTATAAAAAAATTGTATTATCCATTAAGAATTGATTTATTTCAAAACTTTATCGGCATTAAATGACCCACTGAGGTTGATATGCCGTAAAACAAACAAACAAACCAAATACATACATACATGTGTGTGTGTGTTGTGTTTGTTGTATTTCCATATTGACTGTGGGTGTATGTGTACATCCATCTATGTTGAATACTGCTCTCCACTGCAATGGATCTACTTTATCTTCATAGTCAATTGGGAATTGTTATCTTTAAGTATTAACTTAATATTCACTTATTTCATTTGACTAATATATTTATTCATTTTTTTTTCCTTTAGCTGAAGATATCATTGGTCCGTTTATATATTACTATATGCATATGCACTTGTATTCCCCCCCCCCACATAACCTATTAGGTTGCCAGGGTACAATGCAGAGTAATTCTTTTTCCTGACATCTCCAAGGGCAATGGTGATTACTTGCTGCTGCTGCTGGTGGTCATATTCTTTCCAAGTAACATGCAAAAGGTCAAAGGTTGTTAAATTGTACTAGCTGATCTATTGATTACCTTTTACAAAGCTAAAGAACTCCAACTATCCTCAAGCCTTGTCGTCTAGGGCTTTGGAATACACCAAATGCACATTTGCAAAGTGGTAACTGGGGCCTGTTGGTGACCTGTGATACTTAAGAATGGAACCCTGGTGGCTGAGAAGTCGATGACATGCAACACTCCACCTTGGCCCTTACTTAGGCTAGATGGGCTGTCGGAAAGGCTCCTCCGATCAATTGGCTAGTCATGTCAAGCCCTAGCACCTATATGAATGTCCCAAGTTTGTTGCTCTTATGGCAAACCCCAACCTTTTGTACCATGTATGTGCTAGAAGGTGATCACTGAGAGTCTTAATGTCCTGGGTATGACCTTGCACACTATCTGATGAGGAAGTTCCAATTCTGAAACTGGAGAATGTGGAGTACCTCTTTATCACCATTACTCCCAGGCCCACTCTGACCCGGAGTGGTAGTACCTGTTTGGGCCTCATCTATGGGTTAAATAGAAAAAAATGAGTCTAAAAAAAATATTTTAGAAAATTGAGCACCCATCAAAAATGAATAAAAGAAAACGCCTTCAGCATGAAATAACTCAATGGGTTGTGTACCAGCATTATGGAGAACAAAGTAGTTTTGATTTTTACAGGTTTTTATTTGTCTTCTGTACCCTTGAGTCTTTGATACAGTCAACGTCAATTTACCTTAAACAACTTTTACTTCCTCCTGGGCTGGTAGTGTGATGATATCAAGGTCTTCTTTCATGTACTGTATGTACTAATATAGAATATTGCATGCAAATGACCCAGTATACAAACATTGCATGCAAATGACCCAGTATACAAACAACTGTGCTGCAATTTTGCTTTACATGCAGAAGGCAGCTAGTTCGATCCTCGCCGAAACCCCCAACCGCGCCGCAACACTCCCACCTTCCAACCTACAGTTACAGGTTGACATGCCATAAAACCCAAACCAACCAACCAAACTATCCTGTTATTTACCCACAGCTGGAGGAAGAAATGATTTCATGCTTTTTTCTAAGAGCATTACATTGCACGTTCATCTGTGTAGCTTTCAAATCACACATGGAGTGGAGTAATGCACAACGTGTCAGTGCACCAATTACCACAATACTACCAACCCCAATGGGAATATTCCATGGCTTGAACTACTTCAGTCATGTGCTTTCAAATTATACACAGAGTGAAGTAACGCACAACATGTAAGCACACCAACTACCACAATACTACCAACCATGGTGGTTACATGGCTTGAAATGCTTTGGTCACATGATATATGGGCACAAACTTGCACATACCAAAATATTGTAAAACTTTTGACTCACCTGAGTATTTATTTTAATTTATTTTTTAAAAATCTCAATACCTTTATAAGTGAGTCACATAATCTCCATTTTGTTTACTCATTGTCAGGATTGAAATTCAGTCTGTTTAGAAAGGAAGTATCTTTATTTTTAAAGGCCATTTCCTGGCCTTCAGCTTGAACATCTTCACTCATTTAAGGTCGTCATTTCTTATTCTTTTACAAGAAAGAAAAAGAAAGAAGTAGTTTGCTCAAGGACAGCCTCCAGGCAAGACTAAGGGAGGGCGGCCATTTTGAATTGATTGAAGCAAAACAAGATGAGAACTAAAGGGAAAAAGTTCAAACACTGAAATCACTTTCTATTCAGTTGCCGTGAAAACCCACCTTGATCTCTCTCTCTTCTGTCTCTCTCTCTCTGTCTCTCTCTCTCTCTCTTCTGTCTCTCTCTCTCTCTCTCTCTCTCTTCTCTCTCTCTCTCTCTCTCTCTTCTGTCCCTCTTCTCTCTCTTCCTCCTCTCTCTTCTCTCTCTCTCTTCTCTCTTCTCTTCTCTCTCTTCTCTCTCTCTTTCTCTCTCCTCTCTTCTCTCTCTTTCTCTCTCTCTCTCTCTCTCTCTCTCTCTCTCTTCTCTCTCTCTTCTCTCTCTTTCTCTCTCTCTTCTCTCTCTTTCTCTTCCTCTTCCCTCTTTCCTCTCCATCTTTTCTCTCTCTCTCTATTTTCTCTCTCTCTCTATTTTCTCTCTCTCTCTTTTTCTCTCTCTCTCTCTCTTTCTCTCTCTTCCTCCTTCCCCTTCCTTCACTCTCTCTCTCTCTGATTTGTCTGTTACAAGGGTTGGGAGCCTGTGGCCTTCTCAACGCTGCATATGTAACTTCCTTCTAGACCATCAAGTGCAGCCTTCCATGATTTTATCAAAAGACCATTTAAAATTACCCCACCTACCTCCCACTTTTAGAACCTGATATTCCAACACTTTTTTGCAAAAAGCAATCTCAAAAAGTTATTAAATGGTTAATAAAGTTTTTTCATTTCTTTTTATTAGTTTGCATTAAACAATTAAATTTAAACTAAGTTATTAACTAAAAATTTTAAAAACTTGAGATTTTGTTGTAAAAATTAAAAATTTATTAAGTGTGACTTTATTAGTTGATGATAAATTTCAATAAAGCCTTTAAGCATAAAATGTGTTGATGTAATTATTAGAACATAATAATTCCTAATGTAGTAATTATAGATATATAAACATTTCCCCAAATTGATTGAGGGGGGGGGGTCCCATGGTGTAGTGGCTAATGTGTTGGACAGTGACATTGTAGTAAGCGAATTCAAGCTCCAGTCATGCTATTGCATTCACTTACCAACTAATATCCTTGGGAAAGGTATGAACTTCCTGACCCCCCCCCCCCACTATAATTTTTTTTCTTTCTTTACATCTGTCGTGTTACACATTAGATTAGATTCCCTATTGTTTATCTCCCCTAGCGGCCCTTTGTTTATTAGGGTACATGCTTAGAATTGTCTCCAACACACGATTTATCCCTTTAACAGAAACTAGATGGGGGCCATCTAGTTTCTGTTAAAGGGACAAGTTGTATGTTGGAGACAATTCTTAGGGTCTACCCAAATAAACAAAAGGGTCGCTAGAGGAGATAAACAATAGGGAATTCTAATCTGACATCACCTAGGTAGAGGGAATGATATCACATATAAGGATATAGTAAGAAATAAGTGTTTTTTTTAATAGATATTTTTTTAAGCACCGCGCCGCGTAATCTTTTGTTGTTATTAAGTTGGAGGAACGCCAGATATTTGAAATGTTCGGGATTTTCCGTGATGGCATGTCGGTCCGTTGTATATGCGCTCGTGTGGATTATTCAAAATTCTTTTAGTTTGTTTTTTTTAACTATAAAATAAGCCTCGCTCAGGCATGGTGAAATAAGTGGGTTTTTTTATAGATTTTTAGAAGCATTGTATGTATGTGTAAAATATAAATTTGAAGGCAATTTACAAAATTTAAAAAAAAAACACGGATGCTTCTGCCTCTGATGATGAGTTTTCTCGAAAATATTTAGGTAAATAAACATTTAACACCTATTACATCGCATTGTAAATTGCCTTCAAATTTATATTTTACATATCGTAAGAAATATTATTTTCAATAATTTACAATTTTTAAAAAATAAGATATAAATGAGACTGTCATTAACATGGCTAAGCAGGTTAAATAAAATGCAATGTTATTACTATGTAAGTTTTAATTTTGAAATACCTTCGCGAATATAAATCAAATCCTCTTAATCTTTTGGCACAAAAGTTAGTTTCGGTGATATATATGTGTATATATATATGTATATATATATTTGTATATATATATATATATGTATATATATTTACTTTGTCATTACTTGTTGAATGTATAGATAGATATATGTGTATATATATGTATATATATTTACTTTGTCATTACTTGTTAAATGTATAGATAGAATGTATAGATAGAATTATATTATTATTATAGATAGAATTACATTACTTGTTGAATGTATAGATAGAATGTAGAAATATGTGTATATATATATATATATATGTGTGTGTGTGTGTGTATATATATACATATATGTGTATATATGTATATATATTTACTTTGTCATTACTTGTTGAATGTATAGATAGATATAGATAGATGGAGACCAGGCTTCAGAAAGGAACAAGTCACTATATCCAAACTACGTATAGGTCACACAAAACTAACACACTCTTTTCTACTCAAACAATGAAACCAGCCAGAGTGCATTTCACCATATTGATTTGCGGGGGAGTCTCTATAGCGTAGTGGTTAATGTGCTGGACTGCGACATTGTAGTAAGCAAATCTTTTCTTCTTTATCTCCGAGCATGGAACCACCAAGTTTTTATTGTTGTTGGATAACCTTTGAATAACAACATGCATAAGAATCTCTTGTCAATAAAACTCAATTTAGGAGAATGGAAACGAAGCTTTGGAAAGTCCAGAAAGGAACAAGTCACTATATCCCAACTACATATAGGAGGTCACAGAAAACTAACACAGTCCTTTTTACTCAAACAGAAAACCAGCCAGAAGGCATAGCATGTTAAACAACCTATACTGTTAAACACATTCTAATAGAACTAGCAGGACCTGTGGATATACCACAGTATGATAATTGAATTTTTACTGTTGAGTATCTGGCCGCCATCCTTGGCCAGTTGTAAAAACTTAAAGTAAGTAAGTCCTTAAATCTAGAATCCTTTGGTAAGTCGTATGAGGTCCAGTGAGATAATCACATGAGGTCCGTACTCCACGAGTATCCAAGTTTGAATGCCTAGGTGTTCTAAGACTTCAGTATATATAATAATAGCAGCAGCAGAGCGCTGTCAGTGACTGGTTGATAGGTTGGTCAACAATTACAACATTTGATATGTTTACTTAAGAGCTATTGCTAAATAGTTCAATATGTAAAAAGTATTGTAATCTTGATTTAACTCTCTCTCACTCTTTTTATTTCTTTCCTTCCTTTCATCTTTTTATTATGTTTGATTGAAAATGATTAGCATTATCACTTTGCACGCTCACCCCCTCTCTCTCTTTCTTTCTTTCTTTCTTTCTTATATTTTTTCTGTGTAGCATGTACTTTTTTCCCTTTCTTTATAATAAAAACAGAATGGTCCATTATCTAGCTGAGGTAATGACAATCATAAGAAATAAAAATTCAGCAGATGAGCAACACCAGATTATCAGGATTTACATTTTTGTATTTCATCTTGGACAATATGGATGGTCCCATTTTTAACCAGAAGGTGTTCCAAGATGATAACAGATGTCCAATTAAAGAACACATGTATTAATATATTGATGTGGTGATTTTCCTGTTCTTAGATAACATTTTTAGAACACAAACAAAATGAGAAATATATTTAGAAATGTCAATGAAAGAAATAAAATTATACGAAAAAAGATAATAATAAACTTGAATTTTATTCTATAAACTTATCCCACAGAACAATTCCCAATTTATTTAGTAACAAAAGAACTTTCAGACAACTTACTGTCAAAATCAAGAAAAAATCCTTGTAAAAAAACGTAAGAATAAATCTGACCATCCCTCACAATTTACTGCTTGGCATAAAATAACCCTAGATATGCCGCATTAAAATGAAAATTTTGAATAATCTTGTGGTTAACTTTTTTTAAAAATCTTGATATCCCTACTTTTTATTCCCCAAATAATGGGTTCTAGCATGGAGATACATAAAATTTATGTGCAGAATCAGAAAGAACATACAATTTTACATAAGAATGCAAAATTTTATCAAACTTGTTCCAAAAATAAAGAAATGGTGAAGAAATTAATAAATTTCTTGTTTTCAATTAGTTTGTGATTTGACATATTTTTTTTAACAAAATCATGTCCCCTTTTGTACCTCCAATGTCAGGGCTTTAAATTCTCATAACTTTTGAACCACTGGGGATATTTGCATAATTCAAATAGTTCTGAACTCCATTTACAAAGCTCTATATAAGTAATGTGATTAAATAACAATAACCTCAAATAAAAAAAATCAACTGGGAATGCTATTAGACAGGTTGACATGCTGTTAAAATCAATTGATCATGAAATCTTGCTAAGTTGAATTTTATCCTATAAACTTATCCTTCAAAGTGATTCCCAATCCATTTAGCAATGAACAAATTTCAAACAACTTACTGTCAAAATCAAGAAAAAATCCTTGGAATAAACATAAGAATAAATCTGACCATCTCTCAAATAGTTCTGAACTCCATTTACAAAGCTCTATATAAGTAATGTGATTAAATAACAATAACCTCAAATAAAAAAAAAACAACTGGGAATGCTATTAGACAGGTTGATGTGCCGTTAAAATCAAAAATAGAAGAAGACAAAATGTAAGTAAATTAAAATAACAGGCTTTTTTTTTTAAATTGTTCTAGTTATTATGTTATTCAATTTTTATTTTTTTGGTGTTAATTATAATTTGTCTTTGTGTTTTGTCAGGTGATGATTGACACAATGTTTCTCATTCTTTCTTTTTAAAAAAAACTTATCAATGAATATTATCACATGTTGTTTGACATAGCCTTGTAAAATTGACATTCTTGGGAGGGTGGAAGAATGTGCCACTGTGGTGTTGAAATGTAGAAGAATATCTCACTTGGTCAAGGGAGAGGGTGGGAGAATATCCCACTTGGCTGTGGGGAGGAGATGTAAAGAATCTCACTTGGTTTAGGGGAGAGTGGAAGGCTATTTGCATTTCGCATAGTGCTAATATCCTTGGAAAAGGTATGCATCCAACTATTCTCCCTTCAGCTATGGGTAAATAGTAGGGTGGATAGGTTCTTTAACCTTGGCTAGGTAACTAGTCTAGGAGAAGGAAAACTCTGAATTCAAATCTGTTAAACTCCGCTTAAGAAATTGACCGTGTGTCACATCCTACTCATGCGGAGGGATTCATAAATATATATATATATATATATATATATATATATATAGATAGATAGATAGATAGATTGTAATAAAAAACAGAATGGTCCATTATTTAGCTGAGGTAATGAGAATCATAAGAAATAAAAATTCAGCAGATGAGCAACACCAGATTATCAGGATTTACATTTTTGTATTTCATCTTGGACAATTTATGGAGGCGCATGGTCTAATGGTTAGAGTCAAGGGAAATGGACTTGTCAACCCGAGTTCAATTTCTGGACGAAGCTGTTTTCACATGGCGCTAATACCCTTGGGAAAGGTACGGATCCAATTCTCCCTCCAGTTATGGGTAAATAGCAGGGAAGACCGGGCTCTTTAACCATGGCTAGGTAACTAGTCTAGAAGAAGGAAAACTCTGAATTCAAATCTGTTAAACTCCGCTTAAGAAACTGACCTTGTGTCGCATCCTGCTCGTGCAGAGGGGTTGGTAAATATATATAGAGATTGTAATATGGGATTATTTCAAAGTGATATTTGGCTGGTCACATCAATCCCTAGCACCAATATGATTGTCCTAACCCTATTACCCTTATGGCAAACCCCCAACCCTTTTTATCATCTATATTCTAGTCTATGTTCAAAAGTTTCTGATATTCTTTGTGCACCATGGTACAAGTTTATTGGCTCGTAACTTCTTACAAATTTTATTTTACTGAAGGTAAAAAAAAAAGAGAGTGAGTAAGAGTGAGTTTCCTCCTTGAGGAGATCAAGCAGACGATGTGCATAGAGATAAGAAAGACAGCCGAGGTTTTGGCAAATTTTCAATGTTTAGCGGACATGCAGATGGAGTAATGTTTATCACCGAGTTAAACTTCACAGAGGCTGTTTGCGCTCACTTCATACTAATGCCCTTCAATAAAACAGCAACCTCATGATTGTGTGTGGTGGCTTGTAGTCAGACTACTGTCACCCCTGTTGGCTCAAGTGGTTCGGCCGCTGATAAACATAAATGCCAGCTCTGTTTCTCTAGATGGGACACAACGAAGAGCTTAATTTACACATGAGGTTATTCCGAAGACGCCATGATAGATTCCAGCAGTTGCTTGTACTTCTAACATCGAAGACTGCTGTAATATTTTTGCAAGTGGAAAGACTCTGTCAGTGAACTTTTGCAGTTGAGAAAGTGATTACTGTGGTTGATTTCAAATAATCCCTTACAAAACAATTTCATTTTCTAAGATTTCTAAGAAAGGGAACATTTGACCTAATTTAAATTTAAATGAAGCAGATTTGTTGAGAAGCTACAGGCTAGTTGCTTCTGAAACTTAACAAATATATATCACACTCTCAAATCACTCTCACAGAGAAACTAACATATATAACAAGGAGGTAAACAAGATATACACAGAGATGGGGAAAGTGACAGGCAGAATGTGAAGTAGTAAGAAATGGGGGTTTTGTTTTAATAATATAATATATAAGTAATGTAATTATTTTACCTCTTTAAAAAAAAATATGGGACAAGACTTTTGGACCACTCTGTACAAGTGTTTTTAGGACATGTTTATTTAGAAAAAAAAAGAAAGAAAATAAAAGTCACATTTAAGTGCGCTTTCTACTCCAAAATGTTTCTGGCCATGATAGTAGGCAACCAATCTCAGAGAAAAGCAGCCCTATCAACTTGGGATGTAGAATATGCCAACTACACCTCTGCAGAGGGGTAAGTCCCCCACCCTCTAATGGGACCAAATGTTGGTTGTGGGTAGTGACCCATAATATCCCAGGACAGGATTGTGGACGTCCTGGTGGCTGCAGCTGTAAAATAAGCCAACTACACCTCTGTAGAGGGGTAAAAAGGGGCCACCTGTTGGCTGTAAGTGGTGACCTGTAATACCCGAGGACAGGATTGTTGACACCGTCAGCTGAGGCTGTAAAATATGCTGACTGCACCTCTGTAGAGGAGTAAGATCCCCTCCTCTAATGGGGCCTGTTGGCCGTGGATGGTGACTTGTAATGCCTGAAGACAGGATTGTGGTGGCTAAGCAGTCTGAGAACCATGTGCTAAGAGGTCCCATGATAGGCAACACTCCACTTCAGCCCTTAGTTTTTCTGCAAATATATACTCATATCGCTTACCTAACTACAACTTCATAGATTTTGAGTGCCCAATGAGGATTGAACACTATCAGTCGTTTGTACTGCATACTGCTTGCTGTATTATAAATCAAGATTCTGTATCAGAAAGCATCAGTCTGTGTCAGTCTGTATGAGAGCGCAGTCTTTAATGTTCTTTTATTATCAGGCCAAACTGGTTTTCTCTTTGTTGCCTACATGCATCTATAATGGAACATAAACACACACACACACATATACTTACACACATATTTGTTACCTACATGCATCTATAATGGCACGCACACGCACACACACACACACACATATATATATATATAATATATACACACACACACACACACATACATACAACCACACATATTATAGACATATACACACATATATGTACATAGACACACACACACACACACATATATATATATATATATATATATATATATATATATATATATAGTCCCATTGTTTATTCTCTTTCTTATTTATTGATGAGTTTTACTTTTCTTTTTTTTTTTTTTTTTTCTCTTTTTCTTTTTTTCTTTTCTATTTTCTTTTTTTTTTTACTTTGTGGGTGATGGGGGATAGAGTGAATGTTTTATTTGTTGTTGTTCTCACAAGATCAACTCGTGATAACAATAAGTTGTTGTTGTTTGCGAGTGGCATCACCTACATGAAAAAAAAAAAAAAAAAAAAGAAAAAACGCCTGATTCTGAAGAAACCACTTGGGAGTCTGTCAGCACACCTGGTTGATGATTCTTTCTTCCACATCAGTTCAACGACCATCCTTCCACCCCTCGCCCATCGCCCTACATCAGTTCACGACCATCCTTCCACCCCTCGCCCATCGCCCTACATCACTTATACATTTGGATTCTCTATTTGCATCTTTTCTATCCCAAACTTTTTTTGCTGCTGCATCACAAAAATAGAAAGACTTCCAATCGTGATTTGCACGTCTCTGTAGATTCTTGGACCGACGCCAAAGGGCTCAGTTGGCGTTGATTATCCTTAAGAAAACAATGCTTACACGTTGGTGGATGAATTGCATGATTTACTGTGTTTCAAGAGGAAAACCTGCACAAGTGACGGACATTTTGTTTTTTATCAATGTATGGAATTTCATATTTCTGCGAGACTAGCTTTATTAACCACTAGAAGTGACTACCCAGCATTGCCTGGGTAGAGAGAGAGGGATAAAAAAAAAAGTTAGTCTTGCAGATCCATTGATTGGTTTGATCTTACATAATTGATTTGTTTATGTTTTAATCGCGAACCCCACCAATAACTTTCCATTCTCTTACTATTCACATTCTAATTTTTAAATATCTTCACGAATATAAATCAAATCTTCATTATTTTTGTACAAAAAGCATGCTCTGGTGATAGTGAATGTGTTTATATATTTACTTTGTCATTAATTGTTTTATTTTAGCAGTTTCTTCTGAACATATATACATACATACATACACAAAAACTGTCCTTTATATATGTATAGATAGAAGATAGATAGCTTCCACCACACCAGGCCCCTTAGTTTGCTTTGTTAGGTAAAAGGCTAGTCACCCAATGAGGATTGAAACCACTGCAGTTATAGTAGTAATGGGTCTACTCTGACCTGGGGTCTACTCTGACCTGGAGTGGTAGTACCTGTTAGGATCCATTCTATAAGTCAAATAAAAAAAATGTATCTGATGCCATGACTGCAAATTATTTGTATTAAGAAAAGTTACTTGAAGCTATAATTATTTACTAAGAATCAGGGCTGGTATAGCTCAGTCTGTAGAGCATTCGGCTAGGAACCACAAGATTCTGTGTTCGATACCGGCCCTCGCCAACTCAGCGTATGAATAGCACATGGATCTGTGCGATAAAGTGAGGAGCTGATGGTAGGTCCACCTCAGACACTAAAATAATCTCCTTGGTCTAGCACTAGCAAAAAGGGATAGACTCCCTCGCTGTCTGGCTGATACCAACATTAGGCCGCCCCAACGACTTTACTTTACTTGAAACTATATAACTGTATGCAAATGAATGACTATCATCAAACAAAAATAATTACTTTAAACCATATGATTCTTAGTATTTAGTAGGAATACTTGAAACCATACAACTGTGTGCAATTTTTTTGTATTTGGAATACTTGATATCATATAACCATGTGCAAAATACTTTTAAGAAACATCTACACAAAAAAATATGAATATAAATGTATAATGTATACAATTCTCTAAACTCTACATATGAAATAACCCCTGACAGATTGAAGTGCCATTGAAATTAATCACTTAATTATAAAGATCAATAAAAATGAAAATAAGATTAGAAATTACTTTTTGAAATATGAGCTGACAGTCCAAACCTTCTCAACAACTCACCAGCTGTTTATACAGTCAGTTTTTGATTTGATCTCTCTCTCTCTCTCTCTCTCTCTCTCTCTCATATATGCTAGAAGGCGTTGGCTTGAGGGTCTTGCTGTCCTGGGTATGACGTTAAACTCTATTTGATGGTGAAATTCTAATTTTGGAGCTCTGGCGAATGTGGAGTACACCTTTATCAGCATTACTACAAGGTCCACTCTCACCCGGAGTGGTTGTACCTGTTAGGGTCCCGTTTATGGGTTAAATAGAATAAAAAAATTGGGTACCCATCAAGAATGAATATGTATATATATTATATATATATTTACCAAGCACAAGTAGGATGTGACACAAGGTCAATTTCTTAAGCGGAGTTTAACAGGTTTGAATTCAGAGTTTTCCTTCTCCTTCTCCGAGACTCGTTGCCTAACCAAATCTACCCTGCTATTTACCCATAGCTAGAGGGAGAATTGTTGGATTCATACCTTTCCCAAGGGTATTAGCGCTATGTGAAATGTATATATCCTCATCCAGGATTAGAACTCGTCGTGTCCATTTCCTATGACAATGACCATTATGCCACCATACACCTCAAGAATGAATATAACAAAAATGTCTTTGGTATAAAATAACCCAATGGGTTGACCTGTCATAAAAGCCAACTAACCAACCCACCCACCTGCCTCCCTCCCTCCTCCCTCTATCGATTTTTTAAAAAAAGTTTCTTATCCTTAATACAAGTTGTGTGTTCAACGTTGATACTTAAATGAAACAAAATAAGTTGAAAAGGATTTACTAATGCCGTCATTTATTTGGTTTCCGATCCGGATGAGAAGGCAATTCAGATTTAATTATTTATGAGATTAAGTCATTTTAGCTCTTTTCATCACCTTTTCTATTGCCAGTTCATTAGATGAACATTTTCAAACATAATTGGTCACCTTCAATGCTTTGTCTGTTCATCATGTGCTTTTTCTCTAGAAAAGCTTTTAATTTAGTTCTGTGTATATGGGCCGGGTTAGCTCAGTCGGTAGAGCGTTCGGCTAGAAACCACAAGGTTCCTAGTTCGATACCGGTCCTCGCCAACTCAGCGTATGAGTAGCACAGGGATATGTGTGCAGTAAAGTAAGGAGCTGACGTAGGTGTGGCGCTCCACCTCAGACGCTAAAATAATCTCCTTGGTCTAGCGCAAGTGAAAAGGGGATAAACTCCATCGCTGTAAATGATAAAACAAATATAATATAGTAAATGATAAAACATAGTAAAATATTGAGCAGACTGGGCTCTTTAGCCTTGCTGGGTTAACCACTCAAGAAGGACAATTCCAAATTACCCCCTCCCTTGCCAATTCGGCTAGGGTCCATCATGGTAGGGTAAGGCCCATTACTTACTCATGTCTTATTGATTCTGTAGTGGACTTAGAATAAAGAGCAATGTTGTTGATGATGATGACATAAGGACAGTCCTGTTCTCCCTTGGTTAAAAGCTGTAAAGTGAAATCTGATCAACATATTCTCTTTAATATTCTTTGATCTCTGATTGATTTCCAACTTTTTTGGCTCAAAAACAAAAAAAGGTAAATACAATCAAATGTATTTTTTATAAATGAAGAGTTCTATATTCAACTGGTTTCTAACTAGAGATTGAGCAGTGAACCATAAAATATAAGGTTTCCATCCATCTATCTATCTATCTATCTATCTATACATATATAAAGTGCAGTTTGTGTGTATGTATGTATGACTGGATGAAACTATGAAAATAAAACAATTAACAACAAAGTAAATATATATACACATTAAATATCACCAGTTCTTGCTTTTTGTGCGAGAATTATAAAGATTTGAGTTATATTCAAAGATATTCCAAAATTAAAATATACATTCAAATACTACTTAAAAATGTCCAACATTTGTGAATCTCAAAAGTAAACAAATCAATACACCAGGTTTCCCCACTACCATTAAACTTAACAATTAACAACCATTAATTGATTAATTAAAATTAATTAAAAACCATTAAACAAGCAGATTAAAATACAGATATTGTTATCTATCTATATATATATACATATGTAAAGGACAGTTGGTGTGTATGTATGTATTTATTTTTTCCAAAACCTGTTGAACGCCGCTTAAGGAATTGACTTTGTGTCACATCCTGCTCGTGCGGAGGGGTTGGTAAATATGTATAGTGTGATTCTCTAATATTAGGCTAAAATTCAGGTATACCAGTTGGCCTAGGCCCTAGCCTTGGCTATTTGCACACACAACGTTTGTATCTTGTATTTAGTGCAACCCCATAATATTAGGCTAAAATTTTCAAAACAAATAATTCTAGGTTGGTTGGTTGGATTTTATGGCATGTCAACCCTTGTTGGGTTGTTTTATTTGGATTATTCAGACTATTATCCTCATCTTTATTGTTATCTTGTCAGACTTGGGAACATTCTTTTCCCAAAGATTCCCTAGTCTGACAAGGAACACCTGAAGAAGGCCGGAGGGCACATTGTCCGAAACGTTGTACAGATAACAATACATAGGAGTAAAATAGTCTGAATAATACAAATAATACAGAATATCAAGAAATATTGTTGGGTTATTTTATGCCGAAGAAAGTTACATGATATGTGAGTATACACAGTATTTGTTTCTTTTTTTTTTTTTTTTTTTTTTGTAAAACCAACAACAAACTTGCTGTCAAATATAATAATTCCTTTGAAATGAAAAGTTGTTTAAATATGATTACAGCAGTCCGAGGAACTAGTAATTTAGGGGGGAAAAAATTTTTTTTTCCATAAATTTACACCACCATCATCACCACAAAAAACAACAACATTAAACAAACTTGTAACTTCATAACTGTTTTAATGTTTGATATAAAGGCAATTAGCTGTATCCAATTTGAGATGTCAGTATTGACACTTGTTAGTGGTATCTTCTTCTTATCAAGTATCTGTACACACCTTATCTATACACGAAATTGCCTCTGGATCTGTAGAATCCACTTAAGTTTGTTTAAACTGTGATATCCATATCTCATGATATCAATAAGCAGCAGATATCATTACTGTTATATCAATAACCAAAACCATTGGCACATTGCTGTTTGGTTTCTTCTCACTTTCAATTCTCATGTTGTTGTCCTTCTTGTGATACGCTTTTCTTTTTCTTTTTCCCCCCCTTCTTGTTCTGTGGGGTTTTAATCTCTAACAACTCTCTCTCTCTTTTATCAAAAATATCTGGTTAATATTATGTAAAATGAAATATATAATATAGCTCGGTCGGTAGAGCATCTGCCTAGGAACCACTGGGTTATAGGTTCTATACTGGCTGTTGGATCTGTGCAGTGAAGTGGGAAGCTGATGGTAGGTATGACACTCCACCTCAGAAAAAAAAATCTCCCTGGTCTAGCTCTAGTGAAAAGGGGATAGAAACCCCCCCCCGCCAATAGCCTCTCTGCCAACTTTACATGCTAAAATCCACTTAAATAACCTATTCAAGAAAACTGTTCAAAAGTCCCAAGACTATATATAAATTTGTGAAGAGTTTGTTTGTCTATCCTTTCTAGACAGTGATATGATTTGTTATACTGTTGTTGTATTGCCATCTTGTTCTTACTTGGCTGGTTAGTTGGTTGGATTTTACGGCATGTCAGCCTTTGTTGGGTTATTTTATGCCTAAGTGGTTTTGTTTTATTCATTCTTGATGTTAGTCATTTTTTTTAACTCAATCTTTTTTTTTTTTTAAACATTTTTTTCTATTTAATCCTAAGTATGATGTTAACTCTATCTGATGGTGAAGTTCTAATTCTGGAGTTCTGGGGAGTACCCCTTCATAACCATTGCTCCCAGGTCCACTCTGACCTGGAGTTGTAGTACCTGTTAGGGTCCCATCTATGGGTTAAAATATTAAAAATAAATGAGTTAAAAACATGTTTAAAAAAACTGAGTACCCATCAAGAATGAATGAAACAAAATGTCTTCAGCATAAAATAAACCCAACAAGCTGTAAAATCCAATCAACTAACCTAATCAATACTTTTCCCCTGGATTCCTGTCACTCCATGTGACCTCTGACCTCATCGTTCTATTCCTTTATCTTCGACAGGTTCTTTAACATTTTACCTGGAGAGAATAGCAATTCACATACGCAGAAAGAAAATGTATACTACTTAAGTTTATAGGTCATTCTTTAGAAACATTTGCATCAGTACTTCATTGCTCCTTTTTTATCTTTATTTTACATCTGAATTGATGCCATTTTGTCCTGTACCTGTCCCCTGGTACAGGTTATCACTAGGTCAACAACACCCTCCTCTCAAGAACTGTCAATTGCCAAGTCCATGTAGATCCAGCCCAGCCGGGGGTCCCAGTGGCTTTGGACCTGGACCATACAAGCTAGTATCGTTGATCCCAGGGATCCATCCTCCCAGGCAACACCTGCCCCCTTGATTTAAAGGGGCGGGGCTGGGTTTATTGCCCAGTGCCTGAGGCACTACCTTGAGGTGGAATGCCGACAGGATCAATGCATTTTTTGCACCCGCCACCCATGAGTCTCAGCTTGTGGGTGGTCCCACATTAATAGGGCTTTGTGCCTAACCCGTACACGTGGGGTACATGGTAAATACCAATTGCCAAGTCCAAAAACCTTGTGCCTTCATCAGTTGTGAAAGTCGGAACTGATTTTGTTGTTCTAATATTTGGCTGAAAATTGTTTAATATTATTTTATTACTTTTAATATTTCTATTCCCTTTGAGTAATATCAAGTATATTTGTGTGTATTTTTTAGATAAGGCTTGATGTGAACAATTTTGATATTTCAGACTGTTGTCCTCATCTTTATTGTGGTATGTATAAACACAACATTCAGGCTGCTGTAACCATGTTTGAACTCAAGGTTATTATCATCTGATGGTAACTTTATTTTAAGGTAATTAAGGAACACCTAAACATGTTCCGAGGTTACAGCTGCCTGAACACTGTGCTTATACATACCACAATAAAGATGAGGACAACAGTCCAAAAAATCAAAATTAATAATATCAACTAATCTACTAAATGTTGAGTAGAAGTTTAAAAAAAAAAAAAAAGAACTTTTGTCCTCATCTTTATTGTGGTATGTATAAACACAATGTTCAGGCCACTGTATCCTCGGGCCTTGTTCAGCGGCCTGAAAATTGTGTTTATACATACCACAATAAAGATGAGGACAACAGTCCGACAAATCAAAATTAATAATATCAACTAATCTATTGAATTCTGAGTAGAAGTTTTTAAAAAAAAAATTTTAAATGTCATTTTGAAGGAGGAGTTGTTTTTTTTTTTGTGTGTGGGGTTTTTTTTGTTTTTTTTTTTGGGGGTTCCATCTTTGATTGAATTGATTCATTCCCAGAACAATGCAACTATTAAATTGCAAAAGTTCAACTTAAATGTTGGCCAGTGACCTTGCTTAAAGATACTGACCAAAAGAATTCTTGTTTGTAAAAAAAAAAAAACTATTTAAATTGGGTGGAGTTTATGTAAGAAATTTTTCTGATTAAATAGAGAAACCATTTTCTCATCACAACATTATTCTGAGATTAGAGAAAGTTCATTGATAAAATAGGATTGTTGAAATATTTTGAGATTAGGGAGAAATCATTGATAAAAAAATGTTTGTTGAAATATTTTAAATCTCTGCTTTAGAAATTGGCCTTGTGTCACATCCTGCTTGTGCAGAGGGTTGGTAAATATATATGTATATATAATTGCTTGTAAAAAAGAAGCCAGACTTCAGACTTAACCCTTTTGCAAGCAGATAATTGTTTTTTTAATCCTTGTAGAGTGGGCGATTTATTTTCAGAAAATTTGTAAAATAAAGGGTGTGTTCAAACAAGTCAATTAATCATAAAACAAAACAAAATATGATCGTTTGCAACTGTCCTCAAATCAATTACTGGTTGAACTTTCTGCCAGCACAACCTATCATTTGGACATATACATATTACAAGGAACACTATAGACTAGGATTGCCAACCCACTACAGACATCTCTATCATTCATTACCTTCAGGAGGTCCCCTGCTCTGCATCCAGTATCCACACAGAGTTTGTCAATGTAGATCTTTGCTGGGTGGCCCACACTGGTGTGCCCATGTACTGGTTTCCATAGGAGAATGTCATAAGTTCACCCATGCTTCTCCAGCAGTGCCCAGCATGTCTTGTTCATCTCACTTGGATGGTTTGTGATAGTGGGCAAGAGGCTGTACAACTGCTTTCTTGTAGGATGTTGTTTCCATGAATTGTTTGATATTGTGCACAGCATTCTTGTGCAGCTCCCATCTTGCTTATTTTCTAGGCGCTTTGTTAGGGTTCAAGTGGTGCAGCCATACAGTAGCACTGACACGACTACAGCTTGGAAGAATTGTCACTTTAAACCCAAACTAGCAGAACCTTTGGATATACCACAGTATGATAATTTAATTATTACAACATTTGATATGTTTATTTAAGAGCTATTACTAAATAGTTCAATATGTATAAAGTATAATAATCTTGATTTAACTCTCTCTCACTCTTTCTTAAAAGGGGGGTTGTAAAATATTTACATTGATTTGCTGATAAAAAATTGAGGGGGTGTAAAATAATTTAATTATTACAACATTTAATATGTTTATTTAAGAGCTATTACTAAATAGTTCAATATGTATAAAGTATAATAATCTTGATTTAACTCTCTCTCACTCTTTCTTAAAGGGGGTTGTAAAACATTGATTTGCTGATAAAAATTGATGTAAAATAATTTAATTATTACAACATTTGATATGTTTATTTAAGAGCTATTACTAAATAGTTCATATGTATAAAGTATAATAATCTTGATTTAACTCTCTCTCAATTGTAAATATTTACATCTCTCTATACTAAATAGTTCAATCTTGATCTCTCTCTCACTCTTTCTTAAAAGGGGGTTGTAAAATATTTACATTGATTTGCTGATAAAAATTGAGGGGGTGTAAAATAATTTAATTATTACAACATTTAATATGTTTATTTAAGAGCTATTACTAAATAGTTCAATATGTATAAAGTATAATAATCTTAATTTAACTCTCTCTCACTCTTTCTTAAAAGGGGGGTTGTAAAATATTTACATTCATTTGCTGATAAAAATTGAGGGGGTGTAAAGTATTTACATTAATTTGCTAACAAAAAAGTGACAAAACATGACTTGAAAAATGTCTAATAGTTGGAGATTTACTTGATGCTGGCTCGCTAAAACATAGCGTAAATTAAGGCAGGAGGCCATGATGATCAAAATTACCAAAATATATTCTGTAATTCACAATTTCAATATTACAAATAAGACAAACATGTAACTTTTTTTTTCACATCAATTTTTAATTTTACGTTGGGCATTTAAGTGCCGCAAAACCATTTAGAATGTTCCATTTTTAGAATCGGGTGAAATAGAATTGGACAAATAAGAAATCTGTGATTAAGTGACGCCAAATAATATGGATTTACATTTTTGCATTGCATCTTGAACAATTTGGACAGTCTCATTTTTAACCAGAGGGTATTGCAGGATGATAATGGACGGAAGATTTAGGAACAAGTGTATTAATATATAGATTAACATAACATACTATGTTTCTTTTTTAAGTTAAGAATATTCACATTTTGACTTAAAGGAAGCACTTTACAGTTTCTCTTTAGCATATTGTGAATTGCCAGCATCATCATCATCATCATCACTATTATTGCACTTTAGAACCATTGTTCTGTAAATTGTTTATTTCTGGAATTGCCCAAGAATAACAGAAGCCATTCCTAGTGCCAAAGATCACTGGACCAAACAAAGTAGCAAAAGAAAACAGAAAAATAGAATTCCAAACAAAAAAAAGAATCTTTGAGAAAATATTCAAATTCTTTCACTCTGGTCATAATGTTGCAAAAAATCTTTTATTTGAAACATTTAATTCACGAAAAATGTTCAGAAATGTTAAATTTAAAAATCAATTAATTAACCTTTTGATAGTCTATTTACATTTCAAAATGGCTAATTTGCAGTTTTACCAAAGATTGTTTTTCCTTTTTTTTTTTTTTTTTTTTTCCTAATTCAGAAACTTAGGATGTGACTTTATCTTCCCCTTCTCCTCCTCCTCTTCCTCCTCCCCTCTTCTTCTTCCTCCTCCTCCCCTCTATAAACCTTTACACTCTTCAGGTCAGCCAATAACACAACTGGGAATATATATATTTTTTTACCTTTGGGATTTACTTAAGAAGAACACATGCCGACCTCCCAAGGTGTTTTGGGCCTTCTTCTTTTTTTTGCATTAGGAAATTTTGTGGTTGGGTTCTGGGCAAACATTTCAGTCCTGGTGCTAAACCCAAAACAGATGGTGTTTGGAATACCAGGAAAATTATTAAATAAATAATACTAATAAACTCACTAGTACTAAAATATACTTATACACATATGCACATACACTTTATATATGTGTATGTATATATATCTCTGTGTGTATATGTGTGTGTGTGTCTCTCTCTCTCTCTATATATATATGTGTTTGTGTGTGTGTGTGCATATGTGTGTCTATATGTGTGTGTGCATATGTGTGTGTGTTTATTTGTCTGAATTTTTTAGATGAGATTTAATAATTTGTTTTATTTAGATTCTTCAGACTTAGTTCTTATTTTTATTGTTGTATACACAATGTTTCAGCTGATGTGCCCTCCAGCCTTCTTCAGGTGTTTCTTGTCAAACTCGGAGACCTTCATGGAAATTTGAACTGAACCCTTTATTTAATCCATTGGGATAGATTATTATTTTCACCTGTAGCCAGGATTGAACCTGCAAACTCCAGATGATTGTCACTTAACATTGACTTAATACAGTTCTAAGTGTGTGTGTGTGTATGTGTGAAACACATCACACACTATACAAATGCTTGAATGATTACTTCTTAAACTCCTGTCTGAAGATTGTGTGAAATGCATGAAACTGCGTGTAATGGAAATATAGTATCCATAATTTTACAATTTCAGGTTTTCTAATTGCTCTGCTATAATAGCAATAAGCACTCTTTCTATGCAAAAACTTTTCTTATCTATAGTCTTTTATTATGGATATATGTAAAGTTAGGTTAGTGAAGACATAAAGTTTTAAAATCACATAGACAAGAAACTGACAGCCCCATCGACTTTGTCTTTGCTACCCTAACTTAGAATCTTGGCCCTTACTAGCTAGCGGGCGGTCAGAGAGGCACCCTCCGATCAATCAGTTGATTACATCAAGCCCTAGCACCTATATGATAGTCCCCAAACCTTTTTATCATATATGTGCTAGAAGGCAGTGGCTGAAGGTCCTGTGTATGACATTAAACTGCACCTAGTGGGGAGGTTCCAATTCTGGAGCTCTGGGAAGTGTGGAGTCCTCCTTCATCTCCATTACTCCCAGCTACACTCTGACCCGGAGTGGTAGTACCTGCTAGGGTCCCATCTATGGGTTAAACAGAAAAAAAAAATGAGTTTTAAAAATAATTTCAGTACCCATGAAGAATGAATAAAATGAAACATATTTGGCATAAAATAACCCAACAAGGGTTGACATGAGGTAAAATCTAGCCAACCAACCTAACTTAGATGTATATATGCTCTATCAATGATATTGAGCAATCTTTACTTATAAATATAGCTAACTATATTATCAATATATATAGTTGATGTTGAGTCCATGTATGCTTCTTTATAAATTAATATAGTATTGTTATTAGGAACTTTTTTGGTTACATTAGAATTATCAGAAAATATAAGGAGAACAAAAAACAAAATTCTAAAGGATGATCACTGTATTACTTTTTGTCTTCTTTATTATATATATATATATATATATATACACACACACACTCAAACCTTCTGCTTTTGTGGCCTTAGAGTGTAATAAATTAATATCTGACACATTCCCCCACTCTTATTTTCCTGGCAAAGCTTAAAATTCTTAGTTGTAGCTTTATCCTGTTTTCCTCTTTTTTTTTTTTTTTTTTTTCATTATTAATATTTTTCTCTTTCAGTGTTATTACTTCCCTTCCTCCCTCCCACTCTCCTTTCCTATCTGGCTGTTGAATCTGGTAGAAATTTCCAAATTCTCTTCACTTACAAAGATGATTAGAAAATGTATAAGATTAAATGCCATGATGAAAGAAACAACCCCAAAAAAATGATGAGTTTAATAACCGCAGCCATTCCAAAAATATTGTTCATACCTTCTCATCACAATTATGTAACAAAACAAATGTTTCTCATTACATTCTCTTTATAAGTTGTTCCTTTTCTTATAATGATTATGATCTATCTGTTTACATCATTATTATTAAATAGTGTAGGAATTTGTTTTTGTACCTGCATTTGGAAATAAGCTCTGATCATTTGCTTAGTAGTAATATCTCTCCAATCTTTTACTCCTTGTAAGCTGTCATCATTTACAATTTTTGACCAAGAGACATACAAGTAGTGTAGGAATTTGTTTCCATACCTGCATTTGGAAATAAGCTCTGACCTTTTACTTAGTAGTTTATATTGTTCTAGGATGGTTATTATTGCAGTTTTCTCTTTTGGGCAAAGGTTACATCTTGAGTTAGTGTTGTAAGTTGGTGCTGTTTTTCTTATTGGCATACTTCAGTTTGTGTTTTTGATGTTGCATAAGCTCTCTCTCTCTCTCTCTCTCTCTCTCTCTCTCTCTCTCTCTCTCTCTCTCTCTCTCTCATCCAACCTTTTCTTCTTTACACTTCTTCATTTTACCAAATTTCCTTCTGCCAAATATCACGTAAGTCTCTTGGTCAGAAAATGTAAATAATACCAGCTTAGAATGGACTTGTTTTATAAATGACCAGTATTTAATATCTGTCCAATCTCTTACTCTTCCTAAGCTGGCATCATTTACATTTTTTGACCAAGAGGCATACAAGTGGTGTAGGAATTTGTTTTCATACCTGCATTTGGAAATAAGCTCTGATTTTTTTGCTTAGTAGTTTATATGGTTCTAAGAAGGTTATTATTGCAATTTTTTTCTTCTAGGCAATTGTTACAAGATTTTGAGTTGGTGTTGTAAGTTGTTTTTTTTATTCGTGGCACATTTCAGCTTGTGTTTTTGGGGTTTCATAATTTCTCTCTCTCTCTCTCTCTCTCTCTCTCTCTCTCTCTCTCTCTCCTTTACATCCCATCCTCTTCTTCATTTTACCCAAGTCCTTTCTGCTAAATATTATGTAGGTCTCTTGGTCAGAAAATGTAAATTTTTCCAGCTTAGAAGTAGTAAGAGATTGGACAGATATTACATACTGGTCATTCATAAGAATTAGTCCATTCTACACAACATTTCAGCCAATATTCTGGCCTTCTTCAGGTATTCTTGTCGGACTCAGGGAACCCCCTTGTCATAATTGGGAGTCTTTCCAGAACTTCATGGCATAGTGGATATAGGTATTGAGTTAATACAGTTTTAAGTGACAGTTATCTCTAGGCTGCAGGTTCAATCCTAGTCAAGTGCAACAGTAAGATAGAATGATTAACATAGCTTAACACTTGTTTGTACCCAGTCATGGTTAATAGAATGAGAACAGTCTACCCCCTTGGATTGAATAACGGGTTAGGTTTGAAGTTCCATGAAAGCTCCTGATTATGACAAGAAGGTTCCTAGGTTTGGGTAGGGGGTTCCTGAGTTCAAGAAGATTCTTGAGTCCAACAAGAAATAACTGAAGAAGGTCAGAGGACACATCAGCCAAAACGTTGTGTAGATAACAATAAAGATGAGGATAATAGTCCGAATAATCCAAATAATCCAAATTATCAAGCCTCATCTCAAAAATTCAGAGAAATCAAAGCCCATTCTAAGCTGGTATCATTTATATTTTCTGACTGAGAGAACCTACAGCAAGGTTCAAACTCACTATTCAGTATTAATGGATCTGTGAGACTAGCTTTCTAATTATCACACTATGATCAAAGATAAAGGTATACCAAGCAGTACTCATGATGTAATGTTTTTTTTTTTAATAGATGATTTGTCTCTATTCCACAATGATTCTTTCAGACAAGTTTCTTCTTCATCTTTGTTGTCTTCTTTTATCAAAGTTTTTTCATTGAATCATTCTCTAAAAATAACAACACTTTATCTACAGAAATTCACATAACTGATTTATTTATTTGTATCTGTTATCTTTACTTATTCCGACAGATTTTTTTTTTTTTTTTTTTTTTTGGGGGGGTGTCTTTTACCTATTATTGCTAGAGTCTAAAAACGCCCTGTTGGTACACTAACTGTATTCCCTGCAGAAGACTAAACCCATCATAGTGAGAAAAAAAAATTCAACAAACTACAATATGTGATGGTCTATTCTTATGGTTCTCAACCAGGGGCCATATGCCCCCCAACCATATAACTTTGCGGGGAGAGGGGAGCATACAAGTGGTGCTTAGAATACACTGACTGTATTCCATGAAGAGGAGTAAACTTATCATAGTGAGAAAAAAATTCAACAAACTAAAATATGTGATGGTCTACCCAATGGTTCTCAATCAGGGGCCATGTGCCCAACCCTAGGCCATATAACTTTTGGGGGGAGCCAGACAAGCAAAAATATTTATTCCTGAAAATACAATAGGAATTTTAAACACTGAAACAAAAATTCATCAAACTACAGTGTATGATTGTCTACTCTTATGGTTCTCAACCTGGGGCCATATACTCCCCCCCCCCAAACCATATAACTTGTGAGGGGGCAGACAAGTGGGGCTTAGAATACACTGACTGTATTCCCTGGAGAGGACTAAACTCATCATAGTGAGAAAAATAAATTCAACAAACTACAATATGTGATGGTCTATCTCAGTTGTCCTCAAACGGGAGACATATGCCCACTCTCAGACTATAAAACTTTTTGGGGAAGCCAGACAAGCAAAAAATATTTAATCATAAAAATACAATAGGATTTTTAAACATCGAAGTAAAATAGGAATCTAGGGAATCTATGGGTAAAAAAAGGTTGTGAACCACTAGTCTTGATTCTATAGGTTGATTGGTTTTTTATGGCATGTCAATTTTGGTTGGGTTATTTATGCCAAAGTTACTTAAGGTGCCATTACTCTTATGTTCATACTGATTTAGTGGGGTTCATGCCTGTTAAGGTCCCAACTATAGGTCAAATAGATGTGAGATAATGTTTAAAATGATTTTAAACTAAATTTGCTCTTAAAACATTGATATTGTAACTAAGAATGAAATGTTTACCTGTTTAAAATGTTTGTGAACTTTAGTAATACATTGACTCTTAAAACATTGATATTACAACTAAGTATGAAGTGTTTGCCTGTTTAAAATGTTTGTGAACTTTATTAATACATTGACTCTTAAAACATTGATATTGTAACTAAGAATGAAATGTTTACCTGTTTAAAATGTTTGTGAACTTTAGTAATACATTGACTCTTAAAACATTGATATTACAACTAAGTATGAAGTGTTTGCCTGTTTAAAATGTTTGTGAACTTTATTAATACATTGACTCTTAAAACATTGATATTGTAACTAAGAATGAAATGTTTACCTGTTTAAAATGTTTGTGAACTTTATTAATACATTGACTCTTAAAACATTGATATTGTAACTAAGAATGAAATGTTTACCTGTTTAAAATGTTTGTGAACTTTATTAATACATTGACTCTTAAAACATTGACCTGTTTAAAAGTTTGTGAACTTTATTAATACATTGACTCTTAAAACATTGATATTGTAACTAAGAATGAAATGTTTACCTGTTTAAAATGTTTGTGAACTTTATTAATACATTGACTCTTAAAACATTGATATTGTAACTAAGAATGAAATGTTTACCTGTTTAAAATGTTTGTGAACTTTATTAATACATTGACTCTTAAAACATTGATATTGTAACTAAGAATGAAATGTTTACCTGTTTAAAATGTTTGTGAACTTTATTAATACATTGACTCTTAAAACATTGATATTGTAACTAAGAATGAAATGTTTACCTGTTTAAAATGTTTGTGAACTTTATTAATACATTGACTCTTAAAACATTGATATTGTAACTAAGAATGAAATGTTTACCTGTTTAAAATGTTTGTGAACTTTATTAATACATTGACTCTTAAAACATTGATATTGTAACTAAGAATGAAATGTTTACCTGTTTAAAATGTTTGTGAACTTTATTAATACATTGACTCTTAAAACATTGATATTGTAACTAAGAATGAAATGTTTACCTGTTTAAAGTGTTTGTGAACTTTATTAATACATTGACTCTTAAAACATTGATATTGTAACTAAGAATGAAATGTTTACCTGTTTAAAATGTTTGAACTTTAGTAATACATTGGCTCTTAAAACATTGATATTGCAAATTGACAGAAATAGTTAGATATATAATTGTTACTATTTCTCTGAATGTTTGAGATGAGGCTTGAAGATTAGTATTATCTGCGTTATTCGGACTATTGTCCCCATCTTCATTGTTATTTGTACAACGTTTCGGCCGATATGCCCTCCAGCCTTCTTTATGAAGAACGCCGGAGGGCATATCGGACGAAACGTTGTACAAATAACAATGAAGATGGGGACAATAACGCAGATAATATAATTGTTAGGAAATGATAATTATTATTATTATTATTAAACAAGAATAGTTACTTGAAACCATATTGCTTGTAAATTATCGGTATTAGATTGGAAACTGTACAAATTATTTATATTAAGAATAGTTACCGAAACTATAACTGTTTGTATATTAATCGAAAATAGTTGCTTGAAACAGATAAGGAAAACTAACTTAAGAGTATTCTGTCTTGATTTTCAATATGATAGGTCAATTTAGTGAGCAGGGTGCCCTCTAAAAAGTTCTTAGAGTTAAGTATCAAACACCCCATCCAGAACACACCCGGAAGTCTGCAGCGTATATCAAATTTTGTGAAAATCAGTTGAGCAGTTTTTGTATTCATAATATACACTCACACACACACACACTCTCTCTCTCTCTCTCTCACACACACACACACAGAGTTCATTTTTATAGTAAAATGTTATTTGAAAGAATTCTCCAGTATTAATTACTGATTTGTATAGCTGGGTTTTTTTTTCACTTCATCTGAGTGTAAAAATATATATGCATGTATACTTTGAGGTGCGTGGTGTAAAGGTTACCATCATGGGAAATGGACACGATGCATCAAGTTCAAATCCTGGACAAGGCTGATTAAATTTCACATAGCGTATAATACCCTTGGGAAAGGTAAGCATCCAACTACTATGAGTAAATAGTAGAGCAGACTGGGCTCTTTAACCTTTGATAGGTAACCAGTCTAAGAGAAGGAAAACTCTGAATTCAAACCTGTTAAACACTGCTTAAGAAATTGACCATGTGTCACATCCTGCTTGTACAGAGAGGTTGGAAACCTATAACAGGTAGTTATGTGTGTGTATGTATGTATGTCCAGAGGAAACTAAGAAAATAAAACATTTAGCAGCAAAGTAAATATATATACATATTCACTATCACCAAATCTTGCTTTTTGGGCAACAATAATGAAGATTCTATTTATATTTGTGAAGATAATTAAAAGATAAAATTTAAATTATAACAGCATGATGTTTTGTTTTTTTTTGCATTGAATATTTTGAATAGGGGACACTGATTTTTCTTTTTAGAGTGTCTTTTTTACGTAAGGATTTTAATGGGAGGATCCTACTCACAATTCAGTAATAATGGATCTGCGAGACTAACTTTTTGATCCCCCCTTCTACCCAACCGACAGCAGGTAACTGCTTCTAGTGTGTGTATATATATATATATATATATTATATTATATATATATATATATATATTTGGGAGAATATGTGCTTTTTTTTTTTTTTTAAATTTTAGTCAGACCTAATTTTTGAAAGTTAATTCATTTATGTTTAATCCCGCCTAATTAAACATAAATGAATTAACTTTCAAAAATTAGGTCTGACTAAAATTAAAAAAAAAAAAAAAAAAAAAAAAAAAAAATATATAAAGCATTGAATAGACTATACTAATAAAACTAAGCTGACACAAAGCTACAGTTGTGGGTGAAGCCACTCCCAGAACTTTGTCTGAATTATTCAGTTCTTATCACGTCTATCTACTTTTTATGTTAGCCAATTTAGTTAGCCATTTAATGTCAAAATGAAATAAACTGTTAGATTTATAATTAAACAATTTCATTGTATACAATGTTTATTTGTTTCTTTATTTCATTTATTGCCTCTTGATGTATTCAGCAACTGGGACAATTTGAAATCACCACGAGATGTGACCTAGAGAGGCTGAATGGAAAAACACATTATTGCTCAAACACAAGACAACCAACTGTAGAATTTTGTATTAGGTGATCAGATTCAACTTGCAATACAGCTGATTACATAATATGAAATTCTACATGGTGCTGCAAACAAGATACAAACCTGTGAAGGAATATGGTGTCTTTAACCTTGGATAGGTAACCAGTCTAAGAGAAGGAAAACTCTGAATTCAAATCTGTTAAACTCCGCTTAAGAAATTGATCTTGTGTCACATCCTGCTCATGCAGAAGGGTTGGTAAATATACACACACACACACACACACACACACATATATATATATATATATATATATATATATATATATATATATATATATATTCCTGGCCATAGGCTCAGATTATCTAAAGAATCTTTCCCTGATAAAAAATAGTATTTACCTACTTTGTTTTTTAAGTAGTGGCCATTTTCATTTCAAGTGTCTATAATTTGTTACGGATTAATTTCATTTGCCTTTTTTTTTTTTTTTTTTCTTTTTCTTTTTCTGTAATGAGTTTGTGGGGAGGAGGTGCATGTTCTTGAAACCTCCTTTTTAATCCCTGACCCACGTTGACAGAAATTCTTTCATTTGTTTATGCTTGAGGCCCAACCTTTTTTCTTTTCTTTTTTTTTCCTCTGAAAGTCATTTTCCCATTTACTTTAATATGAAAACCTTTTGGTTAATCTGACATCCATTTAGAATGAGTGTCAGC
This sequence comes from Doryteuthis pealeii, assembly GCA_023376005.1. Lineage (NCBI taxonomy): Eukaryota > Metazoa > Mollusca > Cephalopoda > Myopsida > Loliginidae > Doryteuthis > Doryteuthis pealeii. Next base: position 54,541,847 of record CM042163.1, read on the forward strand.
ACTTTATCCTTTTCTAACCCTTTGGGATATAGAGGAGGGACAAAAATCAACAAAACAAAAACACTCTATTCTGTATATTATAAAGATTCATAAACGAAAAAAAGAAAAAGGAATTAGTGCAACAAAAAATTCAAGTTACGACAAATGCTGCAAAGAATTAAATAACTTATGTTATAAATGTTTTTGTTTTTTTAAATGTCTAATTTTATTGGGTAAAATAGAAAAATGACACATATCCAAGGTCTTTTTTCATCTGTGTTACATATCTCTAAGGCTGTACTGTCATTGTTTTACAGGGTGTCCACAAAGTCTGGGTACATGGAGATTTCACTATTGTATTTATTTGTTATTTATGAATTTTGCAAGGCGCATCAAGTTATGCATTGAAAAGGATGGAAATCATATTGAAAATATTATTTATTAACATTATAATTAAATTAAATTGTTTTGTTTTGAAAGTATGTGTTAATCCCCATGTACCCAGACTTTGTGGACACCCTGTATATTACACATGTCCCTACACTGTCAAACATTTCCTCATAGAATGTGGAGTTTTTGCTCCAATCGGAAAGAAATATTTCAATGCAAATAATATGAAGGTTCTGTTTGAGAATATTAGTATGGATGACATTTTATGAGAAATAAAAAAATATTGAAAATTTTGAATCGGATATAAAATGCATCCACAAAAATACACCTGTAAAGGAAACTTGAATACCAACTTTTATTTCACCTTCTAACAGTTTTTGGTATTAAATAACCTACAGGGTTATTATGCCATTAAACAAACCAAACCGGAATTAAATGAAGTTAATAAAGAATATTTATACCAATTTGAAAATATTAAGAACTTGAAACATAGAACCAGTCAAGTTCTTGTCATATGTCAAGTTTATTAATCTTATACTTTAAAACTCTTAACGTCCTATACCGCCTCATTCCACCCGGCCAGAAGTCACATTTCCTAATCTGCTCCAAGATAGCCTTTGTTTAAATGTAATATTAAACATATTTAGAAGTCTTTAATTTAAGGGAAATATCTCAGGTAACTTTAAAAGAAAAGGCCATTTTTAGCCATTTTTTATAAATCCTTATAGGAATGGGGCCCTGGACTTGGTAAATTCTCAACAGGATGTTAAAAGTTAATAGAGAAACTAAAACCTTAAACTCGGAAAAGCTGAAAGAAACTTGACATGATTTTTGTTGCATTATGAATTTAAAATCACATGTAGTAATTTGTTTTGCAGTCTTTAAAATAGGAGAATTTTATGAATTAGAATCTGTATCTTTCAAAATGGTGCATTTTTGCCATTTTTTTCTCTCTCTCTTGAAGATGTGCTCTTTTTAATATGATTTGTTTTATTGTTATAATTCATTGGAAAAAAATATATGTAAGTTTATTTTGTTCTAAAGGGGAAAAAATGAAATAAGTGACAATATACAATTAGAATATTTTTTGATAGTTTAAAGAAAGGAAGAAGTGCTGTTGTACTGAAATTTTTGCCGTACCTATTTGACTAGGGATTGAACTTGAGAACTCCAAAGTAAAATGGTATTGCTAATGAAAACTAACATTTCTATCCAATCATAATGACGTATCTTTTAACTTAAGATTTAGGAACTGAATACAAATTTAAAAAAAAAAAAAAAAGATTTTTTTTTCAAACAAATAAACATCAGACAGGTGCCAAAATAAATTTTTAATGAGACTAAAGATTTAAAGAAAGAAAAAAACAAAAAAACAATATATATATATATATTATATATATATATATATATATAATATGGCTCCTATATTTATAAGTAAACAGTGCTCAATATCATTGATAGAACATTTATATTTAAGTTAAGGTAGTGTGGACATGGAGTCAACAGCACCTAGTTACTGACAGTTTCAGTCTGAAGATTGTATTAGTGAGAAACTGTCAGTAACCAGCCGCCGTTGACTCCATGTCCATTCTAACTTAGCATATATATATGTGTTAAACTGAGTTTAGATCCTGACCAAGGCTGTTTGCATTTCACATGATGCAAATACCTTAGGGAAAGGTATGCATCCAACTATTCTCCCTCTACCTATGGGTAAATAGTAGGGCAGACTGGGCTCTTTTTTAGCCTTAGTTAGGCAACTCAAGTTTAAATCTGGCACAAGGCTGTTTGCATCCAACTATTTTCACTCCAGCTGTATGCATCCAACTATTTTCACTCCAGCTATGGCTAAATAGTAGGGCAGACTTGGCTTTTTAACCATGGTATGGCAACTGGTCTAGGAGAAAGAAACCTTTGAATTTAAACCTGTTAAACTCCACTTAAAAAATGGTCCTTGTGTCACATACTGCTTGTGCAGATGGGTTGGTAGATAAATATAATTATAAAATTAAAGATGATATTACTACTAATACTACTAGTCTATATAAGCAAAAACATATGGTAGTGTTTAGAGAATAATAAAGAATAAGGCTGTATTGTTAGATCTTAGTGTCTGCAACCATTGGCTCTTGTAACCTAAATTATAGAGCATCTCTTGCAGACTTCTGTTTAAAAAAAAAAATTAAAATTAGTGAAATAGATTACTAATTAGGACTGAGCCTATTCTAGTAGGACCAACCCAAGTGGAGTTTAACAGGTTTTAATTCAGAGTTTTCCATATCCTAGACTGGTTGCCTAACCAAGGTTAAAGAGCACAGTCTGCCCTATTATTTATCCATAGCTGGTGGGAAAGTAGTTGGATTCATACCTTTCCCAAGGGTATTAGCGCTGTGTGAACTGCAGCTACGTCTAGGATTTGAACTCTGGTCGATGAGTCCATTTCCTGCAATTCTAACCATTACACCACAGCCTCCTTCTGGAAGGGAAAAAAAAAGTTTCTTTATTTCTGATTCATGCTGTTTACTAACGGTCATAGAATGACATTGGGTTGTTGCAATAAGAAGCAATTGAAATCAAGATGAAAGAAGTAGGAGTCAAAATCAATACTAATTCCTTAGTCAGTGTTATGTTAACAGTAAGATCAGAATGCTCAAATACCCACAAGCAGAGCAGTAAAAAAAAAAAAAATTACAAAAACCAAAGCATGATTACTTACAGTACTACCACTGTGGCTTTAAGTATCGTATGACAATAGAAAATATTGCCAAATATTGCAACAAGTGTTTGATGTATGTTGCAATACTTACTTTTGTTACATGATACTTAGTCACAGTGATTGTATTGCTAGTAATCATGTTTTAGTTTTTATAAGAACTAACAAAAGTATGTGCTCCCTGGGCACAAGTATTTAAGTTTTAAGTAATGATATATTATATTATATTTAGAAAGACTAACGAAACTAAATAAGAATGAATATAAAAATATTACACTTATTTTAATGTTATTTTAATTGATATTTTATTATGATGGAGATTATTGAACTGTCTGTCTGTAACCGAAATTACATCACCATTTCCTTAGTTATTTAAGTAATATTCTCAATGATTATGAAATAGTCATTATTTAATCTTAATTAGCATCTTATTTATTAATGATGTCTTTATTAAAGTCTAGATTTACTGCAAAACTACCCATATTATTAATGCATTTAAAACCCTTAAATATGCGTTATATATCTCTAAGATATTGCCCCTTCCAGCTGGGAAAATTATAGCTCAGGACCACCCTCGGTGACGGCAAAATCTCCGTAGAGGGCTGTTCATGTCAGAAATCACCCTGACACAACACCATGAAGCTAAGAGGTCTAGTACTTGGTGGAAATAATTTGCACAATGATGTCAACAAATACAATGATGTTGTTTTAATAAATGATTATTTAATATATATAATTTTTTTTTTAAATAAAAAAAACTCATTCATGTTGCTCTTAGAATGTTTATCAAGAAAGGGCTGACTTCTGATTTAGGTCGGAAAATTAAAACAGAAAGTTTTTTGGTGGTACTCAATGACAATTTAACTACAGTCTATGAATTAATATTTTGCGAATTGGGTTACAGTTTTAGGGGATTAAGGTTGTTTTTAATTACATATTACTTAAAAACATAAACAACAAAAAACCCAAATTACTATACATTTAATGTTGAAAAATATTTTTTTTAACTAAGTTTAATTGAAATTATACATTGCAATACTAACACAAACAACTGTCTCAATAATAGATTCAATAATTAATTTCAATGGTTAATTAAATGTATAGTAATTTGGGTTTTTTGTTGTTTATTTTTTTTAAGCAATATGTAATTAAAAACAACCGTAATCCCCTAAAACCGTAACCCAATTCGCAAAATGTTAATTCATAGACTGTAGTGTAGTTAAACTGTCATTGGGTACCACCAAAAAACTTTCTATTTTAATTTTTCCGACCTAAATCAGCCCAAGAAAGTAACATCTTGTGCATTTCTGATTTTTTTTTACCTCTTACCTACCAATTCCAAGTCTCCTTGCTTTTCACTATCCTTTCGACTGGGGCGGTTGAATACACCAACTGCACCTCTGCAGAGGGGTACAATCCCCTCAATGGGGCCACCTGATGGCTAAGTGGTGACCAGTGACGCTTAAGGACAGAATCCTAGTGGCTGAGCAGTCCATGACATGCAACAGCCCACTTTGGCCCTTACTTAGGCAAAGGTGATCAGAGAGGCCTCCTCCAATCAATTGGTTATTGTCAACCCCTAGCATCTATATGATTGTCCCAACCCTATTGTCCTTATGGCAACCCCTCTCAACCCTTTTTATCATATATGTGCTAGAAGGTGGTGGATGTGTTCTGGGTATGACATTAAACTACATCTAATGGGGTTCCAATTTTTGGTGCTCTGGGGAGTGTGGAGTACCTTTTCATTGCCATGACTACCAGATCCACTCTAACCCAGAGTGGCTGTACCTGTTAGGCTCCTATCTATGGATTGAATAGAAAAAAAAATGAGTTTTTAAAAAATGTGTTTAAAAATTAATTTTGTATACCCATCAAGCATAAATAAAACAAAACATCCTCAGCATAAAATAATCCAATAAGAGTTGACATGCCGTAAAATTCAACAAACCTTGCTTTTCACTCATTGATGAAGAATCTCTGTCAAAGAAGACATCTGCTGTAACTGTCTTTAATGAAACTATCATTGTATTTATTCATAATTTGGAAGTATCATGTTTCTAATGTTCTGGCATGCAAAAGATGCAGCAGTCTATGATTTTTGCAGGCTGCTTACCTTCTTTTCAGAGTGCATTTGACACCTGCATATCTGTTAGATAAAGGGGTTAATGGCTGCCAAGGTGGCCTTTTAGGTTAGTCAAAAATAACATTTATTCATTTTTTTTTATATTCATTATATCATTTTATTCATTTCTATTCATTATATCGTTTTATTTATTTTATACGAAGAAAAATTAGCAATGATAACCTTGCATGAGAAAAACTACTCAGAACTCATATCAAAATGCAGACACGAAAATAAATACTCATTAAGCCAGCAAAAACTCTGGACTCAAAAGACTAAAATAATTTCCCCAAAACTTTATATATAACAAAAAAATAAATAAATGAATAAAATAAAATTACATAAATAAATATGTTGAAAATAATAATAGAAGCAAAAATATAATAAAAACCAGCAATAAAAATAAATATAACAATTATAGATAAATATACATAAAAAATAAAAAAACAAATAAAAATAAAGAAATAAATGATAAAATATTCAATCTATATTTAATCATCAATAAATATTTGATATATATATATATAAATATAAAATATTTTTTAAAGTCGACATTTTGTTTTTCAAATATTAATAAATCATCCTTACATTTCTTCTTTTTTATTTTTATTTATTACTTTTCCACATACTGTCGGATTCCTTTCAATTTCTTCCCAACATATATAGACTTATACAAATATTACAGTTATCTAATGAAATAAACAAGTGAGGATAGACATATCTGATTTACAGTATTCCTTCAATCAATTTTATTATTGTCCCCATAAGTTTTCAACATGGCTGATCAATGTATATGACAAAAGGTCAACATTGTTAGGAACTCAAGAACAGTTTGATGCCTATTTATTGCAGAAATTACCATGACTAAATGTGTATTTCATTATATTCTTTTTATACGTTTAATAAAAGCTAAACAAGTTGCAAGATCAATAAATCTTGATTGATTTTATTGTTTTAGTTTGGTGATCATGTTAGAATTTCATTTTCACATGTGCAGCTTAAAAATGTTTATTAAAAAATGCTTTTTTTTTATATGTATATATACTGTCACCATCATCATGTTGTATAGTAGCACGGATATCCATGACAATCTCTCGCCAACTATCATTCATTGCTCTCTGGAAGTTCTCTGCACAGCAGTATCTACGCAGGGTTAGTCTTTGCTGGATGGCCCACACTGATGTACCCATGGGCTGGTTTCCACAGGAGAATATCACTTACAAGTTAGCCCTTGCTTCTCCAGCAGTGTCCAACATGTCTTGTTCGCCTCACTTGGATGGTTTGTGTGATAGGGGACAAGTGGCCATACAGCTGCTTTCTTGATGCCTAAAACTGTAGATTTTACTGAACCCTATATATAGTATTGCATTTCACATACTAATAATACACTTGTAAATGGTATGAATCACCTTGTTCTTCCCCCAGCTATGGGTTAATGAGAGCAGGCTTGGCTCTTTAATCATAGTGGTATGGCAACTATTTCATCGTGAGAATTGGACTCACTAATAATGGTATGCTAATCCAGCTTGCAAACCATTACACTACATCTGACCCAGGTCTACCCTGACCTGGAATGGTAGTACCTGTTAGGGTCCTATCTATGGGTTAAATAGATTTTAAAAAATGAATATTAAAAATGTGTTTGAAAAAAAATGAATACCCAACAAGAATGAATCAAACAAAATGTCTTTGGCATCAAAATAACTCAACAAGGGTTGATATGCCGTTGTTGTATACCCTTTCTTACTTCTTTACTTCTTACTTGCTTCTATATCTTGGACATCTATTCTTCTGGCCGGCTTTGGTTCTATCTTCTATCATCTTGGATATCTTCTAAGGTCTGGACTTTCTTGGGGACTTCGGGTCTGGTCTTCTATGGGGATTTCTCGTTATCAGAAGCCCTGTGTCATTGTTAGTTTTTAGATAATAAACACAAGACTTCGATTTATTTTTGATCTTATTTTTTGTTAATCCCCAAACCAGACGTCTGCGCAGATCCTTACATCCTACGAGCTCGGCTTCTAACTTCTAACTGACTGAGTTACTTACTATCCTTAAACTGGAACAGGGTCTTCTATGCCTTCCGGTTCTCACGATTTATCCCTGGAAGGCAAGGTGAGAGTGAGGTCAAGCGCCGTCACTCACTCTCAAGGCCATCAGCTGCACTAATCGCCATTATGTTTCTACACTACCTTATATAAGTATTAGGGATAATAATTATGTAACACCGTAAAACCCAACCAACAACAAATACGAAATGCAAACAGCCTTGTCCAGGATTTGAACCCTGGTCGTCAGGTCTGTTTCCTATGATGATAGCGCCATTACCCCAACCATGAGTTGTTATCTTGACTGTTTATGATTTAATTTTGTTGCTGTTGTTTAAAATCAACAATAGATCATTTCTAATGAAACCATGTAAAACATCTTGTAAATCTCAGGATACATTAATTGTTATGATAATCACATGGAAATTATTCAGTCATCTAAAAATATAACCAGACAATTGTAATTAATGACTTTTTTGCTGATGAATAAACAGAATGGAATACAACACACACACACACACACACGAATTCCATTTGATGCAAAATTCACTACAATTAACCACTATATTACTTTTTGCACTTTAATAATAAGAATTTAATAAAAATCTTCTTACAGTCTATACATAACAATAACAATTTATATTATTTGGATTTTTTGGACTGTTGTCCTCATCTTTGTTCTTATATATACGTTTCAGCCGATGTGCTGTCTAGCCTTCTTCAGTTGGATTCATGGTGCAACGGATATAGAGGTTGAGTTAATACAGTTCTAAGTGACAGTCATCTGTAGGTTGCAGGTTCAATCCTAGATAAGGGTAATAACATAGAATACTTAACACAGCTAAACACTTGTACCCAGTTATGGTTAGCGGAATGAGAACAGTCTACCTAATGGATTGAATAAAAGTTTGGTTCAAAGCTCTGTGAAGGCTCCTGATTACAACATGAAGGTTCCCCATTGTATATATAACAATAAAGATAAATATGAATTATCAAATTTACGGTCAAGTCACACTGAATGCAATGGTTCCCACTAAATCATCCTAGTTAAGCAGTGATGAGCCTGTTCAATACTTAGATGGGCGACCATTTAAGCAATAGCAGGTACTATAAGACTGAATATCCAAATGACTTGATTCAGCATTAAATGACCTGAAAAAGGTGCCGTAAAATAAAACAACCAACCAACTAAATTATCAGCCGCTCTGTCGGCTGGGCATTAGAATGCACCCACTGCACCACTGCAGAGGGGTAAGACTCCCCCAAATGGGGCCACCTGTTGGCCGTGGGTGGTGACCCGTGATTCTTAAGGATGGAGTCTTAGTGGATGAGCAGTCCATGACCTGCAGAACTCCACTTTGGCCCTTATTTAGGCTAGATGGGCAGTCAGGGAGCCCCTCCGATCAATCGGCTAGTCACGTCAAGCCCTAGCACCTATATGATTTTCCCAACCCTATTGCCCTCATGGCAAGCCCCAACCTTTTTTTATCATATGGGTACTAGAAGGCAGTGGCTGAGGGTCTAAATGTCCTAGGAATGACATTAAACTCTCTGATGGTGAGGTTCCAGTTTTGGAGGTTTGGGGAATGTGGAGCACCCCTTCATCACCATTGCTCCCTGGTCCACTCTGACCCGGAGTGGTAGTACCTGTTAGGGTCCCATCTATGGGTTAAATAGAAAAATGTATTTATAATTAAAATTGATTATCCTTTAAGAATGAATTTATTTCAAAACTTTGTTGGCATTAAATGACCCACTGAGGTTGATATGCCGTAAAACAAACCAAACCAAATTATCAAGCCTTATCTTATTCAGACAAATAATAACAATATAATGAAAATCTTCTTATAGTCTATACATTTTTTGTCTTCAGTATAAAATAACCCAACAAGGGTTGAGATGTCATAAAACCCAACCAACCAACCCACCATAACAATATAATAAAAATCTTCTTATAGTCTATACATTTTTGTCTTCAGTATAAAATAACCCAACAAGGGTTGAGATGTCGTAAAATCCAACCAACCAACCCACCATAACAATATAATGAAAATCTTCTTATAGTCTATACATTTGAAGAATAATTAAAGTCCAATTACCGTCGAACTGAGAAGACAAGGCAGCAAACGATTGTAACTCAATACAATCTCGAAAGCCACAAAGTCCACTGCAAAATGACAGAGTATATATAAGACTCCACAATGTCATTCAAATCAAGCAGTCAAGCAGCCAATCAGAACTCAAGGAATGAAATCACCCAAGTCACCCAGATTCATGGATGGATCATTCTTGAGTCCTATTTATACCAACTGTCTTGGACACTGCTTGAGTGGTACTTAGCTACTGTTATTCAAACCAACAGTAGGCTAACTGACTTCAATAACATTTTTATCACAAAATATATTCCTGACAAATTTGCAGATTGCTGACATATGGTGATACTTCTATTGGATTGGTTGATGAAAGAGAAGATATTTAGTAAAGTCCCCACTCATCAAGGTCCAATGTTAGCATTAGTGTATCCAGGGCTGTGGAATCAGTCAGAAGCCATTAAGCTGTCCCTGGAGTTGGAGTCTGTAAAACTCAAGTTGAATTTACACTTGATATGGCCCTAGTTTAGTCTGTAAAGTTATACAGTGCACACTCCTCATAGATTGTTACAAAATCTTGGTTTTATATCTATTAGTAGTTCATAATCACTTAATTACATAGAGAGTATTGAAGTCAGTTAATACCCTGTCATTCTGCAGTAGACTTTGCAACTATTCAGGTTTGTATTGGGTTACAACCGTTTGTTGCCATGTCTTCCCAATTCGATGGTAATTGGAACTTTGATTATTCTTCAGAAAGGAGTCTGAGGTGCAAAAAAATTTAGGAGTCTGGGTCACCAAAAATAGAGAACAGATTTTGTGTTCCGATTACATAGCCCTGCTAGTAAGAAGCTGAGGCCACAGTAGGGGGGGGTAACCCTGTCATACCCAAATTGGTTTGCAGTATAAGTTTCTTAACCACCATGCTGAGCTGTTACTACAGGTGTTTTTAACAAGGACTCTTATATATTTGACATCTGTTTATCTTTTTCTGCTTCTGTTTAGAAATGAGCGAAGGATTCCAATTGGCATGTTTTCTCTGTTATATTCAGAATTTGGCTGATTAAAAAAAAAAAAAAATTATGTTCCGCAGAATTACAGACCCCCTACAAAATTTAGATTATTTGGACTATTTTCCTCACATTTATTGTTATCTACACAACATTTCAGACGATGTACCTCTGGCCTTCTTCAGGTATTCTTGTCAGACTCGGGAACCATCTCCTCAAACTCAGGAATCCGCTCCTTGAGCCTTCATGTCAAACTTGGGAACCTTCATGTCATAATCAGGAGCCTCCACGGAACTTCAAACCTAACCCTTTATTCAATCCACAGGGATAGACTGTTCTCATTCCGTTAACTATGACTGGGAACAAGTGTTAAGTTGTGTTAATTATTCTGTTACTGTCGCACTTGACCAAGATTGAACCTACAACCTAGAGATAACTATCACTTAGAACTGTATTAACTCAACTCCTATATCCACTACACCACTACAAAATCCTCATTTACTTGCAAATTGGACTATTTTATTCTATTTTTTTTTAAGTTAGAGCATTTTAAGTATTTTGTTCTAATAAAAAATCTTACTATGTATTTTTATACTTTAATAAGAGGTATGCATTGTGTAACAGTTGTCATGTACCCTGGGTATAATGTTAAGCTGCATCAATACTAGAACTCTGTGGAGTGTGGAGTACCCCTTCATCACCATTACTCCCAAGTTCACTCTGGCCCGGAGTGGTAGTACTTGTTAGGGTCCCATCTATGGGTTAAATAGAAAAAATGAGTTTAGAAAAAAACATTTTTTGTATATCCATCAAGAATGAACCAAACAAAATGTCTTCAGCATAAAATAACCCCAAAAGGGTTGACATGCTATAAAATCCAACCAACCAGCCAACCGTTGTCATCATAAGAAAATGGAAAGGAAAGAGGGGTGGGGTGGATGTGTGAGTGAAGTCTAACCCCCCACACTCTCTTTCCTTTCTTTTTGCCTCTCACCTTATCACTCAGTACGTCCCCCTCATCTTCTGCCCACATTTTGTTGGATTTACTCCTCATATATATATATATATATATATATATGAGGAAAAAATGAGTAAAGAAAAGAAATGTAGATGGATAAAAATGAATTTTATCGATATCACTTTTACATGTGTTTTGGTCTGTTTATCAAAATGTATACGGATTTTCGCTATTATTATTATTATTAAAATAATCAGATGATGTTGAAATTTTAATAATAATAATAGCGTAAATCCGTATACATTTTGATAAACGGACCAAAACACGTGTTAGTGATATCGATAAAATTCATTTTTATCCATCTACATTTCTTTTCTTTACTCATTTTTTCCTCATATTGTCGGATTCAATTCCCTTTCCATTCTTACATATATATATATATATCTATATCTGTGTGTGTGTGTTTATAAACTTTTGCCTTTCTTCATTGTATTTTTTTTTTTCATTTTTTTTTTTTCCTTCTCTTTACATTTCCCTCATACATTTCTTGACAACTGCTCATCTTATCTGTTTTCTTCTGCCGTAAAAAAAACATCTGAAAATAATTTCCTTCCTCTCCAACCCCCACACATCCCTCGCCCTACTGGAACTAATGACGGAATTGACTGGGAGGGTGGAACAAAATCTTGCGCATATTCATTTTGCCGTCTCACTTAATGAAGATCTGTAACAGAAACTCATTTAATGATCTATTATAAAATCTTTTGGAAACTTGGTTACGCTGCAGGCATCAGGGAATAACTTGATTCTTTTTTTTCTCCCTTTTTTTTGATAATATAGGTAAATACTTTTCTGTAATTAAGAGTAAAATAAATACTTTCATTAAACAATATATTTACATCAGTTTTCATCTTATTTTTCTTGAATAATGTATATTTTATTTACTGGAAAAGTGTGTGTGTGTAATATAAATATACTTTTTATAGGTAAGATAGATTTTATGTTTATATATACTAGCAAATATATGCCCCCTTTGGGTGCAAGTATTTTGTTTTTGATTTAATAAAATATAGTATCAAATTAGAAACTATTTAGAAAATGATAAACTGGGGTGGGGGTATAATCGAAAAATAGAACAGCTTTAAATCTAACTCTTCCATCATTTTCCGTCACTCCCGTTTTTCATTTTTCCTAATTTATCTATTTAGTTAGATAATGAATTATTTAATAAAATTACAGTTCTTTCATCTTGTTGATGGATTTCTTTTAAGATGTATCCCCGAGATTTTTGCTCAGATTCGTTAAGAGAAAACCAAACAATTACAATTCAATAATACTAAGCATATATTTATTAAAATCAAATTCTTAATATCAATATGCAAATTAGCCTTCTCGTTCACACTGTAAACCGCTATTTTGTTGAATATATAAATATACGTGCATGTTATTAGTATATCCAACAGTATTAATAAGGTATAAC
>CM042163.1:54562139-54846849 GCA_023376005.1 Doryteuthis pealeii
TAAGATGCTTATCAGGACATCTCTCATGGTGCAATAGTTATCAAATAGCAAACCAATGTTTGTGAGTTTGCTTCTCACTGGGTGCTCGATACTTCTGACCTTGTGTACTGGAGATGCTGTTTTTCTGAAATAAGTCTTGAAAATTTACAGTGCATTCTGTGAAAGAATGTGTCCTGTCATGGTATAATGGCTTGCAAGCTGGTCTTGCAACTCTGTTACTACTGAAAAGCGAGTTTGATCCTCACTGGATGCCCCCTTTTTTATAACCTTGGGTTAAATCCTAATCATAGTGTAATTATTTTTTTCTTTAAGTGAAAGATTGCTACTATTTTTTTTTCTTTCATTTGAAAATTGAGACACATCTTTGGGGTTGGGAAATACAGTATTTTCTTTTCTTAAATTGCTCGCAGAGATGCTGACAGGTATGCATCCTGCATCCCTAAAAAATCTAAAAGATGGCAGTAAAATCATATCTATGAGTCCCAGTGTTTTTCTTTATTCTTCCTCATCATTTCAAGCTAACTAGATATCCATTTCAATAGTTTCTTAGAAACGAATTACACAGGATAAGTTACAAGGTAGGAGTTAGTTGGCTTTAGTTATTTCCCCAGATCATAAATAAAAACTCTACAATTTATTAAGAAACTTTAGTTGGGACCCATAAATTTTCCTGGGGACTGTTTAAAGCAAATATGTACATCCCAGGACGCACTAATCCAAAAAGCTATCAGCATCACTGGCTCATATTTTTCATCTTCTTAAAAAAAAATGAATAAAAATAAAATGTACTTGAAAAATAAAATGTGATTTACTTATTACTAGCTTTAGTACCTACTCTTTGTTTTGACTTATGTTATTTTTTTTTCTTTTCGAGATATATTCAATTTGTAATCATGCCAAAAATACTGTAAAAAAAGGATTCAAAGTTATATTTACTTGAAGATACAAACTCCAACAAAGGTTTGATAAACAAAACATTTAATACGTATACAGCACATGGATATAACAAGATACATAATACATAGGTAAAACAAAGTTACATGTAGAAAGATAAATACACATTCATGAATGGTACAAGATATACATAAAAGCCACAGACATGAGACTAGGGATAGTCCATGCTGTGTTAATGACTTACAGTAATGTAAGGGGGGGCCAAAAGCCTCAACGAGAAGGGGTAGACCGTGTCTACCCCATGTGTCTCGTGGTTACTGGAACAGGAAAAGAGAGAGAAGCGTTTGAACCAGGCGCTTAAATACTATAGCCCCTAGCGGGCACCAGCAAACTAAACGGGCAGACAGCTCAACGGGAAGATAATCCCTACAATACCTTCCCAAGTGCTTTAAGTGCTTGCATATAAGCTTGATTTTTTTCTTCTTTCCTTTAAATACTACATGCCTGCATATACATATTTACCAACCCCTCTACACGATCAGAATGCAACACAAGGTCAATTTTTTAAAGCATAGTTTAACAGATTTGAATCCATAGTATTCTTTCTCCTAGACTGGTTGCCATAGAAAGGTTAAAAAGTTCAGTCCACCATACTATTTATTCATAGCTAGAGAGAGAATAGTTGGATGCATACCTTTCCCAAGGGTATTGGCACTATGTGAAATGCAAACAGCTTCATCCAGGATTTGAACTCCCTTGCCATGTCCATTTCCTATGACAATATCCATTATAACACATTCCTCCTAATGAGTTTTGATCTAAGCGTATAAGCAGAAATACAGGAAAGGTATGAATCCAACTATTCTCCCTCCAGCTATGGGTAGATAGGACAGATTGGGCTCTTTAGCCTTGGTTAGGCGACCAGTGTAGGAAAACTCTGAATTCAAACCTGTAAAACTCCACTTAAAAAATTGACCTTATGTCGCATCCTACTTGTGCAGAGGGGTTGGTAAATATGTATATGCCTGCATATAGGCTTGAACCTAAACTCATAATATATCTTCTTATTATAATAGAGATTCTGTGTCTGTCTGTAACCGAAACTATGTCACTGCTTATGTCACAATACCCTAGTCTTAAATTTATAGTCAAAATCCTTAATACATAAAATATATCTTATTATTTAACAATGTCTCTATGAAAATCTGAGTTAGATTTCCCTCAAAACTATCCATGTTATTAATGTGTTTAAATTCTGCAATGTGTCTTATATATCACTAAGAAATAAAGGTTTACATAATATATGGTATGGTTAATTTGCATTAAATTAAATTAAAGCAGGTTTAATAAATAACTACTTGTTGTTATTGATCTCTAATATTATTGTTTTATTCTCCAATGTATTAAAAATCAATCCTATAAATGATTTTATATAGAAACCAATTAGAATATAATTAAAATAAGTGTAATCTTTTTATATGCATTCTTATTTAATTTTGTTAGTCTTTCTAATTCAATATATTTCATTACATTAAAACTAAGGACTGGTTTAGAGTGTCTAACTAAGAACCACAAGGTTCCTGGTTCAATACCGGCTCTCGCTAATTCAGCATATGAGTAGCACAAGGATCTGTGTGGTAAAGTGAAGAGTTAATGGTAGGTGTGAGCTCTGTCCCAGATGCCAAAACAGTTTCTTTGACCTAGTAGTAGTGAAAAGGGCATAGACTCCCTCGCTGTTTGGCTGATACTGACTTTAGGCCACCCTGATGACTTTACTACTTTACATTAAAACTTAAATACTTACACCCAGTGGGTGAATATTCTTGCTAGTCTGAATAATTAACAGTGAACTTCACCAGATAAAATTGTGGAATTCTCTCAATACTGGAATATTCTCTTATATGGCAATATTAAGGTATGCAATATTATATATATATATATATATTTTCATAATATATTCCATAATATCTATATATATATCTATGAAATATCAACATATTATAAATATGCAACCATATATATATCTGAAACTATATAATATATCTATATCTATATATAATATTAAATAATAATAAATATTAAATATTCTTAAATATTAAATATTTCTTTTATTCTCTCAATACTGGAATATATATTTTATATAGAAACCATTTATATTTAATTTCATTACATTAAAACTTGAATACTTACACTTGAAGGGCGCATATTCTTGATAGCATGAATAATTAACAGTGAACTTCACCAGATAAAATTGTGAAATTCTCTATTATATATATGTATTATATATATAAAATACTGGAATCTAGTTTGTCTTCACTTAAAACAGAAACATAAATTATCTATATGAAATCATCCTTGTCAAATGTAATAAACATCAAATCAAGTTATTAAACAGTTACATTTCGACTTTGATAATGTTTTTATAATGTAAAAATATGCAAATAGTTTCTTCTTGTTGTTGTTGTTGTGTTGGCATAGAAAGTAATGGCAATTATCCAATGTTTGGTATCTTTGTTTAAGGCATTGCCAGATGCAGTTTCCTGTGATTAACAAATAGTTTTTCCTTATTTAAACATTGCATTTGTGAATATAACTTTTGTTCAGTCTTTTTCTCTTACATCCGGCCTGAAAGAAGAAAAATCTCGGAAACTGAAATAGATGAGATTCTTTAAAAGAACAGATGTTTCTGAATTATGGTAACATCCATTAGTCTTTAGAGACCTGGATCTGATAGGGAGATTGTATGGAGGTGCCTTTTGTGTAATGGTTATCTTCATAGAAAATGGATATGGTGACACAGGTTCAAATCCTGGACAAGGCTTGTTGCATTTCACATAGTGCTAATACCCTTTAGAGATCTGGATTTTGGAGGTGCCAGTGATGTAAAGGTTATAATTATAGGAAATGGACATGTGACACAGGTTCAAATCCTGGACAAGGCTTGTTGCATTTCACATAGTGCTAATACCTTTAGAGACCTGGATTTTGGAGGTGCCTGTGGTATAATGTATAATTATAGAAAATGGACATGGCGACACAGTTCAAATCCTGAAAGGCTGGTTGATTTCACATAGTGCTAATACCCTTTAGAAACCCAAATGGAAATGGAGGGATTTCACATAGTGCTAAATACCTTTAGAAACCTAGATCTGGGTGAAAGATTATATGGAGGTACATTTGGTGTAATGGTTATCATCATAGGAAATGGAAATGGCAACATGAGTTCAAATCCTGGACAAGGCTGGTTGCATTTCACATAGCACTAATGCCCTTGAGAAAGGTATGAATCCAACTATTCTTCCACCAGCTATAGTTGAATAGTAATTCCCTATTGGAAAAAGATCAGGTACCAGTCTCAGGGTTGGCTCATAGACAAAGTAAAAGATGGCAGAGGTGTTCATGTAGTGATTTTTCAGTGTAAAGAAGTAACACATGCAAGAGCGACTGACAGTAGCTTACGGTATAATCGCACCAGTGGGAGAGCTGCTGGAGCAGTTTAAAGTAGGCAAAGAGTTAAACTATACCACATGGCGGAGAATCTCCAAAATCTCTTTGATCTGCCACATACGTCACCCAAGTTGAAATGGAATAAAATCAGGTTTGCAACAGTATCATGGTATCTGTAGATAAATTGTGAGCCTTATCCCTCCCAGGTTGAGGACCCTCACTAAAACGACTGTCCTGACCAACAAGAAGACACGTAGTTGATGATATAGGTAGGTAGGGGTCAGAGATTCACAGAAATAGGCAGAACCATCTCTTATCAGAAATACTTGGAAATTGGACACTTTTTTGGAATTCGTAATGGTAGTACAAGCAGTGATGTATCCTGAAAGAAATGCTGAGACAAGCAAATAACAATGTTACAATCTTGTTGGTGGAATTAAAGATAATAATTAACAGTAATTAAAGACTAAATTGCATTTCTTATGCATATATTGACACCTGTAGATGAGATATTACTACCTAGGTATGTGAACTGGTCTACTAATTTCAGATACTAAAATAAAGTTAAGAGAGTTTTATAATTTGCTTGAAGCATTGTGTATATATTGGTTAGGAGGTTGATTTAGAAGGCTATCACAGTGCAGGTGTAAAGAAAAAATAATAATAATACGGTAACAATGGTGTTGTGTGTTAACCTGTATTTAAATACAGGTTAACACACAACACCATTGTTACCGTATTTTTTTTCTTCTTTACACCTGCATTGTGATAGCCTTCTAAACCAACCACCTAATTAAAATAAAGTTGTTATAAAAAAACAACTGAAGAAATATTAAGATTGTAGAAAAACAACATTTTAAAAAAAGCACAAGTTAAAATATCTATTGTAGATGAGATATTACTACCTAGGTATGTAAACTAGTCTACTAATTTCAGATACTAAAATAGAATTGTTAAAAAAAAAACAACTAAAAAAATATTAAAATTGTAAAAGAATTTTTTTTTTTTTTAAACTACAAGTTAAAATATCTATTATAGATGAGATATTACTACCTAGGTATGTGAACTGGTCTACTAATTTCAGATACTGAAATAAAATTGTTATAAAAAAATAACTAAAAAAAAAAAATATTACAATTGTAGAATGTAAATATGACATTTTAAAATAAATACAAGTTAAAATATCTATTGTATTACTACCTAGGTAGGTACCTGATATGGGTAAATAGTAGGGCAGACTGGGCTCTTTAAGCTTGTTTAGGCAACCAGTCAACGAGATGAAAAACTCTGAATTCAGACTAGTGAAACTCCACTTAAGCAATTGACCTTGTGTCACATCCTGCTCGTGCAGAGAGAGGTTCGTAAATATATACATTGAAAATTTCAGATTAAAATTTAGTTAAAGACTCGGTCAGTTTTACAGACTTAACAATCTATCCTCGTATATATAGAGTCCTGCGCTTGAACCATTGAACTGTGACCTCAAGTGGTTTCATTCACCAAATCATCTAATTTTCTGCTAACTCTACAACAAACTTGTGTTGTGCTGATTTCATTTTGACGTTAATTGTAGTATTGTGTGGCTTGCAATTAGCTAATTAAACTTTTAGACGCATTTACTCATTGTGTGCTATTTAAGTTTCTATGAGAGAGAGGGGGGAGGAGAGAGGAGGAGGAGGAGGAGGAGAGGGGGAATCACACACTTATTGTTTTTACTTTTAATAGGTTTTTTTTTATATATTTTACTCATTTGCATTTGGGTAATGAACAACTGTTTAGGTTATGATTTATTGGCGAAACAGGAAGTAAAGAGATGCTAAAGTAAATAGGATAAAATTGTTGTGGCATCTTCTTCTTCTTCTTTCTCTCTTATTTGATTCCTCCTCCTCTTCCTTCTCTCACTTGTAACTTCCTCCTCCTTTTTTCTCTCACTTGTAACTTCCTCCTCCTTTTTTCTCTCACTTGTATCTTCCTCCTCCTTCTTCTCTCACTTGTAACTTCCTCCTCCTCCTTGTCTCACTTGTATCTTCTCCTCCCCCTTGTCTCACTTGTATCTTCCTCCTTCCCCTTCTCTCACTTGTATCTTCCTCCTCCCCTTCTCTCACTTGTATCTTCTCTCCCCTTCTTCACTTGTATCTTCCTCCCCCTTCTCTCACTTGTATCTTCCTCCTCCTCCTCCTTCTCTCACTTGTATCTTCCTCCTCCTTCTCTCACTTGTATCTTCCTCCTCCTCCTCTCACTTGTATCTTCCTCCTCCTTCTCTCACTTGTAACTTTTTCCTTATTTATTTCTCTTCTTTCTCCCACTTGTTATTTTTTTTCCTCTTTTTCTCATTTGTTTCTTCCTCTTCTTTTTCACTTGTATTTTCCTTCTCCTCCTCCTCTCTCACTTGTTTTACTCTCTTTCTCTCATTAGTTCTTCACCCATTCCTCCGTTTCTTGTCTTCTTACCTTCCTCCTCCTCACTCCCCTTCCTCTCTTTTCTGCTTATATTCCCTCCTCTCTCCCTCTCCCTCTCTCTCTCTCTCTCTCTCTCTCTCTCTATATATATATATATATATATATATATATATATATATATATATAGTAAAAGTCAGCGGAGTGGCCTATTGTTAGTATCAGTTGGACAGCAAGAGCGTCTATCCCTTTTTCATTAGTGCTAGACTGGGAAAATTGTTTTTGCATCTGGGCTGGAGTGCCACACCTACCCTCAGCTCCCCAATATACTTTTATATGTGTATGATTTGGTTTCATGCTCGTCTAAACAGAGCAATCATCAGGCAGAAAAAGAAAAAAATTTGTGAAATTGAAAAAATCAAAAAATATTTTGTCAATTTTTTTTTTTTTTTTTTTTTCCCATTTTGAAAAACAACAGTCCGAAAAATCAAAATAAAATACTAGAGAACCGTCTGTGTTACAAATGAAAGAACATTTCATCTTTTAAAAAAAAAATTTTTTCAATAATATAGATTCCTCAATGAATGAAAAAAATAAAACCCTCTAAGAATATTACAAGTGGTAAAAATTTTGGTGGGTGGGGGCAGAGCACCAACGCACCCCTCCAGTTTCTACTGCCCTGTTTTATCATTTCGTTAAATAAGTCCATTTCCTTTAAATGACCACAAGTAACATTTTATTTTGAATATGTTCACTGACTTCTTTGGCCTATAATTTCCTAATTGCACTCTTTCCTCTTAAAAGCCACTGACTTTGATTTCCAGATTGACCAAAAAACTCTTGAACCTTCACATTTCTGTCCACTTCCTGTGAGATGAGAACCTTTGCCAGTTATTTATGGTTTCTTCTTCTCCATGTCATCAGCTCTGTTTGCCTCATGTCTGACTTCCACTTGAAACAGAAACTCTGATATAAAAACTTGACCACTTTCTAGAAAATCCTATCCATTCAGTTTTTGAAGTCCCGAGTAGGAAGTGGACTCGGCTATCCAAGTATTGGGCACCCAGTGAGAATCAAACTCACTGACAATGGTCTACTAGCCTAGTTCACTAGTATACCACAAAAGGTGCCCAATAAGAATGTGAAAGTTACAATAAAAAGTATTGGGCACCCAGTGAGAATCAAACTCACTGACAATGGTCTTCTAGCCTAGTTCACTAGTATACCACAAAAGAATGTGAAAGTTACAATAAAAAGTATGGGGCACCCAGTGAGAATCAAACTCACTGACAATGGTCTTCTAGCCTAGTTCACTAGTATACCACAAAAGGTGCCCAATAAGAATGTGAAAGTTACAATAAAAAGTATTGGGCACCCAGTGAGAATCAAACTCACTGACAATGGTCTTCTAGCCTAGTTCACTAGTATACCACAAAAGGTGCCCAATAAGAATGTGAAAGTTACAATAAAAAGTATGGGGCACCCAGTGAGAATCAAACTCACTGACAATGGTCTTCTAGCCTAGTTCACTAGTATACCACAAAAGGTGCCCAATAAGAATGTGAAAGTTACAATAAAAAGTATGGGGCCCCCAGTGAGAATCAAACTCACTAACAATGGTCTACTAGCCTAGTTCACTAGTATACCACAAAAGGTGCCCAATAAGAATGTGAAAGTTACAATAAAAAGTATGGGGCACCCAGTGAGAATCAAACTCACTGACAATGGTCTACTAGCCTAGTTCACTAGTATACCACAAAAGATGCCCAATAAGAATGTGAAAGTTACAATAAAAAGTATGGGGCACCCAGTGAGAATCAAACTCACTGACAATGGTCTACTAGCCTAGTTCACTAGTATACCACAAAAGGTGCCCAATAAGAATGTGAAAGTTACAATAAAAAGTATGGGGCACCCAGTGAGAATCAAACTCACTGACAATGGTCTACTAGCCTAGTTCACTAGTATACCACAAAAGGTGCCCAATAAGAATGTGAAAGTTACAATAAAAAGTATGGGGCACCCAGTGAGAATCAAACTCACTGACAATGGTCTTCTAGCCTAGTTCACTAGTATACCACAAAAGGTGCCCAATAAGAATGTGAAAGTTACAATAAAAAGTATGGGGCACCCAGTGAGAATCAAACTCACTAACAATGGTCTTCTAGCCTAGTTCACTAGTATACCACAAAAGGTACCTAATAGCAATGTTAAAATCATAATAAAAAGTATGGGGCACCCAGTGAGAATCAAACCCTGTTCAAGGCTGTTTGCATTTTACCTAGTGCTAATAGTCTTGAGGAAGGTATTATTCCCACTATTCTCCCTCCAGCTATGGGTATATAGTAGGGCAGATTGGATTCTTTAACTTTGGTATGGAAAACCAGTCTAAGAGAAGAAAAACTCTGAATTCAAATCAGACCTGGAGAGGGATGAGCTCTGCCAGGCTATAAAGATGATATAAAAAGGCACTCATGGCATTAGGGTTATCGTTATAAGGAAGTGGACTTGACTACCCAAGTTCAAATCCTGAATGAGGCTGTTTGCATTTCACTTAGTGCTAATACTCTTGGGAAAGGTGTGAATCCAACTATTCTCTCTAGGGCATTGGGCTCTTTAACTTTGATTTAACATAGGTTCTCAACCTTTCTATTTTATTCTGGTGGATCCCCCTCCCCCATAGTCATTCATTGTTTAAACATTCTATTGTATTTTTATGATTATGTATTTTTTTGCTTGCCATCAACCGAAAAAATTTGATATTATCCTCAGGTGCCCATATGGACCCCAGTTGAGAACCAAATCAAAATTATTCAAATCTATTGTAGTCTGGTAAATATGAATGTGGACATATGCCCTCCGGCATTGGACAATTGGACACATGGCCTAGTGGATAAGGTAGTTAGGCTAAGACAGTTCTAAGTGACAGTTATCTCTGTAGAGGCAGTTAGATAGAAAAATAATTAACACAATTCATACCCCAGCTATGGTTAACGGAATGAGAACAGGATACCCCCGTGGACTAAATAAAGGGTTAGGTTCAAAGTTCCGTGATGACAATTACGACAAGAAAGTTCCCAAGTCCGACAAGAAATACCTGAAGAAAGCCGGAGGGCATATTGGCCGAAACGTTGTACAAATAACATTGAAGATGGGGACAATAGTCCGAATAACGCCGAAAAAATAGTTATTTGTTATTTTTTAAAAGAATTTGGAATATTTATTTCTTTTGCAACATCAGGATGTGAATTTTGACTCCAGTGTTAAAATTCAATCTACCTACTGAAGAATTTGAAATTAATTCTTTGACTGAAAATTGTGCTCAGAAGAATTTTTCTCCATTGCATATAAGAGAAGAGTTTTTCTTTTTCTTTTTGAGCATAAAATTACGCTTCTGATGATACTAAACAGGCCTTGGTAACCTTTCTCCCCCCAACACCCACCACCCCCGGTACACCTCTTTTTGAGTCTAAATCAACCAGACTATTAAGAAAAATGATTTCTCAGATTGGATACACCTGAGGAAGGCTGGAGGATACAGTGGCTGAAAGTTCATGTTTATACATACCACGATAAAGATGAGGACAACAGTCTGATCAAAAAAAAAAATCAAAATTATTCAAATTTATTATGGTAGATATGAATGTGGACTGGGAAAAAATAGTTACCTAGCTAAATTGCGTATAACAGAGGAGTTTTTATTCTTCTTTCAGGGCATAAAAATACACTTCCAATGATACCAAACATGCCTTGGTAACCTTTCTTTCCCCCCTGGTACACCCCTTTTTGAGTCTAAATCAACCAGACTATTAAGGTGATGAAGCAAAACTTACTCCCAAATTAACCCTACCTTAATTTCTCCCATGATATTAAAAACACAGATGTATTTAAAGTTTATATTGAAAATATGAGGTCAGATAATAATCATCTCTGCTTATTTGATTCCGTGACCGCCCTCCCCCCCCTTCAACTTCTACCACCCCCATGTTTTCTGATTTGGCAATTTGGAGAATAATCTACACCCCCTACTGGGGGTCCAAAGTATAAGTCAAGCCTTATTTCAATTGCACTGTTTACCCAATTTTTCCACTGGGTAAGATGAAGACTTTTACTTAGCTTGTCTGCTGGAAGATTCCTGGTGTGGGAGGCGGACCACATGAAGAGTTCTTGATTGAAAAAGCAGCCACACAGAAAACAGGATTAAAAAAAAAAAAAGATGAAAAGATAAACTTGAACATTTTATTTATTTATTATATATATATATATATATATATATATATATATATATATATATATATATGTGTGTGTGTGTGTGTGTGTGTGTGTGTTTTTTTC
The DNA here is from genome assembly GCA_023376005.1 of Doryteuthis pealeii. Lineage (NCBI taxonomy): Eukaryota > Metazoa > Mollusca > Cephalopoda > Myopsida > Loliginidae > Doryteuthis > Doryteuthis pealeii. The sequence goes on from CM042163.1 coordinate 54,573,212, forward strand.
ACATCTCTAGAGGGTTAATTCAACTTTAAAACTATGGAAGTGGAAAAAAGGAAACCTTTTAAAAAAAAAAAATGAAGACAACTCATCAACCTATTGGGTTCTCTTTGTAATAAGTGATCCATGATGATATTGATGCTTCTGTTTAGAAAGGAGTGAAGGATTCACATTGGCATTTCATAGTTGATTTGATGATTAGAAAATTATATTCAGCATGAATGCAGACCCCACAAATCATTATTCAGTTGGAAATTTGTTTATTCCCTTAGAACATTTTAAGTATATTGTTCTTGTTAAAATCTTGCTATGATCTGCTGGAAATTGCTCTATTTTCTAAGGGCCAGTTTAGCTCAGTCGCTAGAGAATCCGTCTAGGAACCACATGGTTCTGGATTCAATACCAGCCCTTGTCAACTATAGTGGTAGTACCTATTAGGGTCCCATCTATGGGTTAAATACAAAATATGAGTTTAAAAATAAAAAAAATGTTTCATTTTATTCACACCAAATTTGTTTAATATAAATGAAAAAAAATTTTTTTTTTAAATTAAAAAAGCTGATAATATTTTCAAATCAGAAGTTTTTGATGTACATATACTTTGATATTCCCAAAAATGTTACAGTTCCAATTTTGGAGCTCTGGAGAGTATGGAGTACTCCTTCATCACCATTACTCCCTGGTCTACTTTGACCCAGAGTGGTAGTACCTGTTAGGGCCCTAGCTAAAAAAATGTGTTTAAAAAAAATCAAGTTTGAAAAAGAAAATTTGAATACCATCAACAACAAATAAAACAAAGCATCTTTGGCATAAAATAACCCCACAAGGGTTGACATGCCATAAAAATCCAGCCAACCAACCAACCTATAATCCATAGTTGAGTCCAATCTGGTGAAAAATATAAATCCTTATGTAGAAAACTTCTGATTACAAGTAATAAACAGAAAGAAATTAACTGGGTAGCTTAGGTTTGGCACAAGGCCAAAAGTATGGGCGCCCAGTGGGGATCAAACTCACTTCCCAGTAGCTAATTAGTCTATGAGTCTAACTAGCTGCTAATCATTTCACCACTGTGAAGTGTTTATGATTATCAATTTTCTCAGCCAAACATTTTTTAAGATGTGGAGGGGCTGGGTTAGCTCAGTTGGTAGAGCGTTCGGCTAGAAAACACAAGGTTCCTAGTTCAATACCAGTCCTCGCCAACTCAGCGTATGAGTAGCACAGGGATCTGTGCGGTAAAGTAAGGAGCTGATGGTAGGTGTGGCACTCCATCTCAGACGCCAAAAAAAATCTCCTTAGTCTAGCGCTGTTGAAAAGGGGATAGACTCCCTCGCTGACTGGCTGATACCAACTTTAGGCCGCCCCGACGACTTTACTTACTTAATTGCCAGTTACTAGGAATGATTAAAACTAGCAGAACCTGTGGATATACCACAGTAAGTAAAGTCGTCAGGTTGGCCTAAATTCGGTATCAGCCAGACAGCGTGGGAGTCTATCCCCTTTTCACTAGCACTAGACCAAGGAGATTGTTTGCGCATCTGAGGTGGAGCGCTACTCCTACCATCAGCTCCTCCCTTTACCGCACAAATCCATGTGCTACTCATATGCCGAGTTGGCAAGGGTCAGAATCGAACCAAGAAACTCGAGGTTCCCTACTGGACGCTCTACCGACTGAGCTAAGCCGGCCCTTAATTTAATTATTACAGTGTTTAATACATTTACTTCAAAGCTATTGCAAAATAGTTCAATATGTAAAAAGTATAAGAATCTTGATTTAACTCTCTCTCACTCTTTTTTTCTTTCTTTCCTTCTTTTGATTTTTTTTTATTATGCTCAATTAAAACATTTATCACTTTTTTCTGTCTTTTTTCTTTCTTTCCTTTCTTTCTTTGATAAAAACAGAAAGGTCCATTATTTAGATGAGGTGACAACACTCATAAGAAATAAGAATTCAGCAGATAAGCAACACCAGATAACCAGGATTTACATTTGTGCATTTCATCCTGGCTGATTTGGACGGTCTCATTTTTAACCCGAGGGTGTTGCAAGATGATAACAGTTGTACAATTTAGGAACATGATTATTAATATATAGATTAGAATTTGAAACTTTGGCAAATTATTTTAGTAGAATTAAATCAACCTTCTTTTTTTTTTTTTTTTTTCCTTTTTTTACTTTTTTTCTTTTTTTCTTTTTTCTTTTTCTTTTTTCAACCAATTATTCTGGCATAGTGAATTCTTCTATTTTACACTTGAATCTTTGATGAAAATCTTGTAAGGAATATTCTGAAATAGAATTCTCTTGGAGAAGAAGTAAATAAACCACTGACCTATAAATGGATTCAAAGTGTGCAATCGGCACCAAGTTACATTCCAAAAATAATAAAGAAACCAGGCACACTTTGAAGGGTGCTCCAAGACTTGTGTTATTTCAAAGAAACTCTCAACACATGCTTAGCACATGCACTTCTGTGGTTTGAGGTAAAGGGTGCAGAGAAAACAAAAGTTCTTCAAAACATGAATTATCATTAAAATACACAATATGTATATATATATATATATATATATATATATATATATATATATTCAGAATTCCAGACTCATTTTAAATTCTTTTCATAATGAAATAAAAAAAAATCATTAGAAAAATTGAAAAGAAAAATTAATATAAAGTTATTTGGCTTCTGCTGTGATCAACGAAATTTGTTTGTGTGTGTGTGTGTGTATGTATATATATATATATATATATATATATATATATATATATATACTGCCCATAAACACTCACATACGTAGGCACATCATTTTATCCAATCATACACACCCTATGTCTATTGAATTTTCTGAAATCTTTTGCAATTTTTTGATTTTCCTTGCATTTGTAACATCTTCATCTGACAATTGCCTCGCATGAAACCAATATGGTCATGAATGTTCCTTTGTCACCAAATAAATAGATATGTAAAACCTTTATATATTTATTTTATTTTATTATATTATATAACAGCTCTATTTTATATTGAGCACTCTACCAATAATACTGCCTTTGGTACACCGTTCCACCGTGACCATCCCACACTATAGTATATATATATATATATATATATATATATATATATGTGTGTGTGTGTGTGTGTGAAAATATAAATGGAAAGGTGAATAAACCAGCACATCAATTCAATTCATGGGTAAAACTTAATATTTTGTTTATTATTCTAAATAGTCATATTAGTAGAATTACTAGTAAAATGTACTAAAAGTGTTAGCAACAGTTCAAATTATTGCAATCTTTAATAGCTTCTATCATTTGCAATGCATTTACATTATCTTATTATAATGGAGATGCGGTGTCTGTCTGTAACCAAAACTACATCACTGTTTACATCACAATGCCCTCGAGAATAGTATAAGTTCATCAATGAGTATTTAATTTATAGTTAAATCATTAATATATAGAATAGAATAAATCTTATTTATTAACAATGTCTCGATGAAAATCTGAATTAGATTTGCCTCAATACAACGCATGTTATTGGTGCATTTAAAATCCAGCAATGTGTCTTATATATCACTGAGAACTAAGCGTTTACATATTATATGGTGTGGTTAATTTTTGTACTGGTTTTAAAAAAACAGGTTTGATAAATAATTACGTGGTATTATTGAACTCTAATATTATTGTTTTATTATCCAACGTATTAAAATCAATGCTATGATTGATTTTTATATAGAAACCAATTAAAATATAGTAAAGATAAGTGTAATCTTTTTATATGTGTTCTTATCTAATTTTGTTACTTTTTCTAATTTAATATATTTCATTACATTAAAACTTGGGCCGGGTTAGCTCAGTCGGTAGAGCATTTGGCTAGGAACCACGCGGTTCCTAGTTCGATACCAGTCCTCGCCAACTCAGCGTATGAGTAGTACAGGGATCTGTGTGGTAAAGTAAGGAGCTGATGGTAGGTGTAGCGCTCCACCTCAGATGCCAAAAACAATCTCCTTGGTCTAGCGCTATTGAAAAGGGGATAGACTCCCTCGTTGACTGGCTGATACCGACTTTAGGCTGCCCGACGACTTTACTTAGTACTTACATTAAAACTTAAATATTTATGCCCAGAGGGCGCATATTTTTGCTAGTACATATGATATCTTTTATTTATAATAGTTGCTTTAATTAATGACCACTAACAATCCCTTTCTTGCTGTTAATTTCCATATGCAGTGTTTCTTATGTATTTTTCTTTTTTCTTTTTAGGAGATAATGACAATATTTCCTCTGAATGGCCTCTTTCTTATTTAATATAATTCATTACATTAAAACTTAAATACTTGCTAGTATATTTCATATCTTTATCCTTTCAGTAATGGTTGCTTTAATTCCTGACCATTAACAATCACTTTCTTCCTGTTAATTTCCATCTATACATATATAAAGGGCAGTTGGTGTGTATGTATGTCTGGAAGAAACTACGAAAATAAAACAATTAACAACAAAGTAAATATATATACACATTAAATATCACCAGTTCTTGCTTTTTGTGCAAAAATTATGATGATTTGATTTATATCAAGATATCTAAAAATCAAAACATACATAGAAATAGCATTGAAATTCTTCTTAAAAATGTCCAGTATTTGTAAATCTCAAAAGTAAACAAATCAATACACCATGGTTCCCCCTCTACCCAGGTGACGCTGGGTAGCCGTTTCTAGTATTCAATATTTCTTATGTATTTTTCTTTTTCCTTTTTAGGAGATAATGACAAGATTTCATCTGAACAGCCTCTTTCTGAGTTAATCAAAGAGTTCAACCAGTTAATGATCACCAAAGATGGACCTCACCAGAAAATTGCCAATGTCATTGCTGAATTGGCAAAAACAGGTATTTGAAACTGTCTGCATATTTTTCTTGCCCCTTTTGAATTTCTGCCCTGTTGGCTGGGGCGTTAGAATGCACCAACTGCACCTCTGCAGAGGGGTAAGACTCCCCCAATGGGGCCACCTGTAGGCCGTGGGTGGCGACCCATGATGCTTAAGGATAGAGCCCAGGTGGATGAGCAGTTCATAACATGCAATACTCCACTTTGGCCCTATCTTGGGCTAGACGGGCGGTCAGAGAGGCCCCCTCCAATCAATCGGCTGGTCACGTCAAGCCCTAGCACCTATATGATTTTCTCTACCCTATTGCCCTTATGGCAAGCCCCAACCCCTCTTTATCATATGGGTGCTAGAAGGCGGTGGCTGAGGGTCTACATGTCCTGGGAATGATGTTAAACTCTATCTGATGGTGAGGTTCCAGTTTTGGAGGTTTGGAGAATGTGGAGCACCCCTTCATCACCATTGCTCCCTGGTCCACTCTGGCCCGGAGTGGTAGTACCTGTTAGGGTCCCATCTATGGGTTAAATAGAAAAATGTATTTATAAAAAAATGTATTATCCATTAAGAATTGATTTATTTCAAAACTTTATTGGCATTAAATAACCCACTGAGGTTGATATGCCGTAAAACAAAACAAAACAAAACAAAAAAAACATTTGTATGTATGTTTGTGTGTTTGTATGTACACCCATAACTTTCTGCTTGCAAGTATTTAAAACTGACCACTTTGTGGTGATTTTTTTTTTTTTTTCTTCAGAATTTACAGAAATTAGTTAAATCTATTTATATAGAATGCAACGTCTGTATGTATGTATGTAGGTACACCCATAACATTCTGCTTGCAATCAAGTCACATTGAAAGCACTGGTTCCCAGTAGATCCCCAAAGTTAGTTCAGTACTTAATTGGGTGACCATTTAAGCAACAGCTGGTATTGTAATTAACTGAATATCAAAAGGATTTGATTTAGCATTAAATGACCCAAAAAGGGTTGATATGCCATAAACAAAACAACCAACCAACCCTAACTTTCTCAGCTGAGCAATTGCAGAGTTCTTGCTAGATCACCAAAGTTAAGTAGTGATTAGCCTGTTCACTACTTAATTGGGTGACCATTTAAGCAACAGCAGATATTGTAATTAACTGAATATCAAAAGGATTTAATTTAGCATTAAATGACCCCAAAAGGGTTGATATGCCGTAAAACAAAACAAACAACGAAAAGTGGGAGATACACAAAATATACTATTAGTTTTAATGTATTGACTGACAATGTAACGTGAGTTTTTAAAAAAATGGCATAGGGTCACAACAGGGTCCCCCCCCCCAAAAAAAAAAAAAAACATTTCTCCTCCCAATCGCGGGTTTCAGGGGTAAGAGGCACCGGCCCTGCCTACATCCTGCCTATGTGTTAAAAAGCGGGAAAAGTTTGGTAACATCATTACCAATATATTTGTTCTTCAGTTATTTCTTATAAGTCTAACATAAACAAAGGGGAACCACTCTTGACTGATAAATTATTTATTTATTTATTGATCTACTAGGAAAAAAGAAGACAGGCTTAAGGTTAGGGTTTTAGGGTTAGTTTAATGGGAAAATAAATAAATTATTTATCAGTCATGAGTTGTTCCCCTTTGTTTATGTTAGACTTATAGGAAATAACCTGTACTTCTTAACGGGAAATTAAGATAAAGATACAACCTTACTTTTAGGATTACCCACATAGTTTATAAAATAACTCTGCAGTTTTCTTATAGTCCTTCTCTTAGACATGTTTTTTGTTGGCATTCTCAGTGGTTTTAGAATTTGGATAAGGTTATTAATTATTGTAGTCAGAGATTAATTCAAATTTAAACTTGATTTAATTAAGTTAATCTTTATTAAGTATTGTTTATATAAGGGGCCGGGTTAGCTCAGTCGGTAGAGCGTTCGTAGCTAATTGGGTCTATGAGTCTAACTAGCTGCTAATCATTTCACCACAGTGAAGTGTTTATGATTATCAATTTTCTCAGCCAAACATTTTTTAAGATGTGGAGGGGCCGGGTTAGCTCAGTCGGTAGAGCGTTCGGCTAGAAGACACAAGGTTCCTAGTTCGATACTGGTCCTCGCCACATCAGCGTATGAGTAGCACAGGGATCTGTGCGGTAAAGTAAGGAGCTGATGGTAGGTGTGGCGCTCCACCTCAGACGCCAAAAACAATCTCCTTGGTCTAGCGCTATTGAAAAGGGGATAGACTCCCTCGCTGACTGGCTGATACTGACTTTAGGCCGCCCCGACGACTTTACTTTACTTTACTTATATAATCCTTGATATCATGGGTACAATTTATTAATTATTTGAAACATATAAACTCAATCTTTTGGGCTGAGCACTAGCTTTTTTTTTTCCTTCACTAAATGGGTTTGTAACATTTGTGTTAAAAAGTAGGAAAAGTTTGCCAGAGAATATTAACATCATTATCAATATATCTGTTCTTCTTAACAGGAAATTAAGATAAAAATTCAACCTTGCCATTTATAGGCCAACATCTTGAATACAGGAAACATTCATTCTCTGACACAACCAATATGATACTTCTTACTATTATACTACATCAGCAGCATTGCAACTAATTTCACTATTATAGTAATTTTATTGCTAACTACTTTATTAATGTGTAATTTGTATAATGTGATGGTAAGATTATAGAAAAACAAGCTTTAAAAACTATGGTCAGAAAAATAAATGTGATTAAATGTCAATTAATGGGTGCCAAATTCCTTTATGGGGCATCAGCCATAACTCTATATGTGATTTCTAAGATACACTGTATTAATATTGTATGATCCAGTATGTATCAGCGAATCTTTAAATCAAAATAAATTATCGCCGGGCATATATGAATGTAAGGCTAAACGACATATATGCCCGCCTAAACTTCAATTAAGCACATATCCTCCAAAAATTGTTGGCTACTTACCTCATATATATAATAGGTACATCCATGCGTCCAGAGTTTTTTTTCTTCTCCAACCATTTCCAGCTAACTGTAAATATTTTCTTGAAATGAATTACTATAGTTCTATTCATTAAGAAACTTTAGTGGAGACTGCATCCCAGCTATCAACATCACTGTTTATATATATATATATATATATATATATATATTAGAGAGAGAGAGAGAGAGAGAGTAATCGTGTAATGGCTACAGTTATAGGAAATGGACTATAGAACTGAGTTCAAATTCTGGATGAGGCTGTTTGCATTTCATATAGCTCTAATACCCTTGGGAAAGATATAAATACAACTATTGACAGCTATGAGTAAGTAATAGGGCAGACTGGCTCTTTAACCTTGGTTAGCAATTAGTCTAGAAGGAAAACTATGAATTCAAATCTGTTAAATTCTGCATAATAAATTGACCTTGTGTCACATCCTGCTCATGTAGAGAGGTTGGTAAATATATATATATATATATATAAAAGCCATATCAAAACACATCGTTTGTGTATTTACTTCTCATACTGTCGTGTAGAAAAAGTCACTATAAGAGGAATATAACCTACTTCTAAACAAGTCCAGTTTGTGTAGGGGTTACGGTCCTCGCCTATCAGCTTGACAGTCAGGGTCGAATCACGCACAAGGTGGTCTTCCTATCTATAGCTCTGCTGATGAGGCCTAAAATGTACATACAGACATTGATTTTTCTCATTTTTTAGCCTTACATTGAATTAAATAATTAATTATTAATTAATTAACTTTCAAAATTAGACAACTTCAATTAAGCACATATTCTCCCAAAATTGTCGGCTAAAACCATATCAAAACACATCGTTGTGTATTTACTTCTCATATATATATATATATATATATATATATATATAAATCTGGATCAATAATAGAATCTATATCTTCAGTCATTAGACACAACTTGATACACCAACACCTTAGGTAGAAAGGTACAAACAAGTGATATACAGAATACTTATCATAGTCTATGTAAGAACAAGGGTAATCCAAAGATAAGGTCTAAATATTTAGAAATCCCAGAAACATTTATAGTTTATTCTCAATGATGTTTACATCATTTTAAACTTTGAACATGTATCTATTTCTCTACATATTTACTATTTTGGTTGAATAATTTTTGTAGGCGCTGTGGCAGTTTTTGTATGCCCGTATCATGGCAACTCTATTTTTGTTAGGTCTTCCTAACACCTTCATAGTTTATAAAATAACTCTGTTTGAAATTTTGTTTTCTTATAGTTCTTCTCTTCAACATGTTTTCATTTACATTCTCATTGGTTTTAGAATTTGGATATGGTTATTAATTGTTGTAGTCAGAGATTAATTCAAGTTTAAACTTGATATTAAGTTAATCTTGATTAAGTACTGTTTATCTAATCCTTAATATCATGGGTACAATTTATTAATTATTTGAAACTATAAACTCAATGTTTTGGACTGAGCACTAGCTTACTATACACTGGAGACCCAGTATTTCAGGTTGGGTATTATTTTACAATACACAGTAAGCCCAATATTATGAGCATAGTTCTATTATACAAAACACTGTACAACCAATATTTTGAGTGGAGTGCTATTTTACTGTGTACCATGGGCCCAATATTTGGGGCTGAGAGTTATTTTACAATGCATTTACAATACACTGTAAATGCAATATTTTGAGTTGAGTGTTATTTTACAATACACTATATAACCAATATATCCTGAACAAAGCTGTTTGAATTTCACACACTCATACACATACACACACACACACACACACATATATAGTGATGTTGATAGCTTTTTAATTTAGTGCATCCTGGGGCGCATGGATTTGATTTGAATGAGTCCCCGGGAAATTTGATGGGTCTCTACTAAAGTTTCTTGATAAATCGCTGAGTTTTTATCTATGAACAAGCAAAGCCGTCTAACCCCTATCTTGTACCCTATACAGTGTAATTCATTTCCAAGAAAATATTGAAATGTATTTACAGTTAGCTGGAAATGGTGGCGGAAGAAAAAAAAAACACTGGGACACATGGATATGATTTTTATGAGTCCGTGATGTAAGACGCCTATCAGCATCTATCTATCTATCGATCTATATGTATATGTATGTATGTATGTATATATATATATATATATATATATAATTAAATATATAAAGGTTTTATATATTTAATGACATAGGAACAGTCATGACCATTGGTTTCATGCATGCATAACCGCAAACATTCATCCGGTGACGTTGGGTTTTTATGTCCAAATGCCTAATGCAAATGCATTTGGACATAAAACCCCAACATCACCTGACGAATGTTTGCGGTTACGCATGCATGAAACCAATGGTCATGACTGTTCCTATGTCATTAAATATATAAAACCCTTATATATTTATTTATATTATATTATATAATAGCTCTATATTATATTGAGCACTCTCCCAATAATACCACACTTTGGCATACCGTTCCAATAAAAGCTGAAATAGTGCCAATCACTCACTATAGTTATAATATATATATATATATATATATATATCTTATTATAATGGAGATTGTGTGTTTTTCTGTCTGTAACCGAAACTATATTACTATACAAGTCACAATTCCCTTTGTTATTTACATCACATTCTCCATGATTTTATTTTTATTTAAACTTCAATTATTAATAAAATTGTTTTACATTATTAATACTGTTGCCCATATCTACATACTAATAACATGCAATTGTATTTATATATACAACAAAATAGCGGTTTACAGTGTGAATGGGAAGGCTAATTTGCATATTGATATTAAAAATGTGATTTTAATAAATATATGCTTAGTATTATTGGTTTCTAACTGTTTGATTTTATTTTAATGAATATAAGCAAAAATCTATTCAATGAATCTTAAATGAAATCCATTAACAAGAAAAGATAAGTGTCATTTTATTCTTTACTTCGTATTTTAACTAAATATTTAAATTAGAAAAAATAAAAATGAAAGACGAGAGTGATGGAAGAGTAAGTTTCAGTTGTTCTATTTTTCGATTATACCCCCTCTGTTTCAAATCTTTTTATATGCATTTTTATTAGTTTTATTAGCCTTTCTAATTTAATACGATATTTTATTACATTAAAACTTAAATACTTGCACCCGGGGGGTGCATATATTTGCTAGTATATATAAAGTTTTAACTTGTGGTTATATAATCATTAATTTAAAGAATTAAATTTTGAAGTCTTAGTCTTTCCTAATGCTTGAATACCTTACAAAATTTTTACTCATATGTATTGACCTGTTGTAAAATCCGACCAACCATCCCAATTCTACCTCTACAAAACATCAATCTTGTTCCTAATAGGCCTTGTGCCTGACCCGTACACATGGGGTGCGTGATAAATACCTCAATTTTAATAACTGGCTGATTTCTGATTTAGGTCGGAAAATTAAAACGGAAAGTGTTTTGGTGATCCCCAATTACAGTTTAACTACAGTCTATGAATTAACATTTTGCGAATTGGGATTAAGGTTGTTTTTAATTACGTATTGCTTAAAAAAAATAAACAACAAAAAAAACAAATTACTATACATTTAATGTTGAAAAATATATTTTTAAACTAAGTTTAATTGAAATTATACATTGCAATACTAACACAAACAACTGTTTCAATAATAGATTCAATAATTAATTTCAATGGTTAATTAAATGTATAGTAATTTTTTTTATTTTTTTTTTTTTTTTTAAGCAATATGTAATTAAAAACAACCATAATCCCCTTAAACTGTAACCCAATTCACAAAATGTTAATTCATAGACTGTAGTTAAACTGTCATTGGTGATCACCAAAAAACTTTCCGTTTTAATTTTCCGACCTAAATCAGAAGTCAGCCTAATAACTTTTACAAAATCTCTATTTGTTAGCACCAACTATTTGCTGTTTAAATCTTTTAGACAATACATTGTTATTTCTACAAAGATTCTTTTGGATTTGTATCTTAATTGCTGTTGTTTGTAATAAAATTCATAGAATTTTTTTACAAGAAATAATTCTGGACTTTAGCTCTGAACTATTTCCTCATGGGTATTTTTACAAGAGAAACTTATTTCACTCTTTTCACCTTTATTCCGTCCCCCCCCCCAATTCTGCCCTTGAGGAGGCGGAGAACATTTGGAAAATGGTTCCTGGCAAAATTCCAAACATCTTATTTTTCTTTCACTTTTGCTATTGTTGCAACTAACACTACTACCACTACTGCTGTTAACCCTTTAACTTCAGTGTGATGGTGATGGACATCTTTTTAAAATCTAAAACAATGCAACTTCTCTGAATTTTTGAGATGAGGCTTGATGATTAGTATTATATGTATTATTCGGACTATTGTCCTCATCTTCATTGTTATCTGTACAGCATTTTGGCCAATGTGCCCTCCGGCCTTCTTCAGGTATTTTGAGATGGTTCCCGAGTCCGTGAAGAAATACCTGAAGAAGGCTGGAGGGCACATCGGCCAAAACAATGAAGATGAGGACAATAGTCCAAATAATACTAAAACAATGCAGTTTATAAATTGAGTGCATTAATGCTCATAGTGTTTTACACTGATGTACTTAAACGGGTATCCTTATTTTGGTTGTTTTAGTCAGAGAAATAGATCTATTATCACTAAAATTTACCGATTTTTAGGCCTTTTTTTTACCATATATATAGGATTGGAACGAAAGTCTTATCCGATACAAAGTAACATTTATTTGGTTTTACAGTATTATGCATCCATCATACTCACCAGACCTTTCCCCTTCAGTCCTGTTTTCTCCTATGAAAAACTCACTTCATAGGAAAATATATCAGTTCACTGAACAAGTTAATGCTGATTTGAAAAAAACTGGTTTGCTTCAAAAACCTGTAGAATTCTATGCAAATGGCATAAAACAATTTCCAGAACGTTGGCAAAGATGTGTAGACTATAAGGGAAACTATTTACAACATTTTAGAGATACTGACGAATGATGTTTAGTTTATATTTCTCAAATTATGTCTTTATTGGTTAAATAAATACTATTTTGTATCGGACAAGACTTTCGTTCCAATCCTATATATATATATATATATATATATATTCCCTGGTAGTTAGGATCTTTCCATGTGTGGTTTAACTGTAGTGATACAGGTAAACCATAGTGAGAGCTCAATGTGCCTAGTACCAGTAAATGGACGGACAGACCAAAATATTCAATAAATGAAGGAAAAAACTTTAAATTTGCTTCATTACATTAATTCATTTCAACCCACATTACTGCAGCATCTTCAGGTATGAGCAAAATCGTGTACTTGTTACAATTCTGTTTGCCATTTTAGGCGTTTAGGTCTCCTATTGGTAAATCCAATGGTAGAAAAGGTGCAGTCTTGGTAGTAGAAAGTCCAGTCATAGTCTTTGAAATCCTAGGTAGAACAAGAGTTGTACCTGTAGCAGAGGATTCAGTTGTAGTCCTTCTGGTATTTAAATCCAGTTAGCAACTGACTTCAGCTTGGGAAAAAAGGGAAAAGTCACAATTTGTCCTGCCACAACTATCGTCCCTTCCCACGCACTTCCCAAGCTGAAGGGGCTCATCAAGAAGACCACTTTTGAATGTGTTGAGGCCATCAAGAGGTCCATAACGACGGAGCTGAGAGACATACCAGAAGAATTCTTCCAGCAGGGGAGAGAAGCATGAGAGAGAAGGATGGGAAAGTGCATTAGATTCAAGAGGGGATATATATATATATATATATATATATATATATATATATATATATATACACACACAGAAACCATGTGTGTGTGTCTAAAACCTTTCAGTATAGTAAAGCATTACAATCATTTCAGTTTATATTAACATTTCACTAGAGGCACCAAAAAAAAAATCTCAAGAAACCACTACACAAGATATGTAAATATGAATGCAATTTCCTAACCTCTAGACATAAAATAACCCTAGACTGGTTGGCATGCCATTAAAACCAATCATTCTTTTGACTTTGATATCAGGGTAGGATTTGTTAACCCTTTGTTGAGCCCTGACCTCTTTGAGCCTAAATGTACCCTCTGCCATTCGAGCATGATCTCCTCACCAGTAAACCAGTGCTACAGTGTGTAGGGGGTGGATAAAAGTACCACCGGTCTCACAAGGGTTAAATAAATATGGCTCACTGATTTCATTTTCTGTTCTGATAACCACTTCACTACACACGCTGAATATTTCTTTGTATTTAAAATCCCACAATGCTGGCATCCTACCAATCTTTTTCTATGTTAGAGAGCAACACCTTTCTCCTTAGTTTTCCTTGATAAAATAAATAAGAAAGAAAAAGAAGTGATAAAAGCTTATATATATAGGTGTGTGTGTTTGCATGTATAGGTGTGAGTATTTGCATGTATATATGTGTGTGTGCAAGTGTTTGCATGTATATGTGTGTGTGTGTGTGTGTTTGCATATATAGTTGTGTATGTGTTTGCATGTGTGTGTGTGTTCGCATGTGTGTGTGTGAGTGTTTGCATGTATATGTGCCTGTGCGAGTGTTTGCATGTATGTGTGTGTGGATGGTTGCATGTATGTGTGTGTGTGTGTTTGCATATATATGGTGTGTGTGTGTGTTTGCATGTGTGTGTGTGTGTTTGCATGTATATATGTGTGTGTGTGTGTTTGCGTATATATATATGTGTGTTTGTGTTTGCATGAAGGTGCATGATGTAATGGTTAGAGTCATAGGAATGGACTCATCTTCACAAGTTCAAATCCAGGATGAAGCTGTATGAGATAGCTCTAATATCCTTGGGAAAGGTATGCATCCTATTACTCTCTACTAGCTGGGCAGACTGGATTCTTAACCTTGGCTAAGTAACCAGTCTAGGAAAAGAAAAACTCTGAATTCCAACCTGTTGAACTCCGTGTAAGAAATTGACCTTGTATTACATTCTGCTCATGCAGAAGGGTTGGTAAATGTGTGTTGTGTGTGTGTGTGTGTGTGTGTATATATATATATATATATATATATATATATATATTGTAGAAGTGGCCTTCTTCTGTGAAGAAGTGGCAATCTCCATATATACATGTGTGTGTATGTATATATATATTTGTATGTATGTATGTGTATATATATGTGCGTGTATATATATGTATGTATGTATGTGTATATATATGTGCGTGTATATATATGTATGTATGTATGTGTATATATATGTATATATATGCGTGTATATATATGTATGTATGTGAATGTATGTGTATATATATGTATGTATATATATATATGTATGTGTATATATATGTATATATGTGCATGTATATATATATGTATGTATGTGTGTGTATATGTATGTATGTGTGTGTGTATATATATGTATGTGTGTGTATATATATATGTTATGTATATGTGTATGTATGTACGTGTGTATATATATGTATAAAATATGTGTGCGTGTGTATATATATGTATAAAATATATGCATATATATATGTGTGTGTGTGTGTTGTGTGCATATATATGTGTATATATGTATAAAATGTGTGTGTGTGTGTGTGCATATATATGTGTATATATGTATAAAATATGTGTGTGCATATATATATATACTTTGATAAAATAAGAAAGAAAGAAAAAGTACCAAATAAGACTTCTTTAAGATGTCTTTCATCTGCCAACAAAATTATTTGTCATCTGCCCACACTTGGCCTTTTTTAATCTGATCATCTAATAAGCAGAAAGGAAGATACCATTTTTACTTCTTGCACTTCTTTCATACCTCTGGCCCGGGGGGGGGGTAAAAAAAAAGAAGAAGACAGGATGCAGATTTCGTTGGCCGGGGGACAAAACAACAAGAAATAAAAATGAAAAAAAAAAAAGAATGAGCTCAAATCAAGTGGTGGTTTTAAAAATGCTTGGTAACTGTATAATGTTTTGGTGTAGAGGAGATGTTGTGCTCAGAGCAGAAAATATAAGCATAATTATTGTTCCATTGGCCGTGTGGGTGAGTGGGTGTGTGTCTGGGGTGTTGAGGAGGAGGAAGAGATGCCAATTGGCTCATCTCCAAGAAAAGATTTCTTTCGAGAATTTCTCTTTGATTTTTGCTTTGACACACCTGACTTACTACACTTTAACTTAAGACTATTGATTGGTTGCTTGGGATTTTTTTTTATATAGTACACAGCAATAAGAAAATGTCTAATTTTTTATAAGATACTAAACAACCTATGAGCCTGTGGGTTCAAGTTGTAACAACAGTCAAGCCTCTGAAATTAGTAGACCATTTACAGAGATGCTGATAGGTATGCGTCCTCCGACCCTGACGCACAAAAATCTAGAAGTACGCAGTAAAATCATATCCATGCATCCCAGTTTTTTTCTTTTTTCTTCCTTCACCATTTCAAGCTAACTGTAAATACATTTCAATAGTTTCTTAGAAATGAATTATACAGGATAAGTTACAAGGTAGGAGTTAGGCAGCTTTAGTTGGGACCCATAAATTTTCCCAGGGACTCATTCAAAGCAAATATGTGCATCCCAGGATGCACTAAATCAAAAAGCTATCAGCATTACTACAGTTATATTGTACACAGCAATAAGAAAATGTCTCATTTTTTATAAGATACTAAACCTATGAGCTCCATGGGTTCAATGTGTAACAAAAGTCAAGACTCTGAAATTAGTAGACCAATTCACATACCTAGATACTGTACTTCTCCGAAAATAAGACAGGGCTTATATAAATGTTCACTCCAAAATATATATATATACACACACAACACAAACATATATATACATGCAAGCAAACACACACATATACATACCAGGGCTTATTTTTGGGGCATGTCAAGTGTTTGGATCACATGATTGTGAATAATGGTTATTTCTTTCATCTCTGCTGCTCTCAACTAGGGATTATTTTAAGGTGAGGGCTTATACAACAGTCAAGCCTCTGAAATTAGTAGACCAGTTATATATTACACAGCAATAAGAAAATGTCTAATTTTTTATAAGATATTAAAAAACCTATCAGCCCTGAAGCCTCTGAAATTAGTACACTAGTTCAATACCTAGATACCATGCATCCCCGAAAATTAGACAGGGCTTATATTAATTTTCACTCCGAAATATAACACTAGGGCTTATTTTCAGGGAATGTCAAGTGTGTGCATCACATGTCTGCTGTGCCCTGTCGGCTGAGGCATTAGAATGCACCTCTGCAGAGGGGTAAGACTCCCCCAATGAGGACACCTGTTGGCTGTGGGTGGCAACCTGTGATGCTTAAGGATAGAATTCAGGTGGTTGAACCATCCATGATTTGCAATACTCCACTTTGGTCCTTACTTCGTTTTATTCGTTTACTTGTGTTGTCCTTTTATTATTAATTCTAATTCAAAATTCATAAAGAAAACGTGCTCAATATCAGTGACAGAGCATCTGTAGATGTAAGTTAAAATAGAGACAGAATCAATGGCATTTGGTGATTCTTACCTAGGCTAGACGGGTGATCGGAGAGGCCCCCTCCAATCAATCGACTGGTCACGTCAAGCCCTAGCACCTATATGTGTGTAAACCTTTTTTTATCATATGGGTGTTAGAAGGCGGTGGCTGAGGGTCTACAGTTCCTGGGAATGATGTTAAACTCTATCTGATGGTGAGGTTCCAGTTTTGGAGGTTTGGGGAATGTGAAGCACCTCTTCATCAGCATTGCTCCCTGGTCCACTCTGATCTGGAATGGTAGTACCTGTTAGGGTCCCATCTATGGGATAAATAGAAAATGTATTTATTAAAAAATTGTATTATCCATTAAGAATTGATTTATTTCAAAACTTTATCGCATTAAATGACCCACTGAGGTTGATATGCCGTAAAACAAAACAAACCAAACCAAACCTCTGTCTGCCACTCTCAACTAGGGCTTATTTTAAGATCATACTGAAAAATCATGCTAAGTCTTATTTGGGGGGAAACACATTAGTAATATCTCATAACAGTCAAGACTCTGAAATTAGTAGACCAGTTGTATATTACACAGCAATAAGAAAATGTCTAATTTTTTATAAGATACTAAACAACCAATGAGCTCCATGGGTTCAAGTTGTAACAACAGTCATGCCTCTGAAATTAGTAAACCAATTCACATACCTAGATGGTAATATCTCATAACTGTCAAGCCTTTGAAATTAGTAGACCAGTTCATGTACTGAGGTAGCAATATCTCATCTACAGAAAGTGATGTCAATATGCGAATTGGAAAGGCATGGATTGATACAGATCATATGGGAATCTGATCTCTCTCATAAGATAAAGCAAGAATTCTTCCAGAAATAACCCACAAAGGTTGATATGCCATTAAACAAAGAAAACCAACCACCCTTAACATTTATCTGTTCATTTTGCTGTATCTTTATTTGATTAAGGAATCAGTTTAATGTCATTCAGTTTAGCTCAGTCGGTAGAGTGTCCGCCAGGAAACCACAAGGTTCCTGGTTCAATACCGGTCCTCACCAACTCAGCATATAGAAGAAAAAACTAGTCTTGAACTAATCCTCAAAGCAAGCAACCCACAAAAATGCAGATATGTGTGTGTATGTATGCATGTGTGTGTAGTATATATGTGTGTGTATGCATATGTATGCATGTGTGTGTAGTATATATGTGTGTGTATGCATATGTGTATATGTATATATGCATGTGTGTGTATATATTCATATCTGTGTATATGTATGTATGCATGTGTGTATATGTATATATGCGTGTGTGTATGTATGCATGTGTGCATATGTATATGTGTGTGTGTATGTATGCTTGTGTGTATGTATGCTTGTGTGTATATATGTGTGTATGTATGCTTGTGTGTATATATGTGTGTGTATATATGTATGTATGCTTGTGTGTATATATGTGTGTGTGTGTGTGTGTGTGTGTGTATGTATGCTTGTGTGTATGTGTGTATGCTTGTGTGTGTATGCTTGTGTGTATGTATGTGTGTGTGTGTGTGTGTATGCTTGTGTGTATATGTGTGTGTGTGTATGTATGCTTGTGTGTATATGTGTGTGTGTGTGTATGTATGTGTATGTGTGTGTGTATGTATGCTTGTGTGTATGTGTGTGTATGTATGTGTGTGTATGTATGCTTGTGTGTATATATGTGTGTGTGTGTGTATATGCTTGTGTGTATATATATATGTGTGTGTGTATGCTTGTGTGTATATATGTGTGTGTGTGTATGTATGTTGTGTGTATATATGTGTTGTGTGTGTATGCTTGTGTGTTATATATGTGTGTGTGTATGTATGTTGTGTGTATGTATGTGTGTATGTATGTATGCTTGTGTGTGTGTATGTATGTGTGTATGTGTGTGTGTGTATGTATGCTTGTGTGTGTATATTGTGTGTGTGGTATGCTTGTGCGTATATATATATCTGTGTGTGTATGCTTGTGTGTATATATATATATGTATATATGTGTGTGTGTGTATGTATGTATGTTGTGTGTGTGTATGTATGCATATATGTATATATATATGTGTACGTATGTATGTATATATATATATATATATGTGTGTGTATGTCTCTATTAATAATGGAGATTCGCTTCCGGTTTTTCTCTGTAACAAAAATTACGTCACTGCTTACGTCACATTACCCAACACATAATCCAACATCATAACAGAATAAATATACTCAAAATGTGAGCATGCAACATTAGACAATCCTCATTGTTTCAATAAATAGATGCCCTGCGTTATATATTTATATATAGATTGTTTTATTCTAATATAATATTTAAAGTTATTGGAACTGTTTCCATTTCAAATTGTCTTTCTTTCTTTTTTTTTTACTCCTTTAATAAATTTGACGATTTTACATACTTATGGTACACACTCTATGACATTGAATTTTCAGCTCCCATCCCCTCAGGCAATATCTTTCAAAAAATTATTTTTACATCGCCCAGAGGGTGTCTTTTTATTTTGATAGTATATATTATATATATATATATATATATATAATTATGCTCATAGGATGGTATTTTTGTCAGCAATTTGATATTTTAATTATGAAATAATTTTGCCTTGGAAGTAATTTTTAAGTACTTTTATTTTTTTTTTTTATTTATTCATTTATATCTTTTCGTTTTATTTTGTTTTCCTATCAACTTGATGAGTTTTTAATTCATTCATTTTTTTTTTTCTCTTTTCTCTTGTAGAATCCCTTCGACAGCCATTTGTTGATGGTAACATAATTCCAACTCTTGTAAAGATGCTTCAAAGTTCTGATAACAATGATGTCATCCAGGCTTGTCGTGCACTCGGCAACATTTGCTATGAAAATGGTGAGTCCTACTTTACTCTGCTTTTTCTTTTAAAAAAATGAAGCCTGGTTCCTTAAATTGATGATGTATCAGAGATGCTGATAGGTATGTGTTAGTGTGTATGTGTGTGTTAGTGTGTATATATATGCGTGTATGTGTGTGTTAGTGTGTATATATATATGTATGTGTGTGTTAGTGTATATATATATGTGTATGTGTGTGTTAGTGTGTATATATATGTGTATGTGTGTGTTAGTGTGTATATATATATGTGTTTGTGTGTGTGTTGTGTGTTAGTGTGTATATATATGTGTTTGTGTGTGTTGTGTGTATGTATATATATATATTATATATGTGTGTGTGTATATATATATGTGTGTGTTTGTGTATGTATATATATATATATATGTGTGTGTGTGTATATATATATATGTGTGTTTGTGTGTATGCATATATATATATATATATATGTGTGTGAGTGTGTGTGTGTCTGTGTATTTGTGTATGTATATGTATGTGTATGTATGTATGTGTGTGTCTGTGTGTTTGCATGTATGTATGCTGTGTCTGTATGTGTTTGCATGTATATATATATATATATATATCTGTGTGTATATATGTGTTTGTGTATGTATGTATATATATATATATATATATATATATGTGTGTGTATGTGCTGATAAATATGCATCCTGCATCCCTGACGTATAAAAATCTAAAAGGACACAGTAAAATCATATCCATGCATCCCAGTGTTTTTCTTTTTTCTTTTCTCACCATTTCAAGGTAACAGTAAATACATTTCAATAGTTTCTTAGAAATTAATTACACAGGATATGTTACAAGGTAAGAGTTAGACAACTTTAGTTTTTTACCCAAATCATAAATAAAAACCCTACAGTTCATTAAGAAACTTTAGTTGGGACCTATCAAATTTTCCGGGGACTCATTCAAAGCAAAAATGTGCATCCCAAGACGCATTAAATCAAAAAGCTATCAGCATCACTGTATCTATATATAATGGAGATTCAATGTATATTTCAAGCTAACTTTAAATATATTTTAATAGTTTCTTAGAAAGGAATTATACAGGATAGGTTACAAGGTAGGAGCTAGCTGGTTGTTTCCCCATATATTCAAGGAGTTGTTTCCCCAGATCATAAATAAAAACCCTATAATTTACTAAGAAACTTTAGTTAGGACCCATCAAATTTTCCCAGGGACTCATTCAAAGCAAAAATGTGCATCCCGGGATACACTAAATCAAAAAGTTATCATCATTACTCTGTGTGTGTGTGTGTGTGTGTGTGTGTGTATATATATATGGTACAATATTAGTCATAAGTAATATATACAGAGATGCTGATAGGTATGTGTCCTGTATCCCTGATGCATAAAAATCTAAAAGGACGCAGTAAAATCATATCCATGCATCCCAATGTTTTTCTTTTTTCTTCCTCACCCAGGACGCACTAAATCGAAAAGATATCAGCATCACTGATGCATTATGGGCAGACTAATTAATCTCTTGGTACCATTAAATGATTGTCGAGAAAGTAGAAAAAAATTATGATTGGAGGAAAAAAAACAATGTTTGGAACATCAGGGGTGGGGAGGGGAGGGGACCTAATGAATTTCTGACTGAAGAATTTTTTCTATATCTTTTTGTTTGTCTTTTTGGCTTTCTTTAACTGTGGCAATTATGTCTAGGATTGCTTCAAAGTGCTCTATTCTAGTTGAGGCTGTAGTTAGACTATTAGAGACGTGTCCAGGATGATTTGAATTGCTTATTTTCAGCAAAATGAGAATAATCAGCTTTTAAATATGGAAACTTACGACAGGACTTTTTTCTGTCTGACAAGGAATACATTAGTTATGCAATAGATTACAAGAATATCTTTGCTGTCTTGGCTCTTTCATTGTACAATCTGTAAGTAGTGCAGAAAGAACAATAGATTGGTAGATATGAAAAGACTGAAATAAATAGATAAATACAAAATGATTGAGAGAGAGATGCGAAATGGGTGAGATGGATAGATACAAAATGACTGCAATATATAGATACAAAAAGAACTGAGAGAGAGAGAGAGAGAAATGAAAAGACGGAGAGAGAGAGATAGAAATGAAAAGACTGAGAGAGAGATAGAAATGAAAAGACTGAGAGAGGGAGAGAGAGAGATAGATAGAAAGGAAAAGACTGAGAGAGAGAGATAGAAATAAAAAGACTGAGAGAGAGAGAGAGATAGAAATAAAAAGACTGAGAGAGAGAGAGATAGAAATGAAAGACTGAGAGAAAGAGAGAGATAGAAATGAAAAGAGAGAGAGAGAGAGAGATAGAAATGAAAAGACTAATAGAGAGAGAAGATAGAAATGAAAAGACTGAGAGAGAGAGAGATAGATACGAAAAGATTGAGAGGGAGAGATACAAAAAGAACTGAGTGAGATAGATAGATATGAAAAGACTGAGAGAGAAATAGATAGAAATGAAAAGACTGAGAGAGAGAGGAGAGATTCGAAAAGACTGAGAGAGAGAGAAATAAAAAGACAGAGAGATTGATATGAAAAGACTGATGAATTCAAAGATACAAAAATACTGAGATAGATACGAAAATACTGAGATAAATGCATAGATGAAAAAAAAAAAAAATGGGTAGATTGACTTGAAAAAACAAAGTTTGATCATTTTTTCCATGTATACAGATACTACATTCTAATCCTAGCAGAAGTTACTAACAGAAAAACAAATTTTATAATGTAATTTTTTTTTTTTTTTTTTTTTTCATATACAAAA
This sequence comes from Doryteuthis pealeii, assembly GCA_023376005.1. Lineage (NCBI taxonomy): Eukaryota > Metazoa > Mollusca > Cephalopoda > Myopsida > Loliginidae > Doryteuthis > Doryteuthis pealeii. The sequence continues at coordinate 54,596,173 of CM042163.1, forward strand.
CATTTTTTGCAAATACAAAATAGCTACAAAAAATTAAAATGACTTTAAAAAAGTAGTTGAAAAGAATTGCTTTCAGTAATACTTACTTTAATTCCTGACCCTTAACAATCCCTTTTTTCCCGATTTTCAATGCATTTACATAGTAAAATTATCATCAATGCATTTACATTATGAATAGAATATTTTTATTAATAAATAAAAAAGATCCACTGGATGACAAATTCTTCCTTTTTGTTAATTAATACTATGTCCGTTCTCCTGTCCGGAATTGGGTGTTTCTTTTGCATCTCAAAGACTCAGATAATTTCATGTGTCTTAGAATAATTAATACACTTACTGAGAGTTTATATAGTCTAGTATTCACTAGAGAGTTCTCCAAAGGGGAAGTAACTCTCAATTACTTATTACAATACCATTTGTCAGCATGGTCAAATTTTAATCTCTTGCACAGTTCCCAGTGAATCACCTTTCCCACCCAGTCGTTCCTATGCCTATATTAATTGATTATGTCTGGTCTTTTGGTCAAGAGAGGGTGATCTTTTTGTATATCAAAGTGATACTGGAGTCAGAGTCTGTATAGTTTTTCTGACTCTGGCGGTGCTTTTATTACTTCTGACTCCAACTCCATGATTCAAACTCCAACTCCACAGTCCTGCTTTTAATACTAGCTTGTCAACCATAACCTGTATAATTTTTTTTATTTAAAAAAATGAATTCATGCAAATCTGTTGATCAAAATCAGATGAAAAAACGCCGCCACTTACTCCATCTCTTGTCATGTTGTTTTTCTATTGTAAAATCGATGATTGAATGATCGGGGGGTGGGGGGGTTAACAAAAATGAATTGGTTCTTAACAAAGGATAGATGTTGTCATGCAGTTTGTATTGATTGAGGAAATCACAAAAAAGAATTACTTATTTCTTTTTCTTTTTCATCTTCTTCTTTTTCTACTTCAATGTCACAATGACCCTCATTTTTTTATGGTGGATATAAAATTACAAAATAAAATTCTTCATAAAATGAACATTTTTTGTTTTTATGGCCATTTCCATTTCCAGATGATTTGGAATAGTACTGGATGATCCCCTCCCTCACCCCATCACCCCCCCCCCCCCAATCATGGGCTGACTAAATTTGATCTACAGTTTCTTTTTTCATGCTTGGTTTGTGGGAATTATCAGAATAAGTGATGATGATGATCATCATCATCATCATTAACAACAACTTATTAATAATCATCAGAATAAGATGATTCTATCTGATGATGATGATGTTTATCATTATTATTGATCAGAATAATGATCCCCATCATCAACATTATAATGATGATCATAATAATAATAATCTTAATAATAATCATCATCAACATAATGATAATAATAATAATAATCATCAACATAATAATAATAATAATAATAATAATAATAATCATGAATATAATGATGATAATAATATGTAGACTTTGCGGGAATAGAGATGAGACTGTAAACCATATACTCTGCGAATGTAGCAAACTAGCACAACGAGAATACAAAACTAGACACGACTGGGTTGGGAAGGTGATCCACTGGGAATTATGCAAAAAATTTAATTTTGACCATACAACAAAATGGTATATGCATAAACCAGAATCTGTTCTTGAGAACGAAATGCATAAAATTCTCTGGGACTTTGAAATAAAAACGGATCACCTTATCCCAGCAAGAAGACCAGACCTAGTGTTGATAAACAAAAAAGAAAGAACTTGTCAACTGGTGGATTTTGCAGTTCCAGCAGATTACAGGGTGAAGCTAAAGGGAAATTAATGAAATGGACAAATATCTGGACCTTGCCAGAGAACTGAAAAAGTTATGGAATATGAAAGTGAAAGTGATACCAATTGTAGTTGGTGCACTTGGAACGGTCCCAAAAGGATTGGAAAAGGGTTTGGAAAGTCTGGAAATCAGAGGAAGGGTTGAAACCATCCAGAACACTGCACTGCTGCAATCTGCCAGAATACTGAGAAGAGTCCTGGAGACCTGAGGAGACTTGCTGTCACTCAGACTCCAGTGAAAGACCATCAGCTAATGCTGATGTGAAAACTCAAAAGGAGTAAATAATAATAATAATAATCATGAATATAATGATAATAATAATAATAATCATGAATATAATGATAATAATAATAATAATAATCATGAATATAATAATGATGATAATAATAATAATAATAATAATCAACATAATAATAATAATAATAATAATCATGAATATAATGATGATAATAATACATAATAATAATAATCATCATCATCATTGTCATCAGAATAAGATTTATCCTATCTAATGATGATGATTATATCACAAGTGTTGTTAACTAAGATTATCCACTATTTCATGCTTCAACTATTCCCTTAGCTTTTCTCTGTATCTTCTCATTCTCTTCCTTATCCCTGCCAATCTTTATTGCTCATCCATGTATTCATTTAAATTTTATACATACATAGATTAGTTTCCTGTTTAAAAAGAAATAAAAAATGCATGATTTCTACTGGATTTTTTTTCTATATTTTGATGAATAATTCTAATTTATTTTATAATTTTTCATCCCTTACTTTTCAATCTTGATTTTTTTTATTGTCTCTTGATATTCAACAAACAAGCTTATCTTTCACACACCCCACTTCTCTCTTTCTCTCATACATATATATATATGTGTGTGTGCATGTATGTGTATATATGTGCATGTATGTGTATATATATATGTGTGTGTGTGTATATATGTGTATATATATATATATATATATATATATATATATATATATAGGCATCCACAGACACAGTGTTTCGCTGTTTACGTCTCCTCAGTGTGGCTAGACTTAACTGCTACTTCTAGCCAGGAGCGAAACCAGACTGAATTTTCATCAGTCTGATTCCTTTACCTCTCAGTAGCTGTCAGTAAGAAGCAAACATTTAACTGATAAGTACATATATCCGGAGATGTATGTTACGATCACCAGAGAACTGTGGACTTTAACAGGTTTGAGTTCTGAGTTTTCCTTCTGTTTGACATACGAAGTTTAAAGAGTCAAGTCTGCCCTAGTATTTACCCATAGCTGGAGGGAGAAAAGTTTGATTGATACCTTTCCCAAGCGTTTTAGTGCTATGTGAAATACAACCAACCATGTTGCCATGTCCATTTTCTATGACGATAACCATGATATCATGGGCGCTTATATATATATATATATATATATTATATTAATATTTATATTTTTGCTTGAAGGCAATTACAATGCGCATATCGCATAAAATTTGCTGCCGAAGTCCCGGTTTCGATTTCTGTCGGAGGGAAATTGTTAGTATATATCGCTGATAAGACTTAATAAAGTTGAAACAGTCTGTACGATATTCTACACACCGAGTAATTCTTTGCAAAATTCACTTGTCATTATTATCTTCTATAATTATCGAATTTTATGCGATATGTGCATTGTAATTGCCTTCAAGCAAAAATATAAATATTAATATATACTTTATTCAACAATGCTTCTAAAATAAACAAACATCCAAAAATCATATATATATATATATCTATTATTATACTAAAGCTGAGTTAATCAACTTTTGTTCCCTACAGGTTTTTTTACTGTTTAGTTTAATGACACAAAAATTATACTAAATTATTCCTTACTTTTAAGATTGAATTATGTTTGAAAAAAATTCTATTTTAATTGGTTCTAATTAGTCGTAATTTGCAATAAAGTCAAAAACCGATCAATCTCTTACTTTACCCTCCGTCTATCACTTTCTTCCCCTCTATGTATCTCTTGACTACCTCCTCATTATATAATGTTAGTTTCCCTGTAGTGTAGAGAGAGAGAGAGACGGGAGAATTTGAAATGTGTTTCTATGTTAAATTTCACAACCAGCTAACCGTAGTTTAAATGAGGTCAAATATTCCCTTTCTTAGAAAGCTTTCAAAATGATTATAAGGTTTTGTTGTCTGGTCGTATTTTTTTTTTTTTTTTTTTTTAATTTTATTCACTTTGCTAACTCCCTTTTCCCTAACTTCAATTATCTACCAGAGCTGAATCAGTTACCAAACAGGTCACATTTTGTCTAGTGTATATATATATATATAGACATACATACTGTTTGCTTTGTTTGTTTTTTCTTCTTGTTTTCTTGTCTACATTTCCTCCTTCAAAACTTTTCTTTCCTCCTCCCTCCGTTCACCGCATAAGTAGCATAGCTTGGATCTGTGCAGTAAAGTGGGGATTTGAAGAGAAATACATAACAACCAGTAAGATTTAAACCATAAACCCTGCATTAACTTAATTTTCCTGGCCTCCCACCAGGCCGGATTAACACAAGGAATTTTTAATTTGGGGAGCTACACACAGACCAAAGCTCATGGAGTGGCCAGTGCAAAAAGTGTGTGATCCCTTCGACATTCCTCTTTTGGGGGAACCTCATGCACCAAGCACAGGCAATAAACCTGGCCCTGCCCCTTTTTAAAAGGGCAGATGCTGCCTGAAGGACACACCTTCCCTTGGGGCCATGCAATTAAATTTGCCCTTACAAACCAGATCAGAAGCAAAGCTCCTAATCCATGTAAAGCCCATATTAAGTACAGGTATGATAAAAAGTTGTATCCCTTGGCAACATGTTTAACAGGTAAATTATTGTTTGTAAATGAGTTGGTCATTAACCCTACCAGCCCTGTCGCCTGGGGCTTTAGAATACATCGACTGTACCTCTGCAGAGGGAAGACCCCCACCCCACCTCACCCCAATGGGGCTACCTGTTGGCTGCAGGACGCTTAAGGACGGAATCCTGGTGGTTGAGCAGTCCCTGACATGCAGCACTCTACTTAGGCCCTTACTTAGGCTAGACAGGCAGTGGGAGAGCCCCCTCCTATTATTAGCTGGTCATGTCAAGCCCTAGCACCCATATGATTGCCCTGACCCTATTGCCCCTATGACAAGCCCCAACTCTTTTTATGATATAGGTTCTAGAAGGCAGTGGCTGAGGGTTTTCATGTTTGGGAATGATGTTAAACTCTATCTGAATGTGAGGTTCCACTTCTGGAGGTCTGGGGAATGTGGAGCACCCCCTAATCACCATTGCTTCCAGGTCCACTCTGACCCGGAGTGGTATTACCTGTTAGGGTCCCATCTATGAGTTAAATAGAAAAACATGAGTTCATAAAAAAATTGAGTATCCATTAAGAATGACTTTATTTCAAAACTTTGTTGGCATTAAATGGCCCACTGAGGTTGATATGCCATAAAACAAAACAAAAAACAAAACATTAACCCTACCCAAACATAGTTGAATACTTAAAGCTGTGCCATGTACAACTATACTCAGTTTTTATAGCAACATTAAGTATAGAAATATAGACAAATTTTATACACTATCTGATCGCTATCTTCCATTCTTTGGAGAATTCCATTTTATAGTGATTTAAAGGTTTTAAAAATATACACTCCCAATTTTTTTCAGCATTTTCAGAATTCAGATATAAAAAAACAAGTCTATTTGCCTGAAAAAAAAATCAGATCAAAAGAACATTTAAGGCTGGCTCCTGCTTGCTAATTTGAAGGGAGCATTCTTTAAAAAAAAAAAATTTTTTTAAAGTTGAAAATTTCAGGAGTGCATATCTTGAAGATAACCAAAACTTTTCATACTAAAAGACAATTTTTTAAAAGAAGAATCCATTGTAATTTCAACCAATTTATTGCCATTGTAATTTGATTTCTTCTGTTTTATTTTTCTTATTTTCATTTCATTAATTTATGTTCTTTCACCGCTGTTTGGTTAAACCACTGCCCAATTTCGTTGTACAAGTGAGAAAGCAAAATAGCATCATTCCTTTAAAGGGTGGGGGGGAACGGCTGAAAATTTCAGGAGTGCATATCTTGAAGATAACAAAACTTTTCCTACTTTACAGGAATTGCTGAAAGGCAATTATTCTTCTTGTAATTTTCAGACAAATAGCATTAGTGCTTTAAAAAAAAAATAGCTGAAAATTTTAGGAGTGCATATCTTGAAGATAACCCAAACTTTTCCTACTTTCCTGATAAGCAATTATTATCATTATTATTATTTTTATTATTATTATTATTCTAAAAGAATAATCCCTTGCAATTTTCAACCAAATAGCAGCATTCCTTTAAAAAAAAAAAAAGAAAAAATTTTTTTAAAAGCTGAAAATTTCAGGAGTGCGTATCTTGAAGATAACCAAAACTTTTCTTACTTTGCTGAAAGGCAATTATTCTTCTTTTAAAAGAAGAATCCCTTGTAATTTTCAACCGATGTATTGCCATTGTAATTTGATTTGTCTCCATTCTGATGAATTGCAGAGTACTGGACGTGCTTTCCATCCAAAATGTCCGGCGCTGTCGTCTCTCTGTTAATTGATATTTAAATTGCAGCAATGGAGAGAAAAGAGAACTTGATTTCTTCCTCATTACCACAACACCCCTACCCATCCCTCCATATCTCTTCTCAAACCCTGTCATTACCCACCTCCGCGCCTTCCCCCGTCTGCCTACAAATATGGAATTCTTACAGCTGATAGGATATTACGTGACTGGCACTTCGTAGTGGTAGCTTAGTGTCCAGTGCGGCAGATTCTTGGCAGAAGATACCACAGAGACACCATCTTAAGTATGAAAGTTACTTGGCAGTACCCATCTCCTCTCTCTCATCTTAACACATTGACCGCGGTGTGAGCAACATATGGTACACGAAGGACATATTGTTACACGAAGACATGAAACAAATCAATACCATACAACATAATCCCCAATAATGCTAACACATTGTTAAAACCAATTACTAAAATGTATAAATATAAATACACGATATGTATCACTTCCTAACCGTTAGGCATGACCTAACCCCAGACGGGTTGATATGCCATTAAAATCAATAAACAAACAAACGAAGGACTGTCCAAAACCACGAAGTGCTTCATATATGGTTGTTATGTTTTTAACATACAGATAAAATATGGAGGATTGAAATGATAATGCAAGACCAGTTTGTTGTGAAATTCACAAGGTCTTATTTAACAGAGGGTAGAGAATGCTTCTACCCTCAAGCGACTTAACCAATACAAAACGCTGTGTCTAAAACATAAACAAACGCCAATCCACAAGTAACATGGCGAGACCTCACTTCCGGTTTTGACAAATCAAAGGGGAGCAACTCTATATTTTTTGTTAGGTCTCCCTAACAATGGTACACACCTATAAAAGTATATATATTCTTAAAATGTCCATGAATCAGTTTTAATTATCAAATTTCAGAATACAAAACATTAATACTGTTAAGGAGTGTTCAAAGTAAACAACAATATAATAGAAAACCTTTTATTTGTAACTGCAAATGACAAAATAATTAAAAAAAACTCACATCCTTGCATTTCAATGTATCCTAGTTAGATGCCTTCAAATTATTCACAAAAATCCTGAACTTTGCATCTAACCCTTTGTTTAATTTGTAGTGATTGTCTGCCCCTGTTGGGACATGGGTCCAAAAGAGTTATCTTCCCTTGCTGCCAGGTTTTCTCCCATAAGTGGTTGCCGTACTTAAACGGCAGCCTGAGAAATTCTCACCCTCTTTCTCTCTGTCCAGCATACACTAAACATGGGCCGCCCTGTCGGCTGGTGTTAGAATGCACTGACTGCACCTCTGCAGAGGGGTAAGACTCCCCCAATGGGGCCACCTGTTGGCCGTGGGTGGCGACCCGTGATGCTTAAGGATAGAGCCCAGGTGGATGAGCAGTTCATGACATGCAATACTCCACTTTGGCCCTATCTTGGGCTACACAGGCGGTCGGAGAGGCCCCCTCCGATCAATCGGCTGGTCACGTCAAGCCCTAGCACCCATATGATTTTCCCAACCCTATTGCTCTTATGGCAAGCCCCAACCCCTTTTTATCATATGGGTGCTAGAAGGTGGTGGCTGCGGGTCTACATGTCCTGGGAATAACGTTAAACTCTATCTGATGGTGAGGTTCCAGTTTTGGAGGTTTGGGGAATGTGGAGCACCCCTTCATCACCATTGCTCCCTGGTCCACTCTGACCCGGAGTGGTAGTACCTGTTAGGGTCCCATCTATGGGTTAAATAGAAAAATGTATTTATAAAAAAAATTGTATTATCCATTAAGAATTGATTTATTTCAAAACTTTATCGGCATTAAATGACCCACTGAGGTTGATATGCCGTAAAACAAAACTAAACATGGGCTAGATGCTTGGTGTGTCTGTTCCTTAGGTGATGGGGCCTTGCCCCCCAACTACCAGTAAGTGCCTACTTCCGAACTCTTCTCACTTCTTTAGGACCTTAGTCCTATCTTCTTATATCTATTATTGCAGCTATTTTGTGTAACTCTTTATTGTATTTTATGTATGTCTTTCGTCTATGTGCTCAGGCAATAAAGTCTGTATTTGTTATTATGTTTTACATCTTTGTTGGATTATTCTATGTACATGTATGTACCTACGTTGGAAAGTTACTCAGAGCCTTCTAACGTATTATAAGAACTTCACCTTTTATAAATCCATTGGGGTAGATTGTTCTCACTGCATTAACTATGTCTGGGTACATGTTAAGCTATATTAAGTATTCAATGTTATTTTTTGCCCATAGTCAGGATTGAACCTGCAACCTCCAGATGATTGTCACTTAGAACTGTATTAACTCAACCCTTATATCCATTATGCCATGTGTCCATCTAGTCAACTTTATACCCAATCCTGGTTAACAAAATGAGAACAATCTACCCCAATGGTTTAAATAAAGGGTTCAGTTCGAAGTTCCATCAAGGCTCCTCATTACAAGATAAAGCTCCAGAGTTTGACAAGAAACCCCTGAAGAAGGCCAGAGAGCATATCAGCCGAAACATTGTAACAAATAACAAATAACAATTGCTATGTTGTATTACATACAATAAATAAATTTATTATAGCCAAATGATGGTTTAAGTTATTCTTTCTTTGAAAGTATAGACATCACTCTGTATATAATTTATTAGTTATTATACATTGAGCTCTCTTTGGGATTTGTAAAAATCCTTGTATAAACCTAGAGTTTGCATGAGCATGCATTGTGGATGTACAGGAGATATTGATGATCCCAAATAGAATTATCCCCTACATACCAGTCGGTTGGATACTTATATATATCTTAGATAGGAAGGAAAAACTCAACACCGTAATTCCATAATAAATTTATTTCAACCAAAATTGGGGCCTTTATAAAGCTAAGTTGATTTAATATAGCTCCCTAAAATTTTGTCTCATCAGATGGTGAGATAAAGATAATTTGAATTGTAACGAAATATTATAACAATAAAGATTAGGACAACAGTCAAGAAAATTTAAATAATACAAAAAAAAAAAATATTCTGATCGGTAATTTTTTTTTTTCCATGGTTGAATTTCCTAAACTTTTGAGCAGCAATTTACATAACCTTTGACATTTGTCAGGAAGAGCCAAATTCTTGCATCACAAAAACTCTCTCTCCCTCTCTCTCTCTCTCTCTCTCTCTCTCTCTCCTTCTCCTCTCTCCCTCTCCTCTCTCTCTCCTCTCTCTCTCTCTTTTATCTTTTTCTTTTTCTTTTAAACAGTTTATTTTTTTAATCATATTATGAAGCCAAAGAAAAGGATTGTTCTTTTTTTAAATTAGGATCCCATGACTGGCCACAGATCTGACACTTTCTGATAAAGTTTGCTTTAAGGCACCTCACGTAATATTTATGTATTGTTTTTGTTGAGTACTTTTTGTCTTACCCGCGCATTGGCCACATCTCGTTCTTTTCTTCAATGTAAACGCTTATCTCATGCCATCCTTGATTAGGCTTCTTATAAACAATTTAGTTTAGCATTTTATTCTGTAAGGTTTTTATTAGACGTCCTTTTTTCTTTTCTTTTTTTTTTTTCATTTTTTTTTTACTTTAATTCTTACTCAGGCAGATGCCAACGAATATGTAGATAAAAAAAATGTGATTTAAAAAAAAAAAAAAAACCTCCCCATCCAATCTATTTTTTTTTTTTAACCTTTTTGGTGCAGTGCGTTTGGCAACAAATTTAATGGCTGGAATGGACAATAAAATAAAAAATAAAATCTTGCAAATAAAAAAACAATTTATTGGAGTTCTTCGATTACAATACACTATTGGCATTGCACAAGTATGTTTATAAGAGACTCTTTTTAATATTATTTGTAATTATTCTGACTATTGTCCTCATCTTCATTGTTATCTGTACAATGTTTCGGCCAATGTGCCCTCCAGCCTTCTTCAGGTATTTTTTGTCGGACTCGGGAACCTTCTTGTTGTAATCGGGAGCCATCATGGAACTTTGAACCTAACCCTGTATTCAGTCCATGTTCTCAATTTTGCTAACCCTAGCTGGGGTACAGGTGTTAAGCTGTGTTAATTATCATTCTATGTTACTGCTGCCCTGACCAGGATTGAACCTGCAATCCATAGATAACTGTCACTTAGAACTGTCTTAACCTGACTCCTTTATCCACTAGGCTATGTGTCCAAGATGAGGACAATAGTCCGAATAATACAAATAATACTAGTTATCAAGCCTGATCTAAAAAATTCACAGAAAGAGAATACTTCTAAAAACATCTTTTTTATTAAAGTTTTACAAGTAATCCGGTATCTGAATGAGATTAAATTGCATCTGATAGTGAGTCCCCAGTTCTGGAGTTTGGAGAAATGTGTAGTACTCCTTAATTACCATTACTCTTAGGTCAATTCTGAGCCAGAGTGGTTGTACCTGTTTGTTTCATCTATCAGTCAAATAGATTTGTTTCAAAATTATTCATATTCGATTGATGCCATATAATAGCAAATTATTTGTATTAGGAATAGTTACTCAAAGCTATAATTGTTTACTCAGGATTATTATTAGTTACTTGAAAAAATTTTTTAGGGCTGTGGTATAACAAACAAGAGACACTTTCGAGGAGGGGATGTATATCACACAAGATTCAAAGATTTCAAGATTTGGTTTGGTTTGTTTGTTTTAGTGCATATCAACCTTTTCGGGTCATTTAATGCCGAAACTAGTCATTTTGATAAAAGTTTCTATGTTTCAAGTTCTTAATATCTTCAAATTGGTATGAATAATTTTCATTAACTTCTTTTGGTTTGGTTTGTTTTATGGCATATCAACCCATTTTGGGTCATTTAATGCTGAAACTATTCAGAAGTAACTATTTTTAATATATAAAGGGTTTGCAAACATATGGTTTCAAGTAACTAATAATAATTCTTAGTAAACAATTATAGCTTTAAGTAACTATTCTTAATAAAAAAAATAATTTGCACATACTTGTATGTTTTCAGGTAAATAATTTGTTTATTAATACTCGTGTTCCTAAAAAATATGACCATTATCATCTTGCCACACCCTTTGGTTGAAAATGAGACTGTCCAAATTGTCAAAGATGAAATGCTAAAAATGTAAATCCTGATTATCTGGTGTTGCTTAACTCTTAACATCCTGTTGGGAATTTTCTGAGTCCTTTAAGGATTTATCAAAAAATGGCTAAAAATTTCCTTTTCATTTAAAGTTACCTGTTATTTCCCTTAAATTAAAGACTTCTAAATATGTTTGATATTACATTTAAACAAAGGCTATTGTTTGGGGTGGATTAGGAAAACGAATGTGAATGCGGTATAGGACGTTAAGAGTTAAAAATAATAATGATAATAACTAATCTATTTTTTTTCTTTTCTTTTTTTGCTTATCTCTTTGAATCTTTGCATTGCACTTAATAACCCTTCTAATTGATTTTTTTTTTCTTGTTTCCCAAAATTCTATTGTAGATGAAGCCCGTAATTGTGTTGATGGGAATGATGGTTTACAGACACTTCTGAATCTGATGAAAGGAATAAGCAGCGATAATGGGAGCGATGTTACCAAACTCCGTACAGTTGCCTGTGGACTTTTACTTAACGTAACCAATACGCATGGTAAATATAAAAATACTTACAATTAATTTCTTTCACGTGCAGCTTTTATTTTTTAGTCATCAGACTTGTATTGGAGCACAACCACATCACCTATTCACTATTACTAAAAAGGGAAGTGTTACAATCTTATGGGCCATCCTGTAGGCCTTAAGCAAGAGTGCTTGTCCAGTGGAATTGGATCCTTGGTAATCCTCTGATAATGAATCCTTTGGTTCTTCTGGTAAAAAGTCCTGAGTATTGTAAGTCCCTCCTCAATGATTGCAAGTACAGCTGTGACAAGTATCAGTGTTTAAGTAGTGTGTCAGCCACGCAGTATGGCTAGTGATTGGCAAAGGAATAAACCACATAACCTCAGCTAGTCTATAAATCCAGGTGGGGAATTGGAGCACACTATATATACCAAAATAATTCCAACAGGAAGTCACTCTAGTATCTTCAACATGCGAAGTACCGTTCATTGTCAAACATATTCTCTTAAACTGTGACAGTTTTAGACAAACTCGTTCCAAGTACTTACCAGACAAGCAACTTAAAAGACCTTTTCAAAAACACCAAACCAGAAGAAGACATCTTGAATTTTCTAAAAACAAAAGCAACCCTTTCATCAAGATCTGACCAAATCGACCTTTTTCACCAAAAGTTAACCAAACAACAAAATACTATCATTAAAAACCCTAAAGCCTAAAACCCATATGGAAGATAAAACCTATTTAACCCTTTTTGGCATTAAATGACCCACAGAGGTTGATATGCCATTAAACAAAACTGAAAATTACATAAGGATTTAATCAGTCTATTCATTCCATGATGTAAGTTTAGAATTAAAAAATAATGGTTAAGTGTAAGAACTCAGCATGAGTTTATAGGGGTATGATATATATATATTTTTTTAACTTGGAAGGACTTAATCAAAGAATGTCTTGTTTTTTGGATTGTTTTATTGTTTTTGTTTTATTTTGTTTGTTTTCTAGAAATCCTGCAAAAAAAGGCCCTTGAAGGAGGAGCTTTAGACATTTTGGAGGATTACTTAAAGAATCATGCTGAAGAAGAAGGTTTGCCATATATGGTTCTCTTGGCTTTGGATAGTCTAGCTGAAACAGGTGAGTTATCTCCCCCTTTTTATTCTTTTATTTATTTAATATCAACTTTTCTTTTTAACAAGGAAAAACCACTTGAAAATTCCAGACCATATGACCTTTAGGCACACCTTCCACGATATCGGTTTGTGGGAACACTTTTCTCATTCACACTGTCAAAATCTGGTTGTTTGTTAGGGGTTAGGGTTAAGTTTTATAATTTAAAAAAAAAACCTCTAAAAATAGTCTGTTAACAATTAACCGGATTTTGATGGTGTAAATGGAAAAAATTGTCCCCACGAATCGAGATTGCAAAAGAGGTGCCTAAAGGTCATATGGTCCAAAATTCCATTCCAAAACATAAGAAAATTTTTTCAGTCTGTTATCTTTGTTAAAGAACTTTTGAAGATCTCATTCCAATAATGACATCATTGTTTCTACATGCCTATCAATGAGATCTTCAAAAGTTCTTTGACGTATTGTTTGATCAACAGTCAAAACTATTCAAAAAGATTTCCCAAGTTGGGTCATTGCTATGCTCGGATAGACAGGGTAGGCCAGAGGATACAGCTGCCGAAACGTTGTGTTTTTAATACCACAATGAAGATGAGGACAACAGTCTGAAAAAACAAAATACAGTGGAACCTCGGTTCTCAAACAATTCTGAAGTTGAACAATTCAGAGTTTTAATAAATTTGAGTAAAAAAAGGCCTCAGTTGTCAAACAAATTTTTGGACTTTGAACACACGAGTCAAGCCAATGAAAATAGAAGTTTTGCTATTGACTGCTGAGACAAACCGAAGATAGCCAAATGGCTGGTCAAATCTACCCAAGCAGCATCAGTTGGCATCAGTCACTATCTTGAATGAGTGTCTGATATTGTTTTTGTTCCAATTCTTCATTTTGTGTTTATTCTCTATCTTACGACTACTTTAAACCTTATTCATAGATCCTAAGAAAGACAGCAGACTGGAAAGTTGTGAAGTCTGATGGTCAAGAACACATAATTCCATTTTACTCTATTATGGGAAATATTGTTTCAGTTTTTGAACAAATCGGTTCTCGAACATAATTTTTTAATGAATTCAAGAACCAAGGTTCCAGTGTAATACACATCAAGCCTCATCTCAAAAATTCAGACTCATATATAAAAAGTGCAGTTGGTGTGTATGTATGTATGTATGTATGATTGGATGAAATTCTGCAAAAATAAAACAATTAACAACAAAGTAAATATATATACACATTAAATATCACCGGTTCTTATTTTTTGTGTAAAAATTATGAAAATTTTATTTATATTTGAAGATATTTAAAAATCAAAGTATACATAGAAGTAGCATTGAACTTCAACTTAAAATGTCCAGTTTTGTAAATCTCAAATGTAACAAATTAATACACCAGGGCGTTTTTACCCCTCCCCTCCATAGCAATATGGAGGTGCATGGTGTAATGGTTAGTCATAGGAAATGGTCTTGTCAACCAGAGTTCTGCCCTACTATTTACTCATAGCTGGAGGGAGAGTAGTTGGATGCATACCTTTCCCAAGGGTATTAGTGCTATGTGAAATACAAACAGGATTTGAACTCTGGTTGACAAGCCCATTTCCTATGACTAGCCATTACACTATATGCCTCCATGTATATATACACCTTTTATGTTCTAAGAATTTAAAATTCTAATTTTGATATTTTTCAGATTTTGGACGTCAGAAAATGGTGACATGTGGCACCTATGAATCTGTGTTAGACTTTATGCACTCATCAAAGATTAATAGTGCACAAGACACCATTTTGGACTTGCTATGCAGTCTTGCAGAAAATGGTAAGAGATTAAAAAATACGAAACAAAATGCAATCTTTTTTTTTTTTTTTTCAACCCAACTCATCCTCAAGATTTCTTTTGAATGTACCAGGGTAATCCCAAAAGTAAGGTCTGTAAATATGTGTCATGTATGGATCAAATGGATCTGTCTAGAAATTATTCATATTCCATAGGACTGTCTATCTATCTATCTCATTCTGTTCTTACATATCGATCTCATTCTGTTCTTACATATCGATCTGTCTGTTCCTTTCTATATATCTATGTCAGTCTGTTCCTTTCTATATCTCATTCTAAGTCTGTTCATTTCTATCTATCTATCATAGTCTGTTCATATATATCTACCTATCTATCTGTCTTTCTCAGTCTCTTTCAATCAATCTGTGTGCAAAAAAAAAAAATAAAAAAAACTCTTAAAAAACAACCACAAAAATATAAATGTATAATAAATGCAATTCCCTAACCTCTAAGTACCCTAGACAGGTTGACATACCATTAAAATGAATCAATAGGAAGTGATCAGACTTTAAAAAGCCTTAGCACCTATATGATTGTCCCAACCCTATTGTCCTTATGGCAAACCTCCAACCCTTTTTATCATATATGTGCCTGAAGGCGGTGGCCTTAGTGTCCAGGGTATGATGTTAAACTGCATCAGTGGTGGACTTCCAATCCTGGAACTCTGGAGAATGTGGAGTACCCTTTTATTGCATTACTCCCAGGTCCACCCTGACCCGGAGTGGTAGTACTGTTAGGGTCCCATCTATGGGTCAAATAGATCTGTTTGAAAATTATTCTTATTCAATAGGTATACTTTGTGCCATATAACTGTAAATAATTTGTATTAAAAATAGTCACTATAATTTTTTACTCTGGATTATTTTAGTTACATGAAACCACATAACTGTGTGCAAACAAATGAGTATTATCAATAAGAAATAATTACTTGAAACCATTCAATGATTAGTATTAGATAGGAATACTTGAAACCATACAACTGTTTACTAATTATTTTCATTAGATAGAAATACTTGATATCATATGTGGGGAAAAAATCTTAAACAACTATACAAAATTTGGACCATATGACCTTAAGGCACCCCTTTTGCGATTTCAACTTGTGGGGACACTTTTCTCATTTACACTGTAAAAATCCTGTTGTTTGTTAGGGGTTAGGATTAGAGGTTAGTTTTGTAATTTAAAAAAAAAAAACTCTAAAAATCATCTGTTAACAATTAACCGGATTTTGACAGTGTAAATGGAAAAAATGTCTCCACGAATCAAAATCGTAAAAGGGGTGCCTTAAGGTCATTGGTCCCAAAATTTAAATATAGATGTACAATGAAAGCAATTCCTTGACCTCTGGGCATAAAATAACCTGAGACAGGTTGACTTGCCATTAAAATCAATCAACATTATAGCATGGGCAGGAGAAGCAGCATCAAACGGCCACCCAGAGGCTTTCATGCAGAAACTTTAACCCTTTAAATGTGTTGGTTGGTTATTTTTTTTAATTATGTGGTTTCAAATAATCATTCCTATTTAATAATAATATTAATTTGTTTGCACACAGTTATATGGTTTCAAGTATTCCTGTATAATACTAATAATTCATACACAATTATATGGTTTCAAGTATTCCTATCTAATACTAATAATTTATACACAATTATATAGTTTCAAATAATTTAATTTAATAATTAAATTAATTTAATATTTAATAATATTTGTTTGTGCAGTTATATGGTTTCAAGCATTCCTATCTAATTCTAACAATTTTCACACAGATCTATTTGACCCATAAATGGGACCCTAAAAGTTATTACCACTCCAAATCAGAGTGGACCTGGGAGTAATATCAAAAATGGAATGACTTCAAATTCCCCAGGGTTGCAGAAATGGAGCCTCACCATCAGATGCAGTTTAGTGTCATACCAAGAACACCCTTTGTATGGGGTAGATCATCCCAAGAAAATATATGTTAATAAATTGTTTGTTGTTTGTTTTGTTTTTTTGTAAATAATCCCAGTTGTTTGTTACATAATAAAATTCTATTGGGACATTTTTTGTCACACCCATAAAGAAAGAAACTTAATTTGTGTTTAAAAACACATTTCATCTAAAGATTGAAAAAAAAAGTCTCATGAATTTATTAATAAAAAAAACATTCATTCTCATACCATATTTACTTATGTGTAGGTCAAGTTATGAAGACAGTTTTTAGACCAAAAAATTGGTGTCAACTATATATATATATATGAGAAGTAAATACACACGCGGTGTGTTTATGATATGGCTTCTTTTTTTTCTTTTTTTTTTTTTTTTTTTTTTTTAGCCGACAATTTTTAGAATATGTACTTAATTGAAGTCGTACCTAATTTTGAAAGTTAATTATTTAATAGTTAATTAATTAGGCAGGCATACCTATTTAATGTAAGGCTAAAAAATCGAGAAAAATCAATCTCTGTATGTACATTTTGGCCTATTTGGCCTCATCATATATATATATATATATGAGAGAGAGAGAGAGAAAAATGGGGTATGGATAAAAATTATCTATTGTAGTGCCAACATGTGTTTTAACCAAGAGTTTGTCCTTGTATACATTGTATTCTATTTTTTATTATTTTAAATACAAAATAATAATAAGAGAAAAAATATTAAATAATTTTAAGTATACAAAAAGTGGTCATCATCAGGGCAAATATTTTGATATTTATTTTTATTTTGTATTTAAAATAATAATAAATTGAATACAATGTATCCAAGGACAAACTCTTGGTCGAAACATGTGTCGGCACTCCAATAAATAATTTTTATCCATACAACATTTTCTTTCCTTTTATTTTTTTAAACATAATTGTCAGATTCACTTCCATGTTTTAACTATATATATATATGTAAAAATTGAAAAAACACGTTTGTTTTTTCAATTTTTACAATATTACATATTGTCGGATTTACTTCCACTTTTTCTCTCTCTCTCTCTCTCTCTCTCTCTCTCTCTATATATATATATATATATGTATGTATTTCAAATGAATTCAACCAGAAGATGGTTTTCACTGAACAGATGGACTCACCACTTCTAATACATTTTTTGCCCAAATTTTTTTTGGTTTGCCAAACACTTAGAAAACTTTTCTTTAAACTTTCTAAAAACAATTTTTCACAATAGATTTTCTCCTGATGATGACCTAAGATCGAAACTAGTTGAGAACAATTATTAAATAGATAACATAAAAGAAATAGTCCTGTTTGTCTTATCAAATCAATTTTCTCCATTGAAATAAACTGAAATACCATTAATCTGTTCCAGCTTGTCATAGTGTAATGGCTAGCAAGCTAGTTTTTCATATCTATTACTACTGAATAGCAAATTCAATCTTTGGTGGATGCCCCATTAAAAAAAAATGTTTTTTTAAAATTCCCACTTTAAAAAGACCTTGTGTTATTCAAACCTGGGTGGGGGAATTAGGAAAATATATTTTTTAAAAATCCGTTTCAGCTTTACCCACCTCCCCAAAAAACATCCTAATTTTTTTTTTAAATTTAAATAAGAAATATAGTAACATATTGTATAAAAAGATAATGAAATAGAATGTAATGAATTATGTGCTGTCATCATCATAGTTAGCACGGATATCCATGACAATCTCTCACCAACCTTCTCTATTATTCATTGTCCAGGAGGTCCTCTGTGCAGCATCCAGTATCTGCGCAGAGTTGATCAATGTAGGTCTTTGCTGGGTGGGCCCACATTATGTTTTAATGTTTAATGTTTTTGTAAATGACATTTTTCTTTGGCATTATAATGTTGGAAATTTAAATGTTTTTAGTGAACTTATTGAGATAAGTGTATATGAAGCTTGATCATACCTCATACTTTAGCTTGCAAAACAAAGCAAAAAATTGAACGTGTAATAGTTCATAACTTAGAAAACTTGTAAGTTGGAGTACTCCTAAGTCAATGTACGACTTTATTTTGATGTTTACATTTTCTTTTCAGATGAGATCAAAGTTAAACTGGCTCAAAGTTTTCTCTGCGATCACCTGATCCAAACAATCCAATCAAATTCAGATGAATTAGCTGAGTCCAATCAGCAATTGCTCAAATTATCTTCTGACCTCATTGTCTTACTTTTAACTGGAGGTGAGTTGTCTTTTCTTTCTTTCTTTTATCTTTTGAAAAGAAACCCAAAATGTCTAGTTGCATGTAAGTAAACTCCCTTGAACAATGAAGACTCTGACAAAATACCATGGGTACAAGACAGGTTTATTCACCTCTTTGTCTTACTTTTAACTGGAGATGAGGTATCTTTTTTTTTTTTTCTTCTTTCTTTTATTTATCTTTTGAAAAGAAACCTAAAGTAATACAGTATCATACTTTACTCAGCCCTTGTCCTTCTGAAGGCATAGGCACTGTGTCTAGTTGTGTAGGTAAACTCCCTTGAACAATGAAGACTGACAAAATACCATGGGTACAAGACAGGTTTATTCACCTCTTTGTCTTACTTTTAACTGGAGGTGAGGTATCTTTTTTTCTTTCTTTTATTTATCTTTTGAAAAGAAACCCAAAGTAATACAGTATCACGCCTCCACTTTACTCAGCCCTTGTCCTTCTGAAGGCATAGGCACTGTGTCTAGTTGTATGTAGGTAAACTCCCTTGAACAATGAAGACTCTGACAAAATACCATGGGTACAACAGATTTATTCACCTCATTGTCTTACTTTTAACTGGTGATGAGTCATCCTTTTTTTCTTTCTTTTATCTATCTTTTGAAAAGAAACACAAAGTAATAAAGGTTTATTCATCAATGCACACTTCATTTGCTCCCTTGTCTCATCCAAAAAAAGGAATAAAAGAAAGAAAGAGATGAAAGGATGTAAAACATTTCTAAATAGGATTTTCAATGAAAGAAATAATGAAAATCAAGTAAAAGAAACAACATAACGTAAAGAAGCCAAGAAGTATATATGTATGTATATATATGTTTCTAACTGAAAGAGAAAATATTGCTCTGTATATAGTTAATTTATCAATTATCTTACATTGAGCTCTCTTATAGATTTGAAATGGTCCTTGTATAAATCTATAGGTGTGCATCTGCATTGGCATACATTGTGGACATACGGAGGATATAGATAATCCCAAATAGAATCATCCCAACTTACCAGTCGATTAGATACTTTTATCTATCTATCTATATATATATATATATATATATTTGAAAAAGTATTTGTATCGGTTGGTAATGTCGGTATCAGCCATAGGAGGGAGCATTTTTCAATACGCTACTAATGTTATTTTAGTGTTAATTAAGGAATAAATCAGCTCTGTAGTTTTTTCTTTTATTTAGCGAGGGGTGAACCCAGGACAGTCACGTCCCTTCTTCCGAAGTGTGTATAATTATATATATATTATTATAAACAATAAACTATGGAAGAACTCAAAATTGATCACTGCATTTAAGTATTACATTAATATTTAAGCTTACCTTTTATAAGTTCAATGATAATTCTTCTACTGCCATTTAATTTAAAGACAATTTGAGGTATGTAGGTCCTTATTTTCTGTACAAATAATTATTTCTGTTTCATGGGGGACTTTCGCTGGATTCCCCTAGCAATTTCGATTATTCCCAATTTATTTCCAAGTTATAAAAATTATTATCATACAAAAAAAATTTGCTACAAATCCCATAAAAAATCACTGAAAACAGTCGCAGTAATTAAAACTTGGGAATTTCAGGATTGCTTTCCGAGTTTTGCTTGGAATGTTTTTAATTTACTCACGGAGTCAGCTTGATTCCAAAATGGTAGGATATTTTGGGCTACAGCCTCAGGGGTAAAGTTGAAAAATCTGACACATTTACATTTGCATTTATTATTAGAGATGTGTGCGTCTCTGTGTGTGTCTCTGTCTGTCTGTGTGTGTGTGTGTGTGCATGCATTTTCTCAGATCCTCATGTCTGTCTCTTGACTATAAGTTTCATGTATTTGGAAAAAAAAGGAGGTAAGAAAACATCTATTTTACATTTAAGAAAGAACATTTTTATAATGATTTATTTCTCTTATCTATCTATCTATCTATATATATATATATATAATATATATATATATATATAATATATATATATATAAGGGGGGCTGGGTTAGTTCAGTCGGTAGAGCATTTGGCTAGAAACCAGGTTCCTAGTTCGATACCAGCCCTCGCCAACTCAGCGTATGAGTAGCACAGGGATCTTGCGGTAAAGTAAGGAGCTGATGGTAGGTGTAGTGCTCCATCTCAGACGCAAAAACAATCTCCTTAGTCTAGCGCTAGTAAAAAGGGGATAGACTCCCTCGATGATTGGCTGATACTGATTTTAGGCCACCCCAATGACTTTACTTTTTATATATATATATAATCTTTATCCAAACAACATTTTCTTTCTTTTTATCTTTCAACATAATTGTCGGATTCACTTCCATTTTTCAACTTACATATATATATATATGTGTGTGTGTGCTTAATTGAAGTCATACCTAATTTTGAAAATTAATTAGTTAATAATTAATGAATTTAGGCGGGCATATATGTTTAAATGTAAGGCTAAACAAATCGAGAAAATGTCAATCCCTGATAGGTCGAAATGTACAGGGATTGACATTTTCTCGATTTGTTTAGCCATTTGAACATATATGCCCACCTAAATTCATTAATTATTAACTAATTAATTTTCAAAATTAGGTATGACTTCAATTAAGCACATATCCTCCAAAAATATGTGTGTGTAAGTTGAAAAATAGAAGTGAATCCAACAATTAAGTTGAAAAAAAATGAGTAAAAGGAAAGAAAATGTTGAATGGATAAAAATTATTTATAAATGACAAATAAATATTAATAATTTTTTATATAAATAATTAAAATAAATAAATGATTTTTATGCATTCAACATTTTCTTTCCTTTTTATTCATTTTTTCAGCATATATATATATATATTAGATGGAATTTTTTTTTACCTCAGGTTTTATCCTTTTTATGCATTTGTCAGACAGAGACTGTCTAATGAATGCATTAAAAGCATGAAACCTGGTGTTGCAAAAATCCTCATGTAATATATATAACAGCTCTATCACTGATATTGAGCACTCCACTAATAATACACCAAAAAACTTTGATCCACTACTGAGTTATTGATAACCATATATTATTAATATATATATATATATATATATATATATTACACATAACACTGTTTGTGTACAGCCACTGCACCAGAAACTGCCATTAAAAAATTAGCCTGCTCAGCCACATGCACAGATGCAGATTAAAAAAAACATTGAGACATTACACCATTGTCATTGCCAACAAAGATATATATATATATGATAATTTAATTGATATATAGAGACTTCATTGTAATTTACCACATAATATTTTTGTTATTTTTTTCAGATAAAAGCATGGAGATCCTTTTTGAGAAAGGCAAAGGCACTGTTTATAAAGAATCCATTAAATGGTTGGAGAGTAGCTGTGAATATTTACAGATATCAGGAGCACTTGCTATTGGCAATTTTGCTCGAAATGGTCAGAAATAACACCTTTCTTTTTATTTTATTTTTTTAATCTCATACGAGGTATGTCAGAAAAGTTCCAGGACTAGTGTCACAAAAAAATTATTTCAAATCCAAACTACTAGTTATCCCTTCAAAGTAATCCCCCTGAAGTCTAATGCACTTTCCCATCCTTCTCTGCCACGCTTGCATGCATTCCTGGAAGGATTCTTCCGGGATTCTCTGTTGCTCTGTCAGCACGGCCTTTTTGATTTTGTGCACATCCTCAAAACAGGTTCCCTTGATGATCCCCTTGAGCATAGGGAAGAGGAAAAAAATCACATGGAGCCAGGTGGGGCGAGTAGGGAGGTTGCTCCAGCACAGTGATATTCTTCTGGGCAAGGAACTCTCGGATACTCAAGGCAGTGTGGATAGGTGCGTTGTTATGGTTAAGCACCCACAAGTTGTCCTGCCACATCTCTCACCTCTTCTCGCACACTGAACTAAGTAAACACCACAGTATCTCTTAGTAGACATGCTGGTTGATCGTCTGGCCCTGTGACAAGAACTCACAGTGAATGATGCCCCTCACATCAAACTTTTCTGACATACCTCATATTTATTATTATCTTTATCATTTCTTGTTTAAATGTTGTCATTAGCAACCTCAGAACTTGTTTTTATGCTTAGTATTATCTGCGTTATTCGGACTATTGTCCTCATCTTCATTGTTATCTGTACATTTCGGCCAATGGAGACATGGCATAGGGGATAAAGGAGTTAGGTTAAGACAGTTCTAAGTGACAGTTATCTTTGGACTGCAGGTTCAAGGGCGGCAGTAACATAGAATAATAATTAACACAGCTTAACGCCTCTACCCCAGCTATGTTTAGTGGAATGAGAACAGAATACCCCGGTGGACTGAATAAAGGGTTGGGTTCAAAGTTCCGTGATGGCTCCCGATTACGACAAGAAGTACCTGAAGGAGGCCGGAGGGCACATCGTCCAAAACGTTGTACAGATAACAATGAAGATGAGGACAATAGTCCGAATAAGGCAGATTATACTAATCATCAAGCCTCATCTCAAACATTCAGAGAAATAATTGTTTTTATGCTTTTTATTGTTTTCGTACAAATTTTTTACTCTTTTTTAACTAAATCATAAAGGCTCAATGGATTTCTTTGGTGATCCATTGTACAACTAGCAAAAAAAAAATGCGCCCTCCAGGCACAAGTATTTACAAATTTCATATAATTAAATATTATATCGAATTAGAAAGACTAAATATGAACATAATGAAAAAGATTACTTATTTTGAATTTATTCTAATTGATTTCAATATAAAATCATTCATAGGATTGATTTTAATACATTTGAGAATAAAACAATAATATTAGAAATCAATAACACCAAGTAATTATTTATTAAACACGGGTTTTGTTAAAACTGGTATGCAAATTATTTACACTATATACTATGAAGTTAAGTAAACAAACAAATGTGTTTATTTTTATATGGCTTTAAGCTGACAATTTTTGGAGGATATGTGCTTAATTGAAGTCATACCTAATTTTGAAAATTAATTAGTTAATAATTAATGAATTTAGGCTGGCATATATGTTCAAATGTAAGGCTAAACAAATCGAGGAACATTTTCTCAATTTGTTTAGCCTTACATTTGAACATATATGCCAGCCTAAATTCATTAATTATTAACTAATTAATTTTCAAAATTAGGTATGACTTCAATTAAGCACATATCCTCCAAAAACTATATACTATGTAAACATTTATTTCTTAATGATATATAACACACATCGCAGGATTTTAAACACATTAAAAATATGGGCTGTTTTGAAGCAAATCTATCTCAGCTGGACCTTAATAGAGACTTTGTTAATAAATTAGATGCTAGTTAAGGTTAAATAATGATTATTTAATAACCATTGAGAATATAACGTAAATAACTAAGGAAAATTGTGATATTAGGGGTGACGTGGATTCAGTTATAGACAGACACGCAATCTTTATTATAATAAGATATAATTACTATTTCTAAATTTCTTTTTTTTTTTATTTTATTTTATAAAGAAAATATTTTTCTGTCTCTTAATTCTCTTTGTTTGTATTTTTTTCAGATGGACATTGTATACTGCTTGAAGATGAAGGAGTTGTGACAAAGATGTTAAACTTGCTAAAAACTCAAGATCACAAGGAGCCAAATATCCCTCTGCTGCATGCAATCTTGAGTGCTTTAAGAAACTTGGCAATTCCCGGTTAGTATTCTTTTATTTATAAGGATTATGAAAACAATTGGTAATTATGGAGTCCGTCCTGTCGGCAGGGCCTAGAATACATTGACTGAGGGGTCAGACTGCTAGCATTTCACATAGTGCTAACACACTTGGGACAGCTATGAATCCAACTATTCTCCCTCCAGCTATGGGTAAATAGTAGGGCAGACTGGAGCTCTGGGGAGTGTCAAGTATCCATTTATTGCCATTACTTCCAGGTCCACTCTGACCCGGAGTGGTAGTACAGCTTAATTTAAAAAATATATACTTTTCTTTTGTCAGTAATTTCTTTGGAAGAACTTGAAGAATTTCATCCTGATGCCAATTTTGGGTATTTTGAGATTTTGGCTTTATTCTCCACCCTCTTTGAGTGTGTGTGTCACCCAAAGAATTGTAAATACAAAATAGTTATTTGATACAAGAATCAGCACAGAAATAGATCTCCACCAACACTCCAATATTTTTTGTCATTGGTCATTTTATATTCAAAGTTCACTATCTATTCACCTCAGAACTCAATCTATTCAAATAAAGTCCTATTATTATTGTAATCTGAGTCCTTCTGGCCAATTATAATGAACTAACCATCAGTGGCTTATGGTAGGATCACAGTAGGGGGAAAGCCGCTGTGAGCAGCTTGAAGTAGGCTGAGATTTAATGACTGCTCATAAAGGATTTTACCATCAAAAGATGATGCACACCTTTAAGCTGAAACAGACACACATCTTATTATTGTAATCTGAATCCTTCTGCTCAATTATAAAGAAATAACCAATTTCTGTTCTGTGATGGAAGAGGTGCTG
Source organism: Doryteuthis pealeii (assembly GCA_023376005.1). NCBI lineage: Eukaryota > Metazoa > Mollusca > Cephalopoda > Myopsida > Loliginidae > Doryteuthis > Doryteuthis pealeii. The sequence continues at coordinate 54,621,708 of CM042163.1, forward strand.
TTAGCAGCTTAAAGTAGGCTCTTAACTCAAACTCTTAAGACTCAGGTAGATCATGTCAGATGCTAATAATAAAAGACTTGATATAGTAAGTTTGTTTGGAGTATGATACTAAATTCCACCCTCTTTGAATTTGTGTCAACCAAAAACTGTAAATACAAAACAGTCATTTAATACAAGAATGGGCAGAGAAATAAATCTCCTCCAATTCTTTTGTCATTGGTCATTTTATAGGTTAGTGCTAATAGGTTTCTTTTACTTATTAGACAGTCCAGATGACATGACGCCCTGTTAGTTACGTCTGTAGAATAGGCAGACTGTCAATGGGGGTCACCTCTTGGCTATGGGTGGTGACATGTGATGTTTACCAGTCCATGACATACAACACTCCACTTTGGCCCTTACTTGGGCTAAACGGGTGGTCAGAAAGACCTCCTCTGATCAATCGGCTAGTCACACCAAGACCTAGCACCTATATGATTTTCTTGACAGTATTGCTCTTATGGCAACCCACCTCCAACCCTTTTTATCATATATATGCTAGAATGCGATGGCAGGAGGGGTTTAGTGTCCTGGGTATGACTCTAAACTGCATCTAGTGATGAGGTTCCAGTTCTGGAGCTCTGGGGAGTGTGGAGTACCCATTTATTGCCATTACTCCCAGGTCAACTTTAACCCAGAGTGGTAGTACTTTTCAGGGTCACATCTATGGATTAAATAGATAAAAACAATGAGTTTTTTAAAAATTTGAATACCCAAAAGAATGAATAAAACAAATATATCTTCAGCATAAAATAACCAGGAGTGTTTAAAGATAAAAAGGGGGTTTTAGTGTCCTGAGTTAGACACTAAACTGTATCTAGTGGTGAGGTTCCAGTTCTTTCTTTTTTTTTTTTTTTTTTTTTTTTTGAAATAAATCACTAAGTAGGCCTGAGCCTATTCTAGTAGTGACCACCCCAAGCAGAGATTTAAGAGGTTTGAATTTAGAGTTTTCCTTCTCCTAGACTGATTGCCTAACCAAGGTTAAAGAGCCTGGTCTGCCCTACTATTTACCCATAGCCGGAGGGAGAATAGTTGGATTCATACCTTTCCCAAGGGTATTAGTGCTATGTGAATTGTAGCTTCATCCAGGAATTGAACTCAGGTCAACAAGTCCATTTCCTACAACTCTAACCAGTTCACCACCGCGCTTCCCGAGCTCTGAGGAATGTGGAGTACACTTTCATTTACATACTAAGTATATCCGGGGTATAATACTAAATTCCACCCTCTTTGAATGTGTCAATCAAGAAACTGTAAATAAAAAACAGTCATTTAATACAAGAATGGGCAGAGAAATAAATCTCCTCCAATCCTTTTGTCATTGGTCATTTTATAGGTTAATACTAATAGGTTTCTTTTACTTATTACTACAGTTCTGATGAAATGGTATAGAATATATTAACTTCATCTCAGTCAGAAGGGGTAAGATAACCCCCTCCCCCCCCCAAAAAAAAACATTGGGTATCCTTAGTATTATCTGCATTATTCAAACTATTGTCCCCAGCTTCATTGTTATTTGTACAACGTTTTGGCCGATATACCCTCCGGCCTTCTTCAGGTATTTCTTGTCGGACTCGGGAACCTTTTCGGACTTGGGAACCTTCTTTTCGAACTCGGGAACCTTCTCGGACTTGGGAACCTTCTTTTCGAATTCGGGAACTTTCTTGTCGTATTCGGGAGCCATCACGGAACTTTGAACCTAACCCTTTATTTAGAAGAAGGTTCCCAAGTCCGAGAAGGTTCCCGAGTCCGACAAGAAATACCTGAAGAAGGCCGGAGGGTATATCGGCCGAAACATTGTACAAATAACAATGAAGATGGGGACAATAGTCCGAATAACGCAGATAATACTAATCTTCAAGCCTCATCTCAAACATTCAGAGAAATTGGGTATCCTGTGTATGATATTAAACTGCATCCATTGGTGAGGCTCCAGTTCTGGAACTACATTGTCATTACTCCCAAGCCCACTCTGATCCGGAGTGGTAATATCTTTTAGGGTCCCATCTATGGTTCAAATAGGTCTGCTTGAAAATTATTATTATTCAATAGGAATACTTGAAACCTTATAACTGTGTGCAAACAAATTATGATTATTATTAAATAGGAATTTTTTTTAAAGTAAGTAAAGCATGCGGAGTGGCCTATTATTGGTATTAGCCGGATAGCAAGGAAGCCTATCCCCTTTTCACTAGCACTAGATCAGGGAGATTGTTTTTTAGTCTGAGGTGGAGTGCCACACCTACCATCACAATCCCTTAATTATTTAGTAATCATTATTTAATCTTGATTAGCATCTTATTTATGTCTCTCTTAAAGTCTGAGTTTGATTTGCCTCAAAACAGCTAATGTTATTAATGCATTCAAAATCCTGCAACATGTGTTATAAATCATTAAGAAATAATGGTTTACATAGTATATGGTGTGGATAAATTTGCATACTGGTTTTAACAAATCATTACTTGTTATTAAATTTGAATATTATTGTTTTATTCTCAAACACATCATCATTTATTAGAGGGCACAGAATCCCCAATATGCACTACATTCCAAGAGAGATTTTCAGTAAAGCATATACTGCTAGAGTGTGTAGACTTTGATCTAGTGTGAACAAAATACTATCAAACAAATAATTTGAAAAAACTTTTCACGAAACTAAGACCATCCAGGATTCTACATTTCCTAAAAGAAGTGGGATTGTACTCAAAAATATGAGTAATTGAACAATAGTTAAAATCTATACATATATACATTTGTTTTCTACCAAACTATTGCTATGAACCCAAAATTTAGTCAGCATTAAATTACCCGAGGTTGATATGCCATAAACCAAACCAACCAAACCATATTAAAAGTATAATTTTGCATAGAAATCAATTAAAATAAAATTAAAATAAGTGTAATCTTTTTATATGTGTTCTTCTTTACTTTTGTTAGTCTTTCTAATTTATTATGATATTTAATTACATTAAAACTTAAATACATGTCCTCGGCATAGGGTGAATAGTTTTGCTTATCACCCTTAAAGTCTATTGACTACTTAGGAATTATATATGCTAGTTTAAAGTACATAGAGAGTAGACACAGGGTGTGCAGTTTGCAGTTTAAAGTGTTTTGGGTGGAGTGAGTTGTACTGGGTTCAACCAGTCTGATACAATTAAGAAAAGGAGTTAGAACTTTAAATGTAGATTTACAAAAAGGTAAATGAATGTAAACAATAAAAGGTGGGAGAATAATAGTAATTTCTTATCGTCAGACATAGGAATGGTTTTGCTCACTTAGTAGAGATTGTCTTGATTATGACGTGAAAGTATCTGATGGTGAGGTTCCAGTTCTGGGAAATGTGGAATGCCCCTTCATCACCAGGTTCACTCTGACTCTGAGAGGTAGTATCTGTTAGAATCCCATCTATGGGTTAAATAGAAAAAAAATGTATTTAAAAAAAATTGAGTACCCATCAAGAATGTATAAAACATACATCTTCGGCATAAAATAACCCAATGGGTTGAAATTTTTTAAAAATTGAGTACCCATCAAGAATGTATAAAACATACATCTTCGGCATAAAATAACCCAATGGGTTGACATGCCATAAAAAAAAGGGGCTGGTTATCTCAGTTGGTAGAGCATCCACTTTGGAATCACGAGGTTCTGGTTCATGGAATTATGGACTTTGTGCATCAAATGTTTAACTTTTCTTTGTTCTCAGTCAGTAGTTGTCCTCCTACGAACCATAAGGTTCCTGGTTAGATACCGGCCCTCACTAACTCAGCGTATGAGTAGCACAGGGATATGTGTAGTAAAGTGAGGAGCTGATGATAGGTATGGCTCTCCATCTCAGATGCTAAAATAATCTCCTTAGTCTAGTGTTAGTAAAAAAGGGATAGACTCCCTCACTGTCTGGCTGATACCAACACTAAACTGCCCACTGACTTTTTTTACTTACTCTAAGTAGGTTGGTTTAGCTCAATTGGTAGAGCATTCACAATAGGAATCGCAAGGTTGGATTCAATAACGGTCTGCCAAACACACATGAGTAGCATAGCTTGGGTAATCTGATCTGTGCACTCAAGTATCTGGGAGCTGACGGTAGGTGTGGCACTCTACCTCAGCAAAAACAATCTCCCTCCCTATCCCTTGAATACCCAACAAGAATGAATAAAACAAAAATATCTTCAGCATAAAATAACCCAACAAGGGTTGACGTGCCATAAAATCCAACCAACCAACTAAGACCTGAAGAATTGGATGATACATTGTCGTATTGAATACAGTACACAAAACCAAGCAAATAGGACTTGCGGTTATCAGAATCTTTTGCGCACTATTCTACATTAGTATTAATGTTTTTTATACGTAATCTAATGATATTATCTTTTGCACACTATTCTACATTAGTATTAATGTTTTTTATACGTAATCTAATGATATTATCTTTTGCACACTATTCTGCATTAGTACTGATGCTTTTTATAAGTAAGAATGAATACAACAAAAATATCTTCAAGGGTTGACATACTGTAAAATCCAACCAACCAACCATGACAAAAACAGCAATGATAATGGGGAGAGTTGAAAATATGAATGAACAAACTTTATTGCTCCTTTTTATAATGTCTGTAGTTTTAAGCATACTCTCCCAGTATTACAGATATGGGTGGGGGAATGAAGCTAACTATTAATACAAGATATCAGTTACTTGCAAACATAGGGCAAAGGGAAAAGAACAGAGGAGGGGGTAATAAAAAAGAGGTAAAGAAAGCTTAACAAGGGGGTCACCTTATTCAATGATGCTGTAAATGGAAAATGATTAACAGCTTTGTACTGCTTTTACAGACTATTAAGAGGCTCTTGAGATAACTTTTGTACATGAAAACCCCAAAAACCTTCTAAGGAGCTCATCTGGTAAATCATTGGCATTTTGGTTGGTTGGTTGGTTGGCTGGTTGGTTGGTTTTTTATGGCATGTCATCCCTGGAGTTATCTTATGCTGAAGATGTTTTATTCTTAATAGCTATTCAAAGTTTTTTGGGTTTTTTTAAACCCCTTTTTTTACCTATTTAACTCATAGATGAGACCCTAACAGGTACAACCAATCCAGGTCAAAGGTGACCTGGGAGTAATGGCAATGAAGGAGTATTCCCGAATCCCAGAGCTCCAGAACTGAAACCTCACCACTAGATGCAGTTTAGCATCTTGGCATTTTGATACAATCCTTATATATATATATATATATATAATAAAGAAAATTTGAAAAAAACAAGTGTTCCGAAAATGGGATGAATTTAATTATCGATGTTTAAAACATTTCGGTTACATTGAACCTTCATCAGGATGTCTCTTGGGGTGAAGAAAATGATGGATGTTTTTATATGTGACAGGAGATGAAAATCTTTTTAGTTATGTAACTGTATTTGATCAGCGTTTTATTTTTGAATGTAACCGAAATGTTTTAAACATCGATAATTAAATTCATCCCATTTTCGGAACACTTGTTTTTTCAAATTTTCTTTATATTGTCGGATTTAATTTCCATATTTACTCCCATATATATATATATATATATATGAAAAATAGATGGAAATTAATCCGACACACTATAATGCTTCTGATTTTTTAAAAATTAAAAATAAAATTTATTTTATTTTTAAAACAGAATATGCATTTTTCAAAAATTTCAGCGTTTGAACTCAGCGTTCGTTTCTGTAAACAGTCTTTTTTAACGGATATCTTCTCTTCCCATCTATGTCGCTCTTTGATGAAGACCAACTTATCGATTTGGTCGAAACAGTACTGTCAGCAATTACATAACAAACATCATATGTTTTTTCATAATGTTAAATTTCATATATATATATATATATATATATATATATATAACCATTACTGAACAAACTTAGTAAATTGTGAATAGACCTCCAAAATGTAAGACTGGGAGTGAGCAATTAAGGGAGCTAAGGGCCTTTGCAAAGAAAGGATAGAGTTGTTTCAAATGAAGAAGGGCTGAATGCTAGGATATTCCAAACTATTATAGCGACAGAATACAGTAAATGATGATGAGGATATAGATCTAAAGTCTTACAAAACTGACAGATGCCATAACTTAATGTTTCAATTATTTGTTAGTCCACAAACTTTGCTCAAGGTCAGAGTCTTAATCTACCATTAAAAAGATTGAGAAGCACTATCACTGGATTTGTAAACAATAAAGAGTGTTTGCTGTGTTCTGGCAGTGATAAATTCTAAAAATACAAAAAAAAAAAACAACAACAAAAAAACCCAATCCTCAGACTCTTTTTTTTTTCTTTCTATTCAGAACACTAGCATTCTTTATTAAATGGGAATAAGTGGGTGTGTCTAAAAATGCTTAATTTTCAATGAATGAATCAGAACTGTTTCTAACCTGTGCAAATGATCTTCATACAAAACTTAATCTAACAGGCGGTTGTTTGTTTTGATATTTGCTCGGGAAAAAAAAAGGGACACACCCACCAAATATCACCCACCTTTTTTCTTTCTTTTTTTTTGCTTTCTCTTTTTTTTTTTGTGTTGGAAAATGAATAATGTGCAACTTATATTGAGAAAAACAAGAAAAATCCGGGTGCAACAATTTAGTTGTTTTTGTTTTGTTGAAAAACTGGAAAGTTTAAATAATTTATTGCCTTCTTGTTATTTGAGACAGTTTATAATTACATAGTCCAGTTTAGCTCAGTCAGTAGACTGCCATTACTGCCTAGGAACCGCAAAGTTCCTGGTTCATCCAGTGTGAAGATGTCTCGATCTTGTTTTAAAACACATGAATTTCATTTTATCTGAGTTCACATCGAGGCCAATGACTCGTGCCACTTTTTTATGGGGTGCTGCCTTCAAGAATTGTTCAAGACTGCACACTTTGTGTAGCTGGTAATCTGAACATTAACTACATAAATGAGAGTAACTTCCCCTTGTTCGTTTCACTTTGAGGAAGACGTTTGTTTTGGTCAGCCATTTTCATTTCACCATAAATCTATACTGAAAATACGAATTTGTTTGAATCAATACAACTGCATGTTTTAACACAAAAATATTATAAAATGTGTTCTTAATAACAATTAAGTTCATTTCAAATAATGTGCAACCGCAATTCAGAACACATTTTATGATATTTTCGTGTTAAAACATGCAGTTGCATTGATTCGAACAAATTCATATTTTCAGTGTAGATTTACAGTGAAATGAAAATAGCCAACCAAAACAAATGGCTTTCTCAAAATGAAACAAACTAGGGCAGGTTACTCTCATTTATATAGCTAATGTTCAGATTACCGTCTAGTTTAGTGAGTCAGTAGACCGTCCGCCTAGGAAGCGCAAAGTTCCTGGTTCATCCAGTGTGAAGATGTCTCGATCTTGTTTTAAAACACATGAATTCCATTTTATCTGAGTTCACATCGAGGCCAATGTCTTGTGTCGGGTTTTTTGTGGGGTGCTGCCTTCAAGAATTGTTCAAGACTGCACACCTTGTGTAGCTTGCATCTAGCTTTTTCTCTAAGCATTTCGTTAGAGTCCAAATAGTGCAGCCATACAATAGCACTGACATGACTACAGCTTGGAAGAATTCTCACTTTATCTTATCAGAGAGATCAGATTTTCATATGATTGATAATCTGTCTATAGCAGTTCATACATTTCTTATGTGTATTATGACATTGCTTTCTGTAGATGAGATATTACTACCCTAGGTATGTGAACTGGTCTACTAATTTCAATTGTTAGTAATTATTGTAATAATTAAAACTGGAGAAAAAAAACTGAGTTTTTCTTTTGAACCTGTTCTAATAGAATGTTTGATTTTTAATATTTTATTCATTTATTTTATTCATTTTTAATATTTTTTATTTACTTTTTTATTTATTTTATACTCATTTATATTATTTATTTATTTTAATATGTATTTTATATTTTATCTATATTAATATGTATATTTATATTGTTATTTTAACTTTTAATTTTTATTCTAATATATATCTTATATTTTATGTATATTAATATATATATATTTATATTGTTATTTTAATATTTTTTATTTATTTATTTTAATATATATCTTATATTTTATATATATATTAATATATATATATATTTATATTGTTATTTTAATATGTTTTTATTTATTTTATATTCATTTTATTCATTTCTAATATTTTATTCATTTATTTAATTTTTATTTTAATTGACACAAAAACATCAGTAAATATTTTTTCATTTTTTATTTTTCTCCAGTTGCCAATAAATCCAAACTCTACAAGGCTGGTGCCATAGAAGTTCTGCTTACTTTTGCTTCCACACCGATTTTGCCAGTCACCTTTAAACTGCTGGGTGCCCTACGCATGTTGATTGATGGCCAGGGTAAGTATACAATTAGGGAGACGCACACTTGGCACATATGGTTATTATTATAGGAAAGGAAACCGATGTGCCAAGTTCAAATCCTGTTTGCATTTCATTTCACTGTAATACCATTGAGAAAGGTATGAATCCATCTGTTCTTCCCCCAGCTATATGTAAATGTTAGGAACATCCTAAAAATATCTAGAGTTGTACCCCTTGATGTAGTACGGATGGAGTTAGTGGCCGGGTTAGCTCAGTCGGTAGAGCGTTCGGCTAGAATCCACAAGGATCCTAGTTCGATACCGGTCCTCGCCAACTCAGCGTATGAGTAGCACAGGGATCTGTGCGGTAAAGTAAGGAACTGATGGTAGATGTGGCGCTCCACCTCAGATGCTAAATACAATCTCCTTGGTCTAGCGCTATTGAAAAGGGGATAGACTCCCTCACTGACTGGCTGATACCGACATTAAGCCGCCCTGTCGACTTTACTTTACGGAAAGATAAGAATCCGTGTGTTCTTCCCCCAGCTATGGGTAAATGTTAGGAACATCCTAACAAAAATATCTAGAGTTGTTCCCCTTGAGGAGTAAGGAAAGAGTTATCTACCATTACAGAAAGACATGAATACATCTGTTCTTCCTGCAGCTATGGGTAAATGTTAGGAACATCCTAACAAAAATATCTAGAGTTGTTCCCCTTGAGGAGTCAGGAGTTACCTACCATTGCAGTGCATTGTGGAAAGAAGACAGGAACTTAAGGAAGACAGCCATGACACATGGGTTGATATACCTTTATTTGGTCCCCAACAATTTGACCTTTAATCATCAGTTTTGGTAGAAGCTATTAGCTCTGTCCAAAGGTAAATAAAAGCATTCTTTGTTAAACATACAAGTCCATCTTTTCATTCAGTATTTTCATTTCTTGTACATTAAAAACAGTAAATAATAGAGCACACTGGGTTATTTGGCTTTGGTTAGGCAACCAGTCTAGGAGAAGGAAAACTCTTAATTCAAACCAGTCATAAAACTGAAGAAATCCATTAACAAAAATAATAAAATAAAGTAGTAAAAATATATTATTTTGGATTTTATACTTCAAATTATACATACTTTTGTTTTTATATATATATATATATAATATATATATATATGGACTCTCTCGTCAATTTTCGACGCATGAGGGTTCACACACACAATGAACACCCACACAGTGATTTGTTTATAGTGGTGAAGGCTTGTGTTGGACCATCCACACTTTTTGGCACAGTCGATAGGAAAGAATTGGTGCATCAAGGGTTGCCACAAACCCAATCAACGACTGACCTCAGGAATTTTGAATTCAGAGTTATCCCTCTCCTAGACTGGTTACCTACCCAAGGCTGAAGGGCCCAGTATGCCCTACTATTTAACCCATAGCTGGAGGGAGAATATATGGATTCATACCTTTCCCAAGGGCATTAGCGTTATGTGAAATGCCAACAGCTTCGTCTAGGAATTGAACTCGAATCAACGAGTCCATTTTCCACAACTCTAACGACTAGCCCACGCGCCTCCATATTATATATATATATATATATATATATATATATATATTATATATAAAATAAAGTTAAGGTAGTGAAGACATGAGTTCAAAGATGCTTGGTAACTGTCAGTATCTTGCCTATGCAATTTTCAAACCAAGTGCAACAGAGATACATATGCTTTATCAATGATATTGAACACTCTTTACCTATAGATATAGCAAACTATATTTACCTATAGATATAGCAAACTATATATATATATATATATATATATATAGAGAGAGAGAGAGAAGAGAGAGAGAGACCATTATTAAAAAATGCCAATAAACAGTATGTTTTTTTTTTTTTTTTTCAAATGATCATGATGCTTCTCAAATTCATAGACATGCAAAAACATTGTGCAAGTATATTTCACAACAAAGATGAGGACAACAGTCTGAAAAATCAAAATAAAAAACGTTTGCAATTTTTCTAGATTTTTCTAATGTGCTGGGTATGATGTTAAACTGCATCTAGTGGTGAGGTTCCAATTCTGGAGCTCTGGGGAGTGTAGAGCACCCATTCATTGCCATTACTCCCAGGTCCACTCTTACCCAGAGTGGTAGATTACCTAGATAGCTTAGATAAAAAAAATTGAGTTTTAAAAATGTGTTTAAGAAAAAATTTAAATACCTAACAAGAATGAACAAAACAAAAACATATTTGACATAGAATAACCCAAAAAGGGTTGACATGCCATAAAATCCAGCCAACCAAATAGATTTTTCTAGTTTTCTTGCTAACTGGCAAGTCATATTGGCCCAGAGTACAATCAAGTTCCTCTCAAATTATTATTACTGACTGGACCCATGGAAATTCCATGGCTACTGACAATTAAGATTATACATTATCTCATGCCTGTATCTTCCCATTCTCGCCCTTATCCCTTTCAATCTTTCTTTACCCATCCATTCTTATCTAAATTTTGTACAAACATTGATTAGTTTCACATGGAGAAAAAGAAATAAAAAATGCACAAATGTTTTCTACTGCATCCTCTTTTATCTTTCCTTTGCTCTATCTATCCAGAAAGAATTTTAATACCTTTCCATTCCTTCAAACTTCCACTTCTTTTGATATCAACCCAACAATGCTTGTATCTCTGTTCTTCTTTCATCTTCATCCCTCTACACTCTACCTACCTACACACACACACACACATACATACATACATACACATATATATATATATATATATTCCTTTTGCTTTGTTTTCTTCTAATTTTAACTTTATCTCCTATCTTTCCTCATTCAAAACCTCTTAACACCCCTCTTCCCCTTCCCCATTTTTTCTATTCCCTCCCACTTAATAGTCTGTGTTTCTCAGTCAGAAAGTGTAGCCAAAAGTATTTAGTGGTCAAAATATTTTTAAAGCCAAGAAAAAATGTTATATTCCTTTTTTATAAGGATAATAGTTTATTGACATACATTTGGAATTGATACAAAAGAAAAATAAATAGTATACATTTGTCATTCATAGAAAAAAATGAATGGTATACATTTGCCATTATTTTTAGTAATCTATATATAAATATTGATAAGATACTTATTTTTAACTTTTTAAATCCCAGGTAATGCCAGGTAGCTCTGCTATAGTAACATAGTTATAATTTTTAAATACCTTGGTAGTGTTTTACAGATTTTTAAAAAAAGGTTTTCTATACAAATATATTTAAAAGTATACATTCCTACTCTGAAAAAATATTCAGGAAATTTAAATCATTTTACACATTTTTAATTCCTTTCCATTTAGATGAAACGGCAAAAGTTCTTGGACGAGACAAAGAATTCATTTCTCGACTGGTAGAATGGTGTGGAGTTGAAGAGCATGCCGGTGTTAAAGGTCAGTCTGACTTTTTTTTGCTTTAAGATTTTATGCATTAGTTGTTTATTTCATTCTTTTTCTAAAATGTCTACCAAAATTAAGTTTGATTTTTTTTTTTTTTTTCCTAAAATATCTACCAAAATTAAGTTTAATATTTTTTTTTCCTTTTTCTAAAATATCTACCAAAATATTTTTTCCTTTTCCTAGAATGTCTACCAAAATTAAATTAAATTTATTTTTCCCTTTTTCTAATATGTCTACCAAAATTAAATTAAATTTTTCTTTTTTCCTTTTTCTAAAATATTTACCAAAATTAAATTTAATATTTTTTTAAAAATGTCTACCAAAAGTAGGTAGCTGATGGTAAGTGTGGCCCTCCACCTCAAACACAAAAACAATCTCCCTGGTCTAGCACTAATGAAAAGGGATAGACTCCCTTACCGTCTGGTTGATACTGACCACCGACTTTACTATTTTAAGAAGGATGAGGATGATCACTAACATACTTGAAATATTTTTGAACAATCAAACTTTGTATTTTTGAGCCCTGTCAGTGGGGCTTTAAAATACACTGACTGAACCTCTGCTGAGTTGTAAGACCACCTTTCCAAATGGAGCTACCTGTTGGCCGTGGGTGGTGACACATGATGTTTAAGGATGGAACCCTGGTGGTTGAGCAGTCCATGACATGTAACAGTCTACCTTGGCCCTTACTTAGGTTAGATGGGTGGTCAAAGAGGCTCCCTCCAAACAATTGGCTGGTCATGTTAAGCCTATGATTGCCCCAACCCTATTGCCTTTATGGCAAGCCCTAACCCTTTTATCATATATGTGCAAGAAGGCGGTAGCTGAGGGTCTTAATATCCTGGGTATGATGTTAAACTCTATCTGACGGTGAAGTTCCAATTCTGAAGCTCTGGGGTATATGGAGCACCCCTTCATCACCATTGCTCGCAGTTCCATTCTGACTCGGAGTGGTAGTACCTGTTAGGGTCCCATCTATGGGTTAAATAGAAAAAAATGTGTTTTTTAAATTGAGTACCCATTAAGAACGAATCAAACAAAACATTTTTGGCATAAAATAACCCAACAAGGGTTGACATGCCATAAAACCCAACCAACCAACTTTGTACTTGTGTTGTTATTTATTCAAGAAATTTGGTCACTGCCTACCCTGTGTCGGTTTTAGTTGAGATTCCTGTAGATATTTTAAGTGTTAGTACAAATGAACCCAAATTTAGGAAGTTTCACTATTTTTGTTATAAGATAAACGTTTCCATCTGCAATTTAATCTTAACAGCTGAACAGAGTGGAAAGGAATTTCCCAGAAATTCACTGGAGCTTCATCTGAAAACTTCATTATTCTAGTCTGAAGTTTTTTGTGCTTTTTTTTTTTTGTTGTTGTTTTTTTTGTGTTGTTTTATTCCATCAATCATTCTTACTGTTATCTTCAACTTTGTTCTCTGGTCAATTCATATTATTTGCAGAAAATAAAAGAAAATTAGGATGAAACATTTGTAAAATACATCATTGTCATTTTGCAAAACAAAGAAATGTGTGTGTGTTTAGAATGTTCCATTTGTAGGGTAACCAGGTGCTTTGGGGGATTGGATTTCTATAATTAATATAACAGAAATCTGTTGGCTTCAGAAATAATCATGAGAATTTTTTTGAAATCTCTTCATATATCTATATTATTAAAATGGTCTCTTCAGATATATATATATATCTTATTATAATGGATATATATACTCAAGTCATATACATCACATTCTCCATCAAGTTAGTCTACATACTGACAACATGCAATTATACAGTGTGAATAATTGCTTGTTTGGTTTTAAATATAAGCAAACATCTGAATGTATATTAACAAAGAAAGACGAGAGAGATAAGAGTAAGTTTCAGTTGTTCCAGGTATTCTTATTTAGTTTCATTAGCCTTGCTAGTATATATAAGAGAGTTTTATATAATTTGCTTGAAGCATTGTGTATATATTGGTTAGGAGGTTGATTTAGAAGGCTATCACAATGCAGGTGTAAAGAAAAAAATAATAATATGGTAACAATGATGTTGTGTGTTAACCTCAGCTTCAGTTCCAGTGATCTTTTGAAAAAGAGATATTATCTCGAAAATTCAAGAATTAAATACAGGTTAACACACAACATCATTGTTACTATATTATTTTTTTTTCTTTATATATAGTATCAATATTATCAATATTAAAAAATTATATAAAGAGTAGGGCATGAGTTGCTCTGAAATAAAAGATTAGGGCAACAGTCCAAAAAATCTAAATAATTCAGAAAGTCAGAAAACAGCACAATTCCTATGACTTTCAGAAACATCTTTTCATGCTCAGAGTTGCTAAAGCATTGAACGAATTACCTGCATCAGTTGTTAGATTCCAAAACACTGCATCCTCTAAAACCTCCTGTAATTGCCAACACTATACCTGATATCCCTCCTCTATACACATATATGACATATAGTCGTCATTTTCCTGACAGTTTTCAGAGTGTTGCCCTCATCTTTATAATGTATTTTATGTACTATACATGCACCTTTTATGAATTGTAGTACTGTATGCAATAATTTAATTATTATTATTATTATTATTATTATCTTTTTAATACAAAGACTGATCTTATTTCAATGTTTTTTTTTTTTTTTTTCTTTTTTTGGTCTCTGTCTCTTTTTTTTTTGCAGGAGAAGCAACCAGACTTCTTGCCTGGATAATCAAAAAACAGTAAAAATGCTGAAGTGATGAAAAATATTGTGCGAGCCGATGGAGTCCAGTACTTAGTTACCATGGCAACCTCAGAACATTACTTGATGCAAAATGAGGCTTTGATTGCTTTGACTTTGATTGTTGGCTCCTCAGTTTTGGGTAAGTTACATCCCACGACACAGAGAGGGAGGGGGGGGCACACCAGTGTGTGCATATGGGTAGGGCTTTTTTAGAAGTACTGTTACATCGTGGGTAGCCTACGAATTATGTATGTAAATGTAGCTAGATTTTTGAAATTGAAGTTCGTTGAAGATTCAGAATCCGAGGGGGTTAAATGGAAAGTTACCATTAGCCGTTATAGTTATGATTGGCAGGTAATTACCTTTACTTGATACTACCCCGCCCCCCCCCCGGCTTCCACTAAGGAAAGGCGTGTGAAAAGAAATTAAGTCAATTAAGCAGTTGCCAGCTGTTAGAAGGAGCAGATATTAGGGTCTTTGTTCTTAAGATACCAACTTCTCAACGCACGGTTAGAAACCCTTTTGGGCTGTGGGTTCTTAATAAAGAATAGAAAAACAACAAAGTCTTGCTTAGTTATTACAAAATGAAATGAGCAAACACCCAGCCCAGAGAAGAAATCAGCCCAAAGGAAGATGGCAGCGACAAGCAGAACAAGTAAGAAAAGCAAGAACACATCCTCTCATCTTATCCACCCTGTCAGCTGGGGCATTAAAATGCACCTCTGCAGAAGGGTAAGACTCTTCCAATGGGGCCACCTGTTGGTCGTGGGTGGCAACCCGTGATGCTTAAGGATAGAACCCAGGTGGCTGAGAAGTCCATGACTTGTAATACTTCACTTTGGCCCTAGCACCTATATGATTGCCCCAACCCTATTGCCCTTATGGCAAGCCCCAACCCTTTTTATCATATGGCGGTGACTGAGGGTCTACATGTCCTGATAATGACGTTATCTGATGGTGAGGTTCCAGTTTTGGAGGTTTGGGAAATGTGGAGCACCCCTTCATCACCATTGCTCCCTGGAGTGGTAGTACCTGTTAGGGTCCCATCTATGGGTTAAATAGAAAAATGTATTTATTTCAAAAATTGAGTATCCAATAAGAATGAATTTATTTCAAAACTTTATCGGCACTAAATGACCCACTGTGGTTGATATGCCGTAAAACAAAACAAACCAACCCAACCCTCATCTTGTCTACACTCTCTCCCATTTATATACCCAATATGTAAAGAGGTATATAACAGTACTTGAGCAAACAGACAATTCAGCTCTGACTGCATCTCTGCAGAGTGGTAAGACCCCCCCCCCCAATAGGGCTACCTGTTGGCCATGGATGGCGAGTCATGATGCTTAAGGATGGAATCCTAGTGGCTGAGCAGTCCATGACATGCAACACTCCACTTTGGCTCTCACTTAGGCTAGACTGGTGGTCAGAGAGACCCACTCCTATCATTCAGCTGGTCATGTCAAGCCCTAGCACCTATATGATTCTCCCAACCCTATCCCTCTTATAGCAACCCACAACTCTTATCATATGGGTGCTAGAAGGTGGTGGCTAAGGGTTTTAATGTCCTGGGTATGATGTTAAAACTCTATCTGATGGTGAAGTTCCAATTTTGGAGCTCTGGTGAGTGTGGAGTACCCCTTCATCACCATTACTCCCAGGTCCACTCTGCCCTGGTGTGGTGGTATCTGTTAGGATCCCAAATCTGAGTTAAATAGAAAAAATTGTGTTTAAAAAAGAAAAAAAATTGAGTACCCATCAAGAATGAATAAAACAAAAATGTCTTCGGCATAAAATAACTCAACAAGGGTTGATATGCCATAAAATCCATCCATCCACACCGGAGGTAGGGGACACCAGTGTGTGTGTGTATGGGTAGGGCTACTTAGAAGTATTTGACCAAACAGATAATTCACTTCTATTTGTCTGAATTTTCAAGAAGAGGCTCCATATGTATTATTTTGATTTTAGAAGTGAATTATTTTGATTTTTCAGAATGTTTTCCCTGTCTTTATTGTGAAATATACATACACAATGTTTCGGCCGATGTACCCTCTGGCATTCTTCAGGTGTCCCTTGTAATCCATTGGGGCAGACTACTCTCACTCTGCTACGAGTGTCGACACTTTATCTATCCAAATATAGCAATGGGAAATCCTTTTGAATAGTTTGATTTCCTAGGTTGAATCATTTGCTATGCTCGGATAGAAAAGGGACACTTGAAGAAGGCTGGAGGGTACAACGGCTGAAAATATACATACAACACTGTGGGTTTTTTTAATATATCATGATAAAGATGAGGACAACAGTCTGAAAAATCCAAATTACACATAAGAAATAATTTGTAAAACAATCACTTTTAATTCTTCTACTTTCCTCCATATTGACATTTAAATCCTCTCTTCCTCCTCTCAGCCTCCCCTTCCCCCCTCTCTCTTCTTTCTCCAGTCTCCCCTTTCTCCTCCTCCCTCTTCTTTCTCCAGCCTCCCCTTTTTCCTCCTCCCTCTTCTTCTCCAGTCTCCCCTTTCTCCTCCTCCCTCTTCTTTCTCCAGTCTTCCCTTTCTCCTCCTTCCTCTTCTTTCTCCAATCTCCCCTTCCCCCTCCTCCTAAGAATTCTCTCCTTTGTTAAAGTGTTTAGTATCAAAAATGCAGTTGACAATGCTTTTAGATTTAGAACTAAAAGTGTGACCTACAAATGATAGATAGGTAGTTACAAACAGTCATATTAATACACGACTGCAAAAAGTTAATGGATGGGAGGTTATTAGATGCCATCTAATATGGTCATTACTAAAAATAGACAATACTGAATTTTCTTCTTTTCTTTTTTTTTTATTCATTTCCATTTTTAAATTCAATTTAAATCTTATTGAATTTCATTGTGACATTTTATCTTTTTCTTTGGATTTTGGTTTAAAGATGTTATTTCATTCTTTTTAATATTTAATCCTGAACTTTTTTGTCTGTTTGGTTTGCATCCACCCTTTTGTGTGAAGGGTTCAATACTTTGTTTTTGAATCATTTTGCTTTGAGGCAATCATGATAGAAACGATGGATTCAAGTCACGAACTAAATGCCAAATTAGTCAGGGGAAAATCAAAAAGAAACAAACAAAAAAAGAAATCCCTCTTTTGTGTTCTTTATAAAAGAAATAGTCTTGTTCTAAATATAAAATGAAATTGTCTTGTTTAGAAATCCTTTCTCTCCCCCTCCCTCTCTGTCTCTCACACACACGTTTTCCCCCTCTCAAAACACACACGTTTTCCCCCTTTCTCTCTCTTTCTCACACACACACATTTCCCACTCTCACTCTCTCACACACACACTTTTCCCTCTCTTTTCTCAGACACATTTCCTCCCTCTCTCTCTCTTACACACACACACACACACACACACACACACACACACACACACAAATATCCTCTCTCTCATTCACACACACTTCCCTCTCTCTCATTCACACACACTTCCCTCTCTCTCTTTCTCATTCACACACACTTCCCCTCTCTCTTTCTCATTCACACACACTTTCCCCTCTCTCTTTCTCATTCACACACACTTTCCCCTCTCTCTTTCTCATTCACACACACTTCCCCCTCTCTCTTTTCTCATTCACACACACTTCCCCCTCTCTCTTTCTCATTCACACACACTTCCCCCTCTCTCTTTCTCATTCACACACACTTCCCCCTCTCTCTTTCTCACTCCCATTTCCCTCTCCTTCTCCCTCTCTCACACACACACATCCCCCCTTCTCCCTCTCTCACACACACACACATCCCCCTTCTCCCTCTCTCACCCCCCTTCCCTCTCTCTCAAGTGATTAAAGATCAAACTGTGATTGAATCTTTGTTTTTGTTTTTTTTGTTTTTTATTTGTTTTGTTTTTTGTAGAAACCTAATTGAAAAAGGAAAAATCAGTCTTTCATAAAAATTAATTTGTTTTTCTTTTCAAGGATTTTGCTCTTATTAAAAATCTTTGATGATTATTGGTGCTATTCAAATCTTCATAACACACTTTTTTTTTCATTTTTTTTTTTTTTAATTACCTGAGAACAAGTGACATCAAGTCTCCTCAAATCTCAAACACTCTTCTCTCCATTCTGGATGATCTCAACTACAATCTGAATCACTCATCAGAACATCTTTTTTCAGGAGTCTTTATTAACCATTCTCAGTCCTCTGGGCACAACCGTCAAATTCATATTCATATTTCCACAGTTCTTAAACTAACTTTTAGATTATTATTATTATTATTATTATGCCACTATTTTCCATGCTTGTTCTATTAAATGAACAGATTTAAATTTTAAAATGTTTTGATTCCAAAAATGGTTAAAATACATTTTAGTTTTGTTTTAATTTGTCTGAATTTTTGAGATGAGGTTTGATCATTTGTATTATTTAGATTTTTCTGACTGTTGTCCTCATCTTTATTGTTATATACACAATGATTCCACATGGCCCAATGGATATAAGGGTTGAGGTAATACAGTTTTAAATGACAATCATTTGGATGTGGCTGGTTCAATCCTGACTACAGGTGAAAATAACACAGAATACTTAACATAGCTTAACATTTGTACCCGGTCATGGTTAATGGAATGAGAACAAGCTACCCCAATGGATTAAATAAAGGGTTCGGTTCGAAGATCTGTGAAGGTTCCTGATTATGACATAAAGGCTCCTGAATTTTGACAAGAAACACTTGAAGAAGACCAGAGGCCATATTGGCAAAAATGTTGTGTATATAATAATAAACATGAGGGCAACACTCAAAAAAATCTGAATAATATAAAATATTTCTCTGAATTTTTGAGACGAGGCTTGATATTTTGGATTATTTGGACTATTGTCTGAATAATCCTGAGTCCAACAAGAAATACCTGAAGAAGGCCAGAGGGCACATCAGCCAAAATGTTGTACAGATAACAATAAAGATGAAGACAATAGTCCGTATAATCCAAATAATACATGATACAAAATAGTTTCTTTTTGCTTAAATTTCTGAAATTATAAAGAAAGATATAAGCTGTACAAAAAGTCACCAGTTATATTTATAGACTATCCCAAGTAGCAGGAGCTAGATTGACCAATGAAAAAACAACAAAAATGTATTTACGGTCATTGATAAATTGTCCCAAAAATCAGTTGCCGAATGGATTCCCTCCTTTAAGTAATACTGCAGATTAACAAACAAAGAGTAACTGATACTATAATCTTTCTACCAGGAATACTACAGATTAACAAACAAAGAGTAACTGATACTATAATCTTTCTACCCAGGAATACTACAGATTAACAAACAAAGAGTAACTGATACTATAATCTTTCTACCCAGGAATACTACAGATTAACAAACAAAGAGTAACTGATACTATAATCTTTCTACCCAGGAATACTACAGATTAACAAACAAAGAGTAACTGATACTATAATCTTTCTACCCAGGAATACTACAGATTAACAAACAAAGAGTAACTGATACTATAATCTTTCTACCCAGGAATACTACAGATTAACAAACAAAGAGTAACTGATACTATAATCTTTCTACCCAGGAATACTACAGATTAACAAACAAAGAGTAACTGATACTACAATCTTTCTACCAAGGAATACTACAGATTGAATGACAAGGAGTATCTACAGACTCTACATTCTTTCTACCTTTTAACTACTTCAAAGAATACATCAAACTTTATACCACAAGGAATATCCATTGAAACTATACTCAATACCAACAACGAAACTAAAACGCCTAAAATGGCGACAAGAATCATAACAGAATAAAAGATAATACACAACTGTATGCTATTTATTTGTATTAAGTATAGTTACTTGAAGCTTTGTTTACTAAGGATTATTATCATTAGTTACTTGAAACCATATAACTGTGTACAAACACTTGATCATTATTAAATAGAAATAGTTACCTGAAACCATATAATTGTGTGCAAATTATTTGTATTGGAAAGGAATATAAATAGCTGTGAACAAACAAATGACAAATAAAATACAATAAAACATTGAAAATATAGTTATGCTCAAAACTGTATAACTGTGGGCAAACAAATGATAATTATTAAACTGGCAGGACCTGTGAATATACCACAATATGATGATTTAATTATCATGATGTTTGATATGTTTACCTAAGAGCTATTGCTAAATAGTTCAATATGTAAAAAGTATAATAATCTTGATTTAACTCTCTCTCACGCTTTTTTTCTTTCTTTCCTTCTTTTCATCGAAACAGATTAGTATTAGTATTATCTGTGTTATTCGGACTATTGTCCCCATCTTCATTGTTATTTGTACAACGTTTCGGCCGATATGCCCTCCAGCCTTCTTCTTGAAGAAGGCTGAAACGTTGTACAAATAACAATGAAGATGGGGACAATAGTCCGAATAACACAGATAATACTAATCTTCAAGCCTCATCTCAAACATTCAGAGAAATAGATTAGTATTATCGCTTCTGTGTGCTCACTCCCTCTCTCTATCTTTTCTTATCTCTCTTTCTTTCTTATTATATTTTTTCTGTGTAGCATGTCTTTTTTCATTCCCTTTCTTTCTTTATAATAAAAACAGAATGGTCCATTATTTAACTGAGGTAACAACACTCATAATAAATAAGAATCATAATCAGGATTTAGTTATTATGCAATAGCTCTTAAAGTATACATATCAAACGTTGTAATAGTTAAATTATCATACTGTGGTATATCCACAGGTCCTGTTAGTATATAGCCTCCTCCAATCAATCGGATGGTGATGTCAATACCCTAGCACCTATATGATTGTCTCAGCTCTATTGCCTTTATGGTCATAGATAGATGGATGGTCAAAGAGGCCCCCTCCGATCAATTGGCTGGTCATGTCAAGCCTATGATTGTCCCAACCCTATTGCCCTTATAGCAAGCCCTAACCCTTTTCATATATGTGCAAGAAGTCGGTAGCTGAGGGTCTTAATATCCTGGGTATGATGTTAAACTCTATCTGACGGTGAAGTTCCAATTCTGGAGCTCTGGTGAATATGGAGTACCCCTTCATCACCATTTCTCCCAGGTCCACTCTGACCCAGATGGTTTAGTTGGTTGGTTTATTAATTTTAACGGCATATCAACCCGTCCAGGGTTATATCATGCCTAGCAGTTGGGGTGTTATACATATTGTATATTCATATATATACTTCCAGTAATTGGCTCCAACAACGTGCTAGCATTATTGGGAATTATATTGTATGGCATTGATTTGTTTCATGTCTATATTCTATGGTATAATTTTATTTCTCTTAAAAAGGAGAAAATATCCCCAATGTTAACATTTTCAAATAGATCCTTCATATTGTTTGCTTTAAAATAATGTTTTCTGATGTGAGCAAAAAATCTGCATTCCATAGTAGCAGTACCTGTTAGGTATGGGTTGAATAGAAAAAAAAATGTGTTTAAAAAAGAATTGAGTACCATCAAAAATGAATGAAACGTCTTCAGCATAAAATAACCCAACAAGGGTTGACATGACATAAAATCCAACAAATCAATACTGTATACGATGATTGTTAATTAAAAAGGGGTGTGTGTGGAGGGGTAAGGTTTCCATTGGACTTTTGTTTCTTTGTGAATATTAATATGTTGATATTATTCTTTTCTATTGCAGATGATTTTTTTTTTTTTCTTATATAACTTATATCTTATTATATTTTCTTATATAATTAACATAATATTTTTTTTTGTTTCTTTTTTTTTTCAGATGAGGCTGCCATGGCCTTAAAAGAAGCTGAATTAATTGAGGTTATTGCTAATCTGCTGAAGAGCCAACAAACTCTTCCCAATATCATGGCCAACACATTATCTTTGACTAGAGCTCTTGTCATGGCAGGTGAGGCTCCTTAACAAAAACAATATTTTCTACAAATTCTCTACTTCTTTGCCCGTGACATTGAGATACATACATACAGACCCAGAGTAACAGTACCTGTTAGGGTCCCATTTATAAGTTGAATAGAAAAAAAAATGAGTTTATAAAAAAAAACTTGAGTACCATCAAAAATGAATAAAACAAAATGTCTTTGGCATAAAATAACCCAACAAGGGTTGACATTATATAAAATCCAACCAATCAACTCACTAGTATGGGCTCTTCAGGACCTGTGTGTCCGGTGGCTTCGACCACTGGACTTTTAGTGAAAATTAATGGCGTGATCCCCGGTGGCCATCCCCCCAGGCAACACCTGCCCCCTTGATTTAAAGAGGCAGGGCTGGGTTTATTATCCGGTGCCTGAGGCACCCCCTTTATCAATTCTATTCACTTTGCACTTTAACTCTTTGCTTACCAAATTTCACCCACCAACGAATTCTTAGTATTTTTTACCTGTATGATGGGATATTTCAAAGTTCACTAACTATTCACCTCAGAACTCAATCTATTCAAATAAAGTCCTATTATTATTGTAATCTGAGTCCTTCTGGCCAATTATAATGAACTAACAATCAGTGGCTTATGGTAGGATCACAGTAGGGGGAAAGCCGCTGTGAGCAGCTTGAGATTTAATGACTGCTCATAAAGGATTTTACCATTAAAAGATGATGCACACCTTTAAGCTGAAACAGACACACATCTTATTATTGTAATCTGAATCCTTCTGCTCAATTATAAAGAAATAACCAATTTCTGTTCTGTGGTGGAAGAGGTGCTGTTAGCAGCTTAAAGTAGGCTCTTAAGTCAAACTCTTAAGACTCAGGTAGATCATGTCAGATGCTAATAATAAAAGACTTGATATAGTAAGTTTGTTTGGAGTATGATACTAAATTCCATTCTCTTTGAATGTGTGTCAACCAAAAACTGTAAATACAAAACAGTCATTTAATACAAGAATGGGCAGAGAAATAAATCTCCTCCAATTCTTTTTTCATTGGTCATTTTATAGGTTAGTGCTAATAGGTTTCTTTTACTTATTATCCGCCCTGTCTTCTGGGGTGTTAGAATGCACCAATTGCACCTCTGCAGAGGGGTAAGACTCCTCCAATGGGGTCACCTGTTGGCGGCGACCCATGATGCTTAAGGATAGAACCCAGGTGGATGAGCAGTTCATGACTTGCAATACTCCACTTTGGCCCTATCTTTGGCTAGATGGGCGGTCGGAGAGGTCCCCTCCAATCAATCAGGTGGCCACGTCAAGCCCTAGCACCTATATGATTGCCCCAACCCTATTAGCCTTATGGCAACCCCCCAATCCTTCTTATCATATGGGTGCTAGAAGGCATTGGCTGAGGGTCTACATGTCCTGGGAATGATGTTAAACATTATCTGATGGTGAGGTTCCAGTTCTGGAGGTTTGGGGAATGTGGAGCACCACTTCATCACCATTGCTCCCTGGTCCACTTTGACCAGGAGTGGTAGTACCTGTTAGGGTCCCATCTATGGGTTAAATAGAAAAACATGAGTTTAAATTGTATTATCCATTAAGAATTGATTTATTTCAAAATTTTATCGGCATTAAATGACCCACTGAGGTTGATATGCCATCAAACCAAACCAAGAATGAATAAAATAAAAACATCTTCGGCATAAAATAACCCAAAAAGGTTTTACATGCTGTAAAAAAAAAAAACAACTAAAAAAAAAGGTTTCTAATAATAAAACAAAGTGGTATAACAGTTTTCATTATAGGAAATAGATATTGCGACCCGAGTTTAATGACCTATTGTTGTTATCAGCCAGAAAGCAAGGGAGTCTATCCCCTTTTTTTGCTAGCACTAGACCAGGAAGGTTTTTTTTTAATTTTTTATTTTGCTGAGATGGAGCACCACGCTTTCTGTCAACTTCCCACTTTACCACACCAATCAGATTACACAATCTGTGCTACTCATGCACTAAGTGGATGGGAACTGGTATCGAACCCGGAACCTTGCAATTCCTAAACGAGTGCTCTACCTATTAGTGGTATTAAAAAAAAGAAGAAAAAAAAACAAACATGCCCTAATAACTAGAATTATGCACATATTATTTGATGAACAAGTAGTATGTGCTAGGAGTACAAAATGGCAAAAGGCTTAATTGTTAAGGCATGGAATAAGCTGCCCACGTCTGTTGTAGGCTGCCGAAACACTGAATCTTTCAAAGCCTCCATGCTTCCTGTAAGATGGCATGTGGCTTTACTATTCCCTGGCAGACATGAAAAGAGGTTGAGAATAGATTTCTGGGACTGTCTAGTGATATCCTACCCTATTAAACATACAAAATATCTAAGGGAGATAATTCTTGTCTATCTACACTAGGAGGCAATCATAATACCAAATGTCACAAACTGAATTCAAGGAACTTTCATAATGCAGAAATAATCACTTTATCAAAGGATCATTTCAAAAAAAAAATCAGCCAGCCGAATTCAAAGAAAGATAACTCTTATATATGAATTGGATTTTTTTAGAATTTTGTATAATTTCAAAATTAAACTTTTTTTTTTTAAATCTTTTTATTCATATTCATTACTCATTTTTAACTAAATCATTAAGCGAAAAACAACAAGCTCTATGCAAATAAAAAAAATTTAACAATGAATTTATGGAAAAAAAGATATTTAATTTTATAAATTCTTCTTGAATGTATTTCATTCTTTGATATATTTTTTTATCATAGATAAATAAATACTATTTACAACATGATGTAATTTTGAAATTAGACAAAAAATTTTAAAAATCTGAATCATATATAAAAGTTAACTTTCTTTGTATTCGGCTTGTTGATTTTTGGGGGAAACAACTCTTCAATGAAGCAATTATTTCTGTGTAATGAGGTTCAATAAAGTCAGTTTTCCAGCAAGAGACATTTGTTATTATAAACCAGCCCCCCTCCCTATACTATATAGTTATTTACTAAGCTAAGTTTAGATGTGACACAAGACCAGAAGTATGGGGTGCCCAGTGAGAATTGAACTCATTAACAATGGTCTGCAAATCTAGCTTGCTAACCATTACACCACATGATGTGCCCTCCCCTACTCTATATAACAGAAAATAAAATACCTTTGTCCCATAATACGTGTCACATTTAATGTCTGAAATATATATACAAATGGGGATATAGGTTGTAAGATATGAGACTGTAAACCCATAATGTCTTATCTCAAAAGCTATGAACAATAAGTTCAGTCTTCATTAGTCATTCTAAAAATCAAGTAATAACCAACATTGTAAAATTAGTTATTTATTAGGCATAGCACAAGGCTACAAGTATGGAGCACCCAGTAAGGATAAAACAAATTACTCAGTAGTAATCATCTTAACAACAGCAACCTTGAGCACCTTTTTGATCTCCATGTTTCTAATACACATGGGAATGCCTACAAAGTCAGTAAACAGCATAGCTCACATGTGTTTCGGAAACATTTTTTCATGCTCAGAGTTGCTGAGGCATGGAATAAACTGCCTGCATCCGTTGTGGGCTGCCAAAACACTGCATCTTTCATGCTTCCTGTAGTCCGCCAACACTATACCTAATACTCCCATCCACACACATATGCACGCACACGGACACATACATGCATATTACTACTGTAAACTGTTCATGTTCCTGACACTAATACATTATTCTGTGTACTTGACATGAGACTTTGATGAGTTGTGGTGCACCTGAGCACTACAGGAAGCATGGAGGCTTTGAAAGATTCAGTGTTTCGGCAGCCTACAACAGACGTGGGCAGCTTATTCCATGCCTCCGCAATTCTGAACGTGAAGAAATGTTTCCAAAAGTCACGTGAGCAGTGCTGTTTTCTGACTTTGTAGGCATGCCCACGTGTGTTAGAAAGATGGAGATCAAAAAGGTGCACAAGGTTGCTGTTGTTAAGATGATTAATGACCTTATGAGCATTTACCAGGTCAGTTGCCAGACGCCGAAGTTTCAACAAATCCATTCCCAGAGCAGCGAGACGTTCAGAGTATGGTAGATGCCTGGTGGAGGGTATTCATTTGGTTGCACATCTCTGTACAGTTTCTAGGAGGTTAATATTCTGAGCAAGATAGGGGTTCCAGACTGGTGATGCAAACTCCAAGTGTGGCCGCACCATAGCTTTGTACAGCTTTAAATAGATAGCCGGTGAGCGTCTGACAAAGGTCTTGCTGAGTGACGCCAGGACACCCACGGCCTTTTTGACAATTTTAGAGATGTGTTTCATCCAACGTAAATCACTGCTGACAGTAATACCCAGATCACGGCATGATCCCTTCACCATTACATTAAACCTAGCCCTTTTAGACGAGTGGCCAGGTGCTGTTTGGGGGGAACAGTCTGCAGGGATCACACAATTAATTTTGCCATTACTTACAGGCTCATATGCCAAAGCCCCCAAGTACAAGATAAGTAAGCACAAGGCTGGAGCACCCAGTAAGGATAAAATGAATTACTTGGTATACAAGGTCAGCTTAATAATTATGATTAATTCTCTTGTTCTTTAATCTTCCAACCGTTATCCTCTGGTTAAAAATGAGACCATCCAAATTGCCCAAGATGAAATGCAAAAATGTAAATCCTGATTATCTGGTGTCGCTTATCCACCGAATTCTTATTTCTTATCACCTCAACTAAATAATGGATGATTCCGTTTTTATTATAAAGAAAGAAAGCAAAAGAAAAGGACATACGATACAGGAAAAAAAATATCAAATAAAGAAATAGAGATGGGGAAAGATAGAGAGAGGCGGGTAAGTGTGTGGAAGCGATAAAGCTAATCTGTTTCAATCAAACATAATAAAAAGATGAAAAGAAAGAAGAGTGAGAGAGTTAATTCAAGATTATTGTACTTTTTGCATATTGACCTATTTGGCAATAGCTCTTAAGTAAAGATATCAAACGTTGTATAATTAAATTATCATACTGTGGTATATCCACAGGTCCTGCTAGTAATTATTCATTAATCATAGCTTAGATGTGCCACAAGTATGGGGCACCTAGTGAGGACTAAATTCACTAGTTCATAATAAATAGAAAATATATATATTTACCAACCCCTCCGCATGAGCAGGATGTGACACAAGGTCAATTTCTTAAGCGGAGTTCAACAGGTTTGAATTCAGAGTTTTCCTTCTCCTAGACCGGTTGCCTAACCAAGGTTAAAGAGCCCAGTCTGCCCTACTATTTTCCCATAGCTGGAGGGAGAGTAGGATTCGTACCTTTCCTAAGGGTATTAGCGCAGAGTGAAATGCAATTACCACATCCAGGATTTGAACTCAGGGCCACGAGTCCATTTCCCATGACTTTAACCATTACACCACGTGCTTCCTATAGTAAATAGAAAATAGATACAGCAATTTAATAATAATATCTGACCTTTCAAATTCCCCCCCCTCCTTGATTTCTTGGCTGTTATTGTCAGAACCAATATAAAGAAACTAAAACTCTTATCAGTTTCAGTAACAATTTTATATACAGCCATTTTTTTATTTTTTTTTTATATATCTTTGCACTGAATGACATCTGTCACAGCTGAACAATTGCTGTGATTTATAGTAAAAATTTTGTTTTGTTTTGGTTTTTCTGCCAAAGAAAAAAAAAAACATCTGTTGCTTTGCATTGAAAATATGCACAGCAAATAAATAATATAAACTCTTTCTTTCATTAAACTCTTGATTCTTTAGCTAAAAACCTTTTGTTCAGCTCTAGACATTTCAAACATTTCCAAGTTTAGAGAACGACTTTTGATTTTTTTTTTTTTTTTTTTTGCTACTTGTGAAGAAGAGAGGAAAGAAGCCGCCACAGAAAAGAGAGCCATAAGGAAGGAGAGACAACAACATCTCCAGCAAGCATCACCGCTTGTTTGCAATCACTGCACCAGAGATTGGCTTTCAAAAATTGGTCTGTTTAGCCACTCACGCAGCTGCAAATAGGAAAAAAAGAAGAAAAAAAAAGGTGGACACAACGCCATCGTCTTTAGTAGATGGAAGGATGCCAACCAGTTGCTTCCTAGCACTGGTTTAGCTCGGTTGGTAGAACATCCAGCTTGGAACCAGAAGGTTCCAGCTAACTGAGGGCCAGTTTAGCTCAGTCGGTTGAGCATCTGCCTCAGAGCCACAAGGTTCCGGGTTTGATACCGGCCCCTCGCCAACTCGGCGCATGCATTGCACAGGAATCTGTGTGGTAAAGTAAGGAGCTGATGGTAGGTGTGGCACTCCACTTCAGACACAAAAACAATCTCCTTGGTCTAGCGCTAGTGAAAAGGGGATAGACTCCATTGCTGATTGGCTTATACAGACTTTAGGCCACCCCGACGACTTTATTCTGTGCAGTACAGTTGGGAGCTGATGGTGTGTGTTTGATATTAGCCAATGGCTTTTCAATCTTTTTTGCTACTTATAGTTGCTTCCGAGGGCCAGTTTAGCTCAGTCAGTAGGGCATCCACCTCATAACCACAAGGTTTCAGGTTTGATACCAGCCCATAGTGACTCAGTGCATGAATAACACAGCTTGGATCTGTGCAGTAAAGTGGGGAGTTGATGGTAAGAGTGGTGCTCCACCTCAGATGCAAAGACAATCTCCCTGGTATAGCGCTAGTGAAAAGGGGATAGGCTCCCTCACTTTCTGGCTGATACCAACAATAGGCTACTCTGCCAACTTTACTACTTACAATTGCTTCAGGTGTTCTTAACCCTTTTGCTGTTTTGAGAGCTACATGCGACTATCAGTGTTTCCTGTGACACAATTGAGGACCATATATGGCTCTCAAACTGCATTTAAAGTAAAGGATAAAATCTTGCAAAAACGTGTGAGTAGACACCTCTGATTTGACTTGGACAGTAAGGGGTTAAATATCTTTAATTTGAATCTACGCCCTGTCAGCGGGGCTTAGAATATGCTGGTTGTATACCCTGCAGAGGGGTAAAACATCTTTGACTTTTCCTCCAAAAAAGGTGTCTGAGGTATGACACTAAACTACATCTGATGGTGAGGCTCCAGTTCTGAAGACCTGAGGAGTGTAGAGTACTCCTTCATTGCCATTACTCCCAGTTCCATTCTAACCTAGAAGAGTAGTACCTGTTAGGGTCCCATTTATGGATCAAATAAATCTGTTTGAAAATTATTTGTTTTGATAGGAATAGTTGATACCACATAACTGTAAATTATTTGTATTAACAATAGTTACCTGAAAATATAAATATTCACTATGGATTATCATTAGTTACTTTAAACCATATAAATGTGTACAGACAAATGACTAATATTAAATAGAAATAATTACTTGAAATCATATAATTATTAGTATTAGATAGGAATACTTGATATCATACAACTGTGTGCAAATATTTGTATTAGATAGGAATACTTGAAACCATTGTGCAAATTATTTGTATTAGATAGAAATACTTGATATCATACAACTGTGTGCAAATTATTTGTATTAGGTAGGAATACTTGATATACAACAGTGTGCAAATTAATTGTATTAAATAGGAATACTTGAAACCATACAACTGTGTGCAAATTATTTGTATTAAATAGGAATACTTGAAACCATACAACTGTGTGCAAATTATTTGTATTAAATAGGAATACTTGAAACCATACAACTGTGTGCAAATTATTTGTATTAAGTAGGAATACTTGAAACCATACAACTGTGTGCAAATTATTTGTATTAGATAGGAATACTTGATATACAAACTGTGTGCAAATTAATTGTATTAAATAGGAATACTTGAAACCATACAACTGTGTACAAATTGTTTGTATTAGATAGGAATACTTGAAACCATACAACTGTGTGCAAATTAATTGTATTAAATAGGAATGCTTGAAACCATACAACTGTGTGCAAACTTGAAACCATTGTATTAAGTAGGAATACTTGAAACCATACAACTGTGTGCAAATTATTTGTAAATACTTTGAAACCATACAACTGTGTGCAAATTATTTGTATTAAATAGGAATACTTGAAACCATACAACTGTGTGCAAATTGTTTGTATTAAATAGGAATACTTGAAACCACACAAATGTGTGCAAATTGTTTGTATTAAATAGGAATACTTGATATCATACAACAGTGTGCAAATTATTTGTATTAGATAGGAATACTTGATATCTTACAGCTGTGTGCAAATTGTTTGTATTAAATAGGAATACTTGAAACCATACAACTGGGTACAAATTAATTGTATTAAATAGGAATACTTGAAACCATACAACTGGGTACAAATTAATTGTATTAAATAGGAATACTTGAAACCATACAACTGTGTGTAAATTGTTTGTATTAAATATGAATACTTGAAACCATACAACTGTGTGTACATTAATTGTATTAAATAGGAATACTTGAAACCATACAACTGGGTACAAATTGTTTGTATTAAATAGGAATACTTGATATCATATAAAAAACACTTAAACAACTACACAAGAAATGTAAATATAAGTGTACAATGAATGCAATTCCATAACTTTTATGCATAAAAAAACCCTAGACAGGTTTATATGCCATTAAAATCAATCAATCAATCAATTTGAATTGGGCAGATTGACAACTCTGTAAATGAGTTTTGTTGATACAATAGAAATGTGTCTAATTGATTTGTTAGTCAGCTGCGTTTGTGGTGTAATGGTTATCATAGAAAATGGACACAGCAACCGGAGTTCAAATCTTGGGCCAGGCTGTTTAAATTTCACATAACACTAATGGGAAACATATGATTCCAATTATTCTCCCACCAGCTATAGGTAAATAGTAGGGCATACTGGACTCTTTAAACTTGGTTAGGGCAACCGATCTAGAAGAAAGAAAATTCTGAATTTATACCTGTTAAACTTTGCTTAAGAGATTGACCTTGTGTTACATCCTGCTCATGCAGAGGGATTGATAAATATATGTGTGTATATATATATATATATATATATATATATATATATATATATATATATATATATATAGCAAATATATGCACCCTCCGGGTGCAAGTTTTTAAGTTTTAATGTAATAGAATATCATATTAAATTAGAAAGACTAAATAAGAATGAAAAAAAAAAAGATTTGAAACAGAAATAATCGAAAAATAGAACAACTGAAACTTACTCTTCCATCTTTCATACTAAATTTTTCTAATTTAACTATTTAGTTAAAATGGGAAGTAATGAATAAAATTACAGTTATTTCTTCTTGTAAATAATTTTCTTTTAAGATTTATCCCCGAGATTTTGATCATATTCATTAAGATAAAACTAAAACAATAGAAATCAATAATACCAAGCATATATTTATTAAAATTAAATTTAAAATATCAATATGCAAATTAGCCTTCTCGTTCAAACTGTAAACCGCTATTTTATACAATTACATGTTATTAGTACGTAGATATGGTCAACAGTATTAATAATGTATATCAATTTTATTAATAATTGAAGGTTTAAAAGAATGAAATCATGGAGAATTTGATGTAAATAATTTAGGAAATTGTGACTTGAGTAGTGATATAGTTTCGGTTACAGATAGAAAAACACACTATCTCCATTATAATAAGATATATATATGTAAAATTTTACAATGTTATATATCTATCTCTTGCAGTCTCACATCGCCCCCCTCAGCTGGCCCAGTGTACTCTCCTTGCCTGCACCGGTATGCTTTCAAATATGCAAAGTAAGTAACTGATTGAAACTTATCTAAAATACTGTAAAGAAATTCATCACTTTATTCTTTTTTACCTTTTGTTTCCTTAAAGGTGATTTTTTAACTTGCATTGTTATCTATATATTAATACTCGTGTTCCTTAATTGTATGACGGTTATCCTCTGCTTAAAAATGAGATCATCCAAGATGTAATGCAAAAATGTAAATCCTGATTATCTGGTGTTGCATATCCGCCGATTTTTATTACTTATAAATGTCGTCACCTCAGCTAAATAATGGACCATTCCATTTTTATTATAAAGAAAGAAAGGGAAGAAAAATTACATGCTACACATAAAAAAATATTAGAAAGAAAAAGAGTAAGGGAAAGATAGAGGGGGATGAGCGTGTGGAAGCGATAACGAACATAATGAAAAGAAGGAGAGAAAGAAGAAAAAAGAGTGAGTTAAATCAAGAATATTATACTTTTTACATATTGAACTATTTAGCAATAGCCCTTAAGTAAATATAACAAACGTTGGAATAATCAAATTATACTGTGGTATGTCCTGCTAGTTATTGATCATTTATCAAATGTAAACATTTTTTTTTTTTTACAAAAACTTTTAATTTAATTTACATTAGAAGTAATTGTAAAAGAAACAAGTGATATATCATCTTTTCATTATGATAGAATTTAGTTTTTTAATGTTTATATTATCACTCACCCTAAGCGATCATAACTGATGGAAAGAAAAAAAAAACATCTTTAGCATCTGTAAGTGCAAGGGAGACAACTCATACTTTCAACTGAAAAAAGTTGCCTCTCAGGGTAAACCTAAACGGTATATCAGGGGGTGACCAATACATTGATCGCAAAAGTAGTAATTTCTTATTTTATTTTTATTTTTTTTAGATAGATATCATCTATTCTCCCTTTGACCATAAATGTATTCAATTGTATTGTACCATAAGGGTTCATGCTGTGATGCAAGGTACACGAACATATATTATATACTCAGTTCATATATGAATAAATATGTATTTTTTTTAGTTTTTTTTTTACTTAGTGTGGTGTGGTGAAAAGTAAAAAAATTAGAGCGAATGTTTCTTTTTCTATGTAATCTCCAGAATTGACAAAATACAATTCCTTTTTTTTTTTTTTAACTATATATATATATATGTGTGTGTGTAAGTATATTGAGAAAAATGAAAAAACACAAGTTTAAATGGGTTAAGTGGTGAGTTTATTGGCCGACGCTGCAGTGTTTCAATCTATTAATTAGATCATCTTCAGGGCATTTGTTGGTATGTGGAAGGTGATAAGAAATTATTTATCACAGAATAGTGAGAAAAGCGAGTGGTAGTCCTTGTTATTCAGTCCGTTTAATATATATATATAACTTTTGATTTTTTATATTTACACTACGAACTTTAACCCAAGTATTTATTTATTTACTGAATTATTAATTTATCTAAATAAAGCTAATTTTATCATTGTTACAAAAATTCTTAATTTTGTCTTCTCAACTTATTAAACTTTTATGAAAAATTTTGAAGTATTTTGGTTAAAATTAAGTCATTTTAATTTGTAAAAAAAAAATGACACATTAGAAAAAGCAAGACAGTTAAAAGTAAAAATCTTGTTTGAAAAAAATAAAATTTCATTATGTGATAAAATTCTTTATAACTGGAGATCTTTCATAAATTTGGCAATGTAAAAAGTTGTTTTTTCAATAATCATTAAATGGCTTACATTGCAATAATCTGTATGAGCTTCGGGTTTGTGTGTGGCTCCCTACTGTTGCATACCCTTTCTTACTTCTGGTCGGCTTTGCTATTCTGATCGTCTTTGGTATATCTTGACTTAGTCTGGTCTAGCGTCTCGGATCTCCTAAGGTCTGGTTTTCTGTTACTATGTTCCTGCTGGCTGGTCGTCCTGGATTCATTTCTTAGTCTTGTTACCAAGACATTCATCAACCACAAGAACTTATTACTTATACAAACTTTTATTTCCTTAACTATATATTTCATGTAACTAAATATCTGACTAACATAGCGCGCGCGAGTTCCAGTTTTAGGCAGGACCTAAAATGGTCGACTTCTCTGCCTGACGTCTAACTGAAAAACTGGGGACTCAAAAGGTCCCACGTGACTTCACGTATTTTGGCAGGCTTTTGTAATTTTCCATGGGGATCCGGCCATGGTATGAAAAGGGTCATCCCCTCAGAATTACAGGGGATTGACAATAATCTTATGCAACTGCATAGATTATGTAACACCTATGTTAATTGAACTTTATGTTCATCTGACATGGTGAGAGATGAGAAAATATCTACATTGCTATAAAAAGAAAATAAGTGAATATAGTTAATGTCATATGATAGCTAAAAAGAGGAGAATGGAATTGTTTTGTTTTCCATGAATGACAAAACGTTGGATGAGAGAATGAGCAAGACCTCATGGACTTGTGAATGCAACCTATCAATTATTGATTACTCGATCTACTTGTATCTTGTCTAGAAGACCTTTTTTTTCTTTCTTAATCTAAAATACTCGTTGAGTTTTCTTTCTCTGTTAACTTGGATACACGAGTTATAACATGTACTTTAAAATATTCTATAATAATTCAATGTAAGTTGAAAATGGAAAACTATACTTTTTACTTTGAATTAATAAGAATTAAAATCTTTAAAATGAACTAGCTGATTCACTTCCAATTTTGAGGCCAGTTAATATGCATTGGTTTCGATAGTTACAAATGGAAAATTCCGCTTAAGAAATTTACCTTGTGTCACATCCTACTCATGAGGAGGGGTTGGTAAATATGTATATTTAAACATAATGGGAATTTTAGTAATATAAAGATAAACAGATTTTGTGCTCATTCTGACATGTATGATGCCCAGATTTAGATTAGGGTGAGATATATATTATATATTATTATACTAAAGCTGAGATTTTCACCTTTCAATCTCTGAAGGATTTTTTCCTGGTGAGCTTAATGACACGAAATTTATACTAAATTATTCCTTAGTTTTAGGATTACTAAATGTTTGGAAAAAATTCCACTTTAATTGGTTCTAATTAGTCATAATTATACAGTATACAGGGTGACCCAGAAAAAAAACAGAACCCACAAATTTTGTAATAAAACTTAATTTTAACTAGGGAGGGTTGGGGCTGGGTTTTTGTGAAAAACGCCCTAAGTTGGTTGGTTTTTTTTTTTTGTTCAAGTGATACTGCTTCGGCTACAGACTTCAATCGTAGCTGGTGTTGTTTCTTCAGCAGTCAGCAGCTAGCAGTTTTTGAGGCAGGATGCCAGGACAGAACTCCGCAAAGATTACCATTATTTGTATTATTCAGACTATTGTCCTCATCTTCATTGTTATCTGTACAACTTTTCGGCCGATGTGCTCTCCGGCCTTCTTCAGGTATTTCTTGTTGGACTTGGGAACATTCTTGTAATCAGGAGCCATCACGGAACTTTGAATCTAACCCTTTATTCAGTCCACAGGGTATCCTGTTCTACTAACCATAGATGGGGTACAGGTGTTAAGCTGTGTTAATTATTATTCTATGTTACTGCTACCCCTGACCAGGATTGAACCTGCTCTCTAGAGATAACTGTCATTTAGAACTGTCTTAACCTAACTCCTTTATCTACTAGGCTATGTGTCCAATTGGACAATCCAGTGTGAATTTTTTTCAATCGCAAAAGTTACAATTTATTTTGTAAAAACAGATTTTAAGTAGCGTCTTGGCAGGCATCTTGATCGAAATTGACCAAAAAAATCGTTTTAAATGTATCAAAAATAAATTACATGTGTAATATTATTTTGCTTTTTTACTGATGCTCATTATGTTACTACTTTTCGACTTAGACAAAAATTTGACCTTAAATAATCAGTTTAATAAATTTTAATTTGTTTTTAAAATGAAAAGCAGACTCTTTTCCCTAATCTCAATCATCTAGCGAGAGCTTAATGGGTGACCCAATGGCTCACGTTTTGTCTAGTATATATATATATATATATATATAATCATGATCAGGTCACGCTGACAGCATGGATACCCATGACTCTTTCTCACCGACAGCATGGATACCCATGACTTTCTCGCCAAGTGTCCTATCAGTCATCACTCCAGGAGGTCTCCCGCATGACCTCCAGAATCCGCACAGGGCTGGATGCTGAATGAAGTAGATTTTTGCTGGTGGGTCTACACTGATGTACCCACAAAAGAATGTAATTTTTTTTTTTTTTTTTTTTTACATTTTTTAATTAAAATCATTTTTACTGTTAACTACAACAATATGGACATGTTAAACATAAAAATTCAATCTTTCTTTTAGAAAGAAATTTTGTTTTTTGTTTAAGTTATTTAAGTGGACTTTGTTTTCTCTTTTTGTAGGCAATTTGCGCGAGGAACTGATGTGCGCCGGCATTCCTGATTTAGCTAAGCAACTAAGTTCACACGAGAATGAAGATGTCCGAAATGCAGCAGAGATGCTTATCAATGTCTTGGAAGAGGGTCCCTCAGTGGAAAGATGAGCATGTTTCATCCCAGTGTCAATTAAAACCACTCCTTGGGCACAACATTGATTTTAAAGGAACATAAAAAGATGGAAAAAGAAAAAAAAAACAATAATAAAAAGGAGAAAAATCAAACTGGATGGCTATAAAGGAAAAAAAAATTTAAAAAGTGATGTCCAGTTGATCATACTTAGCTGAATGATCACTGGTCACCCAATTCATTCGATACGCGTATTAGAAAGGGGAGATAACTGCTTAAAAGATTACGTTTTGAATTTCCAACTTTTCATCTGTGAAGAGACTTGTTTTTCTTTTCGAGTTTCGGCTCCAACTAAAAAAGCTGCTTGAAATTAACTTTTATTTGAACTTTTTCTTAGAATCTTTTCTGCTTTCTTCAACCTTTTTTTTTTTCTTTGTTCATCAGCCTGAAAATCATTCTATCAGATTCATTATTTTTGTTACATTTTTTTTCCTCGTTCGTTCAGCTGACTGTTGTTCAAATCATTTTTCACCTTCTCAATTTCTCTTTTCTACAGTTCAATTTTTCAAATAAATGTCTAAAATCTCTGGAGTATAAAATCATAAAAGGAACATTTTTACATGTTAAACTTTGGAGGAAAGCAAAAAAAAAAACTGCTATGTATTTTATTCTTTTGACAAAATCTTTGTGACCATTTCAAGTAACAAATAAGGAGGAGACAAATTGTCTTCTATTCATGGAGCTGTCAGATGATATAGTCATAAAGAAATGACTTGACATTTTCTATTTCACCTAAGAAGGGTAATATATGCATCCTACGCATCTCCATAGTCACACACACACATGTATGTATGTGTGTGTGTATATATATATATATATATATATATATATATAAATGTTAAAAACAAAGCCTTTATGTTGGCTTTGAAATACAATCAATGGAAATCATGCCAACTGTTTACTGAAGGATTTAACACGAGACCCAAAAAGCTAACTTTGCTCTCTCTTAATAGAAATGGTTTAAATATTAAGATAGGATGATTTTTTTCTCTCAGAATTTAGGAGGAAACTGGATAATTAAAAATGATGATGCTGATAATTTTAACACTATTTGTCTTCTTCAAAGATGTTGGGTAGAAACTCTATGAAATCTAATATACTAAGAAATAAATTCTGCTACAGAGGGAGTGAAACCAAAAATTGTGGAAAAGTTTATGATAATAATGATTTTTTTTTTAACCAATACATGGCGGCATGTAAATAGCCATGATCAGTGTAATCAATTTTGAGACAATTAGCAGCTGCATTTTTTATGGTAATTTTTAGCTTTTGTGATAACTTCTCGATTTCTTACTTCTACATTAAAAACTCTTAAGCTTAGATCTTCACATGAAAATAATTTTAAACACTCTCCTCGCTAATAAGTCTGTCAACAAAGTTAATTGAAATGGAGAATTTTTAATTTGTCAATTTCATACTGTTTAGGATTTACTTTAAACTAAAAATATCTAAAAGTATTCTTGCCATTAAAATTGAATGCCTAAATGTTATTTTTAACTTTAGACAGAAGAGAGAATATAAGTTCTATATATCTAACAAATTTTGATTGTTGACAAACAGCTCTCAATGCGATGGCCTTACAAGTTCTTGTATTAAAGAGTTGAGTTGATGTTGTGTCAAATATTTTTTGCTCAATTTAAACAATTTTTAAACAGCCCAGTTTGCTGCAATGTGGTTTGGGGATTATTTTTTTTCTTGCAGCAGATAACCTTTGACTCTTTGTCAAAGTTAAATATGGAGGTCTATTGTCACAATGACTTTATAATATACAGAAAATTAATTTTCAGTGTTGATACACGTCTTATGCAATAAAAAAAAAAAACTACTGCACAATAATATATTTGTATTACGTGTTTGTGTGTTGTGCATGTATGTATATACATACATGCATAATGTTAACAGGAAGTAAAATATTTTATACTTATTATGGAGTTAGAGAAAGAAATTTAAATGACTAATGAAGTTAGCTGTTTACTATTCCAAAAAATAAATCAGTTTCATTAGTCCAAAAGGGAAATAAACACTTTTTTTTAAAGTGACATTGATTTAAACCAATTTCATTGTGATTGTGAAAAGTGTGTCATGAGTTCAATGTAAGTAAAAACAAAAAAAAAACCTCTGGCCTTCTTTTTGTTAGGACAATAAGTACCTACTGTAAAGTTTTGCTTTTCACATAATATTCTTCTAAATCTCAAGAAAATTCCAATGTCTAATCCCTTGCCTCTGAAAGCTTACCCTCAATTTCACATGCCCAGCATTGAATTCATTTTTAGAATAAACAGCCAGTAAAAACTGCTTATTATATTTCAGAGAATATTTTGTTAAGACTTTGCATGAATTTTTAACCCTACACAATTATGCCATTTTGTAATTTACAAAATATTGGATTTTTTTTAAACATTCCATTGCCTTTTTCTCTCTAAGATGAGGGTTGGGGATGGGGGGTTGATTTATTTTTTATTGGGTTGTGACTTTCAAGGTTTCTCTTTTTTGACAGTCAACATCCTTTCCTGTTGTCTCCATTTTTCCTTTTGATCATTTAGAAAAAAAAAAAAAAAACAGCAATCTCGACAAATGCAGGTTCTTTCTTTCTGCATCATTCCTGTGCTGAACTAAATGATTATTTTCAAACTTTCTCCAATGTCTTGAAAAATTCATGTCTGTAACACCAAAAATCTGTACTTCATAGGATCTGAAATATCAATAAAGTTCTGTTTCATGTTCCAAACCTTTTTTTTTTTTTTTTTTACACTTTATTTATATACTAGAAGCAGCTACCCAGCATTGCCTAGGCACAGGGAGGAGTGTATTGATTTGTTTACTTTTGAGATTTATAAATGATGGATATTTTTAAGTAGAATTCCAATGCTATTCATTACATCACCGCACATAAGAGGTGTATATAAAACTAGAAGTGGCTACCCAGCATTGCCCGGGTAAAGAGGGATGGAAACTCTGGTGTATTGATTTATTTACTTTTGAGATTCATAAATGCCGGACATTTTTTTAGTAGAATTTCAATTCTATTTCTATTTTTAAATATCTTCGAATATAAATCAAATCTTCATAATTTTTGCACAAAAAGCAAGAACCAGTAATAATAAATAATAATAATAATAATATATATATATATATATACACACTTTGTCTTTTTTATTTCTGTAGTTTCATCCAGACATACATACATACCAACTGCCCTTTATATATGTATAGAAGATTAATACTGAGCTCTGAGCCTAAATTTACCCATTAATCGAGCATTCTCTGCAGTGAGAAATAAAATTAGCCTTAGTGTAACAGGTTCAAAAGATACATGCTTATTTTTTCCTCTTCTTATTGATGAAATCAATGTTTTTCTTCATTTGATAAAGTTAACAGTTGCCTAGAGAATCTCAGTCAATTTCTCTTAGAAGTATCAAAGAGTTTTTATTAACTCATGGGATTTGAACCCATTACAAACTACAAAGCATTGTTATTTATTGACTGGAGATTGTAGGTTCTATCCCTGTGCAAGGTAGTAAATGTATATCTAATGATAACAATCTGCCTCCTCTTGCTCCACAGGTCAATAACTTGAAGCACCTGCAATAGACAGGATCTAGATGCATCATTCTTTATAAGACAATATGCCACCTGGAGATCCTTATCTATTTGATTTTATCTTGCCAATTGGCAGATACATGTCTAATTAGCTTAAAAACCACCCTACTGAGTGACAATTAAGCTAGCTCCTGCAGAGGGCTCATAATTGAGCCTTTGGCCCAACAATGACACTTCATGCATTGAGTTCATCTTAAATTTCTTTAAACTTGAACAATATTTTTTAAACGAGTTTTCATCAAAACAAGGATATAATTTGTCTATATGGAACTTATTGCAACACTGTACAAACAATTATTTGTATTTTATAGTTGACTTTCGCAATTTTCCAGTTTCTAAAAATTATTGTACAAAATTTGTTGCATATGGGGTGGGGGAAAAAATCACCAAAAACAATCACGGTAATTAAAACTTGGAAATCCAAAATTTCAGGTCCAGATTTGGCCGGGAATGTTTTTAATTTGCTTATAAAGTCAACCTGATTCCAAAGTGGTA
This sequence comes from Doryteuthis pealeii, assembly GCA_023376005.1. NCBI lineage: Eukaryota > Metazoa > Mollusca > Cephalopoda > Myopsida > Loliginidae > Doryteuthis > Doryteuthis pealeii. The sequence goes on from CM042163.1 coordinate 54,662,526, forward strand.
TATGTTGGTCTATGGCTTCTAGGAGTAAAGTTTTAAAAAATGTGACACACTGACATTTACATTTATTATCAAATTTGAAACACTTATCCTCTAAAGGTATATGTTGAGTTGACTGCTTCATATAAGTCATGGTTGTCTGTATTAATAATGACCAGAAATATATATCACTTGTTAATAATCTCACACAATAAAATCCTTAGATAGAAACAGGGAGCAGTTGATTCATTAAAGGCCAATGTGTCAACAGTAAGAATACTCTTTATTACTCACTTTATTTTCTTAGACTGCCAATGTTATAGACGAAGTGACACCATTACTCAAAAAAAAAAAAAAAAAAAAAAAAAAGATTAATCACCTGTGAATTAGAAATTTCTAAATGATACATCAATGAAGAAACAAGCCTAACCGGTTTCAAATTACCAATATTATTAAAACATGACCTTGTGATTTAAAAAAAATTTTTTTTTAAAGTTTCCATTTACTACCTACATGTAGCCCATCAGTCAGGATGGATCTGTAAAGCCACCTATAATAAAAGAATGGAAAATCCGTCGGGTTGGACAGCCGGATCTCTCCACCGAAAAGATGTTCTCCCAGCTTCTGGCCAAGACCTTCTAGCCTACAACAATCTTTTCTAGCAGTCCTGCACCAAAGCTCACTCGCCTCTTGTTCCTTGTCATACATCACTGCCCTCGTCAGCAAGACTCAAATGCAACTACCTGGTGTGTTAAGGCAGACCTTAAATAAGCATACTAGAATCCCACATCCGGGTCAATCGCAATGTAGTAATTTACATGCTCGCCGAGGTAGTCTGACATCAAGCCACGACTCACGATCAGGACACGAGTTCAATCTCCCTAATCGCTGTTACACTCCCCTGATTTTACATGCCAGACATAGTCATGCATGCTTGAGATACCATGTGTGTGATTTCTCTCGCCACACCACCAAATTCAATTGTCCTGCTGCACCCCCATAGCAATTGTTTTTCTTTCTTTCTTGCCTAATTCTGCATTTTTCAATACTATTCGCATAATTTTGTTGATGGGACAAAATCTTGCCAGGAAGTATTAGAACTGTCGGCCCAGATATTTGAAATGAGTCTCATTCTTCTTGAATAATCTGAAACTTTTGATGACATCAATGACTATTTATATTATTTAAATTTTTCAGACTGATATCCTCATCTTTATTGTTATATACACATTTCAGCCTTTTCAGGTGTTTCTTGTTAAAAATAAATAAAATAAAAAAAATCATACACGAGTATAAATTCTAGGTAAAAAAGAAAATTAGGTTTATAGGTTCTAAAAATTCAATCTGGATTGTCCAGTTGGACCCATGGCACAATGGATAAAAGTGTTAAGTTAATACAGTTTGAAGTGACAATCATCTGTATGTTTCAGGTTCAATCCTGACTATGGATGAAAATAAAATTAAACACAGCTTAGCATTTGTGCCATGGTTAATGGAATGAGAACAATCTATCCCAATGCATTAAATAAAGGGTTGGTTGAAGGCTTCCAAGTTCAACAAGTAACACCTGAAGGAAGAAAGCTGGAATGTACAGTATCAGCTTCAATGGGAGGTAGAAGTAATTCTTTCAATTTCTTTACCTTGCAAAAATGCCGATTTAACATCCGGTGCTCCAATTCTCCCATCTTGAAGCTAGAATTGGAAGACTCTCACTATTTCCCACATGTTGACAAATCTTTTCTAAAATCATGTTTTTCCTCAACACCTAACCACCAAGCAAGCCTTCACACCCCTTTTTCCCCCCCATCTTTATACTTTTCAGTGACCAGCCACCTTGTGTGTGCAAAGCTGCCTATCTGTGTATACATTGACCTCTTTCTAGTTCTAGTAATTTTGCTTGTTTAATATCCACATTTTGTTTCTACTGCAGAGAGCAGTTGGTGAAGCATCCACCTAGGAATCATAAGGTTCTTGGTTTGATACCAGTCCCTGCCAACTCAGTGCACGAGTAGCAGAGATTGGATAATCTAATCTGTGCAGTAAAGCATTTAGGAATTGATAGTAGGTATGGCACTCCAGTCCAGCACTAGTGAAAAGGGGATAGACCCCTTCACTGTTTAGCTGATACTGATAATAGACCACTTATGCACATACTATAGTCTTCTACTTGTTCTAAGCTTTTCATAAGCTATTATTTGAATCCTCAATATTAATGCTTACCTCCTGCCAAGAACTACAGCTCCACTATAATTAGTATTTCCTCTAATTTTGTAGTTTACCTTTGTGCCTTTCTTAGGAATTCTGTCATGGTAATATGTTGGCCTTGAACATCAGCTCATTGTTCAATTTTTTTCATCGATATCTAAAACATTTCTAACGATACCCAAGTAATCATCAGGAGTTGTTTCCTTCACAGGATCAGAATTCAAATCTTCAGCTTTATTTTTTTCAAGATACGTTCCTCTTTCACGTCTTAGATGACACAAACATATAGACCACCAACCTTGACATTTCTCCTTACATTTCCATTTATTGGCTTGATTCGTTTTGTAATCCACTGGAAGCTTGGTTCACAAATTTAGTTTATAAACCAAAACTGTTTTCCTCATAGGAATCAATGTAAGAGATGAATCCATTCCTGGACCCAAATGTTTGCTTATTTAAACTTTTACAACAGTATTCTGTACACAAGTTAATACAAAAAAACAAAACAATGAAAATCATTAAATCCAACACAACGTGGACAAAAGTGGCTCCCAGATTTTAGATTTAGTGGTAATCATTCTGGTTGGTTAATTAATTTTTTTAAATTCCAAGCTATGTGCACAAACTTTTGCCAAATGGCTTTTACCATGTAAGCTTCTTGTAGACTGAGACGCCCTACCACAAATACTCACAGCTTGTCACCCTAGATTGTTGCCAGATTGCATGTTTGTAACAAGATACTGTTCAAAGAACAAAGACATTTCTTGTTCAGAAAATTTGTTTGTGATGAGAGGCATTAATGTATCAAAGTTCCACTGAATATTTTATCTCCCATGTCATTTTATTAAAAATTGTTGTCTCACTTGAGTTAAAGCTCTTTTCAACTTGATTCTGCAAAAAGTCTTTCTTGCTGTAATCATAGCATTCAAATGGTCAGCAATTACTTGAATTTATGTTATATGCTCTATGGCTGGCAATTTATTTTGTTAACACACTTGTTAAGTTAGGGTTTTTACCAAACACTAGTTGGTTAAGTCCATATCCATAAACAGAATTCTTGGCAATTACAGTCCATGTGAGAGCTAATTCAAGAGAACACTTCTGTTCATCAAGAATCTTGTTCACTATATTCCCAATTATGTCATTGGGCCGAGGAGACTGCTGCAGTGATCCAATAGTTCTCCCATCTCTCAGAAAACTGATCAATTATCTGATAAAATCCTCCCCAGGGACCCAAATAAAGCAATCCAATATTTTTAAAATGCCTTCTATAAATACTTATTGCCTTTTATTTGGAATAGAGAATGGAATCAATTGAAAATTATTAGATTTCAGAAATGATAAAATTACTTTGATTACATAAAGATTTTTGAAATCCCTATATTCAAGCACACTTTAAGTGACATCTGAAAATGCATGGGAAGTAAATTATCACTAGCCCTTATTTTACCCAAATTTTGTTAGAGAATTTGAAATATTTAATCCTAAGACATTCCATTTTTATAATTGGGCCAATGGAATAATTACATAAATGTTAAAGGAAAAGAAAATTTAAACCGGATGTGTTTGAAAAAAACTTGGTTTAAAACTTTTTATAATCAAGAAGCAGAGTAAATGGTTTATTTAGCCACCTGCATATTTATATTCTTCTATTGTAATGCAATTAAATTTTCCTTTAATTATTGAAGATAATGTTTCAATCCTTGTTGGTGGTGTTGGGGAAGCTGTTTTCTCTTAAACTCAGCAATCAAATATACAACTAATTCAAGCCAGGAAGTGGGTGGCTGCTACATTATTCTTTTTAATCATTCAATATATGGATTAAAAAATGCAAATATTCCAGTCCTCTCAAAGTCTTTTTTTCTATCATCCATGGCGTACTAAATCAAAACAATGCGATGACTTTCATTTTTTTTTAAAGTTACTAAAATGTATAATATTCAGTTACTTGGAGTTTTCAAACTTGTATTTTTGCTGAGTTTTAACAATAGATTAATTCACTTGAAAATTATATAAATTATTGAGTTTACAAAGCCAAATGGGAGAAAAATCCAACAAGAAAAAAAGTCAAGAAATATGTACAAATTTTGATTTAAATTTATGAATCCCAAGTATTCAATTTAACAATTTGAGTACAGAGAATTTAAAAATAATGAAAATTAAACATTTTTACATTTTACATGAATATATTATATACTGCACCTGAAAAAAGAGGGATATCTTTTCAGAGGTGAATTATATATTTAAAAAGTGAAGGGGGAAAAAAACCAAGTAACTATTGTAATTATTCTACCGGACACACTTTAAGAAAACAAAAAACAAAAAATGTTTTCTTTTATATTTATTTGAATGCAATAGTAGGGTGGAATGGGCAAATGCCCTCTAGATAGTATTTACTTACAAGTAAAACATTTCAAAAGTGTTGCAGACCAACTTTGCATGAGAGTCACTAGTGAATAAAATTCAAATATGAAGAAGTCTGCCACTGACGAATGGCTGCTGAAGGTCAATGAACAATGATGAAATGTGTGCATAGCCTCCTGCTTCCAGAAAGAGACACGTCTAATTGTAGCCTCCTCGGTAAGATCCACCCCAGCCTCCATAACCACTGTTGCCTAGAAATGAGATGAAAATCATTCAGGAGATGACCAAACAATGTGCAACAGTGTTAAAATGGCACGTGATGATATTTTATCTTTAAAGCAAGTTACAAGCAAGCAATATACAGTGATGTAAGAATCATGCAGGTTGTCTAAATTTATTTTCTTTTTTTTTTTATAGGATCGGTGGTGCCAAGCACAGAGGAAGCCGTGCTATTGCTGAAGTAGAGCATCAGCAACTGCCACTTTAGCTTGCAGGTAAATGGACCCCGTGAAATAGGCAGAGTGAAGCATCTCTCATCCATCCACCTAGTCTAGTGAGAATATTGCGCACAAAGCTTATGAGAAACAAATAAATTCGGCTTTAGAGTGAAGAAGAATTCTGAAAAAGAAAAAAACTTATGAAAATGCAAAATATGAATCCAAGAGAATTAGCTGCAATAAGATGTCAGCCGAGATCACGGGATAATGGAAGATATGAAATAAAATCATACCTCCTCCTCCTTAAGACAAGAAAAATTAAACAATAAATGGGACAAAAGCCTGGAGATAAAAATGAAGTGGACGGTTTGTAGGAAATTGAACAAATAAATTAATGCGTAAAATTAAAATGTAAATAAACTTTTAAAATATTTCCTTCATTAGTAAACACTAACTAATAATCCTCTTTTTCAATATTAAAACCTAACATGGAAAGTACAAATAGTTTCTCATCCAACAAAGAGAAAAAAATTCTCAAATGCCCAAATGTAGCAGGAGGTTTTGGGTGGGAACATTGCACAAATCTTTATAAAATTGCAGCTTCTAAGTGGATTAAATGTTTATGGTTAGGATCTAACTTTTTTTTTTAATAAAATAAAATGTTTAAAAGGATAGTGAGAGGGGAAGATGTTTAATTTTCTAGAAATAAAGAAAAAAAGGAAAAAAAAAAAAAAAAAAAAAAAAAAAGAAAAAAAAAAAAAAAAAAAAAAAAGAAAAAAAAAAAAAAAAGGAAAAGAAAAAGAAAAGGAAAAAAAGCAAGAGAAGAAAAGCTTTGGTTAGGATGAAAGAACGTGTTTCAGTGCTTCCAATTTATCCACCAGCTAATATTAGTTCATACTTCCTTGCATTACAACCAGAGTTTTAGTAGCTTAGACAAGGCATCTTTTAATGCCTTATAGATCATTTGACACGAGCCAGTAAAATTGGTATTTAGGTGGGGTGTTTCTGGCAATTTCTACCCGAGCAGGAATCCTATACTTTAAGTTTACAAACTTTGTTCAACTCACCCGATGCACTTTCTTTTACCAGCTAGTTCTGTTCTTTCTCCTTCGTTTGTTATCTGTTATGAGAGCAGTTAAGAGTTCAATTGGAGAGGAGCAATGTTTAGAAACAAAAATCAGCAGGAGCACCAATGAGGTTGGCATTGGGAGAGGAGAGCAATTCAAACAATTACAATGGGATTTTAGATCTGTCAACTCCAAAAGTTACTTCAGCAAAAATTAGACAAAAAAAATTTTTTTTTTTTAAAAAAAAAAAAAAAAAAAAAAAAAAAAAAAAAAATTGGACCCAATCAAAATAGGAGAAAGTGACTTCAAATCAGAAGCAGGGAAACTCATGATTTCTAATAAGGCAGATACTTGGCTATATACAATAGAATCCCAACCCGTAACCTAGCATTTGCTAATTTGTTTTGTTTGGACATTTTTTTATTTCTACTGATAAACTCACCAAAATTAGTACTAAATCTTAAAATATTGCAAATACTTATTAAAATTAAATTCCAAGAAAAAAAAAAAAAAAGAAAAAATTAAGCTTTGAAATTATCTGCAAATTAAAGAGTTTAGTAATACTAACATATTGCCAAGATAAATATACAGTTGCAAGGCAAAAGTAAAAGAAAATCATGCCATGTAACACCATATTATTTTCATTATAAGCCATAATTCATTTCAGTGAAATTATGTATATTTGATACAAATCACTTGAGGTTTCAGCTTTTTCCCTCCAAGAAATAAATGTTACATCTAATAACATTTTCAACAAGAATTGCATTAAGCAAATTCTTTTTAAGACTGGGTATTTCTCAAACAAATACATCTGCAATAAAATGATGATTGCTAAATTCATGACTAATACTATAATGCAAGATTGAAGGCCATAATTTTTAAACAGGAAAAAAAAAAAAAAAAAAAGTTGACAAAATAAAAATAATCCTATAAAACATTGTGGCTAACAAAAGATAAATAAAGATAACAAGGACAAAAATCAAAGATAAAAAAAATGAATTCACGCTTTTAAGTGCATTGAAGGAAAAAAAAAAAAAAAAAATTTAACAAAAAAAAAAAAAAAAAAAAAATTTACATACACACTCACACGCAAACAAAATATATTTCTTTTGAAACATTTTGATTAAAACTTGCAAAATGTTAAGATCAAATGTTTGGAAAATATTAAGTTTAAGTTTCACATTGTACAAAGACAATGAAATAATTGGATACTGCAATACCAAAAAGGTATAAATAATTTGTTAGGTATGAATGGGCACTTTTCGCAGGAAATTGAATCCTGATAAAAAATAAAAAATTTGTCTAATTTTTTTTTCATTAAAAATCTTGCTGTTAGCAAGACTGAAAGAAGAAAAAAAATAAGATAAAATAAAAAAAATCTGATGTAAAAATATTTTTGTATACAAAACTATAGAACTGGAGAATGATTAATGATTTAGTTTACTTTTGAGAAGGTATACCAAGATCAATTTAACACATTTCCACATGTTAAACAATTCTTTTTACCTTTTTACTCCCCATTACTTGGAAATTTTAAAATATTGTTTGTCAACTTTTTAGTTTTATTTGTTAAACATGGGTAAATAAATATATTTCAGTAAAAAAATAAATTTAATAGATTTTTATTATTTTTTTTTGTTTTAATCAAATTTTATCACAAACCTGGTTTAAATTCCTCTATTTACCTATTTACTGCAACAAAATAAGATTTTGCTATAAAGTAAAAAGTTAAATAATTAAATCATACTTGAATGGATAAATGATTAAAAGATTTTTTTGTTAAACAGTTATCCATTGGACACTTATTCTGTATGGATATCTACATTTGATATTTAATAATTTTCCCTTGTAAGAATCCATTTCTGATTTAGCAATATAATTCACAATGATTGTTAACCTTTTGTAGTAAAACAGACCGGATACTTACATTTAATTTTTTAATAGAGAAGTGTTTACTTTTTTTTTTTAATATAATAATGAAGCACTCTTTTTGTTAAAAATAAAATAAAAAAGGAATATTGGTGAATTTTCGAAAATGCATGTTCATACCTAATTTATAGAAGCAAATCTTTTTGTATAGGACTCCAATTCTGTTGAGAAATCAAACTTAATATTTTCCTCAAAGAAAATTTTGTTTTTAAATCAAAAATTACCATAATTCATGTTGTCATTGCCATAACCTCGGTTACCAGATTGGTAACCACCATAGTTATTGCCTTGGTCCATGCCTTGACCCCAAGATTGATTGCCATATTGACCACTTCCCTGGCCTCCCATTTGGTTAGGATTCAATAATTGTTGGCTGAAAACAAAATCATCAAAATTTACTAATAAATCAGATATAGAACAAAGATGAATCTTAATTCAAATGTTATAATAAACTACAATTACCATTATTTTTAATAGGCTAATTGATTTCATTATCTTTTAAAAATCAAACTAATTTCTAAAATGTTTAAAATAAAAGACAAAAAAAATGTTCAGAAATTATATATGCATAGAAAAATACTATGTCTTTCCAACTAACATTATTAAGTTTAGAATATAGTTGCATAAAATTCATGCTTGGTTCAAATGCATGAATCCAGTCAAAGGCCTATAAACATGATTGTTAATGAGGAATAAGAAAGCCAGAAAAAACAACTTCAGAGTATAGTGTTGTAAATTTATAAGAAATATCACAATTAAGATGAGAATGAATCAAAGCTATTGAATTATCAGATATAAACTGTCATAACAGTGTAAAAAAACTTTATAGAAAAAAAAATTTGATAACGAGCACAAATACTTGTACTTACCCTAACAAGCTAGTTAGTCCTTTCAAAAGTTCACTGGTTTGAGAGAGAGCAGCCGTTACATTCTGACCACCATGATTCCTACAAAATTTAAATAAATGATTGCTTAAACATTCAATACACTATATGCCAATGATTATGCCAAAATGATTATTTATTTTACACAAAAATAAAGCAGATTTCAGAATGAAAGAGAAAATAAATAAATACTTACCAGTTACCGCCATCCATCAACTGTCTCCGGTTGCCACCATCCATTCTGTTTCTCTGCATAAATTGACCAGGCTATAATGATTAAGTTATTATACAACTAGTCACCACCCTTAAGAAAAATTCTAACATTACCCAAAACTAAATTAACTAAGGATTATTTTTCTTTATCTTATAAAACTATATAAATAAAGCCCTTTGTAAAGATAACAATATTGATTTTATAAAGATGACATTAGAAGTTGAAATACAGTGATACCTTGACTTTAAGAGTTTAATTAATTCCACTTTTAACTCAATTTCCTTGCATATCAAATCAATTTTCCTCATTGAAATAAACTGAAATGCCATTAATCCATTCCAGCACCCCTCAAAAATTTTCTTATGTTTTTTAAATAAGAAAAATACCACAGTATTTTATAAAAACAAAATAAAATGTGTAATGTTTTAACATCTGTTGAGAATTGTCCAAGTCCAGAGCCCCATTCCTATTAGGATTTATCAAAGACTTCTAAATATTTTTAATATTACATTTAAACAAAGGCTATCCTTTGGGGCAGATCAGGAAAACGAATATGACTTCTGGCCGAGTGGAATGAGGTGGTATAGGACGTTAAGAGTTAATTTTTTTCTTTTTCTTCTTTGGCATAAACTTGGAAACTTAAATATTTTTAGTGAACTTATTAACATAAGCATATCTGAAATGCACACATACCTCAATTTTTAACTCAACACCAAGTGAAAAAAAAAAGTCTGAGTGACACCTCATAAATTGGGGCACTCATAAGTCAAGGTACCATTGTACTTTCAAGTAACAATTTCTACAAAAATTAAATTTTTTTTAATCAAATTGAATCTTACAAATAGAGGTACCAGGCCATTTATCTAGAACATTTTGATTGGATTTCCAAACTTTCGAATTTTCTAGACCAAGGGTTAACACTAATTTTCAAAATAAATTGTTTCTCTATAATAGAAAATTTTTTATATCAGACTTTTCTCCAATTTTTCTTTTAAAAAGAATAAATTTTATAAAAATTTATTAAACTTATGAGATAGAATAGTTTTTTTGTCAAGTTTGTGTATAAAGTCTATGGTCATCTCTGCAAAATAGTCAAGTGACAAACTATGAAGTCCACTAATTTCAAAAATAGCTGATTTTCTGGAAACAATAAATGGTCTGGTACTTGTAAATAAATATCCTATCAAATACTTATGAAGTATACTTTGAATTTAGGATACAAGAGATTTTTTTTCAGATAAGCTCCAATTTGGTACAGTTATAGACAATGAAACAAATACGAATAAAAAAACATGTATAAAAAATTTAGGTAATGTTATCCAACAATGTGATTAAAATAAGAAAAAAAAAGAAAAAAAAAGAAAAAAAAAAGACCAGGTAGTTGAAATTAACAGGTTTCAATTATGCAGGTTATACAACTTAGATATGAAAGCCTTTATAGATAAAAGGATTTTCCAATTTTTATATTTAATCTTAAAGAGACCCAAACAACTAAGGTTCAGTGTATTTCCATTTCAAAAATAAAATTTTGTAGTATCTGATGAAACTGTACAAGAGGAACATATACAAATAAATTGATTTTAACTACTTTGTTTTTATCTTGATTAAAATTTCTAAACACAAACACAACCAAGGGATAAATATATATTTGTCTTATCGTTTGCTATATCATGCAACTTTCTGCTGCCAAGTTAAGAAAAAAATTTAAAGTAAAGTTCCTGCCCACAGAATGGTATTAGAAATGGGGGAGGCTAAGCAAGTCATCAATCAAAAGAAAACTATAAAGGAAAAAAATAGCCATTATAAAATGTTTACAATATTTCTAGTTGAAGTAATATATACTTTATAACACTTAAATATTACAAACACAATTGATAACTATCTTGCAAAATTCAAATCTTAACACCCATTAAGAATATGTCATGTCAAAACTAAAAGCCACTTTTATTGTGTAATTAAAAGGTGTTCACAATAATTGGGACCTTAACAGTTGATAAACAAGAAAAAGTGTTGAATGTAAAACTTACACCTCTTCGCCCTGTTGTCGTCGATCAGGGAGACCATCGCTGTTTTCTGCTGCATTTGTTGCATTTGCTGTTGCCTTTTACCTAATAAATACAAATACTTTAATATTTAAAACCAGGAAAAGTTACAATTCATTTCATAACATTATGGTTTGAAAAGAAAAAGAAAATTACACTACAACGAAAATAGTCAATTAGATTAAACCCAAAATCTTTTTAAAAATTTAAGTCAAATTTTTATGAAATCTATTTCTTCAGAAATGTTGAATGCATCAAGTTATTCAATTTGTAAAGTTCAAGTTTTTAAAAGGAACAGAGAAAATCAGATACTTACCTTTTTTGTTAACTTGTTGATTGCGACGATTTTGGAAATTTGAGAAGCGCCCTTTTTTGTTCTGTTGGTTGTTTTGAGATTTTCTGGACTTCTTATCATCTACAAAACAATTAAACAATATGTAAAGAAAGCTTATACAATGACTAAACACTTTTCCATAATAAGCATTTGGAAATTTTAGAAATAAAAATCTTTCATCTCCCAAAGATTAAATGAGACTAAAGTAAATAAAATTAAAGGTGTGCTTTATCAATAACTGTAAATTTACAGAACTTCAAAAATATTTCACAAAAATCCATCTTAAGTTTACTCAAAAAATTACCCCAGCTTGCTTAGATTACAAATTATGATTTCCCATTTAATATAAGTGATTCTCAAATCTTTTACTGAGAAATATTCATACGTAGACAAGGAAAATTTCACTAAGAGAAAATTTCACTAAATAATTAAGCATATGAAAATTCAGTTAAATCAGATTAAATTTATTACTCTGATTTAAAACTGGTAATTTGAGAAGAAAAATTAGTTGAATGAATTTTTCAAATCTTAATAATCACAGAATTTATGACCTAAAATACTTTATGAAAATTGACTTACCATCATCTTTAGCAGTATGAGAGATCAGATCAAATGTCAAGACATTTTCTTTCAGCTTAAGCTCCTTATTTTCAGAAATAATAGTTTCAGCATCTTGAAGAGAGTGGCACTCCACAATTGCATACCTATATGAATATTTTTTTAGAATAAAAACATTATATTTGGAAGCATACTTATATTTTAGGTTAAATTATAAACAAGTACAGAAAATAAAATCAGTAATTGTAAATAAATTCTTATTTAATATAATCAAATTTTTTTAGTCTAAAAACTGGTATAAATCTTCACCTTAAAATTATGTACATTAAAAGTTTACAATATTCTTATGCAGTTGTAAAAAATCTTAAAAAAGCAATTACTTTTATGCCTCATCTTTAAATTCTGAAATGCTTAGTGAAAAAAATGACATGATCAATTAAATTAGCTAAAAGCATTTTTATTAGTACATAATTAAAAATACAAGAGGCATAAATGATTACAAATTTAAAATGTATTCAATAAATATTTACCTTATTTACATTTAAACAAGAAAAAAATTGATAGACATGAGCCACTCTATGATGTCGAAAATGGAACTAAATTATTTTTTAAACAATGGTTTATACTAAATCTGTGCACATCAGAATTTAAATTTTCATTTAAGAATATTTACTTTAATCTGAAGCTATTTCCAATAATTCTATTAAGTTGTGAAAGCTTTCATCACATTTTGGATGAATAATTTAAAAGATAAATTAATTAAAAATCATAACCTAAAGACATTAATTTCCATAACAAATTTTGCAATATTGACTATAATTTGGAATATAAGCTCATATAAAACAATTAAAAGATGTATAAAAGTAATCAAATATGAGAACCGAATTATAAATTTTTTAACCAAGCTATTAGAACTTAGAGAAATTATTTTATAATTAAATACCCATAAAGATTATTAGCTAATATAACTAGTAAAATAAGATATTTTAAAAATTTAATAGAAAAACCATTGCTAATTTTAATACCATAAATCATTACATTCTATGACCACCCCCACTTTTTTTAAAGTCTAAAAATGTAGAGAAAAGTAATTGGATGAAAGAACATGCAATTGACTACCTGAGTCATTAATGAGTATAGGTGCAGTGTGAAACCTTATAATTACAATAGGTGCAATAGAGTTTTATCTAATATGGTATTATAATGTACTAAAAGTTGACCCTATGTATATTAATGTCAAATATTGCAGAGAAGAAAAATTGAATTGTAAGTCTACACTTAAGCACATAGAGTAGCAGCAGCAGCAGCAGCATAAAACAACTCAACTTGTCTTAGGTGACACAAATAGCCACAACAATTATCATGGAATAGTTGGTACAGCAATAGAAAAAAGCTGTACCAACAAACAAAAGTAAATGCGCAAGGTTGACAATTTACCCCTGATTCTGATCTTCCTCATTAAGTGGGATCACCACATTCCGGGCTGACGGGAATAACGCCTGAACCTCCTCGACTGTGACTCCTTGTGGAATGTTGTTGACATACAGGGAATAGTCTTCCTTGTTCCCTGAAATTGTCAGGTGCTTACGATTGGGAGACAGTCTTCATCAACAGATAAATGAGGATGCACAAACAACAAAGGTGGAGAAGCACATGGCTACATGACACCTGCTACAGTTAACAACTGAAACACTAATAATAATAACCGTTCGAAAACAGTAAATTGTCATGAAAAGGAGCTTCCAGTCATAGAAAGACAGAAGACACCAGCAGTGGTATCAATTGATCAAAAACTGGAATTACTTGGCCAGCAGATGAAAACCTTCCGCTTATCAATGGAGGGATAATTTAATATATATTCTTCCTTCTATAGCGGCCAGTAAATGATAATATTTAAACACCCTTTTAACAAAGTATTCTAAGAAAAGCATGCCAGATTATATTTTAATAAAATTTAACTTGGCCATAGTCACTCTGGCATTGTATAAACTAGGAAGAACAACAAACAAAAACAAACACGAAAAAGTTTGCAATTATTAATTTTCAAAAACATTAAACCCAAGCATCTAAAAATGTTATATAAAAAAATTACAAGCAAGAGAAGGATTCATTTGACCAATTTCAACACCACCCATTCCTTTCTTTCACAGTACACAGTACAAAATGGTGTCAAACGCTTAAGTTATATATCAGAAGTTCAAAGATGCACCTGTATTTCCTACTTCTTTCAGAAAAATAGAATTTCTGTAGAAGTAGAAAAATTCAGGACTGGCTTACAATATCTAAAATAATGCATGTGAGGCAGGCACAAAGACATCTACCACAATGCCAAAAAAGAAAAAAAAAATTAAAAGAAAAAGAAAAACCCTTAAAAAAACTAATATTTTCCCTTTCTTATCCATATATTAAGGTAGCCTTTTGTATTAATGTGGAGAAAAAAACTTTGGATAGGAAAGATTTGTGAATTTTTCCATTTACAAGCTTAAAATATGTGAGTTTTGTAAGGAATAAAAATTGGTTGGTGAATCAATATTTTTCCAGTTTTTGTTAATTTTTTTTTAAAAAGATACCAACATGAAAATTATTTAATGTATTAAAGATTATCTATAAATAATATCAAATAGAATTTTGCTTTAACATGCTCTGAAATGAAAAACATTAAAAACAAGAATGCAAACAATGGTTCTGAATCATAAAGCAAAAATTTAACTAATATCAAACATAATAGCATTTTGCCAAATTATGAGCTACTAACATTTTCTAGAAAAGATTCATATGTTGGAATAAAACAATTTTAAATCACTTATAATCTGCTACATTAAACTAAAACTATAAAATTTATACTTATCTTTATATAAGCACACAAAATTCAATCAAAAACAAAAAAATCTTTATTACAAATTAAGCTACAAATGGTTATTGAGATAAAATAAACACTCCTAACAAATGTACACATACCATTTCATTTATTGCTTATGGCAAGTAAACAAATACTTCTACTCAACATATAGAATTTTACAAATATTTGTCCCAAAATTCTAAAAGAAATTTGTTTTAATTTAAATGTAAAGGTTTCATTGAAATCTGAAATTGTGCCTTGATTTAATCAAATAAATATCCCAACATTTTTTTAAAATGTTATTACAAAATAAGCTTGATTATATAAAAGAATGCTAAAAAACTTCAAAATTTAATCCTATATTAAATTAGTATATACATGCAATATGACTGAAGAATTAGTCTCCATATCAAAAAATTTTTAAAAATTTTTAAAAATCTATCTTTGTGAGAATATTTAGAAGACTGTACATTTACTTTTAATAAAAGTGTGTTCAAAATTTGTATCAAGAATGTATAAAATAAATTAAAAAAAGGCCCGATTCATCTAATAAAAAGTTACAATGGATCAATTAAGAGATCTTAGAGAAAATATTGATTAATCCACAAATCATATTCACTGCTGATGAATACCAATATGTAGTGATGAGAGCAAATTTATTCAATATTTTTTAAATTGTAAATAGAATTTAAGTGTAGCAGAATATAAAGCCAGATTATTCAATTACATAAAAATTGTCTTCAAACTAACAATTTAACTAGATCTTTCATTGTTACCATTGAAAAATCAAACGAAACATGAATAAGCAAGAAAACAACTATAGAGCTTAAGACAAAGTAGAAAACACCAAAATATAACTGCTGTAATGATCATGCATAGCACAGTTAGGGAGCTAATATGTTCTAAAAAATTTTTTTTAATATTTTGTGAAATAACAAAAATGAATAAGTGATGTCATACCTTTTCCATCACCATCCTTGCCATCTTTACCTAAAATGAAAAAAAAAAAAAAATTTTTTTATTAACATCAAATCCATGAATCCTAACTTCCATAGCTATTTTACAGTTTCAGATTGAAATTATGACAATACATAATAAAGAGTAATTAAATATTTAATCTAATGTAACAAATATACAATATAAATCTAAGAATAATCAATCTCAAAAGATTGATTAAGTTTAGAACATGATTTAAACAGGATACAAAATTACTTCAGTGATTTTCAACTAGTGCTTTTAAAAATGTTTCTTTAATTATTCATGTTTTGGGTTTTCTTTTTTCAAGAGATTTAAAATTTGGCTGAATCAAAACTATAGCAATTAAAAAGAAATAACTTCAATATTTTTATGGCAAGCAAAATGATTATTTTATAATGTATTTCTACATTGAAATAGTAAACTTGTTAACTTGTTGATTGCGACGATTTTGGAAATTTGAGAAGCGCCCTTTTTTGTTCTGTTGGTTGTTTTGAGATTTTCTGGACTTCTTATCATCTACAAAACAATTAAACAATATGTAAAGAAAGCTTATACAATGACTAAACACTTTTCCATAATAAGCATTTGGAAATTTTAGAAATAAAAATCTTTCATCTC
This sequence comes from Doryteuthis pealeii, assembly GCA_023376005.1. NCBI lineage: Eukaryota > Metazoa > Mollusca > Cephalopoda > Myopsida > Loliginidae > Doryteuthis > Doryteuthis pealeii. The sequence goes on from CM042163.1 coordinate 54,678,971, forward strand.
CCAAAGATTAAATGAGACTAAAGTACATAAAATTAAAGGTGTGCTTTATCAATAACTGTAAATTTACAGAACTTCAAAAATATTTCACAAAAATCCATATCTTAAGTTTACTCAAAAAAAGTTACCTGCAGCTTGCTTAGATTACAAATTATGATTTCCCATTCAATATAAGTGATTCTCAAATCTTTTACTGAGAAATATTCATACGTAGACAAAGGAAAATTTCACTAAGAGTAAAATTAAGCATATGAATAAATTCAGTTAAATCAGATTAAAATTTTTATTACTCTGATTTAAAACTGGTAATTTGAGAAGAAAAATTAGTTGAATGAATTTTTCAAATCTTAATAATCACAGAATTTATGACCTAAAATACTTTATGAAAATTGACTTACCATCATCTTTAGCAGTATGAGAGATCAGATCAAATGTCAAGACATTTTCTTTCAGCTTAAGCTCCTTATTTTCAGAAATAATAGTTTCAGCATCTTGAAGAGAGTGGCACTCCACAATTGCATACCTATATGAATATTTTTTTTAGAATAAAAACATTATATTTGGAAGCATACTTATATTTTAGGTTAAATTATAAACAAGTACAGAAAATAAAAATCAGTAATTGTAAATAAATTCTTATTTAATATAATCAAATTTTTTTTAGTCTAAAAACTGGTATAAATCTTCACCTTAAAATTATGTACATTAAAAAGTTTACAATATTCTTATGCAGTTGTAAAAAATCTTAAAAAAGCAATTACTTTTATGCCTCATCTTTAAATTCTGAAATGCTTAGTGAAAAAAATGACATGATCAATTAAATTAGCTAAAAGCATTTTTATTAGTACATAATTAAAAAATACAAGAGGCATAAATGATTACAAATTTAAAATGTATTCAATAAAGATATTTACCTTATTTACATTTAAACAAGAAAAAAATTGATAGACATGAGCCACTCTATGATGTCGAAAATGGAACTAAATTATTTTTTAAACAATGGTTTATACTAAATCTGTGCACATCAGAATTTAAATTTTCATTTAAGAATATTTACTTTAATCTGAAGCTATTTCCAATAATTCTATTAAGTTGTGAAAGCTTTCATCACATTTTGGATGAATAATTTAAAAGATAAATTAATTAAAAATCATAACCTAAAGACATTAATTTCCATAACAAATTTTGCAATATTGACTATAATTTGGAATATAAGCTCATATAAAACAATTAAAAGATGTATAAAAGTAATCAAATATGAGAACCGAATTATAAATTTTTTTAACCAAGCTATTAGAACTTAGAGAAATTATTTATAATTAAATACCCATAAAGATTATTAGCTAATATAACTAGTAAAATAAGATATTTTAAAAATTTAATAGAAAAACCATTGCTAATTTTAATACCATAAATCATTACATTCTATGACCACCCCCACTTTTTTTAAAGTCTAAAAATGTAGAGAAAAGTAATTGGATGAAAGAACATGCAATTGACTACCCTGAGTCATTAATGAGTATAGGTGCAGTGTGAAACCTTATAATTACAATAGGTGCAATAGAGTTTTATCTAATATGGTATTATAATGTACTAAAAGTTGACCCTATGTATATTAATGTCAAATATTGCAGAGAAGAACAAATTGAATTGTAAGTCTACACTTAAGCACATAGAGTAGCAGCAGCAGCAGCAGCATAAAACAACTCAACTTGTCTTAGGTGACACAAATAGCCACAACAATTATCATGGAATAGTTGGTACAGCAATAGAAAAAGCTGTACCAACAAACAAAAGTAAATGCGCAAGGTTGACAATTTACCCCTGATTCTGATCTTCCTCATTAAGTGGGATCACCACATTCCGGGCTGACGGGAATAACGCCTGAACCTCCTCGACTGTGACTCCTTGTGGAATGTTGTTGACATACAGGGAATAGTCTTCCTTGTTCCCTGAAATTGTCAGGTGCTTACGATTGGGAGACAGTCTTCATCAACAGATAAATGAGGATGCACAAACAACAACAGGTGGAGAAGCACATGGCTACATGACACCTGCTACAGTTAACAACTGAAACACTAATAATAATAACCGTTCGAAAACAGTAAATTGTCATGAAAAGGAGCTTCCAGTCATAGAAAGACAGAAGACACCAGCAGTGGTATCAATTGATCAAAAACTGGAATTACTTGGCCAGCAGATGAAAACCTTCCCTTGCTTATCAATGGAGGGATAATTTAATATATATTCTTCCTTCTATAGCGGCCAGTAAATGATAATATTTAAACACCCCTTTTAACAAAGTATTCTAAGAAAAGCATGCCAGATTATATTTTTAATAAAATTTAACTTGGCCATAGTCACTCTGGCATTGTATAAACTAGGAAGAACAAACAAACAAAAAACAAACACGAAAAAAGTTTGCAATTATTAATTTTCAAAAACATTAAACCCAAGCATCTAAAAATGTTAATATAAAAAAAAATTACAAGCAAGAGAAGGATTCATTTGACCAATTTCAACACCACCCATTCCTTTCTTTCACAGTACACAGTACAAAATGGTGTCAAACGCTTAAGTTATATATCAGAAGTTCAAAAGATGCACCTGTATTTCCTACTTCTTTCAGAAAATAGAATTTCTGTAGAAGTAGAAAAATTCAGGACTGGCTTACAATATCTAAAATAATGCATGTGAGGCAGGCACAAAGACATCTACCACAATGCCAAAAAGAAAAAAAAATTAAAAAGAAAAAAGAAAAACCCTTAAAAAAACTAATATTTTCCCTTTGCTTATCCCATATATTAAGGTAGCCTTTTGTATTAATGTGGAGAAAAAAAAACTTTGGATAGGAAAGATTTGTGAATTTTCCATTTACAAGCTTAAAATATGTGAGTTTTGTAAGGAATAAAAATTGGTTGGTGAATCAATATTTTTCCAGTTTTTGTTAATTTTTTTTTAAAAAGATACCAACATGAAAATTATTTAATGTATTAAAGATTATCTATAAATAATATCAAATAGAATTTTGCTTTAACATGCTCTGAAATGAAAAACATTAAAAACAAGAATGCAAACAATGGTTCTGAATCATAAAGCAAAAATTTAACTAATATCAAACATAATAGCATTTTGCCAAATTATGAGCTACTAACATTTTCTAGAAAAGATTCATATGTTGGAATAAAACAATTTTAAATCACTTATAATCTGCTACATTAAACTAAAACTATAAAATTTATACTTATCTTTATATAAGCACACAAAAAATTCAATCAAAACAAAAAAATCTTTATTACAAATTAAGCTACAAATGGTTATTGAATAAAATAAACACTCCTAACAAATGTACACATACCATTTCATTTATTGCTTATGGCAAGTAAACAAATACTTCTACTCAACATATAGAATTTTACAAATATTTGTCCCAAAATTCTAAAAGAAATTTGTTTTAATTTAAATGTAAAGGTTTCATTGAAATCTGAAATTGTGCCTTGATTTAATCAAATAAATATCCCAACATTTTTTAAAATGTTATTACAAAATAAGCTTGATTATATAAAAGAATGCTAAAAAACTTCAAAATTTAATCCTATATTAAATTAGTATATACATGCAATATGACTGAAGAATTAGTCTCCATATCAAAAAATTTTTAAAAATTTTATCTATCTTTGTGAGAATATTTAGAAGACTGTACATTTACTTTTAATAAAAGTGTGTTCAAAATTTGTATCAAGAATGTATAAAATAAATTAAAAAAAGGCCCGATTCATCTAATAAAAAGTTACAATGGATCAATTAAGAGATCTTAGAGAAAATATTGATTAATCCACAAATCATATTCACTGCTGATGAATACCAATATGTAGTGATGAGAGCAAATTTATTCAATATTTTTTAAATTGTAAATAGAATTTAAGTGTAGCAGAATATAAAGCCAGATTATTCAATTACATAAAAATTGTCTTCAAACTAACAATTTAACTAGATCTTTCATTGTTACCATTGAAAAATCAAACGAAACATGAATAAGCAAGAAAACAACTATAGAGCTTAAGACAAAGTAGAAAACACCCAAAATATAACTGCTGTAATGATCATGCATAGCACAGTTAGGGAGCTAATATGTTCTAAAAAATTTTTTTTTTAATATTTTGTGAAATAACAAAAATGAATAAGTGATGTCATACCTTTTCCATCACCATCCTTGCCATCTTTACCTAAAATGAAAAAAAAAAAAAAATTTTTTTATTAACATCATAATCCATGAAATCCTAACTTCCATAGCTATTTTACAGTTTCAGATTGAAATTATGACAATACATAATAAAGAGTAATTAAATATTTAATCTAATGTAACAAATATACAATATAAATCTAAGAATAATCAATCTCAAAAGATTGATTAAGTTTAGAACATGATTTAAACAGGATACAAAATTACTTCAGTGATTTTCAACTAGTGCTTTTAAAAAATGTTTCTTTAATTATTCATGTTTTTTGGGTTTTCTTTTTTCAAGAGATTTAAAATTTGGCTGAATCAAAACTATAGCAATTAAAAAGAAATAACTTCAATATTTTTATGGCAAGCAAAATGATTATTTTATAATGTATTTCTACATTGAAATAGTAAACTGTCTTTTTTTGTATAAATAAGTTTAATAAATATAATTCAAAAGCCAATGTTTAGAAATAATATTTCTAATTTCTATAAAAGAAATGAAACAATTCGGATTTACTTAAATTCAGTTTTGCATAATATGTATTGCTATAATTAGATAAGTGGTGATCAATTTTAGCTTTTTAAAATATCAGATACCTTTGATAGATTTACAAAATATTGTAAAACACAAAAAGTTATGATTTATTCTTAATGTGATTTGCTATAGATTCAAAGTCAAGTGTAAATTTCCTACCTTCTGTTGGATCCCGGACAAAAGGTTTACCATTTATTTCTTTAGGCAATTTGTTGAACACAACTTCAGCTTCAGCCTCAGAGGCAAACTTCATTCTCATGAATCTAAAAAATTTTTTTAATTCATTAAATCTTAATCACTTTTATACACAAAATGAGTTCTCCAGTTTCACATTCAATGTATCTATCATTTTTTGATTTTTACTATTCTTTTTTTATATAATACAAAAAAGTCACCCACAATGTGGAATAATTTTTAAAAGATTTCCAAATCTAAAATTGTGGATTACACACATCTATTAGCAATAGGATCTTTAAATATTGTTCTAATATTTTTTTATTGAAAGCTTCAAGTATAAATATATACTAATCAGAGACCAAGGTACCAAAGAAACAGGACAAAATCTGAGCAAATTAATTTTTTATTCCACAAGTGTATAAATGGCTAAATCATTTTTTAATCTAAAATTCTTAATTTTTTTTTTAAATAGTAAACTTCCATACAAAATTTAAATGCCAACATTACAATAGAATCAAATAATTCTAGTTGAATAAATTCTTAAAATTTTCCAGAGCACTAGAATTTTTCAACTAACACAAAAATTATTTAAAAAATTTCAATGTATAAAAACTAATTTCTAAATTCTTAAAATTGCCCAAACTCTTCAGGAATAAGCAATTAACTAGATCAAATTAGCTTACTAAACTTTGTAGTAAAATAATTGCTTAGAATTCAACAAGAGTTTTAAAATTTTTTTAAATGAAAAAATAAAAATGTTTTTTTGTTTGAATACAGGTTTGAATTTTATGTATGTATATTATCATTTTTTTAATATTAAGTAGTATTATCTTTTGAGAAGCTATTTCTATATCCTAAAATTAAAAGATGTATTATTAAACTTGTTTTTCAACAAGGAAAATATGAGGATATTCATTTTTAAAAACTTGAATGGAATGAATATTTGACTAATAAACCTTTTTGTATACTTAATCTCCTCTTTGATAAAAACTTATTTGAAATTTATGCAGAATAAATTTTGCTATTGCAGAATTTTGCTACCAGTTATCTTGAGAAGCTGAAATACAAACACTAAATTACTTGTAAAGAAAAAAAACTTTTGGCATTAAAAGTTTTATTTCATTCTATTCCTAGCCATGTTGTCTTAACTATGAAATAAGTTCAGATTTCATTTCCCACATTCTAAAAATCAAATATTTTGATTTACATTTAAAAAGCAGATTTGCAGTATAGTCAGGCTGTTTATTTTAAACAGACAGCATAGCAGACAAAGAAAATGCTTTAAATTATACTTACCCTTTTCTGTTTCCAGTTTTTTCTTTTATATAGCGGATTGTCAAACATGTGGTATCATCCCAGAATTGAGAGAGCTCTGATACAGCAATCTTTATATCCTCCAATCGAAGTCGAGAAATTGTCAGCAGATTGGGATAGGGTCTCCCTATGAATGAAAGAATACCCATGAAAGAAAACTTAAAACAATCTCAATTATTAGTTTCATTTTTTAATCATTAACTAATTTCTACAATTAAGGAATCAGTAATAAAAGCATATTTTTCAAACATTATTCTTGCCTTAAATCATTGCTTTAGAAAATAACTTAATTATTTATGTAAAAGCTTTGGTAATATTTCTGATTTATTAAAAGGAAATTAAATTTCAAGCTTATTAGTTTTGTAAATAAAAGCCAAATATTTCAGATTCTTTAAAGGGTTAATCTTTAAAATTCTATATGAGAAAATAGATACACTAAGAAAAATCCAACTTAAAAAGGATATAGTAATTACAAAGGAAATACCTACTCAGATTTAAGGTATTTTCATCTTCTTCATCCTTCTTTTCTTCTTTGTCATCTTTATCTTTGTCATCTTTTCCTGTAAAAAAACGAAATAATTTAACCTTAAAAAAAAATTTTTTTTTACAAAAGTAAAGAGCAAAATTATCTAACAATCTAAATTCATTAATTAGGGAATTTTTCACATCATAAAGGTATTAAATGGAAATTATTGAAAATGCGAAACTTAAAAAATTTTCTTAAAACAATTACAAATTCTTTCAGCTGTTATGAAACACTATACTGTAATTATCTGTAATTAAAAACTAAATGAAACTTCTTTTTAATTCAAATTTATCTCTAATCTATATATATCTATCTATATCTATATATATATATACACACTAAGTCAATTATCAACATAAGTACATGATAATCATTGTCAGATTATCATCTGACTTAAAAGTTTCATTAATATCATCTACAATTACTCTGAAGTTAATATCACCAATCTGTAATCATACTTTTTGCTTCAGCTTCTTGGGTCTACTTTGTAATAAGTGGTCATTATCCTAACACAAGACAATGTTTACCTTGACATTGTATATATTCACTGTGAAGAATGCAATTTTTAAAAACAGTCACTCATTACATTGAAAACCTAAGTGTAGCGTTTTGCTAAATGCATGCACTTTGAGGATAGTTAAAGTAGTTATAATATTGGGATCAGGATAAATGTGTTTAACAGTGTGTCAGTATTTGGTGATTATACAAGTTGTAGATCAACCTGTTTGCTTTCAAATTATTTTCATGATAGTATGGGTGGTATGGTAAATGTTACTCTAATACCCCAAAGTAGTAATTACTTTGAATTGCAGAAGGTGAAAACTTAAGTTGACTAAGTACTCTTGAGCCTATGATAAGAACCTCAATTTCCTTCAAATGTACTTAGTTATTTCAGTACTATGTTAGAAAAGATTTTTAGATATAATAGACTTATAACTGAATTCATGATTTGAATAAAAAAATCATATTTTATATTATGTATTAGATATTATATAAGAGAGAAAGGCAATTGATAGATTTGAAATCAAAAACTCAAATTATAATGCTGGTAATTTTGTTAGTAATAAATGAATAGAAATTAATCAGGAGAAAAGCAGAAGTCAATAATAAATAGAAATTAAAAACTTTGCATGTATATTTTAGGGTGCAGTGCACACTGATATATTTAATGCTAAGGATCTGTTGATAAGCAATATATTTCTCATGCCCTTCAGTACACAACTATTACATAAAAAATAAAAACAAACATACTAATAAAAAAATTACTTGATTCAGTTTAATGGAATAGAATAATCATTTAACTATATGGTTTAAAATGTTACATGATGTTCATTACATACATGCATTTACTTATTTTTAGTCTGTATGCTAAACTATATAGTGTTTGTTTTTGTTTTTTTGTTTACATAATTAACTCATCTAACTGAAAAATAAATACTACACTTAAATCTTAGAGAAACGATTACATGTTCATCTATTACAAAAATCAATAATTTTTATTTTACCAGAACAAATTTTCTTTACATATATCTTAATAGTTCAGAAAATGTATGAACAGGTCTATCAGTAAATTCATCTTGTTCTGAAATTTTGTTAATTTATTACTTATAAAATCAGCATGGGGTAAATTTTCCTTATTTTATATAACTTCGGTTACATTATTAACCAAATTTATAATCCTATAAATGAAATAAGCATTAAAATACTGAATATTAATGTAAAATATAATTCTTAACAGGTTGATAAGTTGATAAATTATTCGAAATACATTTATAAGAAAGAACATTTTCAGAGTTTTACATTCAGTACACATTAAGCAATCCTTCAAATTTAGAAAAAAAAAAAAAAAAAAAAGAAAAAAAAAAAGCTCATTCTTTTTCTTTTAATTCTAGTTTGAATGAGAAAAGGTATCAAAATATACTTAATCCAACTAAGAAATCAATATAGCAAAAAAGGAATGATGAATTATAATTTACATAAGGAATTTATAGCAAAGAACAGGAAGTAAAACTGTCACTAAACTTGTTTACAAATGCATTTCGTTTTCTTAACTTGATTACCTTGATTTTGATTTTTATAAATTAACTTTTATAAAATCTAAACATTTTTTTTTTTCAAATTGTTTAAAAGTTACTCCCTTACATGAAAGAAAAGTACAATTTTTTTCTGAAATCAACCTTGCAATAGTGATTTTTTTTAAAGATCACTATTCTAATTTTTAACACTTTTAAACATAGGGGTAAGCTAAAAGTGAATTAATACTAACCTTCAGCAGTCTCCTCCATAGGGGTTTCACCATCTTGTTGGGCAACTTCAGCATCAACATCATTCTGTTGACTAGTTTCCATTTCTGCTTGGTTTGTCTCTTCAACATCATCCTTTATGAGCATTTCATCATTAGCTTCATCAGAAGACATTTTGCTAGCTACAAGTAAAATTTTCAAATTGAATTTTTTTCTTCAAGTATTACATGGAGTGTTCAGAATAAGATTTTAAAACTAATTAAAATCAATAGTAGACATTCTGTGTTACTTTTTATCCGATAGTAGCAAAAACATGAACAAGAATATAACGGCCATTTTATAAACATGAGAATGTTTAAAAAAAATGCCCGTGTTCAACTATGAAAGACATTATATTATGTACTAATTTAATTTACAAAAAGAAAGTCTAAAACTATTTGTGAAATTACTAAATTATATTTTTAGTCACCCTCCACCCACCGATTACACAATCATTTCATGAACATTATAAAAACTAATTATACAAACTGACCAATGTAATTCTTTTATAATCTGAAGATTTCAAAGTTTTATATATATATATATACATACATACATACATACATACATATATACACATACATATACACACAAGATATTGACATCTTGATGAAGAATGTGGTAATTTTACAAACCATCCTAGCAATTTTATCGGATATTTTTTAGAAAAAAATTTATCGTAAAATCTTTATATTTAATTGACAACTTATAATTTAAGTAGAGCAGACAAAAAAAATTTCCCCCTTTTTTTTTGTCTATTAAATGGGAATTTTGCCCAAGAGTTGTTTTTGGATGGATTTCAAAATCCGTTTTCATTTTAAGAAAAGTGAAGCGTTCATCTTCAATTTTTCATGAAAAAAAGAAAAAAGAAAAAGAAAAAAGTAACTGTTTAACATTATGAACCAAAACCATCAGAAATCCTATAAATTTTTAAGGGATCATATTCTTTTTAAAAATTTAAATGAATAAAAAAAAAAATTTAAAAAAGGAAAAAGGACAAACTGCATTTTCAATTGACGTTAATCTGCAGATAAAATACACACACACAAAAAGAATTATTTTTTTTAAAGAAACGTTTCATTTTATCATTTCCATAAAAGATAATTAGAAAAATTGTAATTCAATGTGAAAATTACTTCCGTAATTCTGAATTGATAAGATTAAGATACAACTCTAAAACGATTAGACTAAAATCACAGAAAATGAAAGATACGTCTTGAATTAAGTTAGATTTAAAGGAGATTTTTGAACGGATGATTTCAGATTTTAATAATTTAATACGGATGATCGTTTGAAAAATCATAATGCACTTTATTTTGTAGGGAATTTACTCTAAATTCAATGAATAATGGTTGCAAGAGGAAAAAAAAAAAGTGAAACTACTACTAGATGTATTTGATTAAAGTAGAAGCACCGTAGGTGTAGCCGGCGAAGTGCTTTCCTCTCTTTCCTAGAAATATTTTCACTGAAGAAAATCACTGACAAGTAAATAAATGTAAGCCAAGTATAGACGAATGATGTGGTCAGTATAAATGTTGGGAAAGAGTTTCGGAAGAATGGATTCTTTTTTGAAACTGAAAAAAAAGAAAACACGTATATATCACCGTGAAAATTTTTTTCAATAACACACCCAAAATTCAAGATGGCCGGGCGGCGACTTCAGAACGTGACAGCGGCGTCGACCGGCATTTTTAAAGATGACTACAATAAAATAACCGCTAGTTGCAGACGAATGCATATTCGTTATAATCTAAGGGGCGAGCAGAAGCTAAAAAATATTGCGTATCTCACCGTTTAGTGTGCTGTCTGGTAAGAAAAAAAACTTTTTCTCCTGTGGATAATCAGCAAAAGATGCTAGTGGTTCAAGCAGTCAACTGACAACCAGCTAACGTGAAAAGCAGACTGAAAGAGAAAGGAAGGGGGTGTTAAGAGAGCTGTGCGCAGAATCTCGCCTCGACCAATCAGAAAGCGAGTTCTTAGCGTCTGAGGATTTCATATTATTCTTTATTTTTCTTTTACTTTTTTTATTTCATGTGTGCATCTTGTGCATTATTTTTCTTCTCCTTTTCATACGAAATTTTGTTTATTTTCCTTGACTTTAAAATCCATTTATATAATAAACACATGACATATTTTTCATTTTAATTTCTTTTTTTTATGGGCATTATTAATCTGTTTCAAGGGCGTTTATATACAAGTATTCGTTTTACTTTTTTTTTGTCATTTTAACTGCATACAAGTTAGTAGCTAAATTATTGGGTTGATATTTTTCTTAAGTGATGAATTGCCAGTTTTTTTTTAAATGCTCAATTTTTTTATTTTTTTATTACATAAATAGTGAAATGATTCATCATAATTGTGGCCATTGATATTGTTATTAGTAGTAAAGTCAGCCAGAAGCAGTTTCATCACTTTAAAGCAACTAGTATTGTTTTTAATAATTTGTTCCAAACTATAGGACTTTTTACTTTTCTTTTTTACTTTTTAAACTTTCAGCTGTATACCACATTTTAGTTGAAGAAGAATGGATTGCAATTTGCAACAGACTGCAATTCATAAACTTGATTTGCAACTTAATTTGTGTTGGTTTTTGAAAAAACATAAGACAAGCAAAACTAAACAAAATTTTTCTCACAGAAATTTATGAATTCTCAAAAGTATTTTTTTATTGTATGACCCCAAACAATTCTTCTTTATTAGAGCAAAAATAGTGGATATTTTAATTGGAACAACATAACTGAAACATTCTAACTGAGGAGAACAGGATATAAATTTAAAATTTGCCCCAAATTCAAGAGGGACCTTGTAAATACTTATCATGGCACACATGATATAAATATTATGAATTTTGCATTGAGATCTTAGATTAGGCAAGATGTTTTTCCATTTATACTTCATAGAAAGAAAAAAAAACTAAACAGCACTGTCTTTTCTAGACAGTAGAAAACAAGTAAGAAACTACAAAGTTTTTAAATGATAAATAAGAAAATATGAAACTTTTTAAGCATAAGATTATATTTCTTGGAAATGTGGTTAGATAAGAAAATATGCTGAATGTGCCAGAATCAATACTGCATTCCTTTGCTATAATATTCGCAAAGAATAATTCTTCTACAGAAGTTCCTCTAAATTGATTTGGTTTTGGTTTGTTTTGTTTTACGGCATATCAACCTCAGTGGGTTATTTAATGCCAATAAAGTTTTGAAATAAATCAATTCTAAATGGATAATACAATTTTTTTATAAATACATTTAACCCATAGATGGGACCCTAACAGGTACTACGACTCCGGGTCAGAGTGGACCAGGGAGCAATGGTGATGAAGGGGTGCTCCACATTCCCCAAACCTCCAAAACTGGAACCTCACCATCAGATAGAGTTTAACGTAATTCCCAGGACAGGTAGACCCGCAGCCACCGCCTTCTAGCACCCATATGATAAAAAGGGTTGGGGCTTGCCATAAGGGCAATAGGGTTGGGAAAATCATATAGGTGCTAGGGCTTGACGTGACCAGCCGATTGATCGGAGGAGGCCTCTCCGACCGCCCGTCTAGCCCAAGATAGAGCCAAAGTGGAGTATTGCATGTCATTAACTGCTCATCCACCTGGGTCTAAATTGAGAGTGATTAATGAGGGTCAGAGTCATAGCAGAGATAAATGTTGATTTTTTTTTTGGGGGGGGGGACAAAATTTAGAATTTGGTCTTCTATCTATACCAGGGGGTTCCAACCAGGGATGCTCACACCCCCTGGGGGTACAAACATCATTCCAGGGGCTGCGAGAAGTGTCCATTCAAATTTATATTAAATTTTTTTCTTTTGTAATTAATATTATTTATATTTTCGTTTCTTTATTACAGATTATTATTATCATTCAGAGAGTGAAATATATATGATCTTTTGATAAAACTGTAGTATGGATTCACATTCTATATTTTTGAACAAAAGTATAAATTGTAGGGGTGTGAGGCCAAGGCAAAACTCTTTTAAGGGGTGCGAGATCAGAGCAAAACTCTTTTAAGGGTGCAAGAATAGAAAAAGGTTGGGAAGCACTGATATAAAGGACAGTTGTGTGTATGTATGTATGTATGTCCGGCTAAAACTATGAAAATAAAACAATTAACATTTACACCGTCAATATCCAGTTGTTTGTTAGGGGTTAGGTTAGGGTTAGGGTTAGGGGTTAGTTTTATAATTTTTTTAAAAATCTAAAAATTGTCTGTTAAAACATCCGGATATTGATGGTGTAAATGAAAAACATGTCCTTTCTTAATCGAGATCAAAAATGGGTGCCTAAAGGTCATATGGTCCACTGATGGTTTTGCCACCCTTGATTATCCAAGCTCTTTAATCATATTACAATCTTGCCAATTTTCTTGAAATGATCCAATATTGTTGAAAATGCTGACACTCATATAATTATCGAAAAGACTGAGACTTTATTGAATTCAAATCTATTGGAAAAATTCTGAATACTTTTAAATACATTGATGAAATTTTGATTCAATAATTACAATGTACAACTTTACTTCATTCAGCATCAACTGCACAGTGATGCATTGACTTACGAGTGCCCCAAAGTACGAGTTTTCCGAGATATAAGCTATCACTCAGTTCATTTGTGTTGAGAGCTAAAATTTGAGGTAAGAGCGAGCTTCAGATATGCTTATGTTTTATGAAAAAAAATACTATTTATGAAAAAGTAGATATAACATATTGGGGCCAGGTTAGCTTAGTCGGTAGAGCGTTCGGCTAGAAACCACGAGGTTCCTAGTTCGATACTGGCCCTCGCCAACTCAGCGTATGAGTAGCACAGGGATCTGTGCGGTAAAGTAAGGAGCTGATGGTAGGTGTGGCAATCCATCTCAGACACAAAAAGAATCTCCTTAGTCTAGCGCTAGTGAAAAGGGGATAGACTCCCTTGATGATTGGCTGATACTGATTTTAGGCCACCCCGATGACTTTACTTTTTATATATATATATATAATCTTTATCCAAACAACATTTTCTTTCTTTTTATCTTTCAACATAATTGTCAGATTCACTTCCATTTTTCATATATATATATATATATATATATATATATATATATATATATATATATATATATATGTGTGTGTGTGTGTGTGTGTGTGTGTGAGAGTAAGTAAACAAACAATGTGTTTATTTGATATGACTTTTTAGCCGACAATTTTTGGAGGATATGTGCTTAATTGAAGTCATACCTAATTTTGAAAATTAATTAATTAATAATTAATGAATTTAGGCGGGCATATATGTTTAAATGTAAGGCTAAACAAATTGAGAAAATGTCAATCCCTGATAGGTCGAAATGTACATTCAGGGATTGACATTTTATCAATTTGTCTAGCGCTATTGAAAAGGAGATAGACTCCCTCGCTGACTGGCTGATACCAACTTTAGGCCGCCCCGACAACTTTACTTTATAACATATTACAGCACATAATTCATTACATTCTTTTTGATTATATTTTCATACAATACAGTGCTATTTTCCTTATTTAAAAAACGTAACAAAAATAGGTTGTTTTAGAGAGGCCTGAACGAATTAATAGCACTAGCAAAATAAAAAACGCCCTCTGGTCGATGTAAAATAAATATTGCCTGAGGGGACGGGAGTTGAAAATTTAATATCAGAGAGTTTGTATCATAAGTAAAATCATCAAATTTATTAAAGGAGTAAAAAATAAAATAAATTTATCAAAGAAGTAAAAAATTAAAAAATTTGAAATGGAAACTTAGTTCTGATAACTTTAAATATATATTAAAATAAAACAAACTATATATAGATAGATAATACCAGGTATGTATTTATCAAAACTTGTTTAAAAAAAACAATGAGAACTGTCTAACATTTCATGCTCAAATTTTGAGTGTATTTATTCTATGTTATGACGATTTTAGGTAGTGTGACGTAAGCAGTGATGTGGTTTTTGTTACAGACAAAAACCGAAAGCGAATCTCCATTATTAATATATATATATATATATATATATTTATATATATATATGTATATTTTTTTTAGATTATTTCAATGAGTAAAACTGAGTTGATATATGAGGAAATTAAGATATTGAGATCCAATGTTTCTATATTTTAATACTCAGCCATATGTTACCAGGATGACACTGCAGAAGTTCACTGACCTAAGATATGAGACTTTGCTACATCCACCGTATTCTTATGATCTTTATGGGGTGGCAAAAGGTTTAATGTTTTGGGTTAAGAAGGTAGTTGCGATTATTCTTGGTGCGTGTTGTTAGTGTTTGCTTTTAAACCCCATGTTATTTGGTGGTCGCGCTGCAAAGGAAGGAATTCAAGGAAAGAAAAAAAGGAAGAGACAAAAAACGGTTTTATGATTTAGGCTTTATTCACAGGTCATAGTCACCACGTGGCAAGGAAGTATCTTCCTGGCCAGTAGTAGTGACTAGACTCAGTTAAGGCCTAAACTTGAATGGCTGAGCGATTTTCTTGGGGGGCGGAAGTGGGTCCTTTTCTGATGAAGGCTCATGGAAGTTTGTTATTTTTTTATTTTTTTTATTTTAATTTATTTTAATCCCCACATCTTTCACTCACTGATTATCAGTTTTTTTTATACCAAATAAATTATGTTGCAAAGGAGAATTAGAAATTGTATTTAAAGCTTTTTTAACATCTAATTCTTTAGATTTTTATTGTACAGGTATGAATAAGTAAAGTAAAGTAAATTGGCAGAGTGAACTATTGTTGGCATCAGCTGGACAGCAAGGGAGTCTATCCCCTTTTTGCTATGGCTAGACTAGGGAGATTGATTTTAAAAAACTGTTTATGAAACAAAAAAAAAAATTATTTTTCAATTTGAAAGGCCAATATAAAGTCGGCAGAGTAGCCTATTGTTGGTATCAGCTGGACAGCGAGGGAGTCTATACCCTTTTTGTTATAGCTAGACCAGGGAGATTGATTTTTAAAAACTGTTTATGAACCAAAAAAAAATTTCTTTTTCAATTTGAAGGGCCAATATAAAGTCGGCAGAGTAGCCTATTGTTGGTATCAGCTGGACAGCGAGGGAGTCTATACCCTTTTTGTTATAGCTAGACCAGGGAGATTGATTTTAAAATACTGTTCATGAACCAAAAAACATTTTTTCCAATTACAGTGGCCAATATAAAGTCAGCAGAGTGGCCTATTGTCGGCCTAAGCCAAACAGCAAAGTTATCTATCCTCTTTTTGCTAGTGCTAGACCAGGAAAATTGAGTTTGAGTTTGAGGTGGAGCACCATACATACTATCAGCTCCCCAGTTTACCACACAGATCCAAGCAATGCTACTCCTGTGCTGAGTTGACAAGGGCCAGTATTGAACCTGGAACCTTGTGGTTCCTAGGGGTATGCTCTACTTACTAAACTAAGTAACATTGTTAATCTATGACAAAAATGCATAGATGTTCAGGGATCATATTTTGATTGATTAAAACACAGTTTAAATTTATCAATTCAGGAATAAAATTGTATTCAAATATCGGACATCTGACCACATGAAAAATATGGGTTAACCTCCCTTCACAGAGCCTGGAAGCAGCAACTAGCAGGGGCCGAAATCTTCAGAACAGAAAAATATTCAAAGAGACTACACAGGTGAAATCCTTAGCTGCAGAGACGGTTGATACAACAGACTAACACAGACAGCCCCCACCCCAACTTTGGGTGAACATAGCAGCAGATCCAACTACAAATGGGCCTACAACTAGCACAACCAGAATTCTTTACCCCACAAGAATTCTCTACACAAAGATAAGTATGTTCATGAATTGTTTCTTTTATATATTTCAAACAAACACTGCGACTTGAGACAGCTAAAGCAATAAGTTTTAACAACCCTTTGCACCATTAAACCTCTTTTAAATATACAAACCTTGTCTTGCCTTTTATTTTTTTCTTAGTGGCATTTGGGACCACAATTGTCCCATAACCGTACCTACCTGTCCTACATTGATCTTATCAGCTTTGAACATGCCTGCAGTCAACATGGACCACCCCCTTAATCGTCGTTCACGAAGCAAAGCCATGATCTACTATTACTAACATATACAAACCTTGTCTTGTCTTTTATTTTTTTCTTAGTGACATTTGGGACCACAATTGTTCCATAACCGTACCTACCTGTCCTACATTGATCTTATCAGCTTTGAACATGCCTGCAGTCAACATGAACCACCCCCTTAATCGTCGTTCACGAAGCAAAGCCATGATGTACTATTACTAACATATACAAACCTTGTCTTGTCTTTTATTTTTTTCTTAGTGGCATTTGGGACCACAATTGTCCCATAACCGTACCTACCTGTCCTACATTGATCTTATCAGCCATGAACATGCCTGCAGTCAACATGGACTGTTGAATTATTTGTGATATAAGGCATGAGGCAAATGGTCACTTTTATTTATAGACTCGCCTATAAACACGTGACCCGAGAAGGATTCTTATTGTCCAATCACTGGCACTGCTGCTGCTGCTTCTGCTATATTAATAGATGCCCCATTCTGAACTTATGTCATTGACACTTGGATTCTCTTGGACATCGGACTTACAAAGAATACTATAACACCGGATTCTTATTGGCTTGCTTACTTATTCACTACATCTGGAACTAAGGATACTTAACATGGACCACCCCCTTAATCGTTGTTCACGAAGCAAAGCCATGATGTACTATTACTAACATATACAAACCTTGTCTTGTCTTTTATTTTTTTCTTAGTGGCATTTGGGACCACAATTGTCCCATAACCGTACCTACCTGTCCTACATTGATCTTATCAGCCATGAACATGCCTGCAGTCAACATGGACAACCCCCTTAATCATCGTTCACGAAGCAAAGCCATGATGTACTATTACTAACATATACAAACCTTGTCTTGTCTTTTATTTTTTTCTTAGTGACATTGGGACCACAATTGTCCCATAACCGTACTACCTGTCCTACATTGATCTTATCAGCCATGAACATGCCTGCAGTCAACATGGACCACTCACTTAATCATCGTTCATGAAGCCAAGCCATGATGTACTATTACTAACACTAGCAAACTTCTATACTTAGTTAACCTTCAAATAAGTTTACACAAACCTTTCCTTGTGATATTTTGGCTAGCACATGGTTACCATACTTGCATTGTAACTCTTCATAAAAAAAAAAAGTTCACCAACCTTTTGTGATTCACCTGTGAGAACCTTTACATGCTTAAAGGCCACGTTAAATCCTATTATAATGGAGATTCAGTGTTTGTTTTTTCAGCAACCGAAACTACATCACCACTTACATTATAAATTGCATAAGTTCATTAATGAGTATTTAATTTATAGTCAAAATCATTAATACATGGGTAATTCCTTGTCAAATCATCCAGAAAAAAGAAAAATTGTCACCCACCCCCCTTCAATTTTTCTTAATTTTTTTCCAGGTGTGTACTATGTTAACATTAGACAATCCCCAAAATTTCAACTTACAATTCCAAAAAGTTATGTCGATTTTTAGCTCTCCAAATTTGGTGGGGTTGGCAAAAGATGGCAATGTTTTGTAATCTATTTTTGTCTGTAAAATGAGTTCTAGAACTTCCCTACTCATAAAAATTGGTTTATAAAAGCATTTTTGCCCAAGGAAAAAAGTCTTAAAGTCAATCAATTTTAAGTTATTAATGATTTCTGATTTTTTCCTAGCAAGATCAATATCCCGATGTGGCACTGCATCTATGACAAATTTTTTTTCTATTATTATTTCACATATATTTCACATTATTTGTATGAAAAAGATAGTTTGATATTTGCTCAATGATGAGACCTTTTTTATGGCATGCCAGTGATGAGACGTTTTTATGGCATGTCAGTGATGAGACTTTTTTATGGCATGTCAGTGATGAGACCATTCTTTTAAATAGAGATATTTGTTGACAGGACAGAATACAGGGAGAAGTCAGTGCATGCCTTTTCCAAGGACATTCATGTGAACTGATCACAAACAAGCTGGAATTCAAACTTGCTTCACCAATTCCATTCTCTTGCTTTGTTGTCCTGCGCCTCTACCTTCGTATAGGTATTGAGTATTTCCTCCCATATTCAAGTAGTATGCTGAATTTAAATGCTACTATGATATTCACAAACAATACCCGTCCACACCCACACCCCCTTCCAGCCTGCCCTCATTCACCCAGCCTTCTTTCTCCTTTGAAAGCGAGCTGCCATCAAGCTTTGTTGCAAGAGGTGGCATATTTTCTTCACGAATTATGGCATTCCACCATTAAGAGAATCATATAAATGGAGCTGACTTTTTTTAAAGTACATTTTGTCGACAGATATCCAACATGCTGGCTTGTTGAGAAAAAGGCAGCATATTGTGGTACCGAAAGAAGACTGAACTCACGTGGGAAATGAGCTGTTCAATTAGCTTGTTAACTCTTGTTCTATAGCAGCTGGTACCAGTTACTGACATGGGGAATATATATATATATATGTGTGTTTGTGTGTGTGTGTCTGTGTGTGTGTGTGGGTATATAATTGGTATATATATATATATATCCGCATTGCAGTCTCGGAAGACTATATAATTCTTGTGCCTCTGAAGTTACAGCGCCTTCTGTGACTGTGAAGTCCATTGTTCAAGAAACAGCCCGACCTGTGGTATATATATAATATAAAATGTAATATATATATATATATATATATTATATAATAAAATGTAATATAGAATGAATATAGAATGAATGAGAAAAGTATTGGCATATGAAGGTGTTCAATGCTAAAATAGCAAAGCAGTTTTACAATCAAATATTAGACATTATGGATTTAATATCTCGTTACTATTAGTTTCATGCTTACTGCAATCATCAGATGAGACCTGTCAAAATGTTAAGGTTTTGATATTCTAAAAAACAGTGGTTTGATTAGCGTTTATATAAACGTGAAGCGTGTTCACGTGATGGAATGTTATACCGCTAAAGTTTTTTAAAAAAACTGTGGCTTCTTTATATATATATAAATACATATATATATACACATATATATATTCTTATACACACACACGCATATATATATATATATATATATATATATGGTGTGTATATACACATATAAATGAATAAATAGATATATAAAAACCTTGAGATCTCAGAAACAAATTCATTTTGGCAACCTTTGCCTCTTCAAGTCTGATCTTCTAATCAGACTAGAAAAGGCAAAGGCGGTTGAAATAAATTTGGTGGTGGGAATGATTCCAAGCAGAAACTTTTTTAATATCAAAATACTAAAATTGGTTAGGTCGATGATGAGAGCTCAATGTATGATAATTGGGGAATTATATACAGAGCAATACATTCAACAAAGACAACGCTTAAATTCTCCTCATAATATCTGTTATGAATTCATTTCCAATGATATCTCCACCATCTTCCTTAGACTGTTTTAGTTTGGTTTTGTTTTACGGCATATCAACCTCAGTGGGTCATTTAATGCTGACAAAGTTTTGAAATAAATTCATTCTTAATGGATAATCAAATTTTGTTTATAAACTCACATTTTTCTATTTAACTCATAGATGGAACCCTAACAGGTGGACCAGGGAGCAATGGTCATGAAGGAGTGTTGCACATTCCCCAAACCTCTAAAACTGGAACCTCACCATCTTATAGTTTAACATAATTCTCAGGACATGTAGACCCTCAGCCACCACCTTCTAGCACCGATATGATAAAAAGAGTATGGCGTTGCCATAAGGACAATGGGGTTGGGGCAATCATATAGGTGCTAGTGCTTGACGTGACCAGCTGATTGATTGGAGGAACCTCTCCGACCGCCCGTCTAGCCCAAGAAAGGGACAAAGTGGAGTATTGCAAGTCATGGACTGCTCAAGTCATGGACTGGGTTCTATCCTTGAGTATCATGGGTCATCAACCGGGCCAACAGGTGGCCCTATTTGGGGAGTCTTACCCCTCTGCAGAGGTGTAGTTGGTGCATTCTAATGCCCCAGATGTTGTTGGAAATAAATTGTATGTATATATGTGAGATAAATATAAACATAGAACCAACAGAGATTGACACTTATCAAGCTTTGTTGACTCTGTCTATGCTATCTTAACTTAGATATATATGAATAAATATATAATCCAAGTTATTTATTGTATGTACACACACACACAAACATTTATATATACATATATATATAAATATATATATATATATACAATATATATATATATATATAATATATACATATATATATATATATATAAATATATAAATATATATATACATATATAAATATATATATAATATATAAAATATATATATATATAAACATATATATATATATATATAACATATATATATATATATATATATACATATATAATATATATAAATATATAAACATATATATATATATATATAATATATAAACATATATATATATATATATATAATATATATATATGTCTCTCTCACTCCCCCTCTCTGTTAATATTTTCTTACTATTTCTTTTTTCCCTTCTTTATCTATTTCCCATTATTCTCTCTCTCACTCACCCTCTTTCTTAATACTTTCTTACTATTCTTTTTTTTCCTTCTTTATCTATTTCCCATTACACACACAGACACACAGACACACACATATATATATATGGGGGAGGGCTTACTTTGTAAATGAAATAGTTGAGTATTATCCAACAGTGTTTGGTAGTTAGGGTCGGGTAAAACCTAAGATTTAAAATCTTGATTTGCAATGCAAACAAGTCAGTTTTTCTTATCAACCCCCTTCGGTAATTTGTCTCAATGTAATCTTTCTACCATTTTCTTTTCATTTCTATCTTTTCAACTAACATTGGACTAAGTTAAGCTTAGTAATTATCTATTCACACACACCCTCACACACACAGACACACACACACACATATATATATATATATATTTTTACCAACCCTACTGTACGAGCAGGATGTGACACAAGGTCAATTTCTTAAGCGGAGTTTAACAGGTTTGAATTCAGAGTTTTTCTTCTCTTGGCTGCTTTTCTAGCCAAGATTCAAGAGCCCAGTCTGCCGTACTATTTACCTATAGCTGGAGGGAGAGTAGTTGAATTCATACCTTTCCCAAAGGTATTAGCACTATGTGAAATGCAAACAGCCTTGTCCAGGATTTGAATTCGAGTCGATGAGTCCATTTCCTATGACTTTAACCAGTTCACCATGCACCTCCCTATATATATATATATATATATATATATATATATATATATATATATATGTATGTGTGTGTGTGTGTGTATTTGGGCAGCATTCTTTCATTTATACATGTAGAATTAGACAAAAGGAAATCTCCTGTTTAACAATTTTATTAACAATCTTTTCGAGTTTTCTAGCCAATCTTTTTACATTTGGATGGAATCCATGGATTAGTCCACCAAAGTTTTTATCCCAAGTACTACCAATTCTCCTCCTTCCATCCTCCACACCCCTTAATATAATTTCTATGAGTTCCCCTCCTAATTACTCTCACTACTACAAACTTGAAAAAAAACTGGAACACAAACACATAACCCCTGATGATGGTACTTCGAAGTGCCGAAAGTACTTGGGATAAAAACTTCGAAAAGATTGTTAATAAAATTGTTAAACAGGAGACATGCCTTCTGTTTAATTCTACATATATATATATATATATATATATATATATAGTGAACAAATGTATTAATTTATTTCAACTGCAAGTCACAGCACAGAATCTTTAAACAAAAAGCAAAAACATGGTTGTTACTGATTTATTCAGGAATTTTTTGAGCATATATCATTATGCTCTTTTTTATTAGGTGTGTTTTGACTTGAAAGGGTAAGATAGGGTTGGGCAGGGAGGAGGTGGGGGAAGTGAGTGAGAGGATGAATTGATAAGGGAATTGAGAAGGGGATTGAGTATATATAGGGGTGAGAAGGTCTCCAGCTGGCCCCATTGGGGTAGGGATCTTACTCTTCTGCAGGGGTGCAGTCAGTGTATTCTACATAGCCCCTTTTTTGTGAGGGATGTATCTACATATACTATACTTGTATGTTGTAGAGTATACCCATGGTTGTATACTCATATACTTACCTTCGATAGTTCAGAGTAGCTGTTATCTTATCTTCTGTATCAATTATCTTTATGGTTGTTATCTTATCTCTGTAGCTGGATCTGTCTAGCTCTGGATCAGGGCTGGTAACTGGCTTCTTAACTGCTTCTAAGCTGGATCTATCATTGGAATTTCAACATATCTCTGGGTTTCTGTTTCTTCTGTATTTTGGTCCATTGTCTAGTTCTTAGTAATGAACACAAGACTTTGCTTTAATTAAAGCTCATATCTTGTTTTACTTTATAAATCCCAGATCAATACATGCATGTGAGAAATGAATAATTGAACAAGAGACACTATCACACATCTAACTTGCACAGTGACACAGCCAAATCTAATTTTCCTAAACTAACTTTCTCACGGCTCTGCCGTCCAATGAGAGAAGAGATCAACATAGGTTAAAATCTGTCAATCAAATAACCTGTATTTTTCAACAAAACCATTAGTTTGAATTAACTACCTTATCATACATAATTGATACACTACCTATCAATTATGCAACAGAATGTTCACTTTGATTTATTTATTTAGCAGTAAATGAACTTATAAAAGATTTTCTTTAATACCTGAACATTCTGGCTTCATAAAATTTACCTTAAACAAACTAAGTTAAATCCTATTATAATGGAGATTCGGTGTCTGTTTGTAACTGAAACTACATCACTGCTTATGTCACAATACATTCAGGAATTGTGTAAGTTTATCAATGAGTATTTGATTTATAGTAAAAATCATTAATACTGTAGCGTTAGTTTCGTATTTGCCTGGGAGAGTTGTCTGCCCAGTTTAGTTTGCTGGTGCCCGCTAGGGGAATTAGTATTTAAGCGGCTGGTTCAAAAGGCTTCTCCCTCTTTTCCTGTCCCAGTAACTACGAGCCACATGGAGTAGACACGGTCTACTCCTTCTCGTTGGGGCTTTTGGCCCCACTTACATTACTGTAAGTTCTACACAGCATGGACTATCCCTAGTCTCATGTCTGTACTTTTATATGTTATCTTGTACCATTCATGAATGTGTCTTCATCTTTATTTATGTACTCCTTGTTTATGTACCCTTTTACCTATGTACTTTGTATCACGTCATATCCATGTGCTGTATTATATTAAATGTTTTGTCTGTTAACCTTCGTCGGAGTTTTGTATTCAAAGTATATATAACTTTGAACCATTCTTACAACTGGTGACCCCGACGTGATATATAACTTTGCACCATTTCTTACAATACAAAGAATAACTCTTACATATTAACAAAGTCTCTATGAAAATCTCAGTTAAATTTGCCTCAAAACAGCTCATGTTATTAGTGCATTTAAAATCCTGCAATATGTCTTATATATCACTAAGAAATAAAGCTTTACATGATATATGGTGTGGTTAATTTGCATACAGGTTTTAACAAAACTGAGTTTAATAAATAATTATTTGATATTATTGATCTCTAATATTATTGTTTTTTTCTCTAATATATCAAAATCAATTCTATGAATGATTTTATATAGAAACCAATTAAAATATAATTAGAATAAGTGTAATTTTTTTTTATATGCGTTCTTATTTAATTTTGTTAGTCTTTCTAATTTAGTATTTTTCATTGCATTAAAACTTAAATACTTATGTCTGGAGGGCACATATTCTTGCTAGTTTTTTAAATTAATGTTAGATTTTTTTATAAGTCATGCAGTGGAAAATATTATCAGAATGCCACCAAAAAGAGTGAAAATCGATTGATCCAGTTTCTTGTATTAGGTTCACAGAACACTGAACCCCAACTTCCAACTTACATTAGTGGCATCACTGGACCAACCTTTGCCAATACATAGATGGCCAATCAAATTCAGTGACCTTGGCAAGTCCTTGTTAACTGCTGTTTTCAGTCTGGGATGCTAGATCAAGCATATCTTGTTACACCTAACACACTAGGTTTTGAACTTTGCCAACTTATCTCTTCCGGCTGCTAGATTTTTTTTTAATAACTTATCAATTTGCACCACTGCTCACTTACAATGTTATACCAGTCTTCCCGATGATACCAGTTCAAAAAAGAAATGTAAAATACAAAATAAACATTCCAGATAGAATTTTTAACCCATCATATATAAATTTTCTATCTGAAATAGCATCATTCTTACAAAACATGAAATGGGCACAAATGTAAAATAATGAGATGTGAAAACGTGGAAAAACAGAAAATTTTAGTTATGCGTTATGTAATACTGGAAATTAACTGGAATTTGGATGACATGTGAAAGACTGACCTTTTGGCTTCTGATTGGCCGAAAAGTGCCAACAAGGCGAAGGGTGAAAGGGAGATAGTTAGACAGACAGAAGATTCTGGGCTGAGTGTTTAAAGAGAACAGACACAAGATGAGTGCTTGTTCTCCAAGGCATTTTACTTGAGTTAAAATTAAATAAAATGAGCTTTGAGAAAAAGAAGATCCCAAGTAATTCCAGACTCAAAGAATGGAGAAAATGCCTGATCAACAACAGACCCAGCAACCCAGCTACTCCGATCCTGAATTGCGGATAGCAGATACCACAGATCAAGATAGGTATAGAAATTATATACTCTCTCAATTAAATGTCACATCACATATCGAAATTTAATGACCTTACATACATATACTCCAAATAGATCTTGTTATGTCGCATATTAAATTTGATTACTAATGACTATTACAGTTAATCTCAGTTGGTAGTGCACCCAACTAGGATCGTAAGGTTCCAAGTTTAATACCGGTCCCCACCAACTCAGCATATGCATAGCACAGATTGGGTAATCTGATCTGTGTGGTAAAGTGGGGAGCTGACGGTAGGTGTGGCGCTCCACCTCAGCAAAAAATCTCCCTGGTTTAGTGCTAGTGAAAAGGGGTAGTGCACCCAACTACGATCGTAAGGTTCCAAGTTTAATACCGGTCCCACCAACTCAGCATATGCATAGCACAGATTGGCTAATCTGATCTGTGTGGTAAAGTGGGAGCTGACGGTAGGTGTGGCGCTCCACCTCAGCAAAAATAATCTCCCTGGTTTAGTGCTAGTGAAAAGGGGTAGTGCACCCAACTAGGATCGCAAGGTTCCAAGTTTAATACCGGTCCCCACCAACTCAGCATATGCATAGCACAGATTGGGTAATCTGATCTGTGTGGTAAAGTAGGGAGCTGACGGTAGGTGTGGCGCTCCAACTCAGCAAAAATAATCTCCCTGGTTTAGTGCTAGTGAAAAGGGGTAGTGCACCCAACTAGGATCGTAAGGTTCCAAGTTTAATACCGGTCCCCACCAACTCAGCATATGCATAGCACAGATTGGCTAATCTGATCTGTGTGGTAAAGTGGGGAGCTGACGGTAGGTGTGGCGCTCCACCTCAGCAAAAATACTCTCCCTGGTTTAGTGCTAGTGAAAAGGGGTAGTGCACCCAACTACGATCGCAAGGTTCCAAGTTTAATACCGGTCCCCACCAACTCAGCATATGCATAGCACAGATTGGCTAATCTGATCTGTGTGGTAAAGTGGGGAGCTGACGGTAGGTGTGGCGCTCCACCTCAGCAAAAATAATCTCCCTGGTTTAGTGCTAGTGAAAAGGGGTAGTGCACCCAACTAGGATCGTAAGGTTCCAAGTTTAATACCGGTCCCCACCAACTCAGCATATGCATAGCACAGATTGGGTAATCTGATCTGTGTGGTAAAGTGGGGAGCTGACGGTAGGTGTGGCGCTCCACCTCAGCAAAAATAATCTCCCTGGTTTAGTGCTAGTGAAAAGGGGTAGTGCACCCAACTACGATCGCAAGGTTCCAAGTTTAATACCGGTCCCCACCAACTCAGCATATGCATAGCACAGATTGGCTAATCTGATCTGTGTGGTAAAGTGGGGAGCTGACGGTAGGTGTGGCGCTCCACCTCAGCAAAAATAATCTCCCTGGTTTAGTGCTAGTGAAAAGGGGTAGTGCACCCAACTACGATCGCAAGGTTCCAAGTTTAATACCGGTCCCCACCAACTCAGCATATGCATAGCACAGATTGGCTAATCTGATCTGTGTGGTAAAGTAGGGAGCTGACGGTAGGTGTGGCGCTCCACCTCAGCAAAAATAATCTCCCTGGTCTAGTGCTAGTGAAAAGGGGATAGACTCCCTTGCTGCCGGCCACTCTGCCAACTTTTAACTCATTACAACCTACTAAATCCTTTCAAAGGATCTCGCTATGTAACACGAAAAAGTTCTCTGCATAGCAATTACAAATTCACCAGTTAAAAAAAAAACATTTAAACAGCAAACTTACGGTGTGCACCAAATCTGAAAGAAAATGATAAGATATTAGCTAGATGGAGCTACCATTACCACTTGCCTAAGTTCACTTGCATAACACAGGTGATAGTTTAAAAGGTGCCATACCCTGTATAACAATACAAGATGCCACAAGTTCAAATCCTGGACAAGGCTGGTTGAATTTACCATATATAATAATACTCTTGGGAAAGGTATACATTCAACTATTCTTCATCCAGCTGTGGGTCAATTGTAAGGCAGACTGGGCTCTTTAACCTTGGTAAACCTTGGAGAGAAAAAAAACCCACTGAATTTAAACCTGTTAAACTCCAATTAAAAATTGACCTTGTGTCACATCTTCCTTGTGTAGAAGTTAGTTGGTTGATTGGCATGCCAACCCTTGGGTTATTTTATGTGAAAGACATTTTTGTTTTATTCATTTTGGTTAGGTATTCAAATTTTTTTTAAAACACACTTTTTGAATTTATGTTTTTATCTGTTTAACCCATAAATGGGAACCTAACAGGTTCTACCACTCCAAGTCAGACTGGACATGGAAGTGATGGCAATGAAGGGATACTCCATACTCTCCCGGGCTCCAGAACTGGAACCTCACCACTACATGCAGTTTAGTGTCATGCCCAGGACACTAAGACCCTCAACCACTGCTTTCTAGCATATATATGATAAAAGGGTTGGGGGTTGCCATAAGAGCAATACGATCGGAACAATCATATAAGAGCTATGGGTTGACATGACCAGCTGATTGATCGGAGTGGAAGTCTCTGACCGCCCATCTAGCCCAAGTAAGGGCCATAGTAGAATGTGACATGGACTGCCCAACCACCAGGATTCTGTCCTTATCACGGGACGCCACACATGACCAACAGGTCACCCTATCGGGGTGGGGGTCTTACCCCTTTGCAGAAATGCAGTCGGTGTATTCTACAGCCCCATTCAACAGGGCTGTCATGCAGAGAGTTTAGGTAAATACATAGCCTGCATAACAGTACTAGTCACTGCCACCAGGATTCTGTCCTTAAGCATGATGGGTGGACACCTGGGATCAACAGGTGGCCCCATTTGAGGGAGGTCTTATCCCTCTGCAGAGATGCAGTTGGTGTATACAACAGCCCTAGTCAACAGGGTTGTTGAGCAGAGGGTTTGGGTAAATACATATCTTACATAACAGTACTACTCACTGCCACCAGGATTCCGTCCTTAAGCATCATGGGTTGCCACCCATGGCCAACAGGCAGCCCAATTGGAAGGAAATGCAGTCAGCATATTCTACAGGGTTGTCACACGGCGTGTTCAGGTAAATACATACCCTGTATAACAGTACTACTCACTACCACCAGGATTCCTTCCTTAAGCATCACAGGTTGCCACCCATGTCCAACAAGTAGCCCCAGTGCAGTCGGCGTATTCTACAGGGCTATCACACGGAATGTTCGGGTGAATACATACCAGTACTTACCCATTGCCAAGCTTTTGTGATTATCTCCAGGGAAAGTAACAGAACTACCACCAGGATTCCTTCCTTAAGCATCACAGGTTGCCCACCATGTCCAACAAGTGGCCCCAGTGCAGTCGGCGTATTCTACAGGGCTATCACACGGAATGTTCGGGTAAATACATACCAGTACTTACCCATTGCCAAGCTTTTGTGATTATCTCCAGGGAAAGTAACAGAACTACCACCAGGATTCCTTCCTTAAGCATCACAAGTTGCCACCCATGTCCAACAAGTGGCCCCAGTGCAGTCGGCATATTCTACAGGGCTATCACACGGAATGTTCGGGTAAAGACATACCAGTACTTACCCATTGCCAAGCTTTTGCGATTATCTCCAGGGAAAGTAACAGAACCCGGCGTCTTTATCTACACAGAAAGCCAGAGTGATAAAATGTGATAAAACCAACAAAGATTATTTTTGTTATTTTTATCACATTTCTACTAATCTGTAAATAACCGAGATGGGTTTTTTTTAGGTGTTTTTTTTTAATTTTAAAAAAGGCTAAATTCAGCTTGAAAATCTCCAATTTAGTTAAAAACAGGTTTTTATAATTAGAAAGCAGAGGGACAAAAATGTTAACTTAAAATGTTGCTTAATATATTTGCTGACCTAGAAAGATATAAACTTATCAGATAGTGAAACAAACATTCAGAAGAATGTCTATGTGAAATATAGAAAAAGTCAACTCACAAAAAGGAAATTTGTAAAATACAAACCAGTAGTGACACACCCAGCGCTTTGATAATGTAATAGTAATATAAACAGAATACCAATTCCTTTTCTGGAAGAAGGTTTGTTAGTCTAGAATTTAAATTTGGCTCAGAGGCTAGAGCAGCAGGCTGATGGGAAAAATACTTGAGGTTCAACCTTTTGTTTGTTTGTTTTGTTTTGTTTTACGGCATATCAACCACAGTAGGTTATTTAATACAGATAAAGTTTTGAAATAAATTCATTCTTAATGGATACTTAATTTTTTTTTATAAACAAATTTTTCTATTTAACCAACCCTAACAGGTACTACCACTCTGGACCAGGGAGCAATGGTGATGAAGAGGCGGTCCATATTCCCCAAACCTCCAGAACTGGAATCTCATCATCAGATAGAGTTTAACGTCATTCTCAGCACATGAAGACCATCAGCCACTGCCTTCTAGCACCCATATGATAGTAAGGGTTGGGGCTTGCCGTTGGGGCAACCATATAGGGGCTAGGGCTTGACGTGATCAGTAAGGGTCTAAGTGGAGTGTTGCATGTCATGGACTGCTCATCCACCAGGTTTACATCCCTAAGCATCATGGGTCGCCACCCACGGCCAACAGGTGGCCCCATTGGGGGAGGGTCTTACCCCTCTGCAGAGGTGCAGTCAGTGTATTCTAAAGCCCCACCAACAGGGCTCAATCTTTTGTACTTGAATGCGGATATTAAACATTACAAGTGGAGAAGCGAGTTCAATTGGTATATAATATTTCCCATACTTATATCCCGAGCGCTTTTGACTGTTTCACCAGTCGTCATCATAGGGTACATAATTTGGTTTTTAGTTAATTTTTTTTTTAGTTCTTTTATGTATGTTTTTATCAAATATATATATATATATATATATATATATAGTTAAGATTAATTTTTTTAAGCTGTCAAGATTGCCAGAAATCCAGACAATACTTGGGTTTGTCCTGACCCAGACTGACCTAATGTTGTTGGGGTAACATATGAGATGCAAACCCAATCCTTCCTGATATTTGTGAAAAGCAAATCAACTCAAATCTTCAAATAAAAATAGAATTAATGTCCTGCTATTACATTGTGATTTTTTCTTTTATTCCACTTTATAAAAAAAGGTTTTCCTTATTTTCCATTTCACAACCATGGGAAATATGTTTGATTTTCAAAAGACATTTTTGGGTGGAGTTCCAATAAGCAATTGAACAATCTCAAACCACAGAAATGTATTTATAAATTAAAATTATATGCAATGGAAGTAAAATTTACTCAAGGGATAAGATTTTGGTAATTAAGAATAAAGTATATATATATATATATATATATAGTGTGTGTGTGTGTGTGTGTGTGTATGGTTGGCACTATTACACTTAGAGGTAGTAGTGAGCCAACATACAGTGTTATTAGAAGAGTGCTTAATATCTGTGATAGAGCGTTAATAAATAAATATATATTTTAGTATATATTTATTTGCAAATAAATATATACTAAAATATATATTATTTATATATATATATATATATATATATATACACACACACACCATATATATATATATACACTTTTTTATATACTGTCTGATTTACTTCTATATTTGACCACCCATATATATATATTCTCAGAACATTTATATATATATATAATATATATATATATATATATATATATATATCAAAGTGACCAAAAGTTGTGTATTGGTCCATTAAGTACTGACACCAAAAAAGTAGATCTTGCACTTATACCAATTTTTGAGGAAATGGCATCAAAGATCGTACGCAAAAATGCACTGAAAAATCCTCAGTTTTGCAACATATGGCCAAAAATTAATCAGAAAATCTAACAACTTTGATATTTAAAAAAAGTGAAAAATCGACCCACTCCTATATATATATCCCATCAGTTTTTTTTTTCTTTTTTCCAGTCCACTTTGGGTTTTTCCCCAAGATCTGTGAGAGATAGGGAGTACTAGGCCTTACCTGCAATACTGGTCTTTTTTTAAATTGAAATAGATGACTAAGTGAGACTGAGTCTATTCTAGTAGTGACCACCCCAAGCGGAGATTTAAAAGGTTTTAATACAGAGATTTCCTTATCCTAAACTGATTGCCTAACCACAGTTAAAGAGCACAGTCTGCCCTACTATTTACCCATAGCTGGATGGCGAATAGTTGGATTCATACCTTTCCCAAGGGTATTAGTGCTATGTGAACTGTGGCTTCATCCAGGATTTAAACTCGAGTCGACGAGTCCATTTCCTACGACTCTAATCAGTACACCACACGCCTCCCTCTGTGGGTGTTTGAATTCATAGTTTTCTTTTTTCTATACCAATTGCCCTACCCAGCCAATCCTACTATTCACTCCTAGCTTAAGGGTGGGAAAAAGAGATGTATTCATGTCTCTTTCCTATAAGCACTATCATGAACTAAAGTGCAAAGAGCCTAGTGTGGAATTTGAACTCTGCTTTCAAGATTTATTTTACCACACAAATAATCATTACATTACCCATACTTCCTTCATTTCATTATATACATATATATATATATGTATGTTATGTATAAACTTTGTTCTTGTGAACGTTGTTTTTTTTTTTGTCTTTTGAAGCATTGAAAAAAAGAACAAAAACAAGAAAAACAGAACAAAAATCAGAATTTTAATATTCAATTGTTGTTCTGTTCCGATATTTTGAGTGAACATTCATCCTTTTTCAAGGTATATGATATGTCTCATATCATATACCTTGAAAAAGGATGAATGTCTGGAGAAAAAAATGAAATGCTGTATATGAGAGCAAGCCAATTTTTTTTAGATGGATTTCAGTCGTCTTCTAGAATGGAGTTGTTATATATATATATATATATATATATATATATATATTAATATTTATATTTTTGCTTGAAGGCAATTACAATGCGCATATCGCATAAAATTCGATAATTATAGAAGATAATAATGACAAGTGAATTTCGCAAAGAATTACTCGGCGTGTAGAATATCGTAAAGACTGTTTCAACTTTATTAAGTCTCATCAGCGATATATACTAACGATTTCCCTCCGACAGAAATCGAAACCGGGACTTCAGCAGGATAGTCAGAAACTATACTGTTTCGGCCACGATACAGCATGGAGAAATTTCTGCGAAACTAACCTGTCAATGATACTGAGACGTCTCTACCATATGAGGCAAGAGGGCGCTGAGTGAACAATAACAAACTCGGGCTTTAAGCTCTTCGGCGAAGGAAATAAGATTTTTGGATGTTTGTTTATTTTAGAAGCATATATATATATATAAAGAAAATAATGGTTGGCATCCTTCCGTCTACTAAAGACAATGGTGTAGTGTCCACTTTTTTAATTCTGCAACTCCGTGAGTGGCTGAACAGCCCAATTTTTGAATGGCAATCTCTGGTGCAGTGGCTGCCCAGGTCGAATGCCTTCGTTAGGTCTATGTATGCGATGAAGAGCAGCATCTTCTTCTCCCGGCAGTTTTCCTGCAGCTGGCGTAGTGAGAAGATCATGTCCACAGTTGCCCGGTTTGTTCAGAAGACACACTGTGATTCTGGATAAATGCGAGATGGAAGAGTCTGCAGACACGCCAGTGTAACACGCGCAATACTTTTCAAACTATGCTGAGGAGGGAAAATGCCCCAGAACAGATTAGGAAAAATACAACAATATATGAAGAAAAGTGAATAACGAACGCAAACAATTAAATTCAATTAATATTTCATCTCTGTTGGTCTCAGGTGCTGGACCATATCACCTCTAGGCACCTCTTTTTAATCTCAATTTACACCATCAATATCCGGTTGTTTTAACAGACAATTTTTAGATTTAAAAAAATTATAAAACTAACCCTAACCTAACCCTAACCCTAACCCCTAACAAACAACCAGATATTGACAGTGTAAATGAAAAACATGTCCTTTCCTAATCGAGATCAAAAAGTGGTGCCTAAAGGTAATATGGTCCCGGATGCTTCATCAGTTGTTGAAATCCCTGAAAGATTAGATATCAATTGAATCTATTTGTGTTCGTTATTCACTTTTCCATAACATTTCCTCACACACACACACACATATATATATATATATATATATAAGGTAGGGTAGTGAAGATATAACTTTAATAGCACTTGGTGACTAAGTTTTTCACCTTTGCAATTTTCAACTATAAGCAACCTGAGTCCTTTGTTTATCAAAATTACTTGATTTGGAATTAGATGACCCAAAAATGGTTGATATGCCATAAAATAAAAACCAACCAACCAACCTATGTGATTTTCAAACAAAATTAATATGAATTATTATATATATATATATATGTGTGTGTGTGTGTGTATGAGAGAGAGAGAGAGAGAGAGAGAGAGAGAGATGCAATGTATGTTTGATTTGAAAATCAAATAGGTGAGAAACTGACTGTTACCAAACACTGTTGATTTTTTGTCTTGCTACCCTAACTTAGATATATATGCTCTATCAATGATATTAAGCACAATGTACACAATGGGCCGGGTTAGCTCAGTCGGTAGAGCGTTTAGCTAGGAATAACAAGGTTCCTAGTTCGATACCGGCCCTCACCAACTCAGCGTATGAGTAGCACAGGAATCTGTGCGGTAAAGTAAGGAGCTGGTGGTAGGTGTGGCGTTCCACCTCAGAAGCAAAAACAATCTTCTTGGTCTGGTGCTAGTGAAAAGGGGATAGACTCCCTCGCTGATTGGCAGATACCGACTTTAGGCCACCCCGACGACTTTACTTTACTTACATGTGTGTGTGTGTGTTAAAGAAAGATGCTTAAATATCAGTCATATTAGCAGTTATAGATTTATTTCCACCCATATGTATATGGGCTTCTTCAGACTGCAATTTTTATTGAAATGGAATTCCATTTTCTTTACTAACTATATTGCTCTGTATATAATTCCTGAATTATGGTACACTGACCTCTCGATATGAACAAAACCAAAAAAAAAAATAAAAAAATGAACCAGAAAAAAAATATGACTGCAGCACCCTGAATATGTACAGGTAATATAAGAGGATTACAGTCAATGATCATATATACAGATCAATATGTGCACAGCTTCCAAAATAATAAATGTATCAACAAT
The DNA here is from genome assembly GCA_023376005.1 of Doryteuthis pealeii. NCBI lineage: Eukaryota > Metazoa > Mollusca > Cephalopoda > Myopsida > Loliginidae > Doryteuthis > Doryteuthis pealeii. Next base: position 54,713,779 of record CM042163.1, read on the forward strand.
TGAATAATACACTGTACAGGTCTGTACTTTTACATGGGGACTAGTAACAAACTCAGAACTTGTGTCGGGTGCTCTACAGACTGAGCTAAACTGGCCCATATATATATATATATATATATATATATATATGTGTGTGTGTGTGTGTGTGTGTATGATAGAATCTGGTGTAATGGTTAGGATAGCAGACCATATTTCTGGCCTTGTGTCAAACTGAACAAAGCTCAATATAACAACAGTGCATATACTCACACTCACGCATTTCCAAAATCAAAACAAGGCATTTTCTTAAATAACAAAGGATTGAATTCAGTTTATGATCTTTCGGTACCTCCAAAATAGGTCCTGTGATCAGTTTAGGCCATATTCAAGGAAGAAACGTAAATATTTTTAACTTTTTTTTTTTTAAATCTTAATTTTAATATTCAATGCAAAAAGAAATAAAATATAAAGAGTTGTTACAAAGAAAAACTGTTCATTCAAAGATCAAATTATCCGATTGGGGAAAAATTACTCATCATTATTGTGAAAAATAAGTAAAAGAGTCCGTTTATTTACAACACGGTCAATTTCTTTATTGATATTTTTTTTAGCAGAATTCTGTATTCATGGTTCTTTTACTAAAAAAACTTTGGCATTGAAACTTATAAAAATCTTCTGATATGATTATTCAAACTCTTATCTTTATAGAAAAAAAGTAAAAAATCGTTTTTTCCCCGGTTCATTTTTTTTCATATTTCATAAAATAAAATGTGGGGGGGGGGTAGGCCTCGTAAAAAAAATATTTCCCCTAATATATTTTTGGAAAAAACTATTTCAGACATATTTACATCCAAAGGTAAATAGTTGTGGAAACTTTCGTGAAAATCGGACCATTAATTGATTTTTCATATAATTTTTAAAAATCCTCTTGTCGTAACTTGTTTTTGGCTACGTTAAATTTCAGTTGATTTAACGGTGCAAAAATGAAAACATTTTCAATCATAATTTTCATTATTTTCGTAAGCTGAAATTAAAAAAAGAAAATCATCATGAGTTTGTTTAATGTTTCTTCTTTCGAATGGACAAAAAAATTTAAAGATAATATTAACCTTATGCAAGTTTCATTGTGTTAAATAGGTGTGTGTGTGGGGGGGTAAATTTCACAGGGAAAATTGGTGGTACCTAATGATCTTCCATAAAAATTTAAAAACACGTCTTCAAGTCTCATTTAAACTTGTAATTTAAAAATATCCTTTTTAATGCAAAACTGTCGGCTAGTAAGATATTAAAAAAACAAAAAAACACCATGTACAATAGTATTTTATAGATAATAATGTCTAATGCACAATAGTATTTTATTTTTAATTTTTATGGAGGGTGGTGCCTAGCACCAACAAAAGGTTACCAACTGTGCAACTAGGGAATTGCGGTTAGCAATACTCAAAAGAATTCTCTTGTAAAATATGCGCGTCTTATAGGTCGGTAAATATGGTAACTGCTTTTTGATCTACTCACTTTATTACTATGTACAAAATTAGTACAAATTACTCACTAGACAAAATAAAATAAAAAATAAATAAATACTTATTAAACCTACAAATAAATCCCGTATTTTCTTTTGAAAATCTACGTCTAAATCTTTTAAATTTAAATAGAAATTTAATTTAAGAAATCAAATTTTGGAGAAAAAAAGTCGTTTACTTGAATTTTAGCTTTTTTGAAAACTTTAGAATTATTACACACACACAATATATATATATATATATATATATATATATATATATATATATATATATATATATATATATATAATAATTAAATCAAATTAAATTTTCATGAAAATAACAGTAAAGAAATAGCGGCTCAGCTCAGCCGAAATAGCAATATGAACAAACTGAAATTTGTGAACAATTTACTAAATAAATAATCTTTTTACTCTGAATTAGTAATACTAATTATCATTATTAGTTACTGATAAAACATTAGTAATAATGAGCTAAGTAAGTCATTAACACTTCTTCTTATTATTATTATAATTATTATTACTACTACTACTAGAAGTATTTGTACTAGGCACAATTTTAGGGTTTTAGCCGGCAAGAATCATCCTTTACAACCAGTCATTTAGATTACCTTTACATATATATTTACACACGATATATACATTTACAAAGCGATTTTTAAAATGAGGCAAAGGAGGAGGATCGAAGCATTCATTCATTTTAATTTATCTAAGAAAAAAAAGTTTACGCAGTTTTTAATAATGACTAGAGAACCGGTTACTTGTTTAAAAATCTTCCTCTTATTCGTAGTAGTATCATTATTATTTTCCACTCGAGAAATTTGCCGTTAAAACGTCTATTTCAAAGAGATTTTGTCATATTAGTTCAGAAAGACTAAAAAAGAGCCCGTCTTTTTTTTTCTTCCTGGTGTTGGCTTTAAGCCTTTTCCTTTTATCAATCACATCGTCTCTCTAAATGCATTTTCAAGTCGCCGAATTTATGGAAATATAATCAGATTTATTTGATAATCGAAGAAGCAGTGATATTACCAGGCGAGATCGAATTTTTTTCGTCTGCATACACATTGGTTCGATAATCAATATTATCTGGGAAAAAAACGTCCTAGGTTTTCTATTATTTTATAAACCTTAAAAAGATTCAGTTTCACTCAGACACTCAATAAGTGAAGCAGTTAAAAAAAAAAAAAAAAGACTATAATATAGTCACTATATCAACACGTTGTTGGCGTGTAAATCGGTCAGTAAATTATTTACCTTAACTCATTTTAAAAGCTTCTTTTTTTTTAAAGAAAACTTTTAATAGTCTAAAATCCTACTTATTTACTTCTACAAATTATATCTAAAATCTTAAATAAATAAAAAGAAACGAGAAAAAAATGAATAGTGGAATTTGATGGAAAAAAAAATTAGAAAATATGTTTTCTATATTTTATTATCATTATTATTTACTATTTATTATATTAATATTATTATTAATATTAATATTTAAAGAAAAATATTATCATTAATAATAATAACATTATTAATAATATTATTAATAATAATAATATTATATAATATAATATTAATAATAATATTATTAATATATATTATTAATATATTAATAATATATTATATATTATAATAATTTATTAATAATATATTATATTAATTATTAATAATTATTAATATTAATATAATAATATATATAATATAATATTATAATTATATATTATATAATATTATTAATAATTAATATATATTATAATATATTATATATAATTATATTATTATTATAATTATAATATATATATATATAATATATATATATTATATATATATTATATATTATATATATTATTAATGATAATAAATAATAATATTATTATTATTAATAATAATAATATTATTAATAATATCATTATCAATAATAATATTATTATTATGATTATTTATTATTATTATGATTATTATTTATTTTTTTTATTTTTGTAACGCAGTGGGTCTCTTCCTGGTGTCAATGATCCATAAAGAGGAAGAAAGCAATAACAAAAAAAGTCACACCATAAAAAAACTCTGTACTCAGCCGGTACCTTCGTAATGCACGTTGGTGACGACTTAGCAGGGTGCAGTCACTGGATGATATCTTGTCTCGTCACATAAAAAAAAATCATCTTTACCCAAATTAAATTAACCAACTGATTCCAAACTTGTCTTAGAAATTAAAATACCATTTTAAAAACGTTTTCTATAATTATAAGAATATATGAAAATAAGCGTTCCAAAAATATATTACAACTGTTATTTTATTTTTAGAAACGTGTTGTTCACTGTTGTTCAGGTTATAATTTTTAAGTTTAAATATTTAACCTTTAGTTTCTCTTCTTAATAATGAGTCTTACTAAACCGCCACTTACAGATTTTACAAATGTACAAATAATAATCCTAATCCTTAGACAAGGGGTTTAACTTTCATTTCATCAAATCTCAAAATCATTTTACATTGTTATAATGAATGATTAAGTATTTATTAGTATTATTACTAACTACGTCTTTACTAATCCGATGTTCAACTGAAACGGGATTAATCTTTCAATCGGGGAAAATGGGTTGAATGCATTTTAATTCTTTTAAACACAGGATGAACATGTAAATCTTTTAAAAGGTTTTAAAATCCCCACAATTTTTTTATTTTTTTAGAATCAGTGAAGTTTTTATACATAAAAAAATGTTCACTGTTGTTCAGGAATTCAGAGTATAGTATATAATTTATATATCACTGGATTATAGTATAATTTATATAATATAAATTATACTATAATCCAGTGATCCACTTTCAACTAATTATTAATTTATTATTATCACCTCATGTATATAATATTATCATTATATTATCATATATTATATCATTATTATTTTATCATTCATTATATTATTATATATATCATTATCATTTCATTATCATTATATTTATTATATCATTATTATTATTATTATTATTATTATTATTATTATATTCTACTATAATCCAGTGATCCACTTTCAACTTTATTTTTTCTAAATTAATTCGGCCCCTTTTATTTATTTATCATCTTTACCGTTTCTTGTATTTTGATTAAATTCTTTTTTTTCTTTCCTTTTTTTTTTTTTTGGTGGGGTGATGACAGCATGAATTTTTTTTAATTTATTTTTTTTTTCTCTAAAAAAAAAAAAAAAAAGAAAAAAGACTATAGAAGAGTGAAAATAAAAAGACAGATTTTAATAACAAAACAATCAAGCAATCAATGAAAATGACTTGGAAAATTGCCCCATGAAAGCTATTGTTCATGCTTCTTTACAGTACAATTTACAATAAGTCAGTCACATGATCAGACACCTGTCTGTCCTATATTCAATGCCGTTAAGTGATTCTTCTTATTTTTAGTGTTTCTCTCGAAAAATTCATCTGATATTCCCTTATTTTCAAAAGCCGACGATGCCGATGCTAAATTTTTGGAATTGCAACGAGATACCTAAATTCAGCAACAATAAATAGAAGAAAAAGAAAGTGTATTCCTTAAGTGATTTTTTTTCTCCATGATTTTTTTTAAAGCCTTTTTTTTTTCCTGGTAGGTTTAAAATTTGAGAATTGAAAGTGAAATGATATAAAAAGCTTCCGGATTGGGGGGGGGGGAGGCTTTAAGGATGAGGTTATTGAATTTGTTTCCAATCTTAATTTTAATACTATTAAAATTGCCCAATCTTTTTATTTTTAAACGTGGAGCAGCTGAAACAAACTTATGAAAATCAACATTTTTTATAGAATTTTTTTTTTTTTTAATATTTGTAAATGGAATATTTTTATTTTTGGTGTGTGTGTGTGGATTTTTTCTTGATATCGTTTCATCATTTATTGACATTTTAAAAAATGCAAAAAATATTTAAAATTTTCATTTAACAAAACTAACCACAATAGTTATTTTCACTAAATCACCTTAAGATTTAAAAAAAACAAAACTGAAATTAAAATGATAAACTACTTGATAGAAATTAAGAGCAAAGATTGACTAACATTGTTAACAATAATGAGATAAACATGTTTATCTCATTATAATTGTTAACAATGTTAGTTAACAATTACTGAACAATTAATTAATTAATTAGTTAATTATATTTTACTAAATATATAGGATGTGGCAGAAGTACTGGGGCAATTATTAACATGATATTTTACTCGACTGGCCTACTCTTTCTTTCTCACCCTCACTATTTTTTTTAGATAGATCAACGAACTTGAAAAGACAGAAAGATGATGAAAATTTATTTATCTGAATTTAAAAAAATGAAATCTGAAAAACCTCAACATGTTGCGAATCATCTTTAGTAATTCTTGTTTAATTTTTAAAACCAAATAAATGGCTCTTAAAAATTTTTGATGACACCGAAAAAAATAAATAGGGACAGCCGTAGTCCCATAAATCCCTCGACATTAAAAATAAGAGTATATTATTTTAATAATTATTCAATCGAATTTAACATAATGAAATGATGAACGGTGAAAATTCTTCATTGAATAGATATAAATAAAATATGTTGCTCTCTATGAAAAATTTCAGAGAATTGCTATTTTTGCTATGAAATGATGAATCAAAGGGTAAATTTTAGCTGCCTTCAATTTGTCCTCTTTTAAGACTTGATTTTATGTTTAAACTTATATAAAACTATAAATTATAATGTACTATCAAATGAATATAATAGCTAGTCTAGATTTACGTAATTTTGATTTAAAATGACGAAGATATAAAATTTGATAATCAAATAAATGGAGGTGAAGCTGAAATGGTTGAACATCGGACGACAATGATCCCTTTTCGATGAAGAAAAAATATTCATTTTTTTCCTTTGATTTTAAAAGGTTCGTAAAAAAAAACGATAGATTATCAGTATAATCATTAGCAATCACAATAATAAATTCTGGGCTCGTTTTAAAATTCATAATTCATTTTAAAAAAATTATATCTAAATTATTTTTTCGCAAACAAGAAAATAAAATGCAACGCTATCAAAACTTTTAAAAACGGCATGTTCCGCATTTTAGAGCAGACGAAAGGCTCAATAAAAATTGTATATCATTTTTATACAATATACATAAATATATTTTTTCAATTCATTATTGGTTAACGTTAGAATTTTGCATTGTTAAACATAATGAAATTAAAATAATCAGTGAAACGAAAGAAATTTTTAAAATATTTCCGAGAAAAAAGTAATTTTTCCGTCTTAAGACATTAGACAACCTTTTGCATTACACAACATAACATTTTAATTTCTAATTCATTTTATTACTATTTTGCATTTTATTAATACGTAAAAATTTCATTTACGTCTTTTTAGAATTTGTTTTCTGGAAGAAAGAAAGACAAAAAAATTGTTGAATAAGAGGTAAATTCCATCATTTTCTTACAATCAGCCCGTTGATGAAAAACCAGTATCATATCCTGATGCCATTGAGACGAGTGTTTTTCATACATTTTTTCTTCCGTTTTTTTTCTTCTTACATTTTAAAATTAAATAGAAATGTCTGATTTCTATAAACCGAAACAAATATTAATATTTGATTTTTAATATATACTTTTAACACTTATTTCAAAGTACCAAACATACCGAAAAAAAAAAAAAATCAGCGACCTCGTGCTATGTCGGAACCGGCCGGGTACTTTACGCCATTTTTGCTCGTAACGTTTTAGAGTTATCTCCCTTAATCATTCTGGGGCGAAATAGATTTTTTTTTAAATTCAGCAAATTTTGTGGTTGCGTTTGTTTTGATAATAATAAAAAATAGAAACAAAAGTCTACGACTAGATAAACACAATTATCTACAAATGATACATCGTATTTGCTGACTAATAAAACTCAAATTTTAGTGCATCTTTTTTTTTTTTTTTAATGTATAGCTCATTGTATCGTATGGGGATTCCCCCAAATATTTACAATGTCACGCTTGCATTCAACCTTCCACTCACGCTCGGCTTTTTGGCTAAGAGTACCTCAAAATGCTAGCAGCTGGATGTCCTTCCCTCTATGCAGCACTTGCCCCCTTATCTAAAAGAGATAACGGCTGGATTTATTGCACTGTGTCTGAGACGTTCCTGAAGAGATTGCTGTCGAAGTCTGAGTAATTTTTTAACACGCCGCACGGGAGACTTGCTTCCTGCGTGGCACCCCACATTAAAAGAAATGACCATGTGTATGTATTAGCGCGGTGGAAAGCTAAAAAAAAAAATTTAATAAATCAAAATAACTAAGCTTTGAACAGAATCATCATCATCATCATGCCACGCTATTAGCATGAATATCCATAACAATCTCTCCCTATCATTCATTACCCCCGCGAGGTCCTCTGCGCAGCATCCAGTATCCGCACAGAGCTTGTCAATTTAGGTCTTTGGTGGGTGGCCCACACTGGTGTGCCCATGTACTGGTTTCCACAGGAGAACATCACTTATGAGTTCATCCTTGCTTCTCCAGCAGTGCCCAGCATGTCTTGTTCGTCTGACTTGGATGGTCTGTGTGATAGGAGCAAGTGTCCGTACAATATTGTTGTATGGACATTTGGACAGAATAATATTGAGATTTTTTATTTATTTTGGAAAACAAAGGTGCATCTTATGGACCAGAAAATACGGGAATAAATGAATTTAAAAGTGAAAAAGAAAAAGTGATGATTTTGCAAAATGTAGAGATACAAGTGTGAGTCCAAAAATTCAGACTATCATCTCTTCAGCCACATGAAAAAGGGTTTGAGAAGCAAACATTATTCCAGTGACGAGGAAGTGAAATCTGTAGTGAAGAAGTGGCTCAAAGAACAGTCAACAGAATTTTACGGGACAGGGATACATACTCTCATTCGAAGATGGAACATTGCTATTGAGAGAAACGGTGACTCTGTGGAGAAGTAGGATGTGATCCACAGAGGACCAGCTTCATTTTGATGTATGATACATGTTCCTGTGTTGGTAATTATACCTGTCCTAAACAAAATGGCATTACTTTTTGACTAACCCTCGTATGATGTTCTCTAATGTAATAATGAATGTTGAAGAATGTGTATTCTTTTGTGTGCCTCTGGAAAGTGACCACGCTGCACCCCTGCAGAGGGGTAACTCCCCCCTAATGGGGCCACCTGTTGTAACAGTGTAACAGTATAACACAAGGAACATAATTCTAAAAGTTTCATAAAATACATATGTTATATATTGATAAATGGAAGGGCATGATGTAATGGTTAGAGTCGTAGGAAATAGACCCGTTGACCCAAGTTCAATTCCTGGACGAAGCTGTTTGCATTTCAAATGGCGCTAATACCTTTGGGAAAGGTATAAATACAATTCTCCCTCCAGTTATGAGTAAATAGCAGGACAGACTTATTGAAGTCAGCCTACTGTTGGTTTGAATAACAGCCGCTAAGAACAACTCAAGCAGTGTCCAAGACAGCTGGTATAAATAGGACTCAAGAATGATCCATCCATGAATCTGGGTGATTTGGGTGATTCCACTCCTTGAGTTCTGATTGGCTGCTTGATTTGAATGACATTGTGGAGTCTTATATATACTCTGTCATTTTGCAGTGGACCTTGTAGCTTTCGGGATTGTATTGAGTTACAACCATTTGCTGCCTTGTCTTCCCAGTTCGATGGTAATTGGACTAATTATTCTTCAAGACTGAGCTCTTTAACCATGGTTAGGTAACCAGTCTAGGAGAAGGAAAACTCTGAAATCAAACCTGTTAAACTCTGCTTAAGAAATTGACATTGTGTCGCATCCTGCTCGTGCGGAGGGGTTGGAATATATATATATATATTGATAAACTGTTGTTTTGTGGACGGTTAGTGTAACTAGATTTTAAAATAAAAAGTCATTGAAATTCAAAATCTCCAGGGTTAGATGATTGGCACCAGGACACCTTTTAGTTGACCTTCTTTCCGGTTATACACTGACTTTGGGAAAGAAAGCTCAGTTTAGTTTAGCAGTTAAGCGGGAGATGCCATGATGTAAAGATTGTCTCTGCTTCACTCCAGCCGTGGTTGAGAAAGTCTGGTTCTGACTTTAAAAAATGGAATCACATAGAATATAAGCCACGTGTTGTCTCTGCTATGCAACCTTTGTGAACAAGCTTCTTGAGAACCAGAGTCAACATTAGAAGAAATAAAGTCAGACCAGCATTTTTAGAACAGACCGACCAGTTAGGAGAATGTCCTAGCTACACAAGAAACAGAAATAAGGTACCAGCCAAGCTACTCAAGCCAGAAAGTAACATAAAGATATGTGGGAGAGCTTATAAGAATGTCTCCCACTGCTCATCCCTCATCTTCTCATAAGAATTCTCTCTACATATATATATATGCCTGATTCAGTAAGTGGGCATGTTGGGTCAGTAAAACATTAAGTCTGGGTGGATATGAGTCCAAATAGGGTTTTCTTCCCTTGCTGCGGTTCATTCGCCGATGGGTGGCATGAGTATTTGGCCACAAAGCGGGAATTCTGAATTCCTGTCTCTTTCCGCCCAGGCCACCAACGAGTTAACATGAGTTAAGTGCCAGATGCCTCTGCCCCTTAGGTGGGGGTGGGCTTACCCCCCAACCAGCTACCAGTAAGTGACATTCCCTATGATGCAAGTCGTACACCTATTTCCTCATAATATATTTATATATCTATTTTGCATATCTTTGTCTTAAATATTTCTCCTTCACTTCCGGAATAAATATTATCGTTGTACACCTTTGTCGGAATGTTTTTATGTACACACTTGTATCCACGTTGGGAGGTTACTTTAAGCCTTCCAACATTAATATAACTTCCTTCACATGTTATAGGCAAACAACACAAACATGTCTTATAAAAACTGGTCATGACAAGAAACGTTACATAATGTGGGGGGTCAGTCTACTCAGATTTTGGGTGGACGAATAAACTTCAACAACTTCAACACAAAATTATAAACAATATGAAAATATGATCTCCATAAAAAACAGAAGAAAACCAAGTTAAGTATAATGATAACATTTATACAACTACATACTTTTCTTTGCAGTTTGTAATTCAATCTTCTTTGTCGTTTGTTCAAAATCCCTCCTCACAATAATGTTGTAAAATTGGAAAAGCTTTTTTTGAGTGATAAAATGCAACAATGTGCAGATGTTGATAATTGTACATGAGTGTGTATGTGTGCGTGCACACATGAAATACAGGGAAGCCCGTGGTGTAATGCTTAAAGTCATGGGAAATGGACTCGTCATCCCGAGTTCAAATCCTGGATGTGTTGCAATTTCACTTAGCGCTAATACCCTTGGGAAAGGTATGAATCCTACTCTCCCTCCAGCTATGGATAAATAGTAGGGTAGACTGGGCTCTTTAACCTTGGTTAGGCAACCGGTCTAGGAGAAGGAAAACTCTGAATTCAAACCCGTTAAACTCCGCTTAAGAAATTGACCTTGTGTCACATCCTGCTCATGCGAAGGGGTTGGTAAATATATATATGTATGAAATACACTACAGTAATATGTTCAAGACTTCTAGTGAAGGGGTTGGTAAATATATATATGTATGAAATACACTACAGTAATATGGTTGAGACTTCTAGCTGATCATGTACGTGGGCAGTGAATGTGTGTGCATACATGTGTGTGTGTGCACGTGTATGTGTATGAAAGATGCTATTGTAATATGTACATGAGTGTTAGCTGATTGTGTACCTGAGCAGCAAAAGTTTACGAGGAGAAAAAAAGGCTTAGACTTACACAGGTTCATAGTGTATACAGGTGTTTCATTGACCCTCGTGTCACATCATGTCATGATGTAAATCAAAGATTCTGTTCTGTGCGTGCTGTCTTGAACAAATCTTGGAAGCAACACCCCACAAGAAAGCAGCTGAAAAGTACACAGTTACTATACTCTTATCCAACGTGGATATGTTAAGGAGTAAAATTTTGAATCCTAGGCAGAGTGAACAAATACTACACTGATCCTAGGCAGAAGTGTTATTGGGCAACACTCTGATCCAAATAATGTGCACAATTATTACGCTCTGATCCAAGGTAGGTATACTGAGGAGCAACACTTTGAATCCCAGACAGAGTGAACTGATCCTAGGCAGGGTACTCAGATACTACACTGATCCTAGGCAGAAGTGTTGAGGGACAAAACTCTGATTCTAGGCTGGGTGCACAGATACTACTTTGATCCTAAGCAGAAGTGTTGAGGAGCAACACTCTGATCCTAGAAATGTGCAGTTACTACACCCTGATCCAAGGTAAGGATATTTGTCTCATACCCCACTTGTATGGACAGGGCACAAGGCCTCGTTTTAACGTGGGCCCACCCACAAGCCGAAGCTCATGGGTGGGAAAGAAAAAAAATTGTGTCGATCCCTTCTGCATTCTCCCTCAAGGGGGGCGGTGGGCAATAAACCCAGCCCTGCCCCTTTAAGTCAAGGGGGCAGGTGTTGCCTGGGGGGAAAGCCCCCTGGGATCGACGCTATTATTTGTACTTTAACCTGATCTATTGGCCGAAGCACACTGGACCCCCCCCCCGAGGGGACAAGGTAAGTATATTGAGGAGCAACACTTTGAATCCTAGTCAGAGTGAACAGATACTAGACTAAATCCTAAGCAGAAATGTTGTGGGACAACACTGATCCTAGAAATGTGCACAGTTACTACACTCTGATCCAAGGTGGTATGCTGAGGAGCAACACTTTGAATCCTAGGCAGATTGCACATATACTACACTGATCTTAGGCAGAATTGTTGAGGAGCAACACTTTGAATCCTAGGCAGATTGCACATATACTACACTAATCCTAGGTAGAAGTGTTGAGGAGCAACAGTCTAATCCTAGAAATGTGCAGTTACTACACCCTGATCCAAGGAAGGTATGCTGAGGAGTAACACTTTGAATCCTAGACAGAATGCACTGATCCTTGGCAAAGTGCACAGATACTACCCTCTGAGCCTAGACAAGAGTTCTGATCCATAAATAAATAATCCTTTCATTTTGTTCTATACTGTAGCATAGAGAATATTGCATTAGACATGAGAGCAGGAAAATAACATTTATCATTCAGTGAATTGTTTTGCTTTTATAAAGAATTGAGGTCATCAGGAAATTATTTTCTGTAGATTGTTCTCTAATTAAATTTATATTTAGTTCACTAACAATTGCTGTTCTCAATTTGACTATTGGAAGATTATCAAGTTTTGCATTTTCTTATTGGTTCAGTACATGAATATTGGTTTGGTTTGGTTGGTTGGGTTTTATGGCATATCAACCCCTTGGGTTATTTTATGCCGAATACTTCTATTGGTAATTTGGTATTCAAAAGTGTTTAATGCTGACAAAGTTTTGAAATAATTTCATCTTTAATGGATAATACAATTTTGTTTATCAACTCATGTTTTTCTATTTAACACATAGATGGGACTCTAACAGATACTACCACTCCGGGTCAGAGTCAACCAGGGAGCAATGGTGATGAAGGGGTGCTCCGCATTCCCCAAACCTCCAAAACTGGAACCTCACCATCAGATGGAGTTTAATGTCATTCCCAGGACATGTAGACCCTCGGCCACCGCCTTCTAGCACCCATATGATAAAAAGGGGTTGGGGCTTGCCATAAGGGCAATAGGGTTGGGAAAATCATATAGGTGCTAGGGCTTGACGTGACCAGCCGATTGATTGGAGGGCGCCTCTCCGACCGCCATCTAGCCCAAGATAAGGCCAAAGTGGAGTATTGCAAGTCATGAACTGCTCATCCACCTGGTTTCTATCCTTGAGCATCACAGGTCGCCACCCACGGCCAACATTGGGGGAGTCTTACCCCTCTGCAGAGGTGTAATCGGTGCATTCTAATGCCCCAGCCAACAGGCGGACTTGAATATTGGACATTGTCTCAATCTTATCTCCAAATATAGAACTGCATCTAGTACTGAGGCTCTAGTTCTGGAGCTCTGGGGGATGTGGAATACCCCTTATTGCCATTATTCCTAGGTAATCTCTGAAACAGTGTGGTAGTACCTGTGAGTTAGATAGATCAAAAAACAAGTTTGAAAAAATATGATTGTCTTGACCATATCATCTTTATGGCAACCCCCAACCCTTTTTATCATATATGTGCTAGAAGGCAGTGGCTGAGGATCTTAGCGTCCTGGGTATGATATTAAACTCTGTCTAGTAGTGAAGTTCCAATTCTGGAATGTGGAGTACCCCTTTATCGCTAATACTTCCCAGGTTCACCCTGACCCAGATTGGTAGTACCTGTTAGGGTCCTATATATAGGTTAAACAGATCAAAAACTGAGTATTAAAAAAATGTGTTTAAAAAGATTGAGTTTGAAAAAAAATTTGAATACTCAACAAGAATGAATAAAACAAAATGTCTTTGGCATAAAATAACCCAACAAAGGTTGACATGTCGTAAAATCTAACCAACCAATTCTTTTATTATAACAGTCATACAATAGGGGGTGTTCACTTCCGTTGGTGTCTTTGGGGTAAGTGTCTAAAAAAATTGCGTTCAAAAAAAGAATTTTCAATACCCATCAAGAATTAATTAAAATAAAATTCGGTGTAAAATAACCCAACAAGGGTTGACGTGCCGTAAAATCCAACCAACCAACCTTCTAATATATTAATTCTTATATTCTTAAATTATAAAAATGATCAGCATGTATTGTATCCCCTAGTGGAGTAATTTAACAACTAAGAACCTGAGTAATGACTCCCCTTTGATGTGAGAACATTTCAGTGATATTGGATCAATCGTTGTGCAATTATATAAGCATTTCTATATTTTTAGTGTCCCTTTAAATAATGGACAATTGTTGATAAATCAATATGGCAACCAATAGAAGTGAGGAATAAATTATTCAGCAGAACTTTTTCTTGTTGCTTTGAACTGATCTGGGCTGGAGTGAATCCAAAACACATGCATGCGCATGCAGACAGACAGACAGACAGAAACAGACACACACATACAGACACACTCACTCTTTCACACACGTGCTCTCTCTCTCTCTCACACACACACACATACACATGCATACTCTCTCCCACACACATTCTCTCTCTCTCTTTTTCTCTCTCATTCACACACACACACACTCTCTCTCTCTCTCTCTCTCTCTCTCTCTCTCACACATACACACACATATGCTCTGTCATACATGCTCTGTCTCTCTCTCACTTTCATTCACACATACACACACTCTCATGCACATACACACACATACTCTCTCCCTCTCGCACACACACTCTCTCTCTCTCTTATTCACACATACACACACTCATGCACACAGTCTCTCTCCCGTCTCTCTCTCTCTCACACACACATACACACACACACACTCTAGTGCTCACAGTCTCTCACTTATACACACTCTCTCTCCCTCTCTCTTTCTCTCTCATACACACACAAATAATCATACTTTCTCTCATTCTCAAGCACACTCATGCATACAGTCTCTCCCTTATACACACACTGTCTCTCTCTCACACTCACACACACACACACACACACACACACTCTTTCTCGCACATGCTCTCTATCTTTCTCTCATTCACACATGCAAACATACTCTCACGCACACAGTATCTCTCTTATATAAGCACACACACTCTGTTTGCTCATTGTTTCTTTTTATACCCCATTATATGTGGTTCTTCATTCTTGTGGATTGTCAGGTTGAAAATGAATTAAAAGAAGGGAAAAGAAGAGACAAAGATACTTTTAAGGTTAAACTTTTATTCGTAGGTTCACAACTATTTCTTGGAGAGGAAATATCATCCTGAGCCAGTTAATAGCGTGTGTACCTAAAGATGTTCTCGGTCTAAAAAGAAAGCTATTTCTTTTGGGCGCCAGGAAGCCCCTATTGTTTTTGCGCATGTCCAGATGGTACTTCCTGTTTAAAGCCTCCTGGGACATTGTTATTTTTGTGGGTTTTTTTTAATTTATATTTTATTTTATTTTATTTATTTTTATTTGTTTTTATCTTATTTTTCAATTGTCACACATTCTCTACCGATTACACATATGGGGTTAGGATGGTTATTTTTGGTGCGTGTTCGCTGGTTGTTTCCTTTAAACCCCATTATATGTGGTTCTTTGTTCTTGTGGGTTGTCAGGTTGAAAATGAATTAAAAGAAGGGAAAAGAAGAGACAAAGACAAAAGGCACTTTTAGGTTACAGACTTTTATTCTAGGTTCATAGCTATTTTGTGGAGAGTTAATTTCTTCCTGGGCCAGTTGTAGAGTCTGTTCCTAGTCGAGGTCTATGTCCAAATGGCTGAGGTTACCTTTTGGCATCAGGAAGGGGGCCTTTTCTCTATGCATGCCCAGAGTGTTCTTCCTGTCAGAGGGCTCCTAGGAGATTGTTATTTTTTATTTTTTTTATTTTAATTTTTATCTAATGCCACAGGCTCAAACTCTCTCTGCCCTGTGCCACAATTTCTCTCTCTTACAAGTAATCCGTCTATCTTCTGATTGCTTCTTTGAATATATGTGGCCCAGGTTTCCAGAAAAGAAAACTGTTTCTCCCAATTAGGCCAGCAAAAATCTAAGCAAATACTTTTTATAAGGAATCTTGACATATTTTTTTGGTATAACAAATAAAACTTAACATTTCTGGAACAAATTGGAAGGCACCAGGCCACAATGGAATAGATGAATCTGGGGTTCAAATATTTAAACATATCCGCGATAGATTAGATCAGAAACTACATACATATCTATGAGAGGTAAAAAATTACAAATGAATGATGAAAGAGAAAAACTACCTGATCCTTAAAGACCCCCCAAAATGAGCCATCCTGATTAATAACATGTTTGCCAATGATGAGGAAAATCCTAATTGCATGAATAAAGGAAGAAACCTATTACAAAATTGAAAGCCACAGGCTATTTCTTGGAGAAGAGAAATAATGTCTCTATTGAAAATATGGATTACCCTCCCCTGACATTGAACCCGGAAGGAGCAGAACCCAGAAGTAAGGAACGAGCAGGGACTGAAGCCCAGCTCTACTGGGAGAACAGAAATAGACATCTGAACGGAAAGGTTTATTCAACAACAACAACGAGCAACTTAACAGTCTAACTGAACTGAACCAACATAGTAGCAGTTCCCAAGAATGAATAACAAGCCGACAACTACAACGACTCAGCAAAGAAACTCTTTATCCAAAAAGATAAGTGTTTATATAATTTGTTACTTATATATATATACATGACTTATAACTGCTAAAAGGAATAAGTTTTAGCAACATTTCGCACAATAAAACCTTCTTTGAATTATCAACTTGTCTTCATCTTTATTCCTTTCTTATCAGTATTTGGAATACCGTATTTTTCGGATGATAAGGTGCACCGGATTATAAAGATGCAGTATCAGTGAATGGATCTATTTTCATATATAAGGCGCATAAAGCAGAACAAAGCAGTTGGATAGGTCAGATTTATTCAAGTAAATAAAAATAACTATCAATATTGTTCACTTGTAACACACAAAAAACAGAAAAATACGCTCACTTTTTCAATCATTCAATCTGTCAAATTCTTCATCTTCGGTGCCTTGAATTTGATATCCGCTTCATAAGCGTGTCTCTTAACAGGTGCCATTTTGGGGTCCTTAATTACTGGTATGTTGAAGGACAGTACGCATCAGGAAAAGTGGCCAGGGTAAGTGAACAAACTTTGTCTTGATCGCCGGATAGCTACATATTGTTCTCTGATTGGTTTAGCTTGTGAAAGTTCATCGCTTCCTTCGGCAAACAGATCAAAGAACTTTGGTTGACAAAAAGTCTGGAAAAAGTCCGATTCCTCGACTTTCTGTCTCTACAAACCTTTAGAATTTTTTTTTTTTTCTCAACCCAATTTTTAAGAGACCACACAAGTGATTCCGTTACAGCAGTGTGAACATAGAAATTGGTTCGAGGTCACAAGGCCTAAGCACAACCAGGATTTATACATAAGGCGCACCAGATTATAGGGTGCACTGCTGATTTTTTAGCAAATATAAGGATTTTAAATGTGCCTTATAGTCCGAAAAATACGGTACCATAAATTTTCCAAATCTCAAAGGAACTGGAGGCATTAATGACCAAAGAACAACAAAGGTTATGATGATACATAAAGCATTTTACTTGAACAAGAACATGAGCAGCCTCTATGTGTCAAGAAAAGAAGGAGGAAGAGGACTTTCCAGCATTGAGGATTGTGTAGCCATCGAAATTCAGATACTCAGAGTATAATAAAAAAAAAAAGATAGCAAAGAAAGACAAATTACAGCTGTCAGTAACAGCAATATCAACATATATAACGAGTACTAACAAATAATAAGTATTGTTAAATCAAGCGTATGGTTTTAAGGAAAAGACAAACACAGCTTGAAGGTTTTAATAAATTGTATTAAGAGGAAAAGTGTTGCATAATTCATTGATAGTCAATGAATTATGTACATACCTGTAGTAAGAATATTTTTGAATAAGAATTCATTAGATTTAAAATCGGAGGAGTTAAGTGAGGAATTTCCATAACCGTTAGAGTTATGATTGACTTATGATTACCCCGACTTGAACCCTCTGGATGTGTGTGATTACAGGTGTAAGAGAGTTTTATGAAATTAAATAAATGAAATTTATTGTGTACAGTGCTCAGGTGCACCACAACTCATCAAAGTCTCATGTCAAGTACACAGAATAATGTATTAGTGTCAGGAACATGAACAGTTTACAGTAGTATATGCATGTATGTGTGCGCGTTTGTGCATATGTATGTGGAGAGTGGCATCAGGTATAGTGTCGGCGGACCACAGGAAGCATGGAGGCTTTGAAAGACTCAGTGCTTCGGCAGCCTACAACAGACGCGGGCAGTTTATTCCATGTCTCTTTAGATGCGACTAGACAATCGAGATGTCGCTCTCAATCCGTGCAGAATCTTTATGGGCTGGGTTGTTTTAAATAAAAGACTTAAGAAAATCAACTAAGTCTTGTTGATTCATTTAAAACAAGAAATGTCCAGCCCAAAGAAATGAGCCTGAACAAAAAAGAATAAACAGTGTCACAGAATCAGCCCTGAGCAAGAATATGGTTGAGTTTTATGACCTTTTTCTTTTGTTATATACCTACTAACATATCTCAGGTATATAATAGGAGAGAGAGACAGACAGAATAGAAATGATGAGAGGATGAGGGGCTTACTTGTTACTTTTCTTCTATTTCGTTGGTTGTCACATTCTCATACTCAGACAAAAGATAGTTAAGACAACAGACAGTCTAAGATAAAAGACAAAAGCAGTCTAAGACAAAATTGATGTCAGCATAAAATAACTAAAGCAGTCTAAGACAAAAGACAGTTAAGTCTAAGATAAAAGACAAAGCAGTCTAAGACAAAATTGATGTCAGCATAAAATAACTAAAGCAGTCTAAGACAAAAGACAGTTAAGACAAAAGACAGTCTAAGATAAAAGACAAAGCAGTCTAAGACAAAATTGATGTCAGCATAAAATAACTAAAGCAATCTAGACAAAGACAGTTAAGACAAAAGACAGTTTAAGATAAAAGACAAAGCCGTCTAAGACAAAATTGATGTCAGCATAAAATAATTAAAGCAGTCTAAGACAAAAGACAGTTAAGACAAAAGACAGTCTAAGATAAAAAAACAAAAACAGTCTAAGACAAAATTGATGTCAGCATAAAATAACTAAAGCAGTCTAAGACAAAAGACAGTCTAAGATAATAAAAAAAACAAAAACAGTCTAAGACAAAAGACCTGAACTGGAGTGGTAGTACCTGTTAAAGTCCCATCTATGGATCAAATAGATCTGTTGGAGATTATGTTTAAAACATTGATATTGCAAATATGTTTGAAGTGTTTAAGCATCTAAAATGATTGGAAGATTATTTTTGAATCATCTGTAATTGCAGACCATAATTGCTAAATTGACGTCAGTATAAAATAACAATTGTTGACATACCATGAAACAAACCAACAAATTACCACATAATTGATTGCAAATTATTGTTATTAGATGAGAAGACTTGAAACCATATAAAATTATAGGAATTATTTGTATTAAGAATAGATATGTGAAGCTATAATAGTTTACAAATGATTATCATTATCAGCTACTTGAAAAAAAGAGAGACTGATTTTGCTATTAAATAACTCAATAAGCATTGAGATACCAACCAACATCGTTTTATCATTAAGATAATTTTAGAAGCAAGTACAAATATACATGTATTTGCCTGCCATTATATGTATTGTCTACTTAGTACTGCTACAGATATTTTTAATGCAGAGTACTTAATTAAAATAAATTACTACAAAAGAGAAAAAAAAAAAAAGGAAGGAAAGGGGAAAGGGGGGGTATTATTAATTTAAATTTTTCTATTTTTAACTTTTAATTTCTTTTTTTCTTTCACATCTGAATGTCATGAGCATTAATACCTAAGCAGGTTATATATTTTTGTGTAAATGTTTTGCTTAAAAAATCTAACCAGGTGAACACACATCATGCTATTCAAATGCTTGGTTTGGTTTGGTTTGTTTTACGGCATATCAACCTCAGTGGGTCATTTAATGCCAATAAAGTTTTGAAATAAATCAATAATACAATTTTTTTCATAAATACATTTTTCTATTTAACCCATAGATGGGACCCTAACAGGTACTACCACTCCGGGTCAGAGTGGACCAGGGAGCAATGGTGATGAAGGGGTGCTCCACATTCCCCAAACCTCCAAAACTGGAACCTCACCATCAGATAGAGTTTAACGTCATTCCCAGGACATGTAGACCCGCAGCCACCACCTTCTAGCATCCATATGATAAAAAGGGTTGGGGCTTGCCATAAGGGCAATAGGGTTGGGAAAATCATATAGGTGCTAGGGCTTGACGTGACCAGCCGATTGATCGGAGGGGGCCTCTCCGACCGCCCGTCTAGCCCAAGATAGGGCCAAAGTGGAGTATTGCATGTCATGAACTGCTCATCCACCTGGGCTCTATCCTTAAGCATCCCGGGTCGCCACACACGGCCAACAGGTGGCCCCATTGGGGGAGTCTTTCCCCTCTGCAGAGGTGCAGTCGGTACATTCTAACACCCCAGCCGACAGGGTGGTCAAATGCTTGATTAACCACTTTTTACTATTCTTACATTTGAGGATTGTATTATATTCATGAAACTTGAGTAACAGAAATATAGTATCCATAATTTTATAATCTTAGGTTTTATATCTGCTCTGCTATTATAGCATTGAGCACTCTTTCTATGCTTACACTTTTCTTATTTGCAGAAATACAATACACACACACACACATATATATATAGTATTACAGTGTGTACAGAAAAAAACCTACTCATGTTTCACCATAAGTATCTTCAGGATTAAATCCACTGAATTAATCAAGATATTGATTAATTACAGTTAACTGTGGGAGTCCATATTGTAATAAAATCCAATCTACTAATGTATTGAGCACTTTATATTTGTTATAACGCTGACTTATCTGAGTAAAAACCAAATATTGAGACTAACCCAATATTCTTTACTGGTAAGTCATTCCCTTTATATATATATATATATATATTCCCCCACGAATTAATACCATGCATCCAATAACACCCTGGTTTTTTTTTCTTCTTGCTCCACCCTTACCTTTTACTTTTTTTCTCACCCCAGGGGTTTACTTCATGAAAACTTAATTTGTTGCCGTACTATTTGCTTTATTCATTTATTTATTTTGTAATTAGTGATTGGAAAACAAAACCATCCTCATTAAATTACCTTTCTCCTTATTTTTTTCTCAACTTTAATTTTTTTTTCTTTTTAGTTTTGAGAAGGAAAACTCACATTATTAAATATATTAATTATTAACCTCCATAACCATTCAGTAATCTGACACTGGCTTGTCACTGGATACCAGATTCTGGAAGAGGAGAGTATTATTTTAATCCTACAAGTGTGTAGTATAGGAAACCATGGGATGCAGCATTATGAATATAAAGCAAGGTAGATGAATCAAAAAGCAGATCAACAATGCACTTCAACTGATATTGGATAGATAAACCTCATAAGACAATGACCAGGATCAAATAGTTCAGTCAGGGAACTACTACTACTCATCTTTAAGGGTATTGTTAACATTTAAAAAAATAGCCACAAAAGGATTACCATATAAATAGGCACACACACACACACACACACACATATATATATATATACAGACAGACATACACACATATATATATATATATATATATTACACATACATATGTACAAAAACACATGAATATACACATATACACAAAATATACATACAAACACATATACATATATATATACACACATATACATATATACATATACTCTTCAACCAGAGTTCAAATCCTGAAGAGGCTGTTTGCATTTCACATCCCTTGGGGAAGGTATGCATCCAACTACTCTCCCTTCAGCTATGGGTAAATAGGAAGACAAACTGGGCTCTTTAACCTTGGCGCGGTTACCAGTCTAAGAGAAGGAAAACTCTGAATTGAAACCTGTTAAACTCTGCTTAAGAAATTGACCTTGTGTCACATCCTGCTTGTGAGGAGGGGTTGGTAAATATATACACACATATATAGACACACACATATACATACACACATATATACATATGCACACTCATGATGATAATAATGGTTGTCAACTCGTGTTCGAGTAAGACCAATCCTGTTTTTTTTCTCTTTTTTTTTCATCATAGTTAGGTGCTAGTAGCATTTGACACTCTATCCTTGTGTTTTCTCAGATGACTCACCAGGCCACATACACATACATACACACATATGCACACACACATACACATGTTTATTATATATATCTAATGTAATACTATATATATAATATAATACTGTATACATTGACTTACTACTGACTTATCAAGTGAGATAGTGTTAACCATATATTGTGGTTTATATATATATATATATATATATATATATATATATATATATATATTTAATTTGCTGAGTTTTTATAGATCAATGTTTATTATAAATAGCTACCCAGATCTATAATAAACATTGATCTATAAAAACTCAGCAAATTAAATAAATATTAGCTCTCACAATTTGTGATTGAGCACTGTATTTTCTTTATTTCATCACAAAAAAAATTGTTTTTATATATACCTATATATATATATATGTATATATACAAAAGCACAAGGAGGATTTTTAGTAATATATAGAAATATATTTTATATAAATGATATATGACATAGAAATAGAATAAGTACAAAAATGTGAGTTTTCTTTTTTTCTTCTTTGTGATACAATGATAATTACACAGGATAATAATAGTTGAATGCAAGTTCCATGATGAAACCAGCAAATCAAAAGTAGAAAAGAAAGTCATGTGAGGAAGTATTCAGTGCAGAGCTAACAGCTGAAATGTTGTGACATGTTAGAAAAGATGATTATCATAGGTAACTTAGTTGAAGGCAAGGTCAACTGCTTAGATTTAGAATAGAGATTTTAAAAGCTCCAGCAATTATAATATAAAGTTAGTTAAATGTAATATCATTGGACTGTGATAAATATTTATGTAGTATATCAGTACAAACACTCATAGTATTTAAGTAAATAAATGCAAAAGTTAAAAATATACTATTGAGGTCAAAATGTAGCTGAATTGACATTGTTACCCTCATTGCAAAGATATTCTTTATTTTGGAAATGTCACAAATAATTATATATATATATATATATATATATATATATTTGTATTATTTAGAACATGTTCAAATTATTAACTCAGATTTTTGTTATTAACTTTCATTGCTGTAGATAATGTTTTACTTACACACGGACACATACGTGTGTGTGTGTGAGTATATATGTGTGTGTGTGTGTGTGTGTGTCAGTTATTTTGATTTTCACAGATCAAATTAGATTGTTCTCTCTTTCAACATCTACAAATGAAAGTTAGGCTGACATACACAACTGTTGGGAAATTTTTGTTGTAACTAATGTCCTACAAACTGTAAGATTTTTATTTAAAAAAACCTCTGCCAATTTAACAATTGAATCATAAAGTAAAATAAAAGTTTCTCTTCATACGTATTATATAAAGTAAGTAAAGTAAAGTCATCGGGGTGGCCTAAAGTCGGTATCAGCCAATCTACGAGAGAGTCTATTCCCTTTTCACTAGCGCTAGACCAAGGAGATTGTTTTTGCATCTGAGATGGAGCGCCACACCTACCATCAGCTCTTACTTTACTGCACAGATCCCTGTGCTACTCATACACTGAGTTGGCGAGGGCCAGTCTCAAACTAGGAACCTTGAGGTTTCTAGCCAAAGCTCTACCGACTGAGCTAACCTGCCCTTAAGTATCATATAGGCTGGTCCAAAAGTCTCATTACCCACTACATATTTTTTAGAAAGAAAATGGTTATCTTCAAGATATGTACTCCGAATTTTTCAACTTTTTAAACAAAGGAATGCTCCCTCCAAATTAACTGTAGGAGCCAGCCTTGTACACTCTTTTGATCTGCTTTTTTCTGGTAAATAAACTTGTTTTTCATCTGAAGTCTTAAATAATTTTCTTTTGCAATAAATTATTTTGAGTATTTTTTTATATATGTCAATGAAAGTTTTCAAATCTTATTATTGAAAAAAAATTTAATCCATTGCTAAAAAACAGTTTATTGAGACATATTTAATATGATAATTTGAAGGGTGCATTCCTTAAAAAAGTTGATAAAATTGGGAGTGCGTATCTTGAATATAACCTGTAAAATAATTATGTAATACACTACGAAATTCTAGAAAATAATTTGATTTTTAATGATTTCTTTTAGAGGCAAATAATAACACAACTTATAGATTATATCATTAAAAGAAAAAATAATGAAAGTTAAAATAATACGTAAGTGTGACAATACTTTCGGACCACCCGGTATACATTTAAAGAGATTTAGGATGGATACTTTGTAAAAAAATCTATTTATCTTTTAACCTAATTTAATTTTGCAAATTAAAACAAAACAGAACAAACAACAATATTGTTGGTTTGTAAATTTTTTTTTACGTGTTTAATTTTAAAATAAAATATGCTGGATTCAACATTTAAACCTTTTGTTTTTTCATTTTCTTTTCTCGTTCCAGAAAGATTACATGTAAGCAACCAAATCTTTCAGCATTGTGAGAATAAAATCCAACGAATTAAAAAAAAATTTTCTTAAAGTTACTTATATTTTAGTAATTATAAATTGAAATAAACTTTTTTTTTTCTATAAAGACAAAAATTTATTCACACAAAAGCTATTTAAATTCAGTAACGAGGTCAGGTCTGTTTTTCTACCCTACTATAATATTGTTCGTGTTTGTGTAACGTAATATGTAGCAATACAATGATCTGCATTTATATAACTCGCTATATATTTATTTATTTATTAAACTTACATAATCTTTTTGATTATTTTCGAAACGTAATATTTTTTAACATTTTTCTTACATTATCCTTGAGAGTGACCGAACTTACTTCAGTATAGTAACACCGGTTGGCCACTAGGTGGCAGTTCGACTTTTCGAAAAGCAAGATGGCGGCGCTCTATGTTTGCAGGCATGGCATAGGGTTACGCCGTTTCATACAAACCTTAAATCCTGCTTCTTTCAATGTTCCTCGTCATCGACCTCTTTCCAGACAGTCCTTCCGATGCTTCTCTGACGAGCCAAAAAGAAAACCCCATTGTAACGTTGGCACAATTGGCCATGTTGATCACGGAAAAACGACCCTGACCGCTGCGATTACCAAGGTCCTTTCTATCGAGGGCAAAGCAAAGTTTACGAGTTACGAAGAGATAGACCGAGCACCCCAGGAAAAAAAGCGAGGAATTACAATTAACACCGCTTTGGTGGAATACGAGAGCGAGAATCGCCACTACGCCACACAGACTGTCCCGGCCATGTGGATTATATAAAAAATATGATTACCGGCGCTTCGCAAATGGACGGAGCCATTCTTGTTGTGGCAGCCACGGACGGCACAATGCCGCAAACTCGTGAACATCTTCTCCTTGCTAAACAAATAGGAGTTCAGAATATTGTCGTCTTCCTCAACAAAGTCGACATTGTCGATAGTGAACTGGTCGAGCTTGTAGAATTAGAAACAAGGGAATTGTTGGACGAGTACGGTTTTGACGGGAAAGATACACCCGTTATTCCTGGTTCAGCCTTAGAGGCTATGAAAGGAAACACTTCGTTTGTTGAATCTATTAAAAATCTAATCAAAGCAGTTGATAATTATATTGTCATACCTGATCGCGATGTACAAGCCCCGTTTCTCTTACCTGTTGATTCTGTGATTGGAATTAAAGGTAGAGGCACAGTTGCTGTAGGAACAGTACAACAAGGTATTTTGAAAAAAGGTAACAATGTCGAGCTGTTGGGACACGGCACCAGTTTAAAGTCTGTAGTTTCGGATATTCAGGTTTTCAAGAACTCTGTCCCATCGTGCCGTGCCGGAGACAATGTCGGTGCTCTTTTGAGGGGCATAAAACAGGAAGCTGTAGTCCGGGGGATGTTTCTATGCGACCCCGGGATTTTTCAACAGTACGATATGTTCGAAGCCCAAATTTACATGTTGACACCAGCGGAGGGAGGACGGAGCAAACCTATAAGTCAGAAATATATTCAACAGTTGTACAGTGCCACTTGGAGCATAGCAAGCTGTGTTTACCTGCCTGAAGATATGCACATGCTTATGCCCGGAGATACATTAAGGACGAAGATTTTGCTTCGGAAGCCCATGGTGTTTATGGCGGGGCAGCGGTTTACGATACGTGAAAACCAGATCACGGCTATCACTGGAATGATCTTACAACCGTTACAAATAGACTCCGATAAAAAGGAAAAGATTCCTGGATTTAATTATGAACGCCCAAGATCTTATTTTATAGAAGTGGTAATTATCTTGTAACTAGAAAAAGAAAGAAGAAATGAAGTTGATATCATTTAGCAAACCTCTTGTTATTTTCCTTGTTTGTACAATGTGCATTACATGATATTAAACTATTTGCCTACTTTAAACAGCTCACAGCGGCTCTCTCGCCACCGTAAGCAGCAGCAGCGGCTCTCGAGCGTGTCACTTGTTTACACTGAAAGATCACTACGTGAACATCCCTGGCATCTTTTGTTTTGTCTGTGAACCAACCTTGAGACTGGTATTTGATCCTTTTGCAATAGGTTACCAAACAGGTAAAAAAAAATACCAAGACAATTTGGTACAGCCATGGGGGAAATTTGATAGGCAAAGAGTTGGTTGTAGTATTCGATTGTTTAATTTTAAAACAAATCTTTGGTTCTTAAATTAAAAAACAAAAAGATTAAAAGATATTAAAAAAAAAAAACCCAACATGTTGACTCTATAGAAACAGCTTCTAACCAGTGATTTTAAGAAGTGGGGGTCTTCCATTAAGGCATGAACGTAAAAATATCTAAATGAACAATTTGAAATACAAAACACTTCATAAAAATTTCAATTGACCTCAGTCCTTTTTTTTTTTTTTTTTTTCATCTTTTAAAGAACAGGTTTTTATTATAGGAGGGAGATTAAAAATTATCCGCACTCTTGTTTTATGGAAGCTGAGTTCATCATGGATTATTTGATAGGCAGAATGTTACAAATGCAGAATAATGCGCAAGAGATAATATTATTAGAATCGCAATTTACATATAGATAGCATTAGATTACGGTAAGTCCCAAAGTACCCTTACCTTAGTGTCTCAAAGGTTTTGAGTATTTTCCTGGAATGTAATGCTTTTAATACATAATCTAATGATATCATCTCTTGCGTACTATTCTGCATTAGTACCAGCAGAACCATGACTAATCTGTGGAGTACAAGCAACCTCATCGATGAGAACTTGCCGGTTCACCAATACCATCTCTCAAGTTTGCTGAATATTCTCATCAGTGGTGGAGGTTAACGAGCATCTTGCCAGCATCATTGTAAATTAATTGTCTCTGGTCCTACTTCCTCTTCATGTGTCACACTTGTCTGGCCACTTTTAAACTTCTCTATTCACTCATACACACTTCTACATAGTGGTGCACTATCCTCGTATTGTGCTAAAAGCCTCGGACCATATTACCTTAAGGCACCCCTTTTCAATTTCGTTTCATTAGGTCATTTTTTTCATTTACACTGTCAATATCCGATTGTTTGTTTAGGGTTAGGGTTTCTAACCCTAACTCCTAAGAAACAATCGGATATTGATGGTGTAAATGAAAAAAATGACCTAATGAAACAAAATCAATAAGGGGTGTCTTAAGGTAATATGGTCCAAAGCCTCCGATGAATTTTAGCCCCTGACTCTTCTTCCGATCAGAGAAATTGGGTTACATCCTTGGTACATACTGTTAGTGGAGCAGCCATATTTACTGTAAAGACAGCAAGCAAAATTGCGTGATCAGCCTCAAACTTTGATCTCTTGACTACAACAGTGCCAACTAAAAGCACACATGCGCAGAATGCAGTGTTACAATAATAAAGATATGTTATGGCGAAAGTGCGGATAATTTTTGACTCTCCCTCATATTTAACTAGCAAAAATATGGGCCTCTTGGCACAAGTATTTAAGTTGTAATAGGATCTATATATTAATACTCTTGTTCCTTAATCTTCCGACCGTAATCATCTTGCAACACCCTCTGATTAAAAATGAGACCTACTTTACATGTTTTACAGCCCCACCAACAGGGCTGGCCTTGTCCAGGATTTAAACTTGGCTTGCCAAGTTCATTTCTGATGGCAATAACTGTTATACAATGTGCACTAAGAACAAATAAATCTATCACACAACTTTTATTATAATCTATATATTAATATTTGTGTTCCTTAATTGTATAACCATTATCATCTTGCAACACCCTCTGGTTAAAAATGAGACCATCCAAATCGTCCAAGATGAAATGCGAAAATGTATATCCTGGTGTTGCTTATTGTCAAATTCTTATTTTTATCAGTGTTGTCACCTCAGCTAAATAATAGACCAATCCGTTTTCATTATAAAGAAAGAAAGGAAAGAAAAAGGACATGCTATACAGAAAAAATATAAGAAAGAGATTAGGGGAAAGATAGTGGCAGTGAGCACGTGGAAGCTATAATGGTAATCTATTTCAAACAAACAATGAAAGAAAAAAAGAGAGAGAATTATATCAAGATTATTATACTTTTTAAATATTGAACTATTATGCAATAGCTCTTAAGTAAACATATCAAACTAGGTATACCCAAATTTTCATCTGCTTTTCATTTTAAAAACGGATCAAAATTAATTAAATTGATTAAGGTTAAATTTTTGTCCAAGTCAGAAAGTAATAACATCAGTAAAAAATAGCAAAATAATATTACACGTAATTTATTTTTAATACATTTAAAACTATTTTTTCGGTCAATTTTGATCAAATATATCTTAAGATGGCCACTGTAGTTACTGTAAAATCTATGTTTACAAAATAAATTTAACCCTCCCGATTGAAAAAAATTTACCAAAAGTCAGGGAATTATCCGATTTTAATGAAATTTTCAGTGTTGATTTATCAATGAATTAATTTTATAATGCATCAGTTATTTTATTTCAAAACTTTCTGATTTAATTAGGTATTTCTGCTATGATAAATTAATATATAAGATTCGTTTAAAATATGAGCATCATTTAAAATGTCATATTATTAGATTCTAAAAACATTTTTTGATAACTACTTGACTTTAGTATTGTATTCTAATAATTTTTTGTTGAAAACTATTGAAAATTTAGCACCCCCCTTTTTAAACACAACAAATATCGATGTATAATTGTTTTCTTTTATAAAATGATAGCCAATTAAATAATTATCGATATGAGTAAAAGAAAATCTCCAAAAATAATTTTTTTAGTTTTCATTTTATTTTCCAATTTTTGGTACTTATTTTCTACCAGAGTATCATCCTTAAATTTTTTTTCCTTCTATTCACACCTTTGGTCTTTTGTCTTTTTATTTATATTGTAATTAGTATTGAATTTATATAACCCCACCAATATTTTGCACCCCCAAAATAAGGCGGGGGGTTAAGTGACCTGAAAAAAATCAAAGTTTTGAAATAAAATAACTAATGCATTATAAAATTAATTCATTGATAAATCAAATTGGATAATTCCCTGATTTTTGACATTCATTTGGTAAAAACATGGATTTTTCGACAAATTGGGTATACCTATATCAAACGTAATAATTAAATTATCATACTGTGGTATATCCACAGGTACTGCTAGTATGGATAAATTTTTTCTATTTTAATAGTTATTATATTTTTAATCTCTCATTTTACCAAATTTATAAAGCAAGCTCTATAATAGGTATGTATTAATAGGCAAAATATATAGTATATATTATAGGGTTCAGTATTGTCCGTGGTTTTAGACATTTGCTGGGTGGGGTGAAGCATTTTGGAACATTTCTTGCAGATAAGGGGAGACTACTGTAAAGTGGTAAACCCAACTATATATTTTGACACCAGTTGAATATTGAGGAAATAAAATATTACCCATAAATATACTTCTACCAATCGTATACTATATTTTTGGTGTGGTTGTTCCATCGTGGTATAATGGTCAGCAAGCTAATCTCGCAGATCCATTACTACAAAAAAGTGAGTTTGATCCTGACTGGATGCCCCATACTTGCGACATGTCACATCCTACCCATGGTCAACAAGTTGTGTAAATACTTACTATATTTGTGGTTTCTTTAGCAGTCTGTCTGTCCAGAGATGCAATTGAAGAATAAGCCCTATCATCATCATCTTGTCACGCTGTTAGCACGGATATCCATGACAATCTCTCTCCATCCGTCCCTATCACTCATCATTCTCGGGAGGTCCACTACACAGCATCCAGTATCCGCACAGAGCTGGTCAATGTACGTCTTTGCTGGTCAGCCCACACTGGTGTGCCCATGTGCTGGCTTCCACAGGAGGACGTCACTTATAAGTTAGTCCTTACTTCTCCAGCAGTGTCCTGCGTGTCTTGTCCGTCTTACTCAGATAGTTTGGGTGATATGGGGCTGGTGGCAGTACAGCTGTTTTCTTGTGGGGTGTTGTTTCCATGTTTTGTTTAGGATCGCACGCAGCATTCTTGTGCAGCTCCCATCTAGTTTATTCTCTAGTCGTTGCAGTGTAGATTTACGGTGAAATGAAAATGGCCAAGCAAAACATAAGGCTTCCTCAAAGTGAAACAAACAAAGGAGATTACTCTCATTTATGTAGCTAATGTTCAGATTACCAAACTTTTGTAAAATATTCATTAATGGGTGATAATGTATATTTTATAAATAAATCCTCTATTCATTTTCATATCATGCTAAACAATTTACACTATTTGCTCCCCCCTCCAATAAATAAGCTAAGGGAAATAACTCCAACAAAATTTGCAAATTTATTGATTCCCATATCATGCATTCTGTTCATTAGGACCATTTTCATGAATGATAACAATGTTGATATCACATCTCACTCCCTTTCAAAAAGTATTATTATTGGTATTGTTGTGAATGAGATGACTTACCTCCTACAATATTCATCTGCTTGACATGTCAGGTTGTAGCTGAAAAAGAATGTGGCCGCCATTAACAGGCAAATTTGTGGGGTGTGATTTAAAAACTTTTACATTTTGTCAGGTCAGTTAACTTTGAACCACATATCTTTGAGGCGTAACACAGATTCTCAAAGGCACATGGTTCAAAGTTAACTGACCTGAAAAAAATGTAAAAGTTTTTAAATAAAATAACTGGTGCATTATATGTTTTATTCATTAATATATCAACACTGAAAATTTCATTAAATTTGGTTAATTCCCTGATTTTTGGTATTTTTTTTTCTTTCGGCTGGTAGACATACGATGGTGGAATTTAGGTCCGTTAAGTTTGGTTTAACCAAAGGTTTTGTCTCTTTTACAGCAGCAGCAGCCAACAAGTTTTCACAGTTGATAAACTAGTAAAACAAAGAAAACAACTTGCATCTGTTCATGCCATTAAACAGGGGATCACACATAAGGTGGTTATTTCCTATAACTCCAACATAAACAAAGGGAACCACTCTTGACTGATAGATTATTTGTTGATTTATTGATCTACTAGGAAAAAAGAAGATGGGGTTAGGGTTACGGTTTAGGGTTAGTTTAATGGGAAAATAAATAATTTATCAGTCAAGAGTGGTTCCCCTTTGTTTATATTGGAGTTATAGGAAATAACCCATAAGTTTCTGTGTTGGTTCATCTATATATTAATACTTGTGTTCCTTATTTGTAAGGCTGTTATCACCTTGCAACACTCTGGTTAAAAATGAGACCGTCCAAATCATCCAAGATGAAATGCAAATCCTGATTATCTGGTGTTAATTATCTGCCGAATTCTTATTTTTAATGAGTCCATTATTTAGCTGAGGTGACAAACCTCAGCTAAATAATGGACCATTCCATTTTTTATGATGAAGAAAGGGAAGAAAAAGGACATCCTACACAGAAAGAATATAATAAGAAAGAAAAAGAGAGGGGGTGAGCACACAGAAGCGATAAGGCTAATCTGTTTGAATCAAACATAATGAAAAGAAAGGAAGAAAGAAAAAAAAAAAAAAACGAGTGAGAGAAATTCAAATCAAAATTATTATACTTTTTACATATTGAACCATTTGCAATAGCTCTTAAGTAAACATATCAAATGTAATAATTAAGTTTATTTCCTATAAGTCCTTTTTTCCTAGTAGATCAATAAATAAATAAATAATTTATCAGTCAAAAGTAGTTCCCTTTTGTTTATGTTGGACTTATAGGAAATAACCATAATTAAATTATCGGACCAAATTACCTTTAAGCACCCCAAGGGTGACCTGGATTCAGAGGGACATGTTTTGCTTTGCACCGTCAACATCCGGTTGTTTGTTACAAGACGATTTTTAGACGCATTTTTAAAAAAATTATAAAACTAACTGCTAACCCTAACCCTAACCAACAACCGGATGTTGATGGTGCAAAGCGAAACATGTCCTTCTGAATCCAGGTCGCCCCTGGGGTGCTTAAAGGTAACTTGGTCCAAATTATCATAGTATGGTATATCCATAGGTCCTGCTAGGTTTTAATATGGAAAAAAAAATTACAAAAAGAAAAACAAAACAAAAAACACAGCAACCATTTTTTTTTTTTTTTTTTTTTTTACAATTAACAGAATACTTTATTTTCATTTCCTTTTATCAAAATATAAATACATAATCCAAGATTAAAACAGTTTGTTGTTAATTATTATAAATGAAAATATAATAATCCATTTAAGTGTTTAGTTCCAGGTTAAGACAATTAATAATATCTTTAACTGTTCACTACAAACACAACTGCACTTGGGTTACCAAAATTTGGAAATTACAAATAATAGTCATTCTATATTCATTATTTGATCTGTTATTTTCATCCTTTGTTTTTTTAAGTTTATTATATTTTAGTTTTTAATAGGAAAGTTCAGTATAAACGATATTAATTTTGGTTAGGAGGATGAGAATGGGGAGGAGGCGGTCTCAAAGTAGTTTTGACTAACAAGAAGAGAGTCAATTTGGTTTGAATTCAGATTTTTCCTTCTAGAACATGTTTTTAATGTTTTATATATATATATATATATATATATATATATATATATATATATATATATTATGATTTCATTATTATATATATGTGGTTAAGAATGGTTTTCCAACATTGGACTTCACAGTCACAGGAGGCGCTGTAACTTCAGGGACAAAAAAAACTATATTATAGTCTTCTGAGACTGAAATACCAATAATTATATATATATATATATATATATATATATATATTAGGAGAAAATAACAAAGATTTAGATTAAAAGCATAATAGGCTATTTCAGGAGACCTAGAGGAATGGTTAATCCTCCAGCCACCATCATTTTAAATTTATTATGGCTGAAATAAATTTATAATAGCCAAATGACGGTTTGTTGAATTTTTCTTTCTTATTGAAAGTGTATATATATTTATATATATATTAAAAAAAGATAGTGTCCAATATTTCCATGAAAATAATGTTGGTCAAAAATGAGTCCAACTGGATTCAGGGATTCTAGAAGGAAAAGTCAAGTATAGTAAGTAAGCTAAGTAAAATGCTATAAACTTGAAAGACAAAGGATGAATGTAAACCAGGGATACCCACATTTTTTCAGCTTGTAAGTTACTTTTAAAAGGATCAGGTCTAAAGGTTCTATCTGTATTAAAATAGGCTAAATATATTCATTTATATATGTACTGAGTAATATATATATATATATTATATATATATATATATATATATACATACACACACACACACAGGGTGTCCATAAAGTCCGTATGAACATTACAATTTTTTTTAAAGTTTAAAGTCCCCACAGACTTTATGAACACCCTGTATATACAATATAAGTTTTAAGTAACAGCAGAACGGCTGCTCTGTATGTCAATCAAATCTCACCTGCCAAAGGTGTGTGTGTATGGGAGGGGGAATAGGTGTTAGGCTAACATCTGGGAAAGAACTTTTTTTTTTTTATAATGGTGTGTGATCTACTTGCACTACCTATGCGATCTACCATTCAATCACAATTGACGTTATTGGGCACCCCTGATGTAAACAAATCAAACAAATATCAGAAATCTTCAAATTGAAAATTCTTGTGGAAATTACATAAAAATGCCACCTCAGTTTTAATACAATTGCATTGGAAAAACTGAAAGGGACTTTTAAGCTGTTTGGTGGTCAGTATCATTTATACTATATATATATATATATATATATATATATATATATATATAGTATAAAGGTATATATTAGATAACCTACTTAAGTTTCACCAAAAAGAAGCATCAGGGTTAATTGTTATGAATTAATCAAGAAATTGATTAATTACATACAATTACAGAAGGAAATAATACAATTATGGTCGTTGAAAACAGTTTTGCAGTGAAGTCATCTTCTTTATAATATATATATATATATACGTTTATACTATATATACTTATATTTATACTATATATATATAGTATATCTATATATATATAGTATATCTATATATATAGTATATCTATACTATATATATATATATATACTATATATACATATATATATATAGTATATCTATATTAAATACATATATATATATATATATATATATCTATATTATATATACACACACATATATATATATATATACTATATGCATATATATATATATATATATATATAGTATATCTATACTATATATACACACATAGTATATCTATACTATATATATACACACACACACATATATATATATAGTATATTTATACTATATATACATATATATAGTATATTTATACTATATATAAATATATATATATAGTATATTTATACTATATATAAATATATATATATAGTATATTTATACAATATATAAATATATATATATATTTATATATTAAATATATATATTTATATATACAGTATATTTATGCTGTATATATTTTATATATATAGTATATTTATACTATATACCACATGTTTTATATATATATATATATATATATATATATATATATAGTATATTTTATTATTATACACAATGTCTGGCAGAGGTTGTTATAACATGGAGAAAGAATTATTATCTGACACAGCATCCCTCAAAACATATACACACATTCATTTTGACAAATGTTTTCTTTCATTCTTTATTTTTAGTTGATTTTTCTTATTTAAAAAAAAATCATAACTTACTCACTCGGGTCATTAATCTAAAAATAGAAATAAATTTAAAAAAAGATGTATACACATACTGTATATACTCGCGTATCATGAGAGCTAAATTTTAGCCTAATATATTAGGGGGTTGCCAATATGCAAGATACAAACTAGGCTTAGACTTGGACAATTATTTATACAAAGTCTTTATCTTGCATATGGTCCAACCTTCTTTAATATCAGGCTAAAATTTAGGTCTCAGAAAGTTCCATAATACACGGATATATACTTTTTTTTCTTTTAATAAAAATGTATATAATATAATTCATGTTAACGATTTAATTATTTTAATAAATTCAATAGTGTTATTATTAAGAGTATCAGTTTGAATTAGATATAAATAATTTACATATTTTATGTTTAAATTTAAAAAAAAGAATTTACCTTTATATTTTAAAAACTAATTCTGTTATTATTAAGACTAACAGTTTAAATTAGATATAAATAATTTACATATTTTATGATTAAATTTTAAAAAGAATTTACGATTATATTTTTTTAAAATTGAGTTATTATTAAGAGTAGCAGTTTAAATTAGATTACATATTTTATGATTAAATTTAAAAAAAGAATTCAGGATTATATTTTTTTTAAATTCTTATTCTTAATAATAACAATTTTTTAAATATTTTTTAATAAGAATATAAACATAAATATGTAATGCTTTTATATCAAATAATAACACAATTAAATTTACTAAAATAAATGCATTGATAAAATGTGTATACATTCTTAAAGAGGATACTTTTCGAGAGAGAGAGAGAGCCAGAGACTAATAACATAAAATTAAATGCATGGATAGTTATATATACAGAATGAAATTGAATAGCAATCAAAAAATATGAAAAAGATCCATTAGAAGATTAAAGACAAAAAAATATGATTACATTGTTGAATCAGATTGTCAAGTTATGGAAGGTTTTAAGCACCAAAATTATCTATATTTTATATCAAAACAAAATAAAGAATTAGAACAATTAAATATTTATGTGCAAGAAATAAGATAATGAATTTAAAATAAATTCTTTTTTTAAGCCTTTTGCAGACAGAAAAAAGAGAAAAATGTTGCTCTGTCTACTGTTGGTAACAAAAATGTTACTCAGCCTGTGTACCATTGGCAACAAATACATCACTCTGTCTGTGTACCGTTGGTGAAAAAAATGTCACTGTGTATACTGTTGGTAACAAAAATGTCACAATGACTGTATACTGTTGGCAACAAAAATGTCACAATGACTGTATACTGTTGGCAACAAAAATGTCACAATGTCTGTATACCATTGACAACAAAAATGTCACAATGTCTGTATACCATTGACAACAAAAATGTCACAATGTCTGTATACTGTTAGCAACAAAAATGTCATAATGTCTGTATACCATTGACAACAAAAATGTCACTCTGCTTGCAAAAGGGTTTATAATTATTTAAAATTATTCATAAATAATCTAAAGTTTTTATTTTTTTAACTGAAAAGTTTTTGTTATTAATAATTATAATTAAAAGATATATAGTAATAATCAATATGGTTAGTAATTATTATCTATTTTAATAAATATGACATTAATAAACATTATTAATGTAATAATATTAAAACTTCATATTAAAATAATAAATTGGTATTATTGCTGTTCAGTAAGGAATATTTTCAGTCAGCTAAAATAATAACCCAAGAGACAATCCAAAAAGACAGAGAAATTATAGCTTGTCTTTTCCCCCATAGTTTTTCCAAAGGTGCCATGCAGACTGAAACAAATAATTTACTAATCATAAAGATTTGATTTTTTTCAAAGCAGGAATTATTCAACATTAATAATAGATTAAATTAGAATACAAATCCTATTCAAAATGTATTCAATTTATATATATATATATATATATATATAAGACAATAGAAAAATTGTAAATAAAAAAAAAAGTTTTGGCAAAAATGGAGTGCTCACTGCTATTATGGGAGAGCAGGTTTAAAACCTATAAATAATAAAATTATAGGCAATATTTAGTCCATTACATAAGTTTCATGTTTTACACAGTCTTCAGTCTAAAGATTGTATAAAACATAAAACTTAAAGAACAGACTTATAGTGCCTATAATTCTTTATATATATATATATATATCAATTGTAAAAATATATATAATATAAAAAATTTCAAAATTATGATCTTCAGGCGATTTAATATTTCACGCGTCTGAAAATTAGCTCACCTGTGGATTGTAATTGGGAAACTCTGAGTTGTGAGTTTTTATCCTCTTTTACATTTTTTTACAATTGAAATATATTGTGATATTGCTCTGCATTGTTGTAGACTGAGCACTAAAGATTTTATGAATTAAAAATGATTTTATCATTATATATATATATATATATATATATATATATATATTGATAATATAGTTTGCTGTATTTATAAGGGTGCACAATATTGATAGGGAATGTATATCTAAGTTAGAGAAGTGAAGAAATAAAGTCAATGGCGTCGTATAGGCAAGGAACTAACAGTTTCCAAGCGCTGTTGACTTTATGTCTTCATTACCCTAACTTATATAATTTAATTTCATAAGTCTCAGAACATAATTTTAATTTTTCTTTTTATCAAGCATTTTCTTTCTTTTTCAAAAATCAAAACTCATTCAAGTTGTCATTCCACAAAAAAAAACAAAAAACAACCAAATGAACATCCTTTTATCAAGGAAAATTTGTGGAGTCAAACAAAGACCAAAGTTCAATATTATCCTCACTCTATTTTTGCTTGGGTTAAAAAAATATTTATCCCTCATTTTCCATTAGAAAAGCTAAATAAAATTATCAAAATGGTATAAATCAATGATATATATAAAAAAAAATAATTTAAAAGAAATTATTAAAAAATAAAAGAAATTAATAAAGGATAAAACATAATAAGAAGCAAATAAAAGAAAAAAATACAAACAAGAAGAATAAAAATAAACAACTTAAAACAAGAATATATAAAGAATAAAAGATAAAACAAATATATAGAAAAATAATTTTTTATTAATCTATATATGAATATAGATAAGAGATTTATTTTTAACTTTTTAAATCCCGGCAATGCCAGGTAAATTATAAAATAAATCCCGGCAATGCCAGGTAAATAAAAAATAAATGCATGCATACACACAAATTACTGTGGTGTATTGCATGACATCCAACTGAACAATAATTGTTTGTTTATATGGCCACTATATTACAGAGTAATCTCCCTTGTACTTGAACCTCTTCTAATTCTCTGCAATTTTAAAGTGTTGTATATATATGTTTAAAAATTATATATTTTTCACTGTATTTTATGTTCAGCTATTAGTTTGCTACTTTTTATCCATATTAGGCTTTGTTCATACGACATCCAAATTGCACCATGTCCAATTTTTTAGAAATGGATCTTGAATGTT
This sequence comes from Doryteuthis pealeii, assembly GCA_023376005.1. NCBI lineage: Eukaryota > Metazoa > Mollusca > Cephalopoda > Myopsida > Loliginidae > Doryteuthis > Doryteuthis pealeii. The sequence continues at coordinate 54,752,531 of CM042163.1, forward strand.
AAAGATGCATGACCCCCCCCCCACATATATATTTACCAACCCCTCTGCATGAGCAGGATGTGACACACGGTCAATTTATTAAGCAAAGTTTAATAGGTTTGAATTCAGAGTTTTCCTTCTCCTAGATTGGTTACCTAGCAAGGTTAAAGAGCTCAGTCTGCCCTACTATTTACCCCTAGTTGGAGGGAGAGTAGTTGGATTCATACCTTTCCCAAGGGTATTAGCGCTATGTGAAAATGACCACATATAAGATCATCAACTTTGTAATGGTTCCTAACGCAAGTGTTTCATCAGACCTAAAAATAGAAAAAGACCTATGTGACAATATTTCCCCAAATAACTTCTCCCTTTTTTGCCACCAAAAGTTAGTAGGTCTGAATACCACCATGCTTGTTAGTAGCAGTCCAGTAGTCAAAGAAGACAGATGTTAAATACTCCAGACTGAACTTAGTAGTTGTTACATAATTTATGAGCAGTCATAATCTATGAATGTACCTGTAATTAGAATTTTGATTAGGGTCCATTAACTTAAAATCATGGGGTCCATGGGAAATTACCAACAGTTATGGACAGTTAATGACCTTTGACCCATTACAGACGCATAAGAATAAGTTTAGTAAGTCAGATTCGACCCAGCTTTCAAGGAGCGTGACGTGCTATTGGCTCTGATGGGTCAGTCTCCTCGTGACGGAATCAAATGGGCTGGGGAAATAAAACTTGATCAAGAACACTAAGTCTTGTTGTTAATTAATTATTAAACAAGCAATGCCCAGCTCAGCCCTGTAAGAAGAACTAACAAAGAAAATCAACACCCAGCCGAAAGCCCTGAATAGAAGTCAGCCCAGAGAAGAAGCAGTAAGCAACAAGTCAGTAACCAGAAGAGTAATCAAGTAAGAACTATCATCTCTATCCACTCTAATCATCTCTCAGTCGCTCTCCTCTATCATATATCCAAATCATGTTAGGGGATAGTATAATCTGCTTTATTCGGACTATTGTCCCCATCTTCGTTGTTATCTGTACAACGTTTCGGCCGATGTGCCCTCTGGCCTTCGTCAGGTATTTCTTCTTGGACTTGGGAACCTTCTTTTCAGACTCAGGACCTTCTTGTCGTAATCAAGAACCTTCTTGTCCTAATCGGGAGCTGATTATGACAAGAAGGTTCCCGAGTTCAAAAAGAAGGTTCCCGAGTTGAAAAGTCAAGCCTCATCTCAAACATTCAGAGAAATCATGTTAGGGTATATAACATAGTGAATAATGCCAAGAAACTTATTACTTTGTAGTGCACAGTGTTGAGAGAAATGTTCCTTATGTCCTCTGACAAAGGTAAAACTCATTTTCATTCTTCATGACAAAGTCTGGTTCCCTCAAGTATAATGTTCATTTCATTAATCTCTCTCAAATATATATATGTTCATACTAGACAAGATTTTAAAATACCTTCAGTCTGTCAACAAATGATTATATATATATATACATTAGACAAGACTTTCTCACTGCATGCCCCATACATGTGGCCTTGTGTCACATCCTACCTGTGGTGAATGGTTTGTGTAAATACCTACTCTCAAGTTGTCAAGGAATGATTATATATATATATATATATATCAATGTGTATTGTTGGCACTATTACACTTGAAGAGGCAGTAGTGATCTAACATATAGTATTATTAAAAGAGTGCTCAATATCTGTGATAGAGTGTTAATAAATAAATATTTTAGTATATATATTTATTTCCATGGGAACAAGTCTGCTACCATTAGTTTCATGCTATGTAAGCTTAATTTTTTAAGTGGAGCAATCATCGGGCAGCGAAAAAATTTTCACTGCCCGATGATTGCTCCACTTAAAAAATTAAGCTTACATAACATGAAACCAATGGTAGCAGACTTGTTCCCATGGAAATAAATATATACTAATATATATATATATATATACTAGACAAAACTAAGATAATCTCAGGTTATCAATGAATAACTATATATTAACTAACTAATGCAATATTTGATAGCATGTAAAGTACTTTCATTTCAATTAAGAATATTTAATAAAGGCTGGTAATCTAAAGTATTGGAAAGGCCTCAAATTTGAATATAAGATGAAGGATAATTTTGTGAGGAAGAAGAGATGTTGCCCTGTTAGATGCAATCATTGAACAGCTTAAAATTATGGATGGGAAAGAAAAGAAAAAAAAAACAAAAAGAAAATAACAATCTAAATTTAATGTAATTTGAAACTGAATCATAAAGTAAAAGAAAAAACAAAAACAAAAAAAAACAAAACAAGTATCACGGGAGTAGAGATCAACAATTCACTTATTCCTTAAATCAGCCTTGCAATATTCTGAACGTTGTTTTAAAGCCCTGGATGCCATCAGCTTAAAGAAAAGATCTGGGAAGATGGCACGCAAAACGATGGCAATTTTGTGATGCAGTGGGGTGAGGCAAATATCTTGTTTCTTGTACAAAACTATCTCTAAGATCTTCTTTGCTACATATTCAGGACTCATTCCTTGTTCAGTAGTTTTATCCATCACTGTAAAAGAAAGAAAGAAAAAAAAATATTGTTGTAACTAAATTTATCAATATAAACAACATTGAAAATCCAAAAGAGGTTTATCACATTTTGTACAGGAATATAAATAATAGAGTCAACACACATTTCTCCAACAATATAAATAGCTACTCGACTAGTAGTGATTTGACTATGAATACTACTACTTGACTACAAGTAATCTTGTGTATTCATATCTTTATATGAGTTCTGTTAGACGAGTCCAACTATCTTGTAGGGAAAATATCTTTCCTTACAACAGATATGTTGATGATGATGATGTTTGAAATGAGACAAATTCTTAAGTATGAGTCATTTTAAAACTTTCAACTGACATTGGAGAGATATACCCCTGTGAAAAGAAAATTTGGTTATTTCCTATAACTCCAACTTAAAAAAGGGGAACCACTCCGAATGAATTTTATAAATTATTTATTTATTTATTGATCTACTAGGAAAAAAGAAGAAGGGTTTTGGGTTAGGTTTAAGGTTAAGGGTTAGTTTAATGGGAAAATAATGGGTAGATTAATTAGCAGATAAAATTCATCCAGAGTGGTTTCCCTTTTTTTAGGTTGAAGTTATAGGAAATAACCGAAAATTCAATCTCTCCTATTTAAAATATTAAATGCCAAAAAAATTCCATGCCGTTACCATTTAAGTTTTATTTTTAATTATCTTCACGAATATAATTCAAATGTTCATGGTTTTTGATGAAAAAGCAAGATCTGGTGATAGTGAATGTTTATATATATATTTACTTTGTCGTTAATTGTTTCATTTTCATAGTTTTCTTTAGACATACATACACACAAACTGCCCTTTATATACGTATAGATAGATGTTTACCATTGTATTGTGATCCATCTGCTGTTAAAGCGTTCAAAGACAAGTTCGTTTTGATGTAGCCAGGGCTTAGAACACTAACTGTGATGTTTTTATCACACACTTCTGCTCGAAGACAATCAAAAAATGCCTGGAATGCATGTTTAGAAGCCGAATCTGAAAAATACAAGAGAAAATAATCATCACAAACGGAAACAAGACTTGGTCCGATGATTACGTAGGCAAAAGACTATCAGTCACCCAGTGACTAAGATATAAATGCAATATCACTGATATTGAGCATTCTTTATTTGAAAATATTTGACACTATATTATTATATAATCATCATCATCAAGTCGTGCTGACAGCACAGATTCCCATGACTCTCTCACCACCCATCCCTATCAGTAATCGCTCCTGGCAAGTCCTCAACACAGCATCCAATGTCTGCATTGAGCTGTTTTTTCTAAATTTTTGCTGGTTGGTCAACACTGGTGTGTCCAGTGGAGAACTATGAGTTTGTCCTTATTTCTCTAGCTGTATCTAGCATGTTTTGTTCTTCTTATTTAGATGGTTTGTGAGATATGAATAAATAAATATATATCAAATGTATAGACATAAAATTATATATATATATATATATATATATATATATATATATATCAATATGTATGGTTGGCACTATCACACTTGAAGAGACAGTAGTAAGCCAACGTACAGTATCATTAGGAGAGTGCTCAATATCTGTGATAGATAAATAAATGATAGATAAATATATATTTTTAGTATATATTTATTTGCATGGAAACAAGTCTGCTACCATTGGTAGCATTCACCCTTGTACATAACATCTGTAAACAACCAAGATATGTGTGCATACAATTACACAAACGCACAGTCAATTTGAGCATATCTTTATCATTAAAAAAACCAAAAAAACTTTCGCTGCCTGAGGACTGCTCCGCTTAAACAATTAAGTTTGGATAGCATGAAACCAATGGTAGCAGACTGTTTCCATACAAATAGATATATACCAAAAATATATTTATTTATTATATATGTTTCCATACAAATAAATATATACCAAAAATATATTTATTTATTATATATATATATATATGTTTCCATACAAATAAATATATACCAAAAATATATTTATTTATTATATATATATATATATAATGTTTCCATACAAATAAATATATACCAAAAATATATTTATTTATTATATATATATATATAATGTTTCCATACAAATAAATATATACCAAAAATATATTTATTATATATATATATATATTTGTAGAAAAAATCATGGGTCTAAAGATGGTTTTGATCTCAAATAGATCTTGTCAGGACAATGAGTTACATTACTGTCATTTATATATAATTGCTAGTAGGTATATAGAGAGGTTTGGGCAACTGATATTCTAATTAATCTTCTTGTCTCAGTCTGTGGTGTTTACTTTAGTTTGTAAATCGACTGTCTAGTTAAAAAATAAAACGGGGTCTTGATAATGATAGTGTAAACAAATAATATACAGCCTTGATAATGGTTCAGAAAAGAACTGAAAGTACTCGGTTTACTAATAATAATTCATTTGGACAAATGATTAAAAATAAAAAGAATTGTTAGAAAACTTGAACGAAATATAAAAACTTGAAAACAATAAGGATTCTATCAATTTTAACCAAATTTGTTTGAATGAAAGAATATATATATATATATATTGTGACACCCTGTCGGTATGTCCACTAGTACGCATATTGATAAGACCGACAGCCGATTCAGTTTGAAGGTAGATTTGCGAGTGCATAGGCGACAAACGAACAAGAAAGTTACGAATCTGTTTAACCCTTACATTTTTATCTTCATGACAAGAAAAACCTGAAAGAAATTCTTAATACTACTACGCGTAAGGGCAAGAGGGTTACCGGACCCCCCCTCCTTCTTTGAGGTAGCTTCATGAAAAGTGCAGACGACCCAGTGACCCTATTGCTATGGCAACGACCAGAGTACCAACCCCTCCCCCAGCATCCCCACGGTTTCCTTTGTTTTTAGTGCCAAGAATTCGTGCACGTCAAAAACCACACTTAAAGAATCTGACCGGCAGTCGACACGTGAAATTTCGAGCACTGAGAAAAATTACACATTTTGATTTAAAGGATGGGCGATCTAGGAAATTGCAGACGATTGACTACGAATTAAAAACCAGTTCATTTTGGATAGAAAGAATCTATCGATGATAAAAAAAAAAAGAGTAAATAAAAAAAAAGGATTGAATAATTGTCTTTTTGAAAAGAACTTTTGGTGAATTCCAAGGGCAAAGTGAGTTGAAAAGCGAAGTGTATTATATTTTCATTGTATTCTGTGAATTCCTATTGTTTGCTGTGCAATTCGTGTATTGTTGATATGTTTTGATATTTATATCTGTTCGATTGCTCGCCTACTCATTTGATATAAGAACTACCTATTAATTTTATTCCCCCGACCCCACATAGACTTGTATATATGCTCTTACCCCCTTTCTTTTCTTGTACAAAAAGTTGTAATTAAATGTGAATAAACTCTTGTATGTTTATTTAAAGTTTTAGTCGTTTTTTTCCATTCAGCGTTGTTGCCTTTCAGTCGGTTTTCTCCCCCTCCTTTCACGGGAGCAAAGAGAAGTGTCTGAAATTCCCATCCCTTTTGTATTATATTCTTTTTATTTTTAAAACTGGGACCTTTCTTGCATTTTTAAAAATTATTTCTTGCTGCGTGTGCACACTGGTCGACCCCAACGAGTGTGGGTGCATAACAATATATATATATCTTTGAAAGGAAGGAAAAACTAAACACCATTATTCCATAATAAATATATTTCGACTGAAATTAAAGGCCCCAATTTCGGTCAAAATAAATTTATTATGGAATAACGGTGTTGAGTTTTTCCTTCCTTTAAAAGATAAATATTGCTCTGTATATAATCTAAAAAGTTTATTATACATTGAGCTCTTTTTAGTGATTTAAAGATTCACTGTATTTATACATACTGGATCATACAATAATAATACAGCATATCTTAGAAATCACATATAGAATCATCCCTTACTACCAAGTTTTCGATACCTCTCATCTATATATATATAGCGCTAATACCCTTGGGAAAGGTATGACTCCATATATTCTCCCTCCAGCTATTGGTTAAATAGTAGGGCAGACTGGGCCCTTCAGCCGTGGGTAGGTAACCAGTCTAGGAGAGGGATAACTCTGAATTCAAAATTCCTGAGGTCGGTGGTTGATTGGGTTGGTGGCAACCCTTGATGCACCAATTTTTTCCTATCGACTGTGCCAAAAAGTGTGGATGGTTCAACACAAGCCTTCACCACTATAAACAAATCACTGTGTGGGTGTTCAATGTGTGTATGAAACCTTATACGTTGAAAATCGACAGGAGAGTCCATAATATATATATATATATATATATAGTTAGTGGCACAAATACAAACCACTCAGGTTCTAAGGGTTAATATATATATATATTACATAGAAAAGACAAAAATCTCATTGTTGAAAACTACCTGATTGTTTGAAATGATCAATTTTGAGTGCCATTAAAAAGAAAGAAATTTCATTGATAAAAAAAATGTCAATTTGTTGAACATTTTAATTAATGAAAAGAACAGTTTGTTAAACTTACAAGCTGAACGATAAGGAATAGAGATTTTTCCTTGGATGCTGCTAACACCAATTATATGTCCTTTACCTTCCTTTATCATGTAGGGAAGTACAGCTGAAACAAAAGAATGAAAAAAAAGAAAATTAAGTTTTTTGAAGAAAGACAATGGTATAAGATGATATTTTTTTGTTAATATGATAATTCATGGACATTTTTTTCTGTTAATATAATAAAATAAAAACATTCTTTTTTATTCTGTTAATATGATAAAATATGGACATCATATTAAATATTAAAAGAAAAAAAAAAGTCCCCTACCTTTAGTGATAGCCACATGTCCAAGATAGTTGACTGTCATGAGCCTGATGTCAACATCCAAAGAGGTGTCCTCCACCCGGCCTCGATAACTTTGACCGGCATTATTGATCAGAACATCTATTTGACCGTAGAAACTTACAGCTTCAGACACCTTCTGTGGAATTGATGCCAGATTAGACAAATCTAACTGTAAAATGGCTGGCGGAGCAGAAATACCACCCTGGAAAAGGAATAAGAAAAAGAAATTTAACAATGCTGCTGCTGCTGCTGATGATGATGATGATTATTTTCAGAACAAAGATTACAACAGTGAAAATCAACATAAATAAATAAAGATTTTTTTTTTTAAAATTCACCTTTTTGAAGTTGACAAATTCCAGCTGAATTTTTTTCAGTTGTTCCAAATTTCTGGCAGCAAGAATCACTCGGCATCCAGCCATGTAAAATAATTCTGCACATGCTGGAAGATAAAAAAAAATAATACAAGAAAATTAACATACACAATTATTTTGGGGAGAATATGTGCTTAATTGAAGTCATACCTAATTTGAAAATTAATTAGTTGATAATTAATGAATCAGGCGAATATATCTGTTTAAATGTGAAGCGTAAACAAATCGAGAAAAAGTCATTCTCTGTACATTTCGGCCTATTATGCCTCATAATGTACGTACAGAGAATGACTTTTTCTCGATTTGTTTACGCTTTACATTTAAACAGATATATTCGCCTAATTCATTAATTATCAACTAATTAATTTTCAAATTAGGTATGACTTCAATTAAGCACATATTCTGCCAAAAATTGTCGGCATAGCCATATCAAACAAACTGTTTGCGTACTTTCATACACAATTATGTAAACTTGATTGCAGTATCTTGGTATAATATTGATATAGGATATTTACTCCAAGGACACCAGTGGAAGTGAACACCACCTATTGTATGTTTGTTATAATAAATAGTAGTATTAGATCAGCCATCTTGTGATTTACATGTGTAGTTATTGGGTGAACCTTAAGAGTTAATCTATTGTGAATAGAAGATATTACAGATATTACTAGTGTGTACCCATATATGGGTTAAATAGATAAAAATGAGTTTTAAAAAGATGTGTTTAAAAAATTAGTTGAAATAAAATTGAATACCTAGAAAGGTTTGTTGTCTATGTTACATAATGGATAGGCATATTCTATCATTTTTAGCAAGTATTGTAGAGTAGATTGAAATAATGGTAAAAAAGTGGAAAATCACTGAGTTCATATTAAGAAGATATTACAAACACTATTAGTTGTACTCATCTAAATAATTTTTAATTAAAAAATTAAAAAATTAAACATTATTTAAATAAATAAAAATGAGTTAAAAAAATGAGTTAAAATAAATTGAATACCTAACAAAAATAAATAAAACAAAAATATCTTTGGCATAAAATAACCCATGCCATAAAATCTAACCAACTGGTGTGTAAAGACAATAACAAACATGGCACTAACAGATGAAATCTAGAAAAAGTTTGTTGTCTGTGTTACATAATTGATAAGCATAGCCTATCATTTTTAGCAAGTATTGTAGAATAAATAATTTTGATGTTCTGGACTGTTGTCCTCATCTTTATTGTGGTATGTATAAATGTTTTGGCTGCTGTATTCTCTGGCCTTCCTCAGGTGTTCCCTGTGTATCTGAGCATAGTAATGACCCAACTAGGGAAATTATTTTTAATAGTCTGACTGTTGGTCAAACAGGCGTTGTTGTGTTGATACATACCCCAATAAAGATGAGGACAACAGTCTGAAACATCAAAATTCTTCACATCATGCCTCATCTCAAAAATACAGACAAATAATATTATAATCTACTTTGAAATAATAATAAAAAGTGGAAAATCCCTGAGTTGATATAGATTGATTGACAAAGTTAACAGGCCGAGTTGTCGAAATCATCAATACCGAATTAGGATTTATGGATTAGGTAGAATTACATTGCAGAATCGCCGATTCCTCAGGAAGTTTCAAGCACCAGCGGTCCCTACCTTTATTCCTAGTGCTTTGCCTGAGCCCCCTAAATCAATGTTCGAAGATGCCCCACAAACCAAAGGAATGATAACATCAACTAGGGACCTGGCCTCACCCAATGTCACTCCACCCCCCTAAGCCAATGCCATCAAAAATACCCCGTGCATTGTCCAGGTTGCTCCCCTGTAAACGACCTGGCCGAAAAGAATTAACTTCCCCTCAAAGGCCATTCTTCCATGCAATGGGGAGGGGGGGAGTAGATGTAGAATAATCATACTAAGTTCCAATTACTGTCAAATTGGTAAGACAATGCAACAAGTAGCTGTAACTTAATACAGATCTAACCTTGTTGCAATCCTACTGCAGAATGCCAGAATACTTATAAATAGTCCATTCATGTATTTGAGTGATTCCATTCCTTGAGTCCTGATTGGCTGCTTGGTTTCTATGATGTTATGAGGTTTTATAAATACTCTGGCATTCTGCAGTAGGATGGCAGCAAGATTAGATCTGTATTGAGTTATAGTTACTTGTTGCATTGTCTTACCAATTCGACGGTAATTGGAACATAGTATGATTATTATACAAAAGTGACATCTCAAGTTCATCTGGAACGAGGCTCTTATTGCCTTAGTAATATGATTGGGCAACACTAGGAAAGTAGAATTAGAAGTTAGTAGAGTTGAGTCTGGCATGTGCACATGAAAATATGTCTCTGTGTTGTTCCTGAAAATAACAGAGCAAGATGGAACCCAGAGAGAAGCAGAGAAAGCCCCAATACAATCCAACAGCAGCGGATATAAGAAGATGACTATGCTACATCTGTCAAATGGTTATAAATGACTGCAACAGCATACAAATTAATATGAACTAGCAGGACCTGTGGATATACTACAGTATGATAATTTGATTATTATGTTTGATATATTTACTTAAGAGCTATTGCTAAATACGTCAATATGTAAAAAGTAATCTTGATTTAACTCTCTTTCTCTTACTCTTTTTTTCTTTCTTTCCTTCTTTTCATCATGTTTGATTGAAACAGATTAAGGTTATCACTTCTATGTGCTCATCCCCTCTCTCTATCTTTCCCGTACTCTTTTTTATTATATTTTTTCTGTGTAGGATGTCTTTTTTCTTCCCTTTATTTATAATAAAAATGGATTGGTTCAATATTTAGCTGAGGTGATGAAACTCATAAGAAATAAGAATCCGGTGGATAAGAAATACCAGATAATCAGGATTTACACTTTTGAATTTCATCTTGGATGATTTGGACGGTCTCATTTTTAACCAGAGGGTGTTGCAAGATGATTACAGTCATACAATTAAGAAACATGAGTATTACTATATAGATATTTTTTGGTGTTGATATAAAACCCTTTAAATTTCAAGTGTATTTTATTTTGTTGCTTTACTTTTATGAACATAAAAATAGTGTAGAGAAAAATAATGTTAATTCTATGTTTCAATGTTAAAATCTATTATAGACAAATAAAAAAGAATAAATCAATACATATATAAGGGGCAGTTTGTGTGTTTGTATGTCCGGATGAAACTATGAAAATAAAACAATTAACGACAAAGTAAATATATATACACATTGAATAACACCAGTTCTTGCTTTCTGTGCAAAAATTATGAAGATTTGATTTATATACAAAGATATTTAAAGATTAAAATATACATAGAAATAGCATTGAAATTCTACTTTAAAATGACCAGCATTTGTGAATCTCAAAAGTAAACAAATCAATAAACCAAGTTTTTTTTTCTTCTTCCCTTTACCCAGGTGATGCTGGCTTCTAGTTTAAAATAATGGATTGAAAAGGAATGTTAAAATATAAATAGTTACGATTATAATGAAACCGTTTACAGATGAATCAAATTTCAGCATTAAATAACCCATAAAGGGTTGATGTACCATTAAACAAATAAACCAAACCTCTTCAGAAAGGACTTGACATGTTTATCACTGTCATATAGAATAAAAATTTTTAACATTAATTTTAATGGCATGTTAATATGTCTAGGGTTATTTTATGCCTACATGTTAGGGATTTGCATTCATTGTAGATTTATATTTACATTTTTTGTGTATTTATTTAAGAATTTTTTGCACACAGTTATATGATATCAAGAATTCTTATCTAGTAGAAAAAATGGGGCTTTCGCAGAATTGTGTCCCTGCCACCTGCTTTAAAAAAACGCTAGGCAGTGATAGCTGAAAAAACAACCCGCCCTATGAATGAAGTCCCTAGCTGAAGTGGTGCCTGCTGAAAAAAACAACAACCAGCGCTTAAGGGACTTCATTAGTAGGGTGGGTTGTTTTTTCAGCTATCACCGCCTAAAAGCAGGAGGCTGGGATGCAATTCTGCAAATCGCACCGAAAAAATTTGCATAGTTTGAAGTATTTGTATCTAATACTAATAATTATAAGTTAATAAAATATATCAGTATATTTGTTTTTGTTTTAACTCTTGCCTTTCAGGAAAATTACTACTAAAGGGAAAAATGAAGTATGACCTTAATTAGTATTTCTCTGAATGTTTGAGATGAGGCTTGAAGATTAGTATTATCTGCCTTATTCGGACTATTGTCCCCATCTTCATTGTTATTTGTACAATGTTTCGTCCGATATGCCCTCCGGCCTTCTTCAGGTATTTATTGTCGGACTCGGGAACCTAAATTGGATACCCCGTGGAATAAATAAAGGGTTAGGTTCAAAGTTCCGTGATGGCTCCCGAATACGACAAGAAAGTTCCTGAGTTCGAAAAGAAGGTTCCCGAGTCCGACAAGAAATACCTGAAGAAGGCCGGAGGGCATATCGGCCGAAACGTTGTACAAATAACAATAAAGATGGGGACAATAGTCCGAATAACGCAGATAATACTGACCTTAATTAGCTTTTTTTTTTTTTTTGCCTAGCCAGGTTGATCTTGTCAGCACTTCTAAAAATAGCAGTGTTGATTAAATTAGAAATATGAGGCCACTCGCATATCAACTAAACATTAAATATAAAACAACTTACTTGCCTCTTTATGACTCTGCTGAAACGACAAGCTTTATCTATGATAATAAGCTTAATATAATTCTATCAGCTTATGTACTACAACTAAGTGACATCTTTTTGCTGTCACCTCTAATAAACTACTGACTTGGTTGGATAGGCTCCAAAGAAAGAAGTGTTCTGTGGTGCATCTCGACTGCTTGAAAATTGCTGCTTTAACCCTTACTGTGCAGTAACCAAGGATACCAAGTTCCGTGTATATGCACTTTTATTTATTTATTTAAAAAATTTTTTTATAGTAGAGTATTTTCTGGAATTCTCCACATTTCCTATGACATAGTACACACATTTTTATTTTCACTGGCTAATAAAGAAGTTTCCAAGAACTCATTTGCTTGTTTGTTTTGTTTTATGGCATATCAACCTTGGTGGGTCATTTGATGCTGACAAAGTTTGAAATAAATTCATTCTTGATAGGTACTCAATTTTTTATAAACACATTTTTTTCAATTTAACCTATAGATAGGACTCTAACAAGTACCACCACTCCGGGTCAGAGTGGTCCTAGGAGCAATGATGATGAAGGGGTGCTCTACATTCCCCAGACCTCCAGAATTGGACACTGCATAATGTGAGGCTAGAGTTATGAAATTTAAGTGTTACTTTTTTTTCTAAAAATAAAATAAAATCCAATGCAAAAATATTTTTTTATGCATTCATTCAATTGTTCAAACTATTCAAACCTTCCCTCTTCAGACCTAAAACATTATTAAGAAAAATAAGCTATGAAATTCAAAAAAATTTATCAGTTTGTGTTGACAAAATTTTTAAAAAATTAATAGTTTTCAACTGGCAACATTTACCCAACCTCTCGGCCACAAACAAGATGTAGCCCTGTCGGCAGGGGCTTTAGAATACACTGACTGCACCTCTAGAAAGGGGTAAGAACCCCCCAATGAGGCCACTTGTTGGCTGTAGGTGGTGACCCGTGATGCTTCAGGATGGAATCCTGGTGGCTTAGTAGTCTGTGATATGCAACAATCCAATTAGTCCTTACTTAGGCTAAACGGGCAGTCGGAGAGGCCTCCTCTGATAAATCAGCTGGTCACATTAACCCCTAGTACCTATATGACTATCCCAACCCTATTGCTATTATGGCAAGCACCAACCCTATTGCATTGTATATGTGCTAGAAGGCAGTGGCTGAAGGTCTTATTGTCCTGGGTATGACATTAAACTTCATCTAATGGTGAAGTTCCAGTTCTGGAGCTCTGAGGAATGTGAAGTATTAGTAAAAATTAATTAATGTGGAGTATTAATAAAAACTTTTTTTTTTTTTTTGCTAGTCTTATCAAAATCTAATTATCTGGGTTAATTTTTAAAAAATTCTTAAATCACTGTCCATACAAGCAATATAATAAAATCTAATAAATAACAGAAACTACTGAAAAGTTACCTCTTATCACACAAACCATCTAAGTAAGAATTAAATTAAAATTTCTAAATTAGTGAAATAGATCACTAATTAGGACTGAGCGTATTCTAGTAGTGACCACCCCAAGCGGAGTTTAACAGATTTGAATTTAGAGTTTTCCTTCTCCTAGACTGGTTGCCTAACCAAGGTTAAAGAGCCCAGTCTGCCATACTATTTACTCATAGCTGGAGGGAGAGTAGTTGGATTCATACCTTTCCAAGGATATTAGTGCTATGTGAACTAGCTTCACCCAGGATTTGAACTCGGGTCGATGGGTCCATTTCCTAAGACTCTAACCATTACACCATGGCCTAAGACAAACAAAACATACTGGATAAGTAGGAATGAAATCATAAATGACGTTCTCATGTGGACACCTATACATGGACACATCAGAGTGGGCTGACCAGCAAAGACTTACATTGATCAGCTCTATATGGATACTGGATGTTGTGAGGAAGACTTGCTAGGAACAATGACTGATAGGGATAGGTGGCAAGAGAAAGTCATGGGAATCTGTGTTGTTAACAAAACGTGATGATGATGAGTTCATCATGATAAAGAATATTTTTGTAAGAGTAATTCTCTTTTAGTTCCCTGTTTTTTTATTTTTTATTGTTGAATTGCATAAGTTTCACTTTAAAATTATAGTTAGCTCTTGAGTGGTGAAGGTTGGAAGGTAGGCGTATTGTCGGTTTTTCTTTCTTTTCTTTTACGAATATTCATAGTCCGGTTTACCTGCTGAGTCAAGTGATAAAAATATGTGCGTTTGATAGGGGCAGGGTGGAGTTACATTTTACTTAGTCTATCTCTCCCCCACCTTAGCATAGTGCTAATACGATTTCAACAATATTAACATAAACATAAATAAAATTGGGTGTCTTATAGTGTAACAGTTAGCAAACCAGTCTCACAAATCTATTACTATTGAATAGCAAGTTCAACTGTTGCTGGATGCCTCATAATTGCAACCTTGTATCACATCCTACCTGCAGCGAATCAGTAAATAAAAGTGACACTCACGAACAATAGGTAGGTAGTTAGGTTGTTAGTTACAAACAAGAAAATTAATATGAAGATTCATTAATCACAAGACGACCCATGAACGTTGGGTTTTTCCATTATAACAGTGGTATCAATCAATTTCAACAATATTAACATATAAGTAAAAAAAGTAAAGTCGTCGGGGCGGCCTAAAGTCGGTATCAGCCAGTCAGCGAGGGAGTCTATCCCCTTTTCAATAGCGCTAGACCAAGGAGATTGTTTTGGCGTCTGAGGTGGAGCGCCACACCTACCATCAGCTCCTTACTTTACCGCACAGATCCCTGTGCTACTCATACGCTGAGTTGGCGAGGACCGGTATCGAACTAGGAACCTTGTGGTTTCTAGCCGAACGCTCTACCGACTGAGCTATCCCGGCCCGTGTCTTATGGTGTAACAGTTAGCAAACCAGTCTCACAAATCCATTACTATTGAATAGCAAGTTCAACTGTTGCTGGATGCCTCATAATTGCAACCTTGTATCACATCCTACCTGCAGTGAATGAGTAACTAAAAGTGACACTCACGAACAATAGGTAGGTAGTTAGGTTGCTAGTTACAAACAAGAAAATTAATATGAAGATTCATTAATCACAAGACGACCCATGAACGTTGGGTTTTTCCATTATAACAGTGGTATATTGATGCTTCTGTTTAAGAAGAGAAGGATTCTAATTAACCTTCTATAATTATCCCCATTATATTGATAATTTTATTTGATTAAAAAAATATGTTCAGCAAAAATGAAGATTCCACAAAATTATCATCCATAATTGATTTATTCTCTAAGTGCATTAAGTGTATTGCTCTATTTCTTTGGGTCAATCACTCTCAGGGGTGAGGAGAGGAGAAGGGAGGGGCTCTCAAAGTATTTTTTTTTTTTAACCTTTTTAAGCTCTTGTGTGTAAGTAAGTCGTCGGGGCGGCCTAAAGTCGGTATCAGCCAATCAGCGAGGGAGTCTATCCCCTTTTCAATAGCGCTAGACCAAGGAGATTATTTTTAGCGTCTAAGGTGGAGCGCCACACCTACCATCAGCTCCTTACTTTACCGCACAGATCCCTGTGCTACTCATACGCTGAGTTGGCGAGGACCGGTATCGAACTAGGAACCTTGTGGTTTCTAGCCGAACGCTCTACCGACTGAGCTAACCCCTTTCTTGTGTGTAAATAAGTAAAATGTTCACTATCTATCGAAAATAACTAAAGTTACTTGGGATAATATATTTTAAAGGACCAGACTCGAGGAATTCAAAATACAATAATCTAGCAAAGATCACGGAAAGACTGAATAAAGTTGAACCTACCATAAATTTTACACACGAATTAGAATCCAACAATTCTTTACCATTTTTTAGACATTTTACTCATGAAAAATAATGACAAATTAGAGTTTGGTCCACCATTAACCCATCTCTAAAAATGACCAAATACATTTTTATTCACACCACATACATATATATATGCGCATATATATTTACCAACCCCTCCGTACGAGTAGGATGTAACATGAGGTCAATTTCTTACGCTGAGTTTAACAGGTTTGAATTCAGAGTTTTCCTTCTCCTTGGCCGGTTGCCATACCTCATACCAAGGTCAATGAGCCCCGTCTGTCCTACTATTTACCCATGGCTAGAGAGAGAATAGTCGTATTCATACTTTTCCCAAGGGTATTAGCACTATGTGAAATGCAAACTGCGACGTCCAGGATTTGAACTTGTCTCGCCGTGTAACCATTACACCACGCGCCTCTAATAACAACAATAGGGTCTAATAAAAAATTGGTTGTATAATTTTTGCCAGGTTTTATATATTGTTACGTTTCCGGTTTAAAAATGGACATAAATAAATCTTTAATCTTAAATCTTAATCCTTAAAAAAAAAAAAGAAAAAAAAAAGCCGTGCTGGGAAATAATGTCGTCTGCAACTCTGAAACGGCCATTTTGAAACGGGAAAGGTAACAATTGACTGACACATGAGAATTTTAGTAATATATGATGATTGATGATTATTATGATAATAATTAATGATAAACCCAATTAACAATTGTTTTAATATATTCATACTTCACTTTCATATTTATTCATTCATACCTACCTGTTCACTTCAACAACCTTCATTTTTTCCTTTTAGTATTTTACTTACTACAGCATTGCTTTAAAAAATTATGATATACAACATATTCATTTGTCACTCTTTATAATTCTTAATAAATTCATTAGCGTTATAAAATCTGAAAATATATCCTTTTTCAAATGACAATATCAACCTTGAAAAATAAAATAAAATAATGGAATGCTGTTTTCGTTCACATTTTTACAAAATTTAACGATTGATTCATTCATTAATAAATAGATAAACTTAGAGTGCAAATCTGTAGTAAATATACTCGCAAAACTTTTTAAAAATACATTTATTTCAATAATTATTTAGAAAGGAAATCTAAATAAACTGTAACGGAATATAAAAGTCAACAATAAAAAAAGAGGAAGTGTTGTTTAATTTTTAAATATTTGTTGCGTTTTAAAATAAATAAATAAAAATATTTACCCTTTCCAACACCCGAAGTAGCACCAGTAATAAGTATAACTTTGGTTTTTATACGGGGCCGGGGTTTTTTCCTCCACAGTCGCAAAATAAAAAGAATTAAACCAAAAATGCCGCACGTCCCCAAAAGACCGGCTCCATTGGAAACGAGAACAGACACCATTTCCTTCGACTCGATACGGTAAAATCTCTCTAATATTTTGGACAGACTAGATTCTCCTCAGACATAATTACTGTCAACTGGGGACGTATGAACATCTTAAGAATGATTAAATGGCATTTATGACTTCACAGTTAGTTTTACATTTTAGTTCTTGCAATAAAGTCGAGAAACGATGATAAAAAAAAATAAAGATTTCTTTTCAAATATCCGTCATGAATAAATCGAAGCGGTGATACATAAGGGGAGGTAAGTACATCTGTCTTGAAGTCAGTTGTCTTACGTGATTTGCTTTGGTTTATTTGCTTAACGACATATCATAGGTATACCCAAAGTTTCGTCTGCTTTTCATTTTAAAAACGAATTAAAAGTAATTAAATCGATTATTTAAGATCTAATTTTTGTCCAAGTCAAAAATTAGTAACATAATGAGCATCAGTAAAAAAAGCAAAATAATATTATGCATGTAATTTATTTTTAATACATTTAAAACGATTTTTTTCCAGACAAATTTGCTCCAATATGGCTGTAAACACTGTCTATAGATGACTTAAAATCCGTGTTTACAAAATAAATTTAACCCTCCCAATCGAAAAAAATTATCCAAAAATCAGGGAATTGTCCGATTTTAATGAAAATTCAGTGTTGATTTATCAATGAATTAATTTTGAAATGCATCAGTTATTTTATTTCAAAACTTTCTGATTTAATTAGGTATTTCTGCCATGATAAATTAATATATAAAATTCATTTAAAATATGAGTATCATGATGTTAAACTTAAAATGTCATATTATTAGATTCTAAAAACATTTATATCAACTCATTGTGAGTTATTCAATGTCGAAATTTGATTCATTTGTAAAATTTTGATGGTAATCATAACTATATTTTCAAAGTTCCATTGAATTTTTTTTAACTGTTCCCACTTTTTTTTATTTGTCAATAATTATTTGTTTGTACAGTTATATTATTCTTTCGATTACCAATTACATCACCTTAAAAAAGATTTTTTTAAAAAGCACACTAAATGTACACTTAAGTGACATCTTTTTGTTTGTCACTTCAGATAAACTACTGTTAAAAGGTTTTAAACTTGAATTTTTTCAATCAACAACAGTAATCCTTTTCCTGCAACAGTCGGTCTGCCACTGGGGTAATCTCTTTCCTCTGACCTTCCTTCTCTCCAACAATCACAGTAGTCATCTGAATTTTTCCTCTCTGGATGTCCCTCGCTTGGTTCATTCTGCCAGTATCAGTGGTCGCATGTTTTTTTTTATTACAGCTCGCCCAGTTCCCATACAAATTACGTCTCATCCCATCCGGGTCTCTTGTACAGGGCACAGGCGATTCTTTGCCATTTATGTTAAGGGGATCGGCTATGTGCATTACATACTGACTTGGATAGGCTTCAGAGAAAGTGTTCGTAACCTTAGTCTTCTTTATTTTTGCTAATGAAAAAAAAGAACATTTTTCTTTAATACTTTCTCATCTCTCGTTTCATTTTGAAAAGATTTCCATCACTGTTAGGACAACACATTAGTGTCTGATGAAAGTTTTGTAAATAAAAAAATGAAATGTTTTAACGTTGACTTCCCCATCTAAAATAAATTTATCTTTTTGGAATATTTTGTTTTTTCTTATTTCTACATATCAAGTATCCTTATCTAATACAAAAATTTACACACAGTTGTATGATTTCAAGTATTCCTATCTAACACTAATTACATGGTTTTAAATTAACTATTCCTATTCAATAATAACCATTTGTTTGCAAATAGTTATGTTTCGTGTGTTGATATCTAACACTAATAAGTTGCATACAATTATATGGTTTCAAATAACCAATAATAATAATCTTGAGTAAATAATTATAGTTTCAAGTTATTCTTAATACAAATAAGTTGCATACAATTATATGGTTTCAAATAACCAATAATAATAATCTTGAGTAAATAATTATAGTTTCAAGTTATTCTTAATACAAATAAGTTGCATACAATTATATGGTTTCAAAATAACCAATAATAATCTGAGTAAATAATTATAGTTTCAAGTTATTAATACAAATAAGTTGCATACAATTATACAAATAACCAATAATTAAGATCAAGTATTTTTTTCCTCATCCTTTATTGTATGTAAAATCATTTTTCGGCTGCTGTATCCTCTGGTCTTCCTCAGGTGGTTCCTATGTATCCGAGCATAGAAATGACCCAACCAGGAAATCATTTTCAATAGTTTGGCTGTGGATCAAACAAGGCGTTGAAGAACTTTTGAAAATCTCATTCAAATAATGACATCATTGTTGTTGCATGCCTAACATTCCGACATGTGTTATGAAGATCATCACAAACATTTCAGGGGGGGGGGGTTCTTTATTGGCATTTCCTGCACAACTTGAGGCGTAAATTCCAATAATTTCAGTTATTTTAAAAATATTTTTATAGTAATTTACTTTAAAAAACAATTTCATTTAGCCTTTTCAATGACTAGTTTCCCATATTGTGTTCATCTCTATACTTGGTCTACTCAAGAGATTACTGCAGCCCAACATATGCACTGCTTCTTTAAGACGTCTTCTTTTCCAATGTCCATTCCTATCTATTATTTTAAATTTATCCCACAAGGGTAGATGGTTACCCTTTTCTTTCCATATATGGTCAGCCATACCCGATTTTCTGTTTCCCTCGTACCACTGCTTTGTAAACTTGTCAAAAAAAAAAAAAAAAAAAAAGAATCAAAATTATACACATCAAGCCGCATCTCAAAAGTGCAGACAAACCATAGATAGTACCATAATAGAGACTACTACTCAGAGTAGGCCTAGGAATAATGGCAATGAAGGAGTGACACAATAGTCCCCAGAACTCGAGAACTGGAGCCTCACCATTAGATACAGTTTAGTGTCATACCCCTTTTGGAAAGGAGCAAATCTTACCCATCTGCAGAGGATGCTGTCAGCATATTCTAAGCCTCACTGACAGGATTGACATGATTAAGTATGTTATCACATTTTATCATTATAACTAATATTGGTTAATTCGAACTTAACAGACCTAAATTCCACAATCATATGTTACCCTGACGAAAGAAAAAAAAAAACAAAAAAAAAAACAGGGAATTAACCGAATTTGATGAAATTTTCAGTGTTCATATACTAATGAATAAAAGATATAATACACCAGTTATTTTATTTAAAAACTTTTACATTTTTTCAGGTCAGTTAACTTTGAACCACATATCTTTGAGGCATAACAAAATATCAGCTGCTTATCAGCTTTACCTCATCCCAGGGAAAGGCTAGAGGAGTAAACCCTGAAAACAAATCAGGAGCCAGAGTCCCTAAGGTGGTGTGATGCTGAAATCCAGTGCTACCCAGCAACTCCCGTGACACTACGGCTGCCAAACATTGGTTCCTTACCTTTCCTTTGGATTACAGTGGCAGTGTGGAGAGGGGGGATTTGCTGCTTGAGTAACAGCTCATCCTCCATATGAACCCTCCCAGGTTACATAGTGCCCCCTCCCCCCAAAAAAAAATTGAACACTACTCCATAGTCTCTCATAGATGGAAGGATGTCAACACACACACACACACATTTTTTTTGTACAGCAAATAGAGTAAATTATTTTCATGAGAGAAATCACATTTTATTATATGCTAAATGTAGTAAAAACAAAACAAAAAAACGAACTTCAAAAGAAACTTTAGTTTATGATTAAAAGTCACAGACAAAATATCTTATGATGGAGATTAAAATTATGTCACCACCACCGTCAAAATTCCCTTAGTTATTTACGTTATATTCTCAATGGTTATTAAATAATCATTATTTAATCTTAATTAGCATCTTATTATTAACAATGTCTCTATCAAGGTCTACCTAAAATAGATTTGCCTCAAAACAGCCTATATTATTAAGGTGTTTAAAAATCCTGCAATGTCTTATATATCACTAAGAAATAAATGATTACATAGTATATCATGTGAATAATTTGCATACCGGTTTTAACAAAACTGTGTTTAATAAATAATGACTTGGTGTTATTGATTTCTAATATTATTGTTTTATTCTCAAATGTAATAAAAGCAATCCTGTGTATAATTTTATACTGAAATCAATTAAAATAAAATAAAAATAAGTGTAATCTTTTTTAATGTTCGTATATTAAATCTGAAATACTTGTGTCCATAGGGTGCATATTTTTGCTAGTATATTTAATTTAAAAGGGTGAACAAATGGAGAGACTGGCAAGAGAAGAAGAAAAAAATCTCCAGGATGATTCTCACTGACGGCCGCCAACTCAAGCGTAAACGCAACGCTCTTCTAATGAATGGATCACTCTGTGACGGCTTTTACACAGAAAGCGATGTGTGTATTAAAACAGTTAAAATCCCTTCCCATTCTGTAAGTGAAGACAGCCTAATGGTTATGGTGCCGGACTGACACCCAACCGATCGGATTTCAATTCCGGCTGTATGTAGCTTACAAAATGTCTAGCCACACTGAAGAGACTTGATAAGTTGAAACATGTCTGTTTATATATATATATATATATAATATATATATATATATACACACATACACTTAAAAATTTTTTTTCAGTACATAAACATATTTAACCTACTGAAAATTATTTTCTTAGAAAATTCAAAAATTTCACACTTGTGAAGCAAACTTTTCAAAAAACATGTTCAGTGCCACTAAATTCTTTTTTTTTTTAAATCTGTAAATCCTACATATGGTGGTATTTTTTTATTTTTATTTAAAAGGACTAATTTACACTCACACACACATACGATAGATGACCCATGAAGTTGTTGATTTTTTCATTGTAAGAAGGGTACATGATACTTCTTTTTTGAGTAAGGATTATAATTAGCATTTCTTAGTTACCTTCATTATACTGGAAATTTTGATGATGAAAAAAATAAAAAAAAAATAATAACATTCAATGTGGATGCTGACCCCCACAAAAATATTGCAAATTGTATAGGAATTTGCTTTATTTTCTATGTTAGAGCATTTTAAAATTCTATTGCTTTAATAAGATTTATATACCTGGGAACATTGTGCTACACAGAATCATGGTCCTATCTAGTTACCAATTTATATATTATTAGAGTAATGTTATTTTCAATCCTGGATAAGGCTGGTTGCATTTCACATAGTGCTAATACCCTTAGGAAAGGTATGCGTCCAAATATTCTCCCTTTAGTTATGAGTAAATAGTAGAGCAGACTGGGCTCTTTAACCTTGATTAGGTAACCAGCCTCGGAGAAGGAAAATTCTGCTTGTGTGTGTGGGGTGTTGATAAATACACTATTAACTCATTAGGGGCTGGTTTAGCTCAGTTGGTAGAGCATTCGGCTAGAAACCACAAAGTTCCTAGTTCAATACCGGCCCTCGCCAACTCAGCTTATGAGTAGCACAGGGATCTGTGTGGTAAAGTAAGGAGCTGATGGTAGGTGTGGCACTCCACTTCAGACGCCAAAAAACAATCTCCTTGGTCTAGCGCTAGTGAAAAGGGGATAGACTCCCTAGCTGATTGGCTGATACCGACTTTAGGCCACCCGATGACTTTACTTACTTTATTTATCCATAGCTGGGGGGAGAACAGATGGAATCATGAATTTACCAAGGGCATTAACGTAGAGATATATGTAAACAGCTTTGTCCGGAATTTGAACTCTGGCTTGTCATGTCAATTTTCCAAGACAGTATCAATTATACTGTACGCCTCCGCATGTGCACAGTTTGTATGTGTAATCGAGAAGTCTGATTATGCAGAATGTTCTTTTTCGTTTATGCAGTGTTGCCAACTGTGCATCAGGTTTACAAGAAACACACAAGTTACAGGCCGTTTAGCTCAGTCAGTAGAGCATTCGACTAGAAACCAGAAGGTTCCTGGTTCGATACCGGCCCTCGCCAACTCAGCATACGAATAGCACAGGGATCTGTGCGGTAAAGTAAGGAGCTGATGGTAGGTGTGGTGCTCCACCTCAGATGCTAAAATAATCTTGTTTAGCGCTAGCGAAAAGAGGATAGACTCCCTTGCTGTCTGGCTGATACCGACATTAGGCCACCTCAACAACTTTTTATAGTTGACTAGAAGTGACTACCCGGCATCACCTGGGTAGAGGGAAGGGATAAAAAAAGTTAGCTACGGTGTTACTTGAAAGAAAACAACCAACTTAGGGCGTTAAATGTATTTTAGGGGAAGGGGCTTCTCTTTTTAGTCGTAATTATTATTTATTGTAATTTGTCATAATTCCTGTTTAGATATGAAGATGATATCTATATATCTATCTACCTCAATTTGTTCATTTTTTACTTTATTTATATCTATCTATCCACCCATCTATCTATCTAGTCATCTTCCTATCTATCTCCATAAGAATTACGACAAATTTCTATAAATAAATAAGAATTACGACAAATTACGACAAATAAATAAGAATTACGACAAAAAAGAGAAGCCCCCCCCATAAATACATTTAACGCCCTAAGTTGGTTGTTTTCTTTCAAGTAACACCGTAGCTGGGGTCATTATTTCAATAGTCACCGGGTAGCAATTTATGAGGCAGGAGACAGGGACGCACTTCCTCATAAATTACCTAGTTGATTACTGGCTTGCAAAATGAGGCCGGTTTAGCTCAGTCAGTAGAGCACTCGCCTAGGATTCACAAGGTTCTTAGTTCAATACTGTACCCCGCCAAATCAGCTTATGAGTAGCACAGATTGGTAAGCTGATCTGTGGGGAGCTGATAGTAGGTGTGGTGCTCCACCTTAGCAAAAAAAAACAATCTCCCTGGTCTAGTGCTAGTGAAAAGGGGATAGACTCCCCCACTGTTCAGCTGATACTGTCAATAGGCTACGCCAACTACTTTTAATTTTACTTGTTTGCAAAGTAAATCTGAATTCAAACCTGTTAAATTCTGATAAAAAAATTGACCTTGTGTCACATCCTGCTCATGCAGAAGGGTTGGTAAATGCATACCATTTATTAGACAAGAAAACGGAGATGAAGATGGTGGAATGAAATAGTAGGAAAAGGAAAGTGTTTGCCTGTGATGGCCTTGTGGAAAATCGGCATAGCAACAATGATGTAACAAACTCTACAGATAGAAGAGCAAACAATTCTGGACTTACCTTTGTTAAATAAGCCATAGCTTAGGGCCACACAACCCCAGAGTCTCTCTTTTTTTTTAAATATACTTTAATTTTTATTCCCAGAGCCCCAGAACAGGAACCTCATTACTAGATACAGTTTAGCATCATACCCAAGACACTGACCTTCAGCCACTGCCTTCTAGCACAGATACGATAAAAAGGGCTGGGGGAGTTGCCATAAGAGCAATAAAGGGCCTCATTTGAAAAAAAAAAAATTTTCTTTTTATCCCCAGAGCTCCAGAACTGGAACCTCATTACTAGATGCAGTTTAGTGTCATACCCAGGGCACCAAGACCCTCAGCCACCGCCTTCTCATATATGATAAAAAGGGCCGTGGGGAGGTACCATAAGAGCAAATGAGGCCTCATCTTTTAAAAATATACTTTCATTTTATCCCCAGACCTCCAGAACAGGGACCTCATTACTAGATGCAGTTTAACGTTATACCGAGGACACATAGACCCCCCAGCCAGTCCCCCCCAGCCAGTCCCTTCTAGCACATATATGATAAAAAGGGCTGTGGGGAGGTGCTATAAGAGCAATTGAGAAATACAGTCGGGGCAATCATATAGCTAATCAGGCTTGATGTGACCAGCCGTTTGATCAGAGGAGGTCTTTCCGATTGCAAGTAAGGACTGCTTACTCACCAGGATTCCATCCTTAAGCATCATGGGCCACCAAGGTGGTCTCATTGGGAGCTATTGAAAGGATCAAACAATAATACTTAATGTAATTATTTAAACAATTAACTATAAACCTAATCAGTAATATCTAATTGTGTTCTGCATAAGGCACTGAACCTGAATCTGGTGATGAGGTGGCAGTTCTGGAACTCTAGGGAGTGTGGAGTCATCCTATCCTTGTCATACCTCCCAGGTCCATTCTGACCCAGAGTGGTGGTACCTGTTAGGATCCCATCTATGGGTCAAATTGACCGGCTTGAGATAATGTTTAAAATGATTTTGAAGTATAACAGCTCTTAAAACATTGATATTGCAATTTTATAGGAATAGTTCATTTGAAGATATATAATTTAGCAAATCATTATTAAATTGGAATAATTACTTGAAACAATATAACTGTATGCAAATTATTTGTATTAAGAATAGCTACTTATAATAGCTAACTTAAGTTATAATTGTTTATAAATAGTTATTATTAAATAAGAATAGCTATTATTATTATTAAATTATTATCATTATTAAATAGGAATAATTATCATTATTATTATTAATTATTATTATCATTATTAAATAGGAATAATTATCATTATTATTATTATTAAATATTATCATTATTATTATTAAATTATTATCATTATTATTATCATTATTATTATTATAATTATTATAATTATCATTATTAAATAGCTAACTTAAGTTATAATTGTTTATAAATAGTTATTAAATAGCTTTAAATTGCTTACCAATAAAAAAAATTAAAAAAAGAGCCCAAAAAACTGATTTTAGCATTAAATAACCCAACAAGGGTTGACATGCCATAAAACCAATCAACCAACATTTAATCAAATAAAGATAAATAATTTGTCAATCTTTTGTTTTACTTTCAAGTTTGGAAATTTAAATTTTGTATGATTAGTTATGTCTTGCACCGAAATGGCTGCCAGATAATTACTATTTATTAGACAGCATAGACTATATAATTTTAATGGTTTTAGTAATATTATCACTGCATGTATTTATTTAATGAATATTATAACAGGATAACTTATCAATATTTATCTTTGCATCTTCAAAATGTAAATTATATCACATTATAATCATCAATCATTGACTTTTTCCTAGTAGCCCAACTTAAAAATATATATTTTTTAAAAGTATAACCCCGATCACAGATTAAAAAATAATCTCCCTGGTCTAAAAAGGGGTAGACTCCCTTGCTGTCTGGCTTATACTGACAATAGGTCACTCCTCTCACTTTACTTACTGAGGAATTAAAATTTAATCACACACCCAACATTTACCCATTACTTCACATAAAACTGGTATGAATAGTGAAATCTATTTTATCTGTATTAAGTACATTTTTCGGACTGTTATCCTCATCTTTATTATTATATACAACAGTCTGAAAAATGTAAATAATACAAATTATCAAGCCTTATCTAAAAAAATTCAAACACTATTTTTTATGTGTATATGATTTAAGTATTGTCCTAGAATAAACTTTCATCATTTTATAATGTATAATTTAAGTATTGTTCAACAATATAATACTTCTACAGCTTTAAACAAGGCATGGAGAGGAGAGTAGCCTTGACAGCAAAGAGAGCCAGAAGGAAGGAGAGAAAACAGCAGCCCCAGAAAGCATCACAGTTTATGTGCAGCCAGTGTACGAAAGACTGTCACTCAGGATTAAATTGCACAGATGCAGATAAAAACATTTTTTTTGGACACCACGCAATCATCCTTAGAGGATGGAAAGGTGCCAAAACCAACAATAATTTAGATATTGTTCAACAATATAATATTTCCACTGAATTAAGTAAAAACTGATTTACCAAAAGCAGAAAACTATTTACCCAAGAAAAAATTAAATTGCAGACTGGATATTTTATTAAATTTTCAGAAAATGGCCAATAACCATTTTTTTCATAGGCATTTTCCAATCTTTCCCATAATTTCAAATATTGAATAGAAATTAAACTGTTTAAATATACACTTATAAATTCTAATTACTGTACAGAATTCTCATCAAGCCAGCTCAGAAAAAAACCTGGGATTTTTTAGCCATCATACTTTACAACAAACAATTTTTTTTTAATAAGGGATTACATTTTTTAGTCTTAAAAATAGAAAATAATAAATTAACATAAAATCCAGTATATACTTATTTTTGTTTGTTTGCTTGTGCAAGCTATAAACCCTTCGGTTAATCGGCCAAGGTTGCTGAAACTTGGCAAGTAACTTCAAAGTATGTTTTAAAAGGTATTTGGGGGTTAGGTTAGGTTGTCCCCACTTCCAGAGGCATCTGAAACATTTTGGCTTAAAATTGATCAGGAAGATTTAATTCATTTCGAAAGCGAATAAAATTGGTATGCACAGTAGCCTCCGCCCTCCCCTGAACATTTTGGAGTAAAATTAACCAGAGAAATCTCATTTGTACAGAAAGCAAATAAAACTGGTATCCACAGGTGTGGCAGTC
Source organism: Doryteuthis pealeii (assembly GCA_023376005.1). Taxonomy (NCBI): domain Eukaryota; kingdom Metazoa; phylum Mollusca; class Cephalopoda; order Myopsida; family Loliginidae; genus Doryteuthis; species Doryteuthis pealeii. Next base: position 54,780,466 of record CM042163.1, read on the forward strand.
TAAATGAATTCACAGGAAAAAAAAATCCTAGGGCAAGCAGTTTTGCATCTAAGGGTTAACAACAATTTTTTGTGACCTTTAGAGGTTTTCAGTCTTGTGGGGTAGCCTAATGTCGGTATCAACCAGACAGCGAGGGAGTCTAGTGTTAGACCAAGGAGACCTACCATCAGCTCCTCACTTTACCGCACAGATCTCTGTGCTACTCATACACTGAGTTGGGGAGGGCTGATATTGAACCAGGAAGATTGTGATTGCTAGGTCAACGCTCTACTAACCGAGCTAAACTGGCCCTAGATAGATGAAATGTCTCAATTATATATATTGTTTGGACTATTGTCCTTATCTTCATTGTTATCTGTACGTTTTGGCCAATGTGCCCTCCAGCCTTCTTCAGGTATTTCTTGTCGGACTCGGCAACCTTCTTGTGATAACGGAACTTTGAACTTTCAGACAAGAAATACCTGAAGAAAGCACATCGGACGAAACGTTGTACAGGTAACAATGAAGATGAGGACAATAGTCCGAACAATACAAATAATAATACTAATCATCAAGCCTCATCTCAAAAATTCAGAGAAATATTAATTTTTGCTATTAGAAAAAATTTGACAAAATTTGCAAGAAATATCCTTTTGAACAAAAAGGAATTCTTGAATTGAAAATATGAAGACTATTATAAATCAGTGGTATTTTTATCATCAGGAATAGGTTTAAAGAAAAGAAATCTTTAACATTTAAAAAACTTTACCGCACAGATCCTTGTGCTACTCATATGCTGAGTTGGTGAGGGCCGGTATTGAACCAGAAATCCTTGTGATTCCTGAAGAAAAAAGAAATCTTAACATTTAAAAAACTTGATACCAAAACTCGAGGTAGATTTTTTTCTTTTCTTTTTTAGTTAATTTTTATAAGTTTTTTTAGAATTTATTACATTAAGAAATAATGGAATCAGAGCATGTTTAAAAAAAAAAAAAAATTAACCCAACAAAAAAAAAAAAACAAAAAAAAAAAAAAACAGATTAAAAAGCAAAATTCTAAGCCATATCAACAGTCCAGCTTTCATCTGTCTCTTCTGAATCATATTCTTCTAATAATTGAGAGATAGACTTTGGTACCAACACCTCATAGCTACTATCTGTTTCTTGTCCGTCTGTGTCTGAATAACTATCAGAGGCTTCATAGCTGGCATCATCAGAATCAGCCTGTTCCACGGTATATTCAGGTTGGTGAGAGTGTCGCCGATCCCGGAATGTTTGGTTGCCATAAATTGCAGTCTCTGTTGTACTAACACTGGACATAGTTCGTTCCTCAACCACACGTATATCATTTGCATCTGGCTGGATATTAACCTGCCATTCCCGAGTTGATTTTCTCTGGGTTCGTCGTATCCTGCCACCCGAAGGCACAGGCTGACGACCAGAGTTTAACATTAGACGAGGACTGTAGGTACAACCAGCAGCGGGCAGATTGTTAGAGGTGATGGTAGGAGTCATGATAGTGGGGGTAGACACTGCCGGTGTGCTCACAGTCGCAGAGTAACGGCTGCAGCGGTGACGCTTTGGTAGGGTTTGACCAGGGGATTCGCGAACATTTATCACAGATAAGTCTACTCGGTTGCATACAGCCGCTGTGGGAACAGGTTGGAGTGTGGAATTGTAATAGTCACGTGTCTTGCGTCGCTTCACAAGAGGCCGAGTCTCTGTGGACGAAGTGTTGGGCCGTTTAGGGCACCGATTGACATGCATGTTATTAAATGTGCGCTGTGAGGACAAAGTGTAACGGCTTGAGATATCGGTATGCATCACTCTTTCGCTGAGTGGTTTTGTTTCACCGGTGCCTGCCGAGTTGACTTGTAGGCAACCCTGGGTAATTCTGGAGTTATAAGATGCCCTGGTGGACAATACCGTCTTTTGAACATCTGTAATTTCTGAAGAGGAACCCATACGGGTGATATCCTGGTTGGGTTCGATTTTAATTGACACACTGGAAACGGGGCAATGGGGTTCAGTACTGTCAAACAAAACACGTTGGGAGAAACGCAACGACTCTTTACCTGTTTGTAAATACCGTGTGAGATTATGTTGGCCGGTAACCGATTCTGAATTTGTGTTTATATACCGTTGACGTTGTTGGTACATGGCCGTTTGAGACGAAGATCTTTCTAAATGTTCTACAGAGGCATTATTATTTACCGATGATTTATTATTCGAGGTGCATATATGGGTAATGCTTACTTCATTTAGTTCCGTGTCCTGAGTGTTGCTCGTCGTATTTTCAACAGGACAAGCAGAATCGGACGATTCTAAAACGCAGACAAAATGCTGTTCTTCATTGTTCTGTTCATCATTATCATCATCAACAACATCATCGTCGTCATCATCGACTGGAGAGCTTGGGCAGTCAGATACTGCCAGACCATACAAGTTATTACTTCTATCACCACCACCATCACCACCTTCATCATCATCATCATTCTCTTCATCACTGCCATTAGCATCCTCCTCATCACTTACAACATGACTGTCTTCTAAATGGGTATTATTGCTGGTGGTTCTATGAGAGGCATGTTCTGCAGTTGGGGAGGAGAACGTAACTTCAGTGTCCAACACTAATTCGATATATCCCGATTGACATCATCATCATCATCATCTTCATCATCACTCAAGTCAGAGTACATAGCAACACTGTGTTCGTACATTTCACTATCGGAGTCTTGAAAAGGAGAAGAAGAGAGGACTGGCGAGTACTGCACTGATGTAACAGAAGGAGATGATATATAATTTGAAGAGAGATAGTTTTCCTCGGAGCGTTGAAGGTAGGAATCACCATCAACTGCATTAATACTGACATTGTCAGACTCTTGAACTGTTTCGGAAGGATGAAGGTTTACATTCTCTGTCGACTGGTTAGCATTGTTGTGTTCTGTCCAAAGTTCGGCTGATTCCTCGTACATGTTCGTAGGCTCGGCTTCATCGGCTACAGATTCAGAGTGGACGTTAGCCAGCAGGGACGATTGAATAGAAGAGGACACATCGCTTGGAACATCGTCATAGTCATCGTCTTCATCTTCCTCATCATCTTCGTCAGATTCAAATATTCCATTATCACTGACATTGTCATAGTTGTACTCGACAGCAGAATTATTCCCATCTTCAGAGTCGGCGACGTAAGAAACGTCTAATTCCCGATCGGTCAAATTGTAACCGTCATCGGTACCCGTGCTTCCGCTTACCGTTTCAGCAGCAATACTGGGCGAGATGGACTCCGCACGGACACTGGCCGCTTGATCCAAACTCATGGCTAAGTAAGTGGTTACAGGCAGGGAGTACCTGTCTCTATTCATAGTATCTAAAGATTCTCGCATCTGATTGCTGCCAAAGGAGCTGCGAGGAGTAGCATTCTCATTGCTTCGTCTCTGGCTTCGTCTATTTTCATTACTGGGTGGTGTGTGGCTATCGTCTTGCAGCAGAGAGAAGGTAGTGTTGTTTGAAGCAGAACCGAATTCAGAATTAAAGACTATGTTTGCCTCAGTCTGGATTTGACTCACCTCACTGGTGATACGATCGACAGCATTGGCATAAAATTCAAAATAGTTACTTATGACGGAAAGTCGGGCATCAGTGTTATCCCCACCTCTTGGGACAACATTGATTGGGGTGATATCTTCATCTTCTTCATATGAAGAGGAAAACAGACTTGACAGGCTCTCACCACGAAGGGGAGTACTGCGATCAATGTTACGCTGTAGATTCTCTACTTTTTTCTTCAGCAAATCTTTCAATGAGATCAGCTCTTGAATTTTCTTTAAAAATTCCTCAATTAATTTCTGTTGTTCTGAAAAAGGAAAAAAAATTTTTAAATAAATAAATAAATAAATAAAAGATATACTCATAAGTGAAATTATGATAAAGTATGATCATTAAATATGCTTACATAGAGTCCCATAATAAATTTGTATTATTTAGATTTTTCGGACTGTTGTCCTCATCTTTATTGTTATATACACTGTTTCAACTGATGTGGTTTCACCAATGCATCAAAGTGGGTATATTTGGGTTTATCAATGTATTCAAGAGAACATTCTACCCCAATAGATTAAATAAAGGATTCAGTTCGAAGTTCCATGAAGACTCCATAGTTCGACAATAAACACCTGAAGAAGGCTGGAGGGCACATTGACCAAAACATTGTGTATATAAAAATAAAGATAAGAGCAACATTCAGAAAATTCTAAATAATACAATGGTAGTTTCATTGAAGACAGGTACAGCAAACATCTTCTTTGTCACAGATTTTTCAACAATGCATCAGAGTGAGCATATTTGGGTTCAATAGTTAAGAGAAATTTTCAAGTGCTTTTAAAGAATTTCTTTCAATGTTGTTTCAGTTTATGGAAAATATTAATGAAACAAACAAACAGGCAGTGATAGAAACTTTAAATACCATTGGCTTTATAAATTTTAAACATATGCAAAGAACAAAATATAAGATGGGGGGTAGGAAGAATAAAATTTTACAAAATACACAATCCACAACAGAAAAAAAAAAAAAAAAAAAAAAAAAAAAAAAAAAAACATGTAAAGAATTTTTTAATAATTTATGATGGGATAATAAACACATTGAATCAGAGTTAGAAGAAATTAAGTGGCCACTGGATTTGAAGTTGCAGTTGGTAAAAAAAACTATAGCGACTCCAGTTTCTGTAAAGAAATTCCTCTAAACTTCTTTTGTAAAGTCACTTTATTTTTTTGTAGTTATTTGGTGGTTGCAAAACTATATATGTAAAAAAATCTTACATAATAGAATTTCTATTTTTGTTATGTCTTTTACATCCTGTAAAAGATTAGATTTCCACTTCTGTTATAAAGTAGATTTATTTTCGTTCTGTACTTATTTCTTATCTGTAAAGATATATATATCTAAAATATCTTTCATTATAGCATTTTCTATTTTCAATGTTATTTCTACTATATCTTTTTATAGATTTTGCCTAATTCTGTTAAAGAATATTAAAGAATGAATAGGTATGATATAAAAGTCACAATATCTTTATTCTTTGATATAAACCAGTTATAATAATAATATAGACCTACTCAAGTTTGGAGTGTATGCATAGGCTTTATGAGATTTGTAGACCATAATCACTTAATTACATAAAGAGAGTTGGAGCCAGAGGTTTTGTGTTCCTACTTCAGTCCTGAATTAAAACGGGTGTTAAAAAACAAAAACCAGATTTATATAAAAGACATATTCCTAAGTATATATGGTAATAATTTAAATCAATATGAATATTAAAGACCAAAGGAAAATAACTGATTTTAACCTGATAATATGTGCATGGAATCTGGGTATCATTAAATCCATTATTTTAAAACCTGTGCAAATATTGATCAGTCTATGTGATTATTCAACTATTTTAAAGAAATTTTGATATAAGATGGCTTTTATTATGGAAAAGAAAATAGTATTTTCTAAATTTCTTTTTTTTTTTTTTTTTTTTTTTTACTCAAAATCTACTCCATTTGATTCTGTGGTCCTGGTATAATGGATTTTTAATAAAGATTATTCCCCCCTTTTTTAACTCTTTGCTTAAAGAGATTAGAAAATCTTCAAAAATCCAACATGCAAAAATATTCTGACATATTTTCTTTTGTTTTATTTTGACATGGTTTTCATTACATTTGACAAATGACAGCAAAAGATAAAAATAGATTCCTGTACTCATCCCAAACAAAAACAATATCTTCTTAAACTGAAATTATTAGCACTTTCAGGTTTGGTTCAATTGTTACAGAAGTTAATTGTTAACTGAAGGTCCATTTTGAAATTTCTTCTGAAGTTAGGGCAAAACGTTAGGGCACAGGTTCAATCAATCTCTTATATGGTGCAAAATTCAAATGTATTGTATATCAATTCCCATAATTTTTTGATTATGTTAATTATGTAACACATTAATAATTAATTGATTTTAATGGCATGTTAACCTGTCTAAGTCATTTTATGCCTAGAGGTTAGGGAATCAAATTCATTGTATGTTCCTATTTACATTTTTGTGTAATGGTTTCTTGCAAATTTTTTTGGCACACGTTCCTATCAAATCCCAGCAATTTTTAAACAGATCTATTTAACCCATAGATATAACCCTAACATGTACTACCACTCTGGCTTAGAGTGGACCTGGGAGTAATGGCAATGAAGGGGTACTACACACTACCCAGAACTGGTATTGTCTAAACAGTGTTGGAATCCTTTTCAAAATAAAAACGAGAGTAGAGAAAATATTAGAGAAAATGTTTTTTTTTTTCATTAGCAGCATTGTTTAAAAAAATGTGACATTTGAAATGTATTTTCTTAAAATGATATAGTACAAATAAATGTGAATTAAAAGAAGTACAACTTGTAACATGTTTATTACTATAATCTACGTTTTTATAGTTTGATTTATGTATATAGGTGCACAAAACGTAAAGATGTGCAAGATATTAAAATTGGAAGATACTTGATTGATAAAAAAAAAAAAAGTTTTGTACATGGAGAAAACTATTTTTTTAAAAAGTGATATATTATACCCAAAACAAAATTCAAATATAAATTGTTGAATCCAGTGCTATTGCAACTTTTAATATGATAAAACAAAGACCAGGATTTTTCAATTTATCACCTTTCTTAGGTAGACTTGTTGTAAAAAGCTATAATATGTCGGTTTTTAACTAGTTTTCTCAGTGTATAAAATTTACATTCTTTTCTTTTTTTCAAATCAAATTTCTTCCAATTTTAATATATAGAGCTATAAAAAACGTAGATTATAGTAATAAACACGTGTAAACCTAAATATAATCACATATGGATTAGTTTTTCTTTTTTACTTCTTTTAATTCACATCTATTCATACTATATAATTTTAGGAAAAGTACATTTCAAATGTTCTTTTGAATACCAGTCATGTCACATTTTTTTTAAAAAGAATGCTGTTAAAAAAAACAACAACATTTTCTCATCTTGTTTGCATTTTGAAAAGAATTCCAACACTTTTTAGACAACACTATACTCCTAATATTAATATTAGTTTTGTAGAGTATCTATTAATAATGGAAATTCAGTCTATTTGTCTGTAACTATGTCAAAATACCCAAAATCATCTATAAATAGAATAAAGAACAATTAATATTAATAAAATCAATAAAAGCTGTTCCTTATAATTCAACATTTGAATCCTTTCCATTGTAATGATAATTTAAATAAACTATATCAACTATGAAATTAATTAAAAAATTGTACTATTACTTTATATGGAAAAAATTATTTATGAAATTAGTAATCAATTTAAAAATTATTTTTTACTCTTGCCCTTTTTTCAGTAACTAAAAAGTTTACAAATGAATAAATACCTATGATTTTGTGTAAAATTTATGTGTAAAATATTCAAAATAATTATTTGATTAATAATTAATAGATGCACGCAACATTTTATTTGAGGGTGACAGAACTAAGTTCTCATTTCAAATATTTTTTTTATTTTTTTTTTTTTACTCCCTTAATAAATTTGATGATTTTACTTACTTATGATATAAACCCTCTGAAATTGAATTTCAATAATAAATTTTTACACCACCCAGAGGGCGTTTTTTTTCTTTCCTTTTTATTGCTAGTAATAACAATATAAAAAATATTTTTAATAAAATAAAACCATTTTTGGGGTGTAATCACTTATTTTTGAAAATAAAACAATTTTTGGGGTAATCACTTAGTTTTGTAGGGTATAATAATAATAATAATAATAATAATAATAATAATAATAATACTCACTTTCAGACTTCTGCTTTAAAGCTATCATACAATTATGAAAATTCAGGTCATTAATTGGTATTTTAAGATGACATCCCTTGTTGCATATCACCTGTCGAAATTCACAAATGTGATTCGCATGTTGAGAGAGATCCTTGCGCAAGAGACTCACATTGCAGCCAACATTTGGACACTGCAACAATTTGAAATCACACTTCTGAACATGGGCATCATAAATCTCCAGCACCAGTTTCTGCTCACAGCCATTGCAACGATAATCACAATACATTACTAGTTTGTTGATCATGTTCTGTACCAAAGGGAGAACATTTTGCAGGTCCCGTTTGGACAGCCATGTTCGGCACGTTGGGCAACTGTTGTGATCATTAAGCCATTGCTCAATGCATACTTTGCAGAAGACGTGCCGACACGGACTCTCTTTGGCATTGTCCAAGACACATTGGCAGATACAACAGATAAGCTCTGGGTCAGGAGGCGGGTGGAACTTTTCCACATCGTACCGAGACATCTTGTTTTTTTCAATTAAAAGTTGTCACACTGGAAAGATAAAAAAATTGGAAAAATGTTATTTGGTGAACATGCTAAAATGTTTTTTTTTAAGAAAAAAAATTGATTGAAAATGAGGTAGGTTTTTCTGGTAGAGTGATTTGAAAAGATGTGTAAAATATCTGGAAAGACATGGGAAACACTAGGTAATTTGACAGATGAAGGGATTGATCACTTTAAATTCTCAGGTTAACAAAACCAAATCTTTATCATATAAAGTAAATATCTCAACGAAAATTTCTTAGTCAAAATCATGACCGTTTCTTACATTACTTTTCCTTTAATCATTAAAAAATAAAAACTTAAAAAAGACAAAAAAAAAAATGACAAAGTTTCATATTAGTAAAAGTAAGTAAAGTAGGCAGAGTGGCCGATAGTATCAGCCAGGCAATAAGGGGGCCTATCCCTTTTTCACTAGCACAAGACAGGCAGATTTATTTTTGCATCTGAGGTGGAGCACCACACCTACCATCAACTCACCACTTTACTGCACAAATCCTAGCTGTGCTACTCATGCACCTAGATGGCGAGGGCTGGTATCGAACCTGGAACCTTGTGGTTCCGAGGCAGATGCTCTACTGACTGAGTTAAACCAGCCACTTTTCATATGAGTAAAGTTTTTTTTTTTTTTTTTTTAAATTTCTTTCTTTCTCATAACTAAGCATCATTAAAATCAAATACTGTAAAACAGAAAGAATATTAAATCAAACCCTTCTAACTGAATAGACCAACAACCACGAAAAAAACGAAAAAAGAAAAAATGCAATAAACCTTCCCAAACAAATAAAACTCACACTACAAAACAAACAACCAATAATCCTCCTGAGGATGACCAGTACATAGTTGAAAGCGCTTGGGTAACAAATATGGGACCCTTTCTCTACCATCTGACTTGAAGCATCTACATTTGAAGATCATAAAGAAGAAATAGTCCACGGTCTTTAACAAAATCAGCTTAAATAATAATTTGCTGCCAAAAAACAAATATATATATATATATATATATATATATCAACCAATCTGCAAACAATAGTTTGAATAAAAAATTTTTTATCTAAGATTTAAAAAAAAAAAAAAAAAAAAAAAAAATAATCAAACAAAAATTATCCAATTTCATACCTTGAAAATTAATAAATATTTTGGTTTAATTTTTGCTAAAAGGAGAATTCCAAAAATGCAAGGAATTTATAACTGATATTTCATAAACATTCACCGCTTTACCCGTGTCTTGTAACTCCAATGGTTCATATCATTAACTGAACTATTGGGTCCTCATGAGTGGACATCATCTTACATGTATGTACACATACATATGCAAGTCATTCAATAATGTAAATATTGCCTAAGGAGTTGGCAGTAGGAAGCACAGTTTAAAGTTACACCTTTTTCAAGAAAATCAATAGTGAAGGGTCCATTCATGTCCCAGAATATTGTCAGAATGACCTTTTTTACTGACTGCTGCACCTGGAACTTTTTCTTTAACGGAGAGTCAGTGTGTGTTCATTCTATGAATTGTCTTTTTAACCCAAACTCATCATCCATGTTCAGCCCATTTATAAACACTTTTTAAAAAAACTAAAACATGCTTCTCCAAACATATCATACATTCTTCTGTAAATTTCACATGGTTTACAATTCTTAGTCACTGAAAATTTGATGATAGACCTCTGTTTAATCCTAGAGTGCACTATTTGATTTGCCACCATTTTGAATAGCCTCAAAAAAAAAAAAAAAAAAAAAAAAAAAAAAAAAGTTTGAAAGATTAAAATAATTTTTGCCATAAACCAATTCCACGCAATGCAATGTTTACATTTAAGGAAAACAAATCTGAAGTAGTTTTAGGGGGAACTCTATGTAAAATAAAGAAAAACTGAATGAGTTGCAATTTTGACTGTTGGACAAAGTAAAAAAAAAGAAAAAAACGAAGGAGTTGAGATAATAAACATTGAAAAGCGCACAAAAAATTTAATATCTTATATTATGTAGACAATGTAAATAAATGTACACAATTGTAGAATCATGAATCAGAAAGAAAAAAAGAAAAGAAATGTCAAAATGACATTTTCAAGTTTGTTTTCATTTTTTATGCAAAGAATAAATCCCAGTTTTCTATGTAAAAAGAAAAACAGGTGTTAGTACTTAGAACTGTAATTTGAGCTTTGTTAAAGTTGTTTTTGTTTCTCAAATTTATTTACTTTTGACAATATCACCAACCTTTTCTTATGTCAATAAATTTTCTAAATTGGAATGGTCGCTTTTTAAAGAAATAAGTTTGACAAAGAAATGAACACATGAAATTGACAGTTATTTCACAGAAGAAATCTTAAGGGGTTAATTCTCAAATTTTTTTATCTTCCCCTGTAACTTATTTCAAATTGATGCACTTGCAGGATTCCATAGACAAAATATCATCCAATGAAAAACTAAGACTAAAAGACTAAGAAAGTATTATTTAGATAATTTTTTTTTTATCTAATCAGTAAAATCTATTTATTCAGTATTTTTATATTAATTAAAAACATCCCAGGCACTAGCAGTAAGAGGAAAAGTTTAAGCTACAGATTTAAATTAAGAAAAAAAAGAAAAGTTTAACTTGAATTGTTTTCTCTTTTATAAAGCATATATTAGAAGATTAAGTCACAAAAATGGTTTTGTAAAATTTTAGTCAAAAGTTTTTACTTACTAAGATATTTATTATACTTTAAGTTATTTGCTGTTGATTCTTTAAATTTGTGATTTTTATGTTGATTTTAATATTGTGAATCAATAATTATAAATCAATTGAATCTGTATCCTTTTACTTTAAAAACTAAATGTTATTTTTCAGATGCTTATTAATACGAATATTTAATCTTAAAAATGGAATTTGATTAATGGGAAGCACGGTGGTGTACTGATTAGAGTCGTAGGAAATGGACTGGCCAACCTGAGTTCAATTCCTGGACAAAGCCACAGTCCACATAGCACTAATACCCTTGGGAAAGGTATGAATCCTACTATTCTCCCTCCAGCTAGGGGTAAATAGCAGGGCAGACTGGACTCTTTAACCTTGGTTAGGCAAGTCTAAGAGAAAAAAAAACTCTGAATTCAAACCTGATCACTACTAGAATAGGCTCAGGCCTACTTAGTGATCCATTTCAATTTTAAACAATTCTACCTTAAAGATAATTATGCACAACCATATTCCATTGTTTTATTGTCTAGTCATGTTATATATTTTTAATTTTTACATATAACTTGTTTCTTGATTTGGATTATAAATTTTTTTTTTTTTAAAGATATCTATTTCTCTAATAAAACTTTGAATTTTGTTTCTGTTTTGCATTTTAATAATAATTATAGCATAACTTATTGCAATTTTTTCATGAAATACAATAAAAATGGAAAAAACAGAATTTCCAAAAAATGAAAACAGAAATAAAGAAAATTTGAAACAGAAAATTGGGGGCCCTAATTTCAAAATTCAGTAAAAATTCAGCAAATTCTATCTAAACAAAATTTGTCATGCCTAACAAATTGTTGTAAGGGATGATATTTCCCCAACAAGAAAGTTGGACTGGTCCAATGAAACACACAAAATAATACAGATTACACAGGGTTATTGGTTGAGTAGTAGTCAGTCTGCTACAGAGATTTTAATTACTGTTGTTAAAGAGCTGCATGTTGGACTATCTTATTTATATCTTTTGTACCAAGGGGTCATAGACCTATGTTAACCTTTCTTCTCGATTTCTATGTTGTTATTTGATAACTCAGTCGCAACACAAATATAAAAAATAAATGAAGAAATTTTTGACCGCCAAAGAAGAGTTGAATATTCAAAGAACTCAGCTAAAAAAAAGTCAGAGAGACCGGATTCTTTGTCATGAATATTGACTTGATCTAAGGCTCCAATAGAGAAGATGCACAGTTGACCACTGACTTCATCATAGCAAAATAATTGTCTACAGTCAAAAAAGAAGTCTAGGCAAGCAGACCATTGTTAGTGAGTTCAATTCTCACTGGGTGCCTCATACTTCTGGCCTTGTGCCAAACCAAGATAAGCTTAGTAAATGATTAATATCAAAGAATTGAACTGAAAATTTAATAACTTTTCAAAAGAGAAATAAGCCGAAATAACACACTGAATAAAACCTTCATATTAATTGTCAATGTGAATACATCTTTATTTCGTTGATAATTTTATTTGGAATTTAGCGTTTTGCAGTTAAACTGCAAAAGCACTCTTTCTCTTATTGTATATTACACAAGTTTATATTTGTTGAGAGTTTCTCTAAATATTTTCAAATATTTGCGTCTATTCAAGGATCTCAACCAAAAAGAAAGTTACTGAGATCTGATTGCTTTGCATGGACTCTCTTATAGATTGTCGCATGAAGGTTTATCCAATGAACAACCTACACAGTGATTTGTTTATAGTGGTGAAGGCTTGTGTTGGACCATCCCCACTTTTTTGGCACAGTCGATAGGAAAGAATTGGTGCACAAAGAATGCCACAAACCCAATCAACGACTGAACTCAGGATTTTCAAATTCAGAGTTTTCTTTCTCCTAGACTGATAACCTATCCAAGGTTAAAGAGTCCAGTCTGCCCTACTATTTTACCCATAGCTGGAGGGAGAATATATGGATTCATACCTTTCCCACAGGTATTAGTGCTATGTGAAATGCAAACAGCCTTGTTTAGGATTTGAACTCTGGTCGATGAGTCCATTTCCTATGACTCTAACCATTAGACTTGACATTAGGCTCCAACAGAAACTACGCAAGGTGACCTCCAAAATCATTTGAGGTTGCTGAATGGCAAAAATATACCATTTCTGGTCAGAGTAAGATAAAGATTGTAGGTATTTACCCAACCTGTTCGACATGGGTAGGATGTGACACAAGGTCACAAGTATGGGGCATCTAGTGAGGATCAAACTCGCTATTCAGTAATAATGGATCTGTGAGACTAGCTTGCTAACCATTACACCATGATGAGATGCTACGAGGTAAAGACTATAAGTTGGATGTTCATGAGTCATTAGTGAAAAAGGACACAATATATTTGCAAATAGAAGTGGTTACTTGCAGGATTTACAGTCAATGTTACATATCCAACCTGCTGTGTTTTCACTTGATGACAAAGATTCATTTTTTATATCCTATACGCGATAGAGGTACATGGTGTAATGGAAATGGACAGACAAGGAAATGGACAGACAAGTTCAAATCCTGGATGAGGCTGTTTGCATTTCACATAGCACTAATAACCTTGGGAAAGGTATGAATCCAACAATTCTCCCTCCAGCTATGGGTAAATAGTAGGACAAACTGGGATCTTTAACCCTGCTTAAGCAACCAGTCTAGGAGAAGGAAAATATGAATTCAAACCTGTTAACCGCTGCTTTGACCTTGTGTTACACCCTACTCGTGCGGAGGTGTTGGTAAATATGTATATGCCATAAGTCAACCTCAACTTTGAGAAATTGTTTTTTAAACTTAAAATGTCAACTTGTATGGCAGAATCTATAGTTGGATATTTAAACTTTTGATCAGATATCAATCTTACTCAACTATAAAAAAAAAAAAAAAAGAAAGAAAGAAAGAAAAGTCAATCTAGATTGTTGCTGTAGTTCCACCCAAATCAATAAATGAAAATCAAATTTAATACTCTCATACTAAGTTGTGCTGACAACAGATTTATTATTCCTAAAAAGAGGATAGATGATTATCAAAAAAAAAAAAAATTTTGTCACTATTGATAACAGAAATTGAGCAAGCATTATAAAGTTGCTAACAGGTGACACGGTCATCATGTAGTAGGCCTGGGTTTAACTACAACTCATTGGTCTACTACTGATAACACTTCTGTATATCATTTAGTCTGACAGCTGAAGTTTTAATTAAGTTTAATGCTATAAATTTAGAACTAGGCACCAATACGAAAGGGAGCAAATACATTAGAGGGGCACCAATACAAAAGGGGGCAAAGACATTAGAGGGGGCATCTACGAAAGGGGGGCAAAGACATTAGAGGGGCATCTATACGAAAGGGGCAAAGACATTAGAGGGGGCATCTATACAAAAGGGGGCAAAGACATTAGAGGGGGCATCTATACAAAAGGGGGGGCAAAGACATTAGAAGGGGCATCTATACAAAAGGGGGGCAAAGACATTAGAGGGCATCTATACAAAAGGGGGACAAAGACATTAGAAGGGGCATCTATACGAAAGGGGGACAAAAACATTAGAGGATCATCTATACGAAAGGGGGACAAAGACATTAGAGGGGAATCTATACGCTTGAACCTCTTACTACTGAATGTATCAGAAGTAACAAAAAAAAAAAAAAACAAAAAAAAACATGCTAAATGTTTTAAATGAAAGAAATAATAATCAGAAAACAATAACAAGTTTTCATATACACAGGGATTAACAAACTCTTAATGGACTGCTATTGACAAATTAACAACCATATGGAAATCAGACCACTCTGATAAAATAAAACAGGAATTCTTCAAAGCTGTAGTCATGTCAGTACTACTGTATGCTGGCAACACTTAGACTTTTGCCCGGAGAAAAAGCTAGATGGGAACTACAGAAGGATGCTGTGTGCTTGCTGCTTTAAACAAAACCTGGAAGCAGAACCCCACAAAACAGCAGTTGTATGGCCACTTACCTTCCATCACAAAAACCATTCAAGTAAAATATGCTGGACACTGCGAGAGAAGTACGGATAAACTCATATGCGACATTCTCCTACACATGGACACACTAGTGCTAGCCGACCAGCAAAAAACTTACATCCATCAATTCTGTGAAGACACAGGATACCTATCTAGAGGATTTGCCAATAGGGATAGATGGTGAGAGAGAGTCAAAGCAAATCCATGCTGTTAGCACACCTTGATGATGATGATGAAATTAAAGCACAACAAATATCTTAGTAAGAGGGGTGGATATCTGAGCAAAATGAGTTAGTGATATCTTAAACCCATCCCCACTAGTCAATCCATATAGATACTACAATCTTAATCAGATTTTAGTTTATAAAGTGTTACATAATTGATGAGCGTACTATCAATTTTGAACAGTTAGTGGAGAAAACATTATTTGAATTCAAATCAAAACGGTTGGAAAATATTATTTGAATTCAAATCTGGATGTTAGATTTGATTGATATTTCGTAACCTTAGTTCTGACCCTCCTTTTGCGATTGCAAGTGTGAGAATAGATATTCAGTCTGTGGTGAACCACCAAGATAAAAAGACGTAATGACGGCAGCTAGATAGACTAGCACACACATGGTTATGGATCCAAATTTAAGAATTTAAGAAATAAATATGTGGTTTCAAGAACTGTTTTTGCGTTGGTCACTAAAAGCAAATGACAGCACAAGACATCTCAACAAACATCTTAAGATGAAGAAATCACTCGGAACCAGAAAAACAGCTAGGAACTCAAAACCAGCCATTGATGAATAGATACTCAGCCAAGCTCCCAAGTAAGAAAGATGCTACTCAGAAGTACAGACAAAAAAGATTTTGTATGGGGGATATAACCACGGATATACCTCATATAATAGCTATGTTGTTTGTCCAGATGAGTATACATAACTACCGTCTAGATCAGACAGGTGTCTCTCATAGATATGTAGATATCAGGATGGGCATAATATAGATACCGTGTATGCAAAAGATGGTATATGACAAAAGTCAGAGAGAAAGAGAGAGAAAGAACTCTATTGTAGTGTTTATTTATAGCAGAGTTTTTCAATTGGTGTGCCGTGGCACACTAGTGTACCGTGAAGCTTCCATGGGTGTGCCATGAGTGTTGAGTACGGTTGATCTTATATTTTTATTCTATTACTTTAATATTTTTTTTAATTTATGCTACACTTGTAGCACATTTTCACTATTCCTTTTCTTTTAAAATTTAAATGATAAAATAATTATATGTTTATATACTGATGATGTACTTCGATCAATTTATTGCCCGCTCACTGTGCCGTTGAGATGAAAAAAAGTTGAAAAACCCTGATTTATAGTGTCACAGAGTAGATACAAACATGTCTAATAGAACAGCAGGAATTTGTAGTGTTAAAACATTTTAGCTAAAGCACATTGATTTAATTTAAGACCACTTAAAAATAAGATCTTTTGCTATTGAGTCTCTTGGTATTGGGTTTATTGAATACTTAAAAACATGTGATTTTGTACTAGAACCATCAGGTAATGTTTTTATTGCTGTAGTAAACATCAGTGTAAATTTTACAACTCTCTAAATCTTATTATAATGGAGATTGTGTGTTTTTCTGTCTGTAACCGAAACTATATCACTACTCAAGTCACAATTCCCTTAGTTATTTACATCATATTCTCCATGATTTTATTTTTATTTAAACTTCTATTATTAATAAAATTGTTATACATTATTAAGACTGTTGACCATATCTAGACACTAATAACAGGTAATTGTATTTATATATACAACAAAATAGCGGTTTACAGTGCGAATGGAAAGGCTAATTTGCATATTGATCTTTAAAATTTGATTTTGATAAATATGTGCTTAGTATTATTGACTTCTAATTGTGTAGTTTTATTTTAATGAATATGAGCAAAAATCTTGGGGATAAATCTTAAATGAAATCGATTAATAAGAAGAAATAACTGTAATATTATCCTTTACTTCCTATTTTAACTAAATAGTTAAATTAGGAAAATTTACCAATGAAAGACGGGAGTAATGGAAGATGATGGAAGAGTTAGTTTCAAAGTTGTTCTATTTTTCAATCATACCCCCTCTGTTCCAAATCTTTCTATCTGCATTCTTATTCAGTTTCATTAGCCTTTCTAATTTAATATGATATTTTATTATATTAAAACATAAATACTTGCACCCGGAGGGTGCATATATTTGCTAGTATTCATAATGAAATTCTATCTCAATACAATAACACACTTGATTCAATATGGTGAAAATTGTTTATTCATTAACTACAGATTCAAGCCATAGTAGTACAAAGTAAAGTTGGCAAAGTGGCTTATTGTTGGTATCAACTGAACAGCGAGGGAATCTATCCCTTTTCACTAGCACTAGATCAGGGAGATTGTTTTCGCATCTGAGGTAGAGCGCCGCTCCTACTATTAGCTCCCCACTTTACTGCAAAGATCCAAGCTGTGCTACTCATGCACTCAGTTGGCAAGAGCCAGTATCAAAAAGAACTTTTTTTTTTTTAAATGGAGTCCCTCACACAAGTAAATACACAGTTGTTTATACTGAACAGTTACATATAGTAACTGCTATTTATTTTTTTTTGAGAGGCACAAGTGTAATGGTTATCATCATAAGAAATGGACACAATGAGACGAGTTCAAATCTTGGAAGTGGTTGTTCGCATTTCATGTTCCACTAATACTCTTGGGAAAGGTATGAATCCAACTCTTCTCCCTCCAGCTATGGATAAATAGGTCTCTTTAACCTTGGTATAGCAAACAGTCTAGGATAAGGAAAACTCTGAATTCAAACCAAAGGGGCTCTCTTCTCGTTAGTCAAAACTACTTTGAGATCTCCCTTAAAAAAAAAAAAAAAAAAATTATCGGCTACGTAAATCATCATTTTAGTGGTTGAAGAAACAGGTGTGTTAAGTGTAGCAAGATGAAGATGTATTTTTTTTAATTAAAAAAAAAAAATTTAAAAAAAATGAAGTGAACGTAAGAATTGCATTCTTACATAATTTTTTGCACATTACCGCAAACATTGGACCCCCTTACTTCGTGTTCATGATGTGGTACAATGGGCCAGTTGTAGTCTCATGTTTAATGCCATTGATTTATTGTAAAGTTTTCACTCTCATACGCCTTGAATTATTCAATTATTATAAAATGAATTTTAATAAAATAATTTAGCAAATTTATCACACGCGCAGCTGGGACGGTCATTAGAGGGAAGAAAATGCAGATTTTAAAAAAGTCATTCAGCAAGTATTCTTGCTTGAAGTTTCTTTTATTAACTTTCAGGAAAAGAACATAATGGTGTGGAGACATGACAAAAATTGATAACGCAAAAAAAAAAAAAAAAAAAAAATAAATAAAATAGATAAAATGGGACCACAACTGTATCATTGTACACTTGATGTTGCTACCACTGAGAGTTTCCCCCCTTCTTTTAGACTATTACAAATAATTTGTAATAGTCTAAAAGAAGGAACACCTGACGAAGGCTAAAGAAATGTTAGGCCGAAGAGTTGTAATAAAACTAACTTAAAAAACACGAGTTCCATTGTCCGAGTAAAATTTGAAAAGATAATATCGAACAAAAAAATAAAATGAAATAAAATAAAAAAAACTTAATTTAGAACAAATCTAAATTTTTAGCAACATTGTTGGATGACCTCCAGGTATTTGATGAACAAAAGGAATGTTTTTGGAGAAAATAAAAGAAAAAGATATCCAAATTATTTTTTTCTCTTTATTATTTTATGTCATTTTATTTAGCAGGTGATGTAAATTTAAAGAATTGGGCTTGGGAGGGTAATTCCACTGGCAACTTTCCAAAGAGTACGGAACTTTTCAATTTTCCAAGACATTTTTATTGTTTTTTTTTTTAAATATAAATAGTACGGAGTGAAAGGAAATAAAAAAAAATCAGTCTTTTTTAAATAGATTTTTTTGAAAAAAAAAATTAAAGATTAAATTAATATTTATTAAGTCATTTTCACATTACCATATTGAGAAATATTGCCTTCAAGGAAAACACTTTTTTTTTTGAGAACTTAAAGACGTTTTCCGCGAAAATACATATATATAAAAAAGAAGATAGGTGCTACATAATTAAACCTAAAAGAAAGATGAAAAGAAAAAAAAAAGAAAGAAAGACTTAAAACAAAGCTAAAATCTAGTATTTCGTAGTGGGGTGGGTAAATCTGCTCTGATCACGGTGCACTAATCATGAGAGGAACGAATCCCTTTTCTCGACTTCCAATTTTGTTTTTAGTCGAATAATAAAACTTTTACGCTAATTTTGTTTTTAATGCTCAGCCCACGCCCCCAAGATTCTTGTTACCGAAAGTATTTTTTTCAGCAAGCTTTCATAAAATGGTCTCATAAAAAATATAATTGTGTCTGTCAGTTCTTGTTAAAAACTAATAATAACTTTTAACAAAAACGGTAGGTGTAAAAATGCTACTTAAAAGATGTTAAGAGAATATTTCCGCCCAGAGGAAATGACCGAGGAGGTAAAATTGTAGTGTTTAAAAACTAAAAAATTATTCAAATTTTTTGCAAGCTTGATAAAAAATAAATAAATGAATAAAAATAAATAAATGGACATTTGAAACAGATTTGGAAAACTAATTGTTGTAAGAAAAAAAGAGAAAAAAAAGGTTCTAATCAACCCAGTTTTATTCTTTTGACAAATACTAGAGAAAGAGAAAAGAAAAGACAATCATTAATTTCATTTCCAAAAACAGAAGTGAGAGAAGAAAAAAAAAGTGCTAGACACAGGGGAAAATTACACAGCTTTAGTTTCATGATCATTACCATCTGAAAATAGGTCTATGTTTATTGATCTTTACTGAAAAATCGAATCTTTTACCTCGACGGTCAATATTTTCATCATGTGAAAAAGAAGAACATAAGAGAGAGAGAGAGAAAAAAAGGCAATTCAGCAGAATAAATACCAAGATATAAAAAACAACTTTTTTGGTCATTTTTTTATTTGTTATCTTAAATTAATTTGTACTTACAAAAAACCCTTAATTAAATTTATAATAATCAAGAGAATGCGCAGGATTTTATATTTAAAAAAAAGTTTATTATAATAATAAAAGTTTAATATTTAATTATAATAATAATAAAATGGAAGATAAAATC
Organism: Doryteuthis pealeii; assembly: GCA_023376005.1. Lineage (NCBI taxonomy): Eukaryota > Metazoa > Mollusca > Cephalopoda > Myopsida > Loliginidae > Doryteuthis > Doryteuthis pealeii. Next base: position 54,800,678 of record CM042163.1, read on the forward strand.
TAAGTTTTTTTTTTTTTGACAATGAAGAAAGCAATAAACAGTTTGTTTTTCTCAGCGTAAATAAAATATAAATAAAAGCTTTTATTTTAAAAAATTAACGAAACTATTTAGTAGTACTGATAGCTACTGCAGGAATAATTTAAAACAATAAAATGCTTGCAAATATAAATAAATTAATGAAAATAAGAGAGAAAGAAACAGTATTGTAACGTAAAAGTGACGAGTTAGCAAGATAGCGATGTAAAAATAAATAAATAAATAAAAATAAATTATTAATTCATGTATAAATCAGGAGGAAAACGGCCTTAAGAATTATAGACTCTAACGTGGGATTAATTAATTAATATTTAAGTCAGTGTTTATAAATACTATTAAAAATATTAAGTAAAATGAAAAATCGAAAACAACTTTTGTCAAAGTGTCACAGGAGCGCACAAACAATAAACTATGTTGGTAGTTGACACAGAAATTGCATTTGAAGAAGAACGCGAGTCGTAATTTTGTGACTAAAATTATAATGAAGAACTGATAAAATAATAGACACAGAAACCAAATATCATTTTTTATGATCATCATCAACCGAAAATAACCTCTTATTATTTGCAAAACTTTTTTCGTAACTTTATTTGCAAATAAAATTACACTATTTTCGTTGTTGTTTCGGTGACTGACTGGACTGTTGACAATAGTGCGACGTAGGGAAACCAACAAAATAAGCCCCGACTGAAATCAGTATCAAAAAATAAAATAGGTAGGAATCATCAAAATAAGTAAAAGATAAAAATAATAATGAACATTTACCTTTACGACCGACACATAAAAGATGGGTAAAAGAAAAAACAAGCCACCATGAAGAGCTGGGCTCTACTACACAATAATACTCCATATTTTTCTCTTCTGCTACCTTTTTTACCTTTATGTCGGGAAGAGTTCTTGTTACCCAAAGAGAGATAATTATTAGTGTTTTTCATTTTCTGCTAAAAGAACCTAATGAACTCGAAATCTTATTTCGAAGTATCATTGATTTTATGGGTATTTTAATTTTTGGTATTTTCATTGATAATAAATGAATAAAAAATAAATAGTACGGCTTCTACGAATTAAAAATGAGTCATTTCAACAGCAGAGGAAATTAATATTAATTTAGTTGGTAATAATAAAAATAAATTTGTGTTTTTATAAATCCCTATATTCTTTTCAGTTCCCAAGTAAAAAAAAAAATCATTTACATTTTCATAAGCAAAGATTTTAGATTGATTGATTGATTTTAACGGAATATCAACCCGTCCAGGATTATTTTATGCCTAGGGGTTAATAATTGTACATCTATATTTACATTTTTTGTGTAGTTATTTCTTAAAAGTGTTTTTACACATAGTTATATGATATCAAAGGGCCAGGTTAGCTCAGTCGGTAGAGCATTCGGCTAGAAGCCACATGGTTCCTAGTTCGATTTCGGTTCTCGCTAACTCAGCGTATGAGTAGCACAGGGATCTGTGCGGTAAAGTAAGGAGCTGATGGTAGGTGTGGCACTCCACCTCAGATATCAAAAACAATCTCCTTGGTCTAGCGCTAGTGAAAAGGGGATAGACTCCCTCGCTGATTGGCTGATACCGACTTTAGGCTGCCCCGACGACTTTACTTACTTACTTATATGACCAATATCAAGTATTCCTATCTAATACAAATAATTTGCACACAGTTCTATGCTTTCAAGTATTTCTATTCAATACTAATAATTGTATGGTTTTAAGTAATTATTTCCATTTAATAAGTCATTTAATTTCACAAAGTTTTATGGTTTCAAGTAACGAATAATAATCCTTAGTAAACTATTATAACTTCAAGTAACTATTCTTAATACCAATTATTTACAGTTATATGGCATCAAGTATTCCTATCAAATATGAATACTATTTAGATAGATCAATTTGACCCATAAACAGGACCCTAACAGGTATAAGCACTCTGGGTTAGATGGACCTAGGAGTAATGGCAATGAACAGGTAACTGCACAGTCCCCAGATCTCTAGAAATGGAGCCTTACCATCATATGCAGTTTAGTGTCAGAAATTCCATGTGAATTATCTTCCCCTGCTACTAGGGGGACAAATCACCAATGGGATATTGGCGCCAGAATCAAAACCCCAAAACTTGTCTGTGGGCCCTCGTCCAGGACGGACATACTTATCAACAAACTTTCTAAGGCTTTATTTCAGCAAACTGTCACTGGCTGTTATAATAGCATACTGAGAACTGAATAATCTACTTGAACAGGGCCCACATAACCAGCTCACTTCTAAGGCATTATACCAGCAAACGTTATCTCAGGCTGGTATAATAGCATACTGACTGAAGAATGAGAAACAACCCGAGAAGCTTCTTAGAGCCATTTTCCTATCAACGACAGAACACTTTTATCACCATGACACCAAGAACTCTCCTTAAACAGATAAGTCATGGTTGTGAATTCCATTTAATTTGCAAACCCTTTTGTTGTTAAACCCTTGTTGTTAAACCTTTGTAATTTTTATAAACCCTTGTAAATTTTGTAACCCTTGTAAATTTTGTAATACAAGTGTCTGCATTTACTTTTGTGTTTGTTCTTCTTTGTCCGACAATTTTGCCAACAACTACGGGGAAATAAAAGCCCCTTCGAATACTGTAAATACTTTTATTAGTGCTATATGCAGGACACCTTTTTTTTGCAGGTGGTCTTACCCCTTTGCAAGAGAGAGTAAGTATATTCTAAGCCCTGCCGACAGATATGAATAATTTTTAAATAGATCTATTTGACCCATAGATGGAACCCTAACAGGTACAACCACTTTGGGTCAGAGTGGGCCTGAGAGTAATGGCAATGAACAGGTGACTCCACACTCTCCAGATCTCCAGTACTGGAGCCTTACAATCAAATTCAGTCTAGTGTTATACTGTGGGGAATAAAATAGAACTAAAATAAAATAAAAATAAAAAAAACCCAACAAACTCCCATGAGCCTTCACCAGAAGAACCCTCCGTGCATGTGTGAGAAAAAGGACTTAATTCCAACCCCTGAGAGAATATCTCTGCCATTCAAGTTTAGACCTTAACTGGGTCTGATCGCTCCTACTAGCCAGGGAGATATCCCCTTGCCACGGGCGACTATGACCGGTCAATAAAGCCAAAGTAAAAAAAATAACCCTCTGCCTTTATCTCTTTCCTTTTAATTCCTTGAATTCCTTCCTTTTAACGCGACCACCGAGTGAGATGGAGTTGGGAGCAAAAAAGAATATCCGTCTGCCTTTGGACATTTGAAACACCAAAATCTCTTGCCACCTCATAATACCCAGGACACCCCTTCCTTTGGGGTTGGTCTTACCCCTCTGCAGGTGATATTATATTCTAAACCCAGCTAATAGGTCAAGCAAAGATTAACTTACTAAAAACCTATAGTAAGTCATGATCAGTACATTATTCTTTATCACTTTTTTTTATAGGTTAAAAGTGGACACATTAACATCCATCCGAGTAATAATCATACTGACTCAACCGTCTTATTTGCGTCTTATTTGTTATCAGCTTATTTACTGCTAAATAAATAACAAACCCGTAACTGTACATCCTCTAAGTGTTTTAATTCTATCATTTTTGCCAGGGATAGTAGATTAAATAAGTCCAGTGTACAGTTGTATACGTGTATCTAGATTAAATAAGTATACTCTATACTTTAGTATGCACATGTTTGTATTCATATTCAGCCCAGAGGTTTAGACTTAAAATCCCCTATCTGCAAGCCACACCCTAATACACAAGTGCTGTTCACACACGTCGCTCTCTTTGACTTATGGGCTATATACACGCACCTAGAGTAAATAGTAAAACCCCTGTGATGATTAAGGTCCCCCGTGGTCTTCGCTAATCCACTGTAAGTACTTCTAAAGAGACAAGTGCTCACAGTTTTTTGTTTTTTTATATCTTATTTAGTGACACCTACTCAACCTGGTCTGACATTAATGAAGGGAGCTTTTTCGATAAAGCCGTATTCGTCTGAGTCAGGTCAGACAAGAACAGACAAGTAAATAAACAAACAAGTAAGTAAAGTTGTAGGGGCGGCCTAATGTCGGTATCAGCCAGACAGCGAGGTTATTGTTTTTGTTTAGGGCTGTAGAATATGCCAATTGCACCTCTGCAGATAAATAAGACCCGTCCCTTCATGGTAGCAACCTGTGATGCTTAAGGATGGAACCCTGGTGGCTGAGCAGTCCATGACATGCAACACTCTACTTTGGTCGTTAATTGGGCTATATTGGTGGTTGGAGAGGCTTCCTCTGATCAATCGGTTGGCCACGTTAAGCTGTAGCACCTATATGATTGTCCTGACCCTTTTTATCATATATGTGCTAGAAGGTGGTGGCTGAGCTCTGGGTATGATGCTATATTGCATCTGATGGTGAGGTTCCAGTTCTGGTGCTTTAGGGAGTGTGGAATACCTCTTCATTGCCATTATTTCTGGGTCCACCCTGACCCAGTGGGATAGTACCTGTTAGGGATCAAAATATGAGTTTACAAAAAATGTGTTAAAAAAAAATTGAGTTTGAAAAAAATTTAATATCTAACAAGAATGAATAAAACAAATGTCTTTGGCATAAAATAACCCAAGGTTGACATGCCATAAAATCCAGCCAACCAACAGAAGTCCCTTCTTGACATTTTTTTTCCAGTGTTCTTTGACCCTGTCAGGGAACAAAAAAGCCACATGACTATATTAACTGCACATGTCAAATAAGCCTTTTCCCATTTTGTACCCCTTCCACATACTACTTGTTCATGGAACAATATATGTATAATTCTATTTTGGGATATGTTTTCTATCCTTTCTTTTTAATACCATTGAAATATTTATCATCATCATCATCATCATCATCATCAAGATATGTTGATAGCATGAATCCCCTTGAATCTCTCTCACCATCCATTCCTCTTGGTCATTGCTCTTGACAAGTCTTCAAGATGGCATCCAGTGTTTGCACAGAGTTGATACAAGGTGACCCCCCCCCAAAAAAAAACAACTCAAATTCTGTTTTTTTTTTTTTGGGGGGGGGGCATCCTGTATATATACTATGACTGATGCAGACTACTAGCACTACAAAAAACAGAACCCAAATTTTTATTTGGGGGGTCACCCTGTAAATGTAACACTGGTGTGTCAATGTGTAGAAATCCATAGGAGAATGTTGTTCATGAGTTCTTTCTTGCTTCCACAGCAGTGCCAAGCATGTCTTACTAATCTTAATTGGATGGTTTGCAAGATAGGAGGTAAGAGGCTAACCAACTACTGTTTTGTAGTGTGCTGCTTCCAGAATCTTACATAATGAATAGGTAGCCTATTCATCATGTAAGGTAAGTGTCAAACTTATAACAGTTTAGAAGTAATAGCTTATACAAGATTTCATGTAGTTTGATAGACAGGTTGTAATCTTTAGCTGACCTCTTAGCAGTTCTCTAATTGATTGGTTTGATTGCATGACCACCCAGTGGTGAGAATGAGTTAGAGATAGAGTTTTTTGTATACAGTTACATGATATGAAGTATTCTTATCTAATACAAATCATTTGCACACAGTTGTATGGTGACCAATACTGTATGTGTAAAAAAAAAGCAAAGTCGACGGTGCGGCCTAAAGTCGGTATCAAGTTCTATCCCCTTTTCAATAGTTCATCTGAGGTGGATCTGCCATCAGCTCCTTACTTTATCATACGCTGAGTGGGCGAGGAACGAACTAGGAACCTTGTGGTTTCTAGCCGAACGCTCTACTGACTGAGCTAACCCGGCCCATCTCTATTAAAAAAAAATGTTGGGATCTTTTGCACAAACCTAATATTACTGATATTACGTACAGACCTGGTCACAATTATTTACTCCCCCAAAATTTAATGTAGAATATTCCTTTAAAAAAAAAACAAATGTAGTAAAACAACTTTGGTCTATTGACAACTCATGGTTAATAAAGAATAGCAAATAATAGAGCAATATTATATAATATTTCCTGATGATTTGTATTATTCAAACTATTTTCCTCATCATTATTGTTATCTGTACAAATTTTGGACCCAGCTATGGTTAGCGGAATGAGAACAGGATAGCCCCTGTGGATTGAATAAAGGATTGGGTTTAAAGTTCTGTGATGGCTACTTCTGTGATGATTACAACAAGAAGGTTCCCGAGTTTGAGAAGGCTCCCAAGTCTGACAAGAAATACCTGAAACAGGCTGAAACGTTGTACATATAAAAATGAGAATAATAGTCTGAATAATACAAATAATACAAGACTATATAAATTTGTTTTATTTTTTGTTCTTTTTTTAAATTAAAAACAATTTTTTTTTTTTTAATTTAAGAAATTTTTTTTCATTTCTTTCCCTAATCATTTTTGTTTGTTTTGTCCTCTACTGTATCTGACCTTCTGCAGTCATCCTGTTGTTCATCTTGCGGGTTTTTTTTTTCAAAAAATGAATCCCCTTTTAAAAGCAATTTATAAATTTGGTTATTTTCTTTTATTTTTTAAAGATATAGCAAAAAAAAAAAAAAGATGAAAGGGTGCAATTAATAGTGATCAGGATTGTATATATGTGAAGTAGTTATTTTATAAATTTAAGACAATACCAGGCAAATCCCAGGGACTTGCAATTGGGGAGTGGCATCCATTAAGTTTGGGAGGGATGTGAGTACAAATGGGTGGGGGTGGGGAGGTAGAATGATTTATTTTGTACTAGAAGCAGCTACCCAACATCGACTGGGTAGAAGAAGAGAGGGGGAAAAACCCTGGTGTATTGATTTGTTTACTTTTGAGATTTACAAATGCCTGACATTTTTAAGTAGAATTTCAATGCTATTTCTATGTATATTCTAATTTTTAAATATCTTTGAATATAAATCAAATCTTCATAATTTTAGCACAAAAAGTAAGAACTGGTGATATTTAATGTGCATATATATTTACTTTGTCATTAATTGTTTTATTTTCATAGTTTCATCTGAACATTCATATGTACATACATATACACCAACTGTCCTTTATATATATATAAATGAATTAGTGCTCAAAAATGAGTTTACATCACATTCACAGGAGACCCCTCTGCAGGGATTTTCAGGGTAGCAAGCCCCTGTAAGATTCATAGTGATAATACTTGAAGATAAAACTCCGACAAAGGTTGATAGACAAAACATTTTATATACAGCACAAGAATTAACAGGGTACATAATACATAGAGGTGTACATGAACATACATACATAAGTAATACAAAGTTACATGTAAAAGGATAAACATAAAAGCAACAAACATGAGACTAGGAATAGTCCATGCTGTATAAATCACTTACAGTAATGTAAGGGGGGGGCCGTGGCCCCAACGAGAAGGGGGTAGACCAGAGTCTAACCCATAGTGTCTTGTAGGTCGTCAGGCAAAGAGAGAAAGAGAAGTTCAAATCAGCCGCTTAAATACATCCGAGGCCCCTAGCGTGAACCAGCGAAACTAAACGGGCAGACAACTCTCCAGGAAAATACGAAAATAACGCCACACCCCCTTTGGCCTCCTCTTGACAAGGGGTGCAGAAAATTACACAGAAATAAAAGAGAAAGAAAAAAATATAGAAATGAATGAGAAACAAAGAACAACTATGATTTAAAATTTATTTCTACAAAATTCCCAATTTTCAAAGTGAATTACTTTATTACACACATTTTATTTATTTTTGTGCAAGTCTATATAACTGTAAATAAGTAAAATGAAACATTTATAGTGAATGTATATATGTGAACATCAAAAACTCATTGACAACGTCAAGCTCTAATGTCAAAGATAGGTATGGCCAACATTTCACGTGTTTTTGTCTTACTCCCATGAATAAATATCCAACAAAACTTGGAAAAAATGAATGAAACTTGCCCTTGAAAGTTTCCATAAGCTAATGTAGATACAGTGATTCATTACTATATTATTTCTAACTCTCAAAAAACCATTGATAACATAATTTTTATCTTGTGGCTTTATTACTTCATCCATGCAAATAACAAATTATTATTACATTAAGTCAATAAATCCTTGATGTAAATGTCAGTGAAACAGTGTTCACCACAGTTTTTTCTTCATTTTTAATTTCATCCAAATTTTTCCTGAATTTTTGTTGCTCCGAGATGTTGGCATCCAAGTGATAGCCTAAAGGGTAACACCGGCTCTGGTAGTTACAAAACAAAACAATATAGTACATCCATAGCTGTCATTCATTTTTTTCTATTTTTATTAATTGTGGCATATTCTTTTTATATTTGTTTTCTATAATAGCAGACAGAAACAATTAAAGCTTAAAAAGTAGATATTTGAAAAATGAGTGATAGTAAAAAAAATATCCCAATTGACTTTAGTATCTCGGAAGCATCATTCCTGGAAAGATTATTAAATGTATTCAATGATCTATTCTTGGAAGTTTTATGTTCTATAAATAAAATAAATAAAATCAAAGAAGCAGAAGATAATGATAAAGTGGTGTATCATGGGATAGATTATGTGATAAACAAATAAATGTATTCTTAACTAAATTAGGTGAAGAGAACCATTTTATTTTATGATCAAACTATAAAAACAAAACGAAAAACAAACTACAATACCTGAATAGACTGTGAATGTAGGCCAGTTTGATATCTTATTATAATGGAGATTCGGTGTCTGTCTGTAACCAAAACTATGTCACTGCTTATGTCACAATACTCTCAGGAATTGCATAAGTTTATCAATAAATATTTGATTTATTGTCAAAATCATTAATATTTATTAATACATAGAATAAATCTTATTTATTAATTAGATCCCTATGAAAATCTGAGTTAGATTTGCCTCAAAATAGCCCATGTTATTTGTGTGTTTAAAATCCTGCTATGTGTTTTATATATCGCTAAGAAATAAATGTTTACATAATATATGGTGTGGTTAATTTGCATACTGGTTTTAACAAAACAGAGTTTAATAAATAATTACTTGGTGTTATTGATCTCTAATATCATTGTTTCATTCTCCAATGTATTAAAATCAATCCTATGAATGATTTTATATAGAAACTAATTAAAATATAATTAAAATAAGTGTAAAGTTTTTATATGCAGTCTTATTTAATTTAATTATCTTTCTAATTTAATATATTTCATTACATTAAAAGTTAAACACTTATGCCAGAGGGACATATTCTTGAATTTAAGAGAATCTGTAATTATTATATCAACAAAAACAATTTATCTAAAATTACTGGTCTATCAGATTTTGGAAGATTTCTCAGAATTTTTCTAAGAGATTCAAAAAGAACGATTTTGGGTGTTGTGACGTAAACAGTGACATAGTTTCGGTTACTGACAAATGGAGACCGAATCTCTATCATTAATAGACTAGCAAAAGCATTATACTATTCTTAACTTTTTGTCAGAAGAGTGAGTGGTGCTCAGGATATCACTTAGTATTTTCATTCAGTTCTTTAGTTGTTTACTAGTATTACAGTATTGACTTTGGAGGACTTGCTCTCACAATTGTTGTCCAAAGAAAGGTACACAATAGACATGCTGACTGTAGAGACGTACACCCTCTAAAAAATTAGGTATGTCATTAAAGTACTTGAGGGAAAACAGGTGGTCAGCTGTTGGCAATGAAGTGTAAGATTCGATTTCATTTTTTTGTTTTTGCCACAGGCCTATAGCGAGAGCATAAACATTGGCCACTCTCTTCAGCCGCTCGGAAGCAACACGAACCTTTGAGCCACAATTGGAGTTGCCATCCGTGAGAATCAGGACATCTTTTATAGATTCTGAATTTGGGCGCATACCTGAAATAAAAACAAAAAAAGAAGAAATTGATAAATACAATTGTGGTGTAACTTGAAGGGTTATTTCCTATAACTCCAACCTACAAAAAGGGGAACCACTCTGATTGACTGGTGAATAATTTATTTATTTATCTACTAAGAAAAAAGAAGCCGGGGTTAGGGATAGGGTTAGGGTTTAGGGTTAATCTAATGGGAAAATAATGGGTAGATTAATTAACAGATAAAATTCATTCAGAGTGGTTCCCCTTTTTTAGGTTGGAGTTATAGGAAATAACCACTTGAAGTTACCTCCCTTAGTTACTTCCCTTAGATCATAGATTTAAGTATGAACTCTTCAGTTTTACAAGAATAGTTTCCAACCCCCTATATATGTATTTACCAAACCCTCCACACGAGCAGGATGTGACACAATGTCAATTTATTAAGCAGAGTTTAGCAGATTTGAATCCAGAATTTTCTTTCTCTTAGACTGGTTACCTAGTCATGGTTAAAGAGCCCAGTCTGCCCTACTATTTACCCATAGCTAGAGGAAGAGTAGTTGGATGCATATCTTTCCCAAGAGTATTAGCGATATGTAAAATGCAAACAGCCTTGTCCAAGATTTGAACTTGGATCAATGATTTCATTTCCTATGACTTTAACCATTACACCATGCACCTCCAACATAATTCCAGCCCCCTATATAAACATTCTTCCCGGAACTCATTTTTCAAATATCTACTTTTTAAGCTCTTCTGTTATAATAAAAATGGAATGGTCCATCATTTAACTGAGGTGACGACATTCATAAGAAATAAGAATTCGGTGGATAAGCAACAGCAGATAATCAGAATTTATACTTCTGTATTTCATCTTAGAGGATTTGGATGGTCTTATTTTTAACCAGAGGGTGTTTCAAGATGATAAAGGTTGTTCAATTAAAAACACAAGTATTAATTTATACAAATATAAAGGGCAGCTAGTGTGTATGTATGTATGTCCGGATGAAACTACTAATATAAAACAATTAACGACAAAGTAAATATATATACACATTATTCACTATGACCAAAGCTTGCTTTTTGTGCAAAAATAATGACAATTTTTGTAAAGTGGAAGCGTGCTGGACCCATAACCTGTAAAATTTTTAAATGCCATCCTTGGCCAGTTGAAAAGGGCTTACAGTAAGTCCTGAGTTATGGAATCCTTTGGTAAGTGTATAAGTCCTATCCTACGTATTGTTAAAGGTCCAGTGATTTAATCCTATGTCCGTGTCCACGAAGGTCTGTGTAATTATGACCAGTATGATTAGTTTAAGTATTGTATCAGCAGCAGAGTACTGCCTGTGATTGGCCAAGAGATATCACATGGTTCTGGCCGAGTCTATAAATAGGAGTGGGCTTTTAACACACACCTTATATCCTGAAAAAGTAGGAAGCGCGTGGTGTAATGGTTAAAGTCATCGGAAATGGACTCGTCGCCTTGAGTTCAAATCCTGGATATGGTAATTGCATTTCACTTAGCGCTAATACCCTTGGGAAAGGTACGAATCCTACTCTCCCTCCTGCTATGGATCAATAGTAGGGCAGGCTGGGCTCTTTAACCTTGGTTAGGCAACCGGTCTAGGAGAAGGAAAACTCTGAATTCAAACCTGTTGAACTCCGCTTAATAAATTGACTTTGTGTCACATCCTGCTCGTGCGGAGGGGTTGGTAAATATATATATCCTGAAAAATCTCAACAATTTTATTTATATTCATGAAGATATTTAAAAATTAGAATTTGAATAGTAAGAGAAAGTAAAGCCATTGGAGCATTTATGATTAAAACATAAATAAATCAATTATGGAAAACCAAAACAATCTATGGATCTGCAAGACTAATTTTTAAAAATCCACTCTCTATGCAGGCAACACCAAGTAGCCACTTCTAGTTGAAAATAAAGGACAAAGTCACTCTTATAAAAAGTATAGCAGTCAGTAGAGCATCCACTTCAGAACCACAAGGCTTCAGGTTCAATACCAGCCTCGCCAACTCAGCGCGTGAATATCACAGTTTGGATCTGTGTGGTAAAAGACATTCTCTTATTGCACAACTTTGCATGTGAACATTCTCTTATTCTAGAACTTTGCATGTGAACATTCTCTTATTCTAGAACTTTGTATGTGAACATTCTCTTATTCTAGAACTTTGCATATGAACATTCTCTTATTCTAGAACTTTGCATGTGAACATTCTCTTATTCTAGAACTTTGCATGTGAACATTCTCTTATTCTAGAATTTTGCATGTGAACATTCTCTTATTCTAGAACTTTGCAGTTTGTATGTATGTATGTCCGGATTAAACTACAAAAATAAAACAATTAACGATCTTGCTTTTTGTGCCAAAAGTAATGAAGATTTTATTTATATTCGTAAAGATATTTAAAAATTAGAATTTGAATAGTAAGAGAAAGTAAAGCCATTGGTGCATTTATGATTAAAACATAAACAAATCAATTAGGGAAGACCAAAACAATCAATGGATCTGTGAAATTAACTTTTTAAAATCCTTCCTCTACCCAGGCAACACCGGGTAGCAGCTTCTAGTATATAGATAAGTAGAAGCCCACCAAACCTAAAGGCATGGTCGGCCACAAATAGTTTATCAGTCATATGGAGGTCCGATCTCCCTGGCAAGCTGAAGCAACAGTTCTTCCAGGCTGTGGTTGTGTCGGTGCTGCTATATGGCTGCACCACCTGGACCCTAACAAAGCGTCTTGAGAATAAGCTAGATGGGAGCTGCACAAGAATGCTGCGTACAGTCTTGAATAAGTCGTGGAAACATCACCCCACAAGAAACAACTGTACGGTCACCTGCCCCTCATCTCACAAACTATCCGAGTGAGACGGACAAGGCATGCAGGACACTGCTGGAGAAGCAAGGATGAACTCATAAGCGACATTCTCCTGTGGAAGCCAACACATGGACATGCAAGTGTGGGGCGCCCAGCAAGGACCTACATTGACCAGTTATGTGAAGATGCTGGCTGCTCCGCAGAGGAGCTCCCAGGTGTAATGAATGATAGGGAAGTTTGGCGAAAGATTGTCATGGATACCCGTGCTGCATGCACGACATGATGATGATGATGAAAAATCAAAATCAAATAAAATCAATCAATTATGTACTTCAGGAAATATTGCTGGAAAGAAAAAAGGGGCTGCCTTTAAATATCTAGGCCACGCCACCTAATGGTAAACCATAGCAGCAAGGGAAGATAATCCCTACAGTCTTATGCATTAAAAATTAAAATCAAAATCAAAATCAATGAATTATGTAGCTAATGAAAAACTGCAGGAAAGCAATTTGAAAAATTCAAAGAATATACAATTTCAAACCAATTCAAAAATTCTACCTTTTTCAGGCTGCAGCATCACCACCCTGGCATAGTTGAAAGCATCTCCGGTACAGGTGGAGCCACTGTTCTTGGGAATATTGTGAATGTTGTTCACCACTTCTTCAACCAAGAAACTCTTGTTGAAGGGAAAGTCCTCATAGACAAAGTCGGAAAAATGAATGGCAGCAACTCGATTCTCTTGGAATGATGGACCAATGTCTCCACAAATTAATTTAATCACCTGAAAGATAAAAATGAAAATAGAATAAACGAAAATAAAAACCACCTCATCAGCTGAGGCTGTAGAATACACCGACTGCACCTCTACAGAGGGGTAAAATCCCCCCAATGTGGTCGTGATGCTTAAGGACGGAATCCTGGTGACTGATCAGTCCATGACAGTCAGAGAGGCCCCATCCAATCAATCGGCTGGTCACACCAAGCCATAGTACCTTTATGATTGTCCCAACCTTATTGCCATTATGGCAAACTTCAACCTTTTTAATCATATATGTGATAGAAGGCTATGGCCGAGGGTCTAAATGTCTTGGGTATGATGTTAAACTACATATAATGGTGAAGTTCCAATTTTGGAGCTCTGGGGAGTGTGGAGTACCCCTTCATCACTATTACTCCCAGGTCTTCTCTGACCCAAATTGGTAGTACTTATAAGGGTCCCATGTATGATATTGAATACCCATCAAGAAGGAATAAAAGATGTCTTCAGCATAAAATAACCCAACAAGGGTTGACATGTTGTAAAATCCAATCAAACAGCCAACCAACCAACCAATCAACCTAAAATATTTTTTTGTTTGTTTCTACTTCAAAATAAATGGCTACTCTATTGACTTTATATTCACTAGCAAATATATGCACCCTCCGGGTGCAAGTATTTAAGTTTTAATATAATAAAATATCATATTAAATTAGAAAGGCCAATGAAATTGAATAAAAATGCAGATAACATGATTTGGAACAGAGGGGGTATATGATTGAAAAATAGAACAACTTTGAAACTAACTCTTCCATCATTTTCAATTACTCCTATTCCTAATTTAACTATTTAGTTAAAATAGGAAGTAAAGAATAATATTACAGTTATTTCTTCTTGTTAAGGGATTTCTTTTAAGATTTATTGAAGAGATTTTTACTCATATTCAATAAGATAAAACCAAACAATTAGAAATCAAGAATATTAAGCATATATTTATTAAAATCAAATTTTTAAATAACAATATGCAAATTAGCCTTCCCATTCACACTGTAAACCTCTATTTTGTTGTATATATAAATACAACTGCATGTTATTTGTATGTAGATATGGTCAACAGTCTTAATGATGTAAAACAATTTTATTAATAATTGAGGTTTAAATAAAAATAAAATCATGGAGAATGGGATGCAGATAACAAAGGGAATTGTGATTTGTATAGTAATATAGTTTCGGTTACAGACAGAAAAACATACAATCTCCATTATAATAAGATGTTCATGGTGTAATGGTTAATAAGCTAGTCTCGCAGATCTGTCGCTACTGAAAAGTTGGATGCCCCATACTTGTGACCTTGTGTCAAATCCTACCTGCAGGGTAAACAACTTTTTTTTTTTTTTAGGCATCCTGTTGTGGTGTAATATGTAGGAAGTTAGTCTCACAGATCCATTATTACTTGATTTTGATCCTCACTGGATGCCCTATGCTTGTGACCTTGTATCAAATCCAAACCTGGTTATGGGGTTGGATAAATAATCTTTTTTTTTCCCCACCATTGCTAGATACATCCATTTTACAAGTAAACAAGATACTTCATGGGAATTGTGAGTAAACAGTGTGGGGGAAAGGAACGGGGAGGGGAGTGATTTCCCACACTAAAAAAAAAGTTTTAAAAACAGTGGTGGTAGGAGTGAGGGAATGTGAGAGTGTGAGGTTGGCAATAGAAGAAGGACGAGTGGGAAGGGATTTCTCTCACACAAAAAAAACAAAACAAAAAAAAAACAAAGAAAAAATATAAGGAAAACAGTGAGAGGAGGGTCGGAAAAGTGTGTGGATTGGAACGAGGGTGGCAGGTGAGGAGGGCAGTTGAAGAAGGAGAGAGTTGGAGAGAGTTGAAGTGAAGGAGGGTTAGGGGTACTGTCACACTGGCATCAGACTACCCCGACCCTCCCAATTTGGTGCAATGGGGGAGGTGCTGCAGCAGGATTGGAATCCTTCATTTTTATTAAAATCGAAAACCTCTTTGTAACTTTGGAAAAGACGGCCAGTTTTGTACCTCAGACATTGCTTGCTTGCTTTGTTCAAACTCCGAGGGGGAGACGCTTCCGGAAGAGTCAAGAATGATCAAAAGATCCCTGGGTAGAATTGTCTCAATGCTACGTCCGCCTCTTTCCGAATAGGTCATTCGTCTTCTGTTGGTAACAAATGTCCGAGCGAAGTGTTCTGCCGTTTGATTTATACTTGGATGTTCTCCTGAAAAAAAAAAAAAAAATCGTTTTGAATTTAAGAAATGTAAAAAAAAAAATTAAAAAAAATGTTTCGAACAATAGAGATATTTTAGACCTCTCGTTTCTATCAATGTGAGATTACCTCCCTTATCTGCCAAGGAATTTCTACTAATGACCATTAGATGGCATGGAGAGTTTTATCCACTAAAAACATACTGCTCTGTCGCCTGGGGATTTAAAAGGCACCGACTGCACCTCTACAGAGTAGTAAAACTCCCACTCCTGATAGGGCCACCTGTTTGCCATGTGTGGTGACCTGCACTGTTTAAAGATTTGAACCCTTGTAGCTGAGCAGTCCATGATGACATGTAACACTCCACTTTGGCCCTTACTTAGGTCATGCAGGACATCTTGTAGATCTATCTTAGCTAGTCTTCATTCACCGACCGATCCATTCCAATAAATACAGTCGTCCGTCGCCTTCCACTGCTGCTGCTTCCACCAAAACTCATCTGGCACTCTGTGAACGAACACTACTTAGACCCATATGGGATAAAATAATGGGCTGTATCCAGAAGCGATGTCTTACCACGACGTACTGCATCTGAAGCTTTTACTACGTGAGTGGCAAAAGAGGACGCGCCCCTTTTGGTCCTTACTTTTATAGCAGGCTTCACGTGACCTATAGGAGGGCGGTGACTGGCCTATTTGACCATCCACCCGTGTAAATTAATTTTTAAAAAATGGTGTAGTCAAAGCAGTATATAAGAAGAGAGCTGTAGTAGTCATGGCCTCTCTCCCCTATGTAAGGGGCACAAAATCACCTGCGCCATATCGTCACCGCCGTAAAACTTTACGATGGTCACGGCCATACGCAGGCATGCAAATTACCTAGTTCCTCAGAAATAATTAAATGCCGTACGTGGGTGTGAAGAAAATCTGCATGTCTAACTGAGGCACACATAAAAGCCGTCAGAATTATTTTGTTGGAAACAAACTAGAATTTCTACGAAGGGCGCGAAAGTCTCAATCTCTTTCATTTGCAGTATATTCTTAATCTGAAATTTAAGGAACACTACAGGTAAGGAGATCTACAGCGACTACACCCTTTTTACCTAGGATTTCAAGGAACACAACAGACTTTCTGCTACGGGAGTTACACGCTTTTCTACCATTGGATTTACCAATTGGGGAACTAAACGGAAAGCTAAAGATGTCGATTTTATTGGCTTTTCTTATAGATTTCGATGCGTAGATTAACATGGTAAAAGGAAATTGAAATCTGTCGAGAATTGACGGAGACATGAGGCTTCAAAGATCCCCTAAAAATGCCCTTTTTCAGGCATCATTAATTTACCTATTTTCGTGAAAATTTAACTTGTTGATATTATTGGCTTTTCTTATAGATTTCGATGCGTAGATTAACATGGTAAAAGGAAATTGAATTCTGTCCAGAATTGACGGAGATATGAGGCTTCAAAGATCCCTTAAAAATGCCTTTTTCAGGCATTATTAGTCAACCTATTTTCGTGAAAATTTAAGTTGTCGAAAAGGACAAAAAGAATCGTAACACCATAGGTTGGGAAACATTGTTATATGCAACCTGGTATCTGTGTCACCGCAGGAATTGCCGGAACGAGGTTAAACGCAATATTGGACTGCTTTGGGAACTCCAGTTCCTGGTTTTGAATTCAATGTTTTCGCCTTCTCTTGGACCGGTTTTCTCACCTAGAAGGCTAGAGAGCCCAGTCTGCCCTCATAGCTTGTGTGTAAGGTATGGAAGGAAGAAATGGATTCATGCCTTTCGTAAAAGACATTACCATGAAGTGAAACGCAAACAGCCTCGTTCAGGATATGATTTTTGTAGTAGTGTGGGTTATATATATATATATATATATATATATATATATAATCTTTATGAATACTACTTTGGGAGTAAATAGGGAAATAAATCCGACAGTACATAGAAAATAGAAAAAACACGAAGTATTCCAAAAAGCTAAATTTATTATTGGTGGTGAAATCGACGTTATAACGTTTTGGTTTTAGTAAACCTCCATCAGGACTTGAGATGGAAAGAATACTACTTGATAAAAATTAACATGTAATAGTGTGTGGCAGGTCTTGCATCATAAAATCGGGGTGGGGGTCGTAGGTTCGGGGGCCGCATCGTAGATTCGGAGGAGGGGGCATGAAACTCTACCACCGGCCCTGGGTAATGGAGATAACCCGTCGTTAAAATTCTCCTACAAATGTTTATGCAGTTTGTACTCACTAAAATCGCTGCTGGGGCTCCTACCGGATTAGGGGTCCTGAACCTAATCTTCATTAGTTTCATCTTAGATCCACCCCCTTGTTTATGTGTACAATACATTTATGGGTTCATTAGTAAAGATAATTTAAAACTAAAATAGTCGAAATATTTGAGTCATTCTTTAGATCCCTATTCAACACCCAAAACCCGACATAAAACCTATTTGGGTTGGAATTCGCACTCCCCCTCTCTCCCAGTCTAGTCTTTTGATTTTTTTTTACTGGGGCTTAATCACCTCCAGGGGACTTAAATTTCTTCTCAATGTTAAACACTTTTTAAATTCAAGTCAAATAGCTCCCAGAAAATTCCTCTCGTGCAACATTTGTCATTGTAGCAGTTAATTACAAAGCTTTTCTTGACTTCGAATCTATTCATTCTTAGAAAAGAACGGGTTTGGTTTGGTTTGGTTTGTTTTACGGCATATCAACCTCAGTGGGTCATTTAATGCCAACAAAGTTTTGAAATAAATTCATTCTTACTGGATAACACATTTTGTTTATCAACTCATGTTTTTCTATTTAACCCATAAATATGACCCTAACAGGTACTACCACTCCGGGTCAGAGTGGACCAGGGAGCAATAGTGATGAAGTGGTGCTCCACATTCCCCAAACGTCCAAAACTGGAACCTCACCATCAGATAGTTTAACGTCATTCCCAGGACATGTAGACCCTCAGTCACCGCCTTCTAGCACCCATATGATAAAAAGGGGTTGGGGCTTGCCATAAGGGCAATAGGGTTGGGAAAATCATATAGGTGCTAGGGCTTGACGTAACCAGCCGATTGATTGAAGGGGGCCTCTCCGACCGCCCGTCTAGCCCAATATAGGGCCAAAGTGGAGTATTGCAAGTGGAGGACTGCTCAACCACCTGGGTTCTATCCTTAAGTATCCCGGGTCGCCACCCACGGCTAACAGGTGGTCCCATTGGGAGAGTCTTACTCCTCTGCAGAGGTGCAGTCGGTGCATTCTAATGCCCCACCGACAGGGCGGAGTTAGAAAGAAAAAGAGAAGAGAAAGTGGGGGGGGGATAAAAAAATACATCAGTAATTTTCGGATGCTGTCGTCTCGGTCTTCTGTCCTAAAATACGCTAGGCAGCGCCTGCTCAAAAATTGACACGTACTAGTTATGAACGGTTTGGGGGCGTGTTTATCAACAAATTAATGCGATAAGAAAGCGATATTTTATCGAATGAAATGTGTTTGGATACCAGACACATCTTCTTTCATAAGCTATTTTCAACGACGTTCCAGTTGTGGCTTAATTACTGAAGTGATGCTAGAAAAATGATAGCCCTGTCGACTGGGACCGTAGAATACGCTGACTGCACCCCCTGCAGAGGGTAAGACCACTCTATCGACTGTGGCAGAAGAATACATCGACTGCACCTCTATAGAGAGTAAAATCCCCCGTTGGAACTACCTGTTTATTGTGGATGGCGATTCGAGATGCTTAAGGACGGAATCCTGGTGGTCAGGCAGTCCATGACATGCAACTCTCCATTTTGGTCCTTAATTAGGCTAGACGGTCGGTTGGAAATGGTCGCCTCTGATCAATCGACTAGTTACGTAAAACCCTAGGCCCCATATGATTGTCCCAACCCTATTTGCCCTTATGGCAAACCCCAACCCTTTTTTCATATATGTGCTAGAAGGCGGTGGCTCAGGGTCTTGGGTATGACGTTAAATTGTATCTAGTGGTGAGGTTCAATTCCAGAGCTTTGGGAAGTGTGGACTACCCTTTCACCGACATTAATCCCAGGTCCACTCTGACCTGGAGTGGTAGTACCTGTTAGGGTCCCATCTATGGGTTAAATACATAAAAAATGAGATTAAAAAAATGTTGTATATAGCAGTCACATCCTAAAATGTCTATAACTCATTTTCCGTCAATTTTCCTCCCTCTCCCCATTTCCTACAACCTTTCATATAATTTCTGAGAGTTCCCCCTCCTGATACTCCCACTGGTACACGGTTGTTTAACCACCTTGCGTGTTTAAAAATAACCAGGAAACAACTCAATTACATCTGTCCTTGATGATGGCACTTCAGAGTGCTGAAAGTACTTGGGACGAAAACTTTGGTGGACTAATCAACAGACTCCATCCCGATATAAAAAAATAAAAAAATGGACAGAAAAACTAAAAAGATCGAAAAGAACACGTCAGACATGAAATATTCGCCTTGTTCAACACAGTATGCATAAAAAAAATTGAATACTCAACACGAATGAATAATACAAAACGTCTTCGGCATAAAATAACCCAAGGGTTGACATGCCGCAAAAATTCAACCAACCAACCAGCCATCCACCCAATTATTGTATCGTCGAGGTGAAATGATACACAGAAGAGATTAAGTGCTTAATATATTTATTCAGCACCAGTATCCGGTGCTAACGGATACATACAAAAAACATAGAACAATATGTTATAAAACAATTAACAAGACAACTTATAATAAATAGAGAAGGGTCAAATGTGGTATAGCCAAATGCACTAAGATCAGTCCGAATATTAATCAGCTTATTAATAACCTGTTGAAGTCCTTAATCGTAAACTATTCAAGGTTATGAGCCAGGCCATCTGGTAGATTGCTGAAGGGATGCTAGCTACTCTACTACACCAACCAACTATAAAAATAAAGGTCTCGGAAATGCATGACAGTTTTTATAGAATAGCCCAAGGTTAAAACTGGACGAAAATTCTGTCGGGTTTCGCTCCCGGCTAGAGGTAGCTGTTAAAAAAGTCGAGCCGCACCGATGAGACGTAAACGTCGAAATACGTGCCTGTGGATGACTAGATATATATGCTCCCAATTTTCATGGTAGAGCACTGTAGGGGAGACATTAATTGAACTTTGACCGTTTAGCGTAAAAGTATTTACTCGCTTGTTGTTTACAGACTTGAGTTCACTGGTGATTGTAAAAACATACATCTTGAAGTATATATCAATTAATTGTTTACCCCAAATTGACAGTCACTGACGGCCTTAAGGGTAAGATGAAAATTCTGTCGGGTTCACTCCCGGCTAGAGGTATATGTTAAAAGAAAGTTGAGCCGCACTGATGAGACGTAAACGTCGAAACACGTATCTGTGGATGACTGATATCGTGTGTACACAGACTGGATCTCTCTGGTGATCGTAAAATATATAAACAAACGTATGTATTTAATAGTTTAAACACCACCATTTTACGGCAGCTGCTAAATGGCCGAGTGGTTAAGAAGTCAGGCGGACAAAAAGTCAGTCGAATTTCGATCCTGGCCATTTAGTAGTTGTGTCTAGCTACACTGAAGAGGCATGAAACGCCGAAACCCGGTTTCTGTGGATGAATTTATATATATATATATATATATATATATATATATATATATATATATTCATATTTTCATATTATCAATCAAAGTCTGAAGAAGATACCAGAAGATCTGAAACACGTGTTGCATATGTAAGATAAAAAGAATAAAAAATTTTTTTCTGAAAACATAATACATTTTGCGGACCTTCTTTCTTATAAAATATTGAATTTTCTCCCGTTGGAACCAGAACAACATATATATATATATATATATATATATATATATATATATATATATATAATCTTGATTGTGTGCGTTTTTGTTGTTAAGGCGGATAAATCAATTGGAACGAATGCACACAATATACAGCGTGAGACAGGCAATTACAATATAATATTATTGACTTTCCCTTTTCTTCCACCGCACTTTGTAGGCGTGCACCAGTTAAAAGTATAATAGCAAAGAAAAAGACCAGATTGACAGAAAATCTTCGCTCTCATTTTGAGCGTCTTTTATGTCTAAATAAATAGTATTTTATTAGGAGTATACAAATTAGCGAGGTATTTTACCAGCGGATGAGTTTACAGTCAAGTCACGTTGAAATCATCGGTTCCCGCTTGATCACCAAAGTTAAGCAGTAATGAGCACGTTCAATACTTAGATGGGTGACCATTTAAGCAAAAGAAGGTACTGTAAGAAACCGAATATCAAAATTACTTGATTCGGCATTAAATCGCCCGATGGCAAGGGCCTTAATTTAGAACAACGTTCTTTAACATTAAGGTAGGTTGATTTTTCACTTTTTTAAAAAATATCAAATTCTCTCAAACAGTGAAAGGTGTATGCTGATATAATAAATCCTGATACCAAAACTAGATCTCTTACTTGTACTTTTGTCTGAGGAAATAGTATCAAAGATCATCAGTTAAAATGCACTAAAGATCCTCGTTTTGCAACATTTGTCCCAGGAATTGGTTAGAAAATTTAGTAATTTCAATATTTATAACAGAAATTTCTTTTACTAAAATGAAATGAATAAGATATTATTATTACTAGTACAAAATTAAAAAAAATACCCTCCGGGCGATGTAAAATTAGATTTTTGAAACATATTGGGAGTAAAAACATATTGGTTTTGAAACATATTGGGAGTAAAAAATTCAATGTCAGCGAGTTTGTACCCTAAGTGAGTAAAATCATCAAATTCATTAAAGGATTAAAAATAAAACAATTTGAAATGTAAACTTTAAATATGTATTAAAATAAAACAAACTATATATAGATATATAATACCAGTCATGTATTTATTAAAACTTGTTTTAAAAAACATGAGGACTGTCTAATTTTGCATGTTCAAATTTTGAGTGTATTTATTCTGTTATGACGATTTTGGGTAATGTGACGTAAGCAGTGACGTAATTTTTGTTACAGACAAAAACTGGAAGTGAATCTCCATTATTAATAGAATAACTAGAATTAGAATTGAAAATATCCCACCATCATCGCCGACACCTCCGATATGCTGATTTTACCTCATTAATTAAGCTTTAACAGGGATAACATTTTAAAAGATTGAAATCTATTTCCCCAAATGAAGGCAAAGTTTTGAAGAAATATATTTTGTGGGGTAATTCTTTATGTCAATTTGCAACTTTCGCCACATGGGAGACGTTACAGTTCCAAAATCGACCTACCCTATTCAACATGGGCTGTGGCACCTTTTAGTTGATGGTAGAATAATCAGCCCGTTGCACAAAATCATTCCAGAGGATACTTGCTGCATGAACAATTTTATTTAATTATTCTTCCAATCACTTAATATTTGTACACTCAATCCCACTCACATTTATAATAAAGAGATGTCGATTTGTCTAATTTCTTTTGTAGCCGTTAATCTGGGGTCAATAGGTAAACAATTAGCAATGTACTGAATTTAGAAAAAACATATGCGTGAGAAAGACCATCGGTCACAGGCGCTTTCTCGTGTTAGTATATCATTTATTTTAAGGACAGCAACAACAACAACAACTAATTGAATTAAAACTTAGTCCAATTCTAAGGTTATTATACAACAAAACAATGACTAACAATATAAATGCCATTCCCATAAATATATATATATATATATATATATATATATATATATATATATATATGTGTGTGTGTGTGTGTGTTGTGTGTGTGTGTGGAAATGGAAAAGGAATTGAATCCGACAATATGAGGAAAAATGAGTAAAGAAAGAAATGTAGATGGATAAAATGAATTTAATCGATATCACATTAATCGATATCACTTACACATGTGTTTCGGTCAGTTTATGTGTGTGAAAATATTTCGCACACATAGAAGAATCGACCTTCATCAGAGTGAACATTTATTTTGAAAATTTTTTCAAAATAAATATTTTCAAAATAATGTTCACTCTGATGAAGGTCGATTCTTCTATGTGTGCGAAATATTTTTCACACACATAAACTGACCGAAACACATGTGTAAGTGATATCGATTAATGTGATATCGATTAAATTCATTTTATCCATCTACATTTCTTTCTTTACTCATTTTTCCTCATATATATATATATATATATATATATATATATATATATATATATATATATATTACCAACCCCTCCACACGAGCAGGATGTGACATGAGGTCAATTTTCTAAGTGGAGTATGATAGGTGTGAATTCAGAGTTTTCCTTCTCCTAGACTGGTTACCTAACCAAGATTAAATAGCCCAGTCTGTCCAACTATTTGCTCATCACTGGAGGAAGAGTAGCTGGATGCATACGTTTCCCAAAGGTATTAGCGCTATGTGAAATGAAAACAGACTCGTCTAGGGTTTGAACTCGGGTCGACGAGTCCTTTTTCTACGACTCTAACCATTACACACTATGCCTTCCTTTATATAGAGTCAAGTTTCAGAGACCTACCAGTTTGACGGATAGGGAAATTAAAGATATCTGGGATTTTCTATTTGAGTAAATTCTCTCGGAGATAAATTCTGGTCGTCTTGTGAAACTGGTCCGTAGGTATCTTGGAACGCCAAAACTACTGGCGTAATTGCTAAGTCCAGTTACAGAAAGGCTCTCTCTTACTTAGCTCCATACATAGAAATAAACGTATCTTACTGACCCAACAGCTTGTTACTATAATTGAAGCTGCCAATGCGCTGTCCAGTTCCAAGGACATATTTTTACCTATACAGTTAAATCCGCAGAAATACGAGGGTAATTCCAAAAGTAAGGTCTACAAAGCCCTGGGGATACAGGAAAACTTCGGGTGGCTATTGGCAAGACTTGTGTTTGTTGTACCTGCGACTGTTTGTATGCGCGCCTAGCTGCCACGCCCTGTCTTGGCTTGGCTGTCTTTCTGGTTGACGCTACCGCCTAGTGAGAAGTTCACACAGTTATTCGGTTTTAGAACATAAAAGGCAGTAGTACATATGGGCCAAAAACGTCCGCAATTGTTGTTGGGAGTTTGCAAACAATGACGAGGTTCAAACACTTTCTCAACGATTTAGCAGTGAGCTGGTATGATATGGGCATACAAAAACTGCCACAGTACTTTGAAAAATGTATAACATGTAGGGAAGTTATATTAACGTTGGAAGGCTTAAAGTAACCTCCCGACGTGGGTACATGAGTATACATAAAAACATTCCGACAAAGGTGTGAAAACGATAACATATTTATTAAGTAAGTGACGGAGATACATTTAAGAGAAATATATACACAACAGATACATAAACGTATTTTGAGGAAATAGGCGTACGACTTGCGTCGTAGAGGAATGTCACTTACTGGTAGCTGGTTGGGGACAAAACCCCTCACCTAAGGTGTTAGAGGCGGGAGGCACCTAGACCATGTTAACTCGTTGACTGCCTGAGTGAAAAAGAGGCAGGAAATCGTAGTTCCAGCTTGTGGCCAAAAAACACACCGCTATCGACGGGACCAACCACGGCAAGGGAGATCTCATTTTGGACATATCCACCCAGACTTCGTTTTACTAACCCAACAAATGCAACAACCGAAACGGCAATTATGTAGAAAATAGATACATGTTCAAAGTTTAAAATTGTGTAAACATCATTGACAATAAAGAAAAACGTTTGTAGAGGTTAAAATGAAATTTAAATAAAAAAATTAAAAAAACGTTTGAGGGGTTAAAATGAAATTAAATAAAAAAAATAAAAAACGTTGGTAGGGTTAAAAGAAATTTAAATAAAAAAATAAAAAAACGTTGGTAGGGGTTAAATGAAATTTAAATAAATAAATAAAAAGTTTGTAGGGTTAAAATAAATTAAATAAAAAAAAAAATTTAAATAAAAAAAAGGAATTTAAATTTTAAAAATGAAATTGAAAAATAAAAAAATAACAATCCCATAAGCCTTCAAATAGGAAGTACCATCCGAACATGTGCAGGAATGAGGACCCACTTCCGACCACAAGATAATCTCTCAACCATTCGGATTTAGGCTTCCACTGGAACCAGACACTATTACTGGACAGGAAGAAATGTCCTCTACACAAGGTAGCTATGACCCATGAATAAAGCTGGATCCTAAAATTACTATTTGACTTTGTCTTTTCTTTTCTTTCCTTTAATTCCTTTTCAGTGCGACCACCAAATATGATGGGTTAAAGGGAAAACCTATGAACACGCACGAGAATTAACCAACGACCTTTAAACCAAACATTAAAACACTTGTCACCCACACGTTTCTGTGATTTCTAAATATTTTGGAGACCTTGCCTTTGGGATTACCGTCGTACATCATCTGAACAGTACAATTGTTGTATTTACAAACAGTTGTTGGGTTTTATTTCTTCAAAAGCTGTCGACTCTATTTGTCTTTGCGGACTTAGCTACTGACTATAAACCATTCAAAACCTAAGGTTTAACCAGAATCATTTTCGGTGAATAAATTTCCACACAACATCAGTGAAACTAGCAAAAATATGGGACCATATGACCTTTAGGCACCCCTTTTGCGATCTCGATTCATAAGGACGTTTTTTTCATTTACACCGTCAAAAATCCGGTTATTTGTTAGGGTTAGGGTTAGGGTTAGGGTTAGGGATTAGTTTTATAATTAAAAAAAAACTCTAAAAATCGTCTGTTAACAATTAACCGGATTTTTGACGGTGTAAATGGAAAATGTCCTCATGAATCGAGATCGCAAAAGGGGCGCCTTAAGTCATATGGTCCAAAATATGCGCCCCTGCCTGCAAGTATTTAAGTTTTAATGTAATAAAATATTATTAAAATTAGAAAGACTGATTAATAACGAATATAAGAATATTACACTAATTTTAATGTTATTTTAATTGATTTCTATTTAAATTATATATATGGATTGATTTGAGAATAATATGATAGTATTAGAAATCAGTAACAGCAAATAATTATTTATTAAACTCAGTTTGTTAAAATAATCAAATTATTCCCACCATATACTATGTAAATCCTTATTTCTTAGATATATATAAGACATATTTCAGGATTTCAAATGCATTAATAATATGGGCAGTTTTGCGGCAAATCTAACTCAGCTAGAATTTAATAGAGACATCGTTAATAGATAAGATGCTAATTAAGATTAGATAATGACTATTTCACAATCGTTGAGTATATAACTTAAATAACTAAAGAAATTGTGATGTCAGTGGTGATGTAGTTTCAGTTACAGACAGTTACATAATCTCCATTATAATAAGATAATACCGTTCAGTAAAATGTCGTTCAGTGAAATGTCCTTCGGTGAAATGTCTGTCGGCCATTGTTGGTTGGTTGGTTGGTCGGTTTTGGTTTGCGCATCTCAACCCTTGTTGGGTATTTTATGCCGAAGACGTTTATTTTATTCATTCTTGATAGATACTCATTTTTTTTTATAAACTCAATGTTTTAAACACGTTTTTAAAAAACTCATTTTATTGTATTTAACCCACAGATTGTACCCTAACAGATACTACCACTCAGGATCAGACTAGACTTGAGAGTAATGGTGATGCAGGGGTACTCCACATACCCCAAAGCTCCAGATTGTAACTGCACCATCAGATAGAGTTTAACATCATACCCAGGACTTTAAGGCTCCACTCACCACCTTCTAGCACATATATGATAAAAAAAGGGCTGGAGCTTGCCATAAAGTCAATAGGGTTGGGGCAATTATATATATATTTATTATATAATAAATTATATAAATACGGCAATTATATAGGTGCTAGGGTTTGACGTGACCAGCTGATTGATCAAAGGCTAGCCTAAGTAAGGGCCAAAGTGGAGCGTTGCATGTCATGGACTGTTCAGCCATCAAGGTTCCATCCTATCAGGGTTCTATTCTTAAGCATTTACGGATTGACCCCCCCCCCCGACCAACAGGTGGCCTCATTGGGTGGGGGTCTTACCCCAGTGCAGAGATGCAGACGGTGTATTCTAAAATCCCAGCTAAACTAAAATATTTATGTGCAGTATTTTGAATCGGATTTCAAAATTTAGTTTGATGTGCTGCAAATTTGTCAAAATTTTTGTTTTGATTTGACGACGATTTGCAAGTTTAGCCGATTTATTCACAAACAGGCTGAAAGAAAAGTGTCCAGATTATTAATCTGTAAATATTATATTCCTTACTTTCACAGTTACCTCTCCTGTTTCTCATTCTTGCCGCTTGCTTGGCTTTTCCAAGCATTAAGAGCGAAAAAGAAATTCTATCTCTTCGAACCGTTCGCTTGAACATGTAACACGCCTATTTGCGTTCTCTTGTCTACGTGACCGAGGGCTTCTAGCTCTCACACTTTCTTATAACAGCTCACACAAGAACTCAGTTTTAACATGTAAGTCAATACTCTTTCTTCTTTAACTAAAGGAACATTTAACACTAAAGACTTTCTTAATTAAACAAAACTAAATATTTGGAACTTCCCACTTATACAGCAATATATAACTTTACTACACTACTTGTTATTTTATTCTCCTTTATTGCTCAATAATAGATATTTTGTTCTTGTTACATCGTCGTGAATTGTTTTGCTTATATATATCCCAGTAGGATATAGATTTTATGGCTTAAACTTGCAAATCGTCGTCAAAATTAAAACGGTAAATTTTGACGACGATTTGCAACACATCAAACTAAAGTCAGTAAGTCAGGTTAGTAATTGTTTTATTTCATTTATTTAACGATCTTAAAATATTTTCTAACTAAAATATTTATGTGCAGTATTTGAATCGGATTTTCAAAATTTAGTTTGATGTGCTGCAAATTGTCGTCAAAATTTTGTGTTTTGATTTTGACGACGATTGCAAGTTAGCCGATTTTATTCACAAAGGCTGAAAGAAAAGTGTCCAGATTATTTCAATTGTAACTAAATCGTAGCAATGAGCTGGTGGTTTACAACCGACAACCAGCGAAGACCCTCTTCACCACGCGAAACCATAAGCTCACGCACACATGCACACACATGCACACAGATACACACACTCACACATACACACACACACACTCACATATACAGCGCGCGCTGCAATATGGGAAACTTTTCGTAAGATCTTCGAAAAATTAAACTATTCAAAACAAGATAATAACCATTTATTACGAGATCTTTTGTTAACCTTTACAAATACTTTTCTTTCATTGATTCATTGATTCATTCTTTTAGCCTTCACTGCGTACCACATTAATAATGCAGGCGGTCGCAGTAAATCCAGGTGTTTCCATTCGCAGGCCCTAACATTCTGGCTTTCCCGCCATGACAAAACCAACCGCCGACACACAAAATCTTAACACCGAACAAGCATCCGGACATAGCTTCTTCGTAAGATCTTTGGGAAAATTAAACAATCTAAAACAAGAAAAATAACCTTTTATAAAGAAATTTTTTGTTTAACCTATACAATTACTTTTCATTTATTTATTCATTCATTCACTTTAGTACTGTTTTAATTGAAGTGTTTAAATACTTACTGATGGAACAATCTCGGATGTTCTCGGACAACGAACGCCGCCATTTTCTTTGCAGGGCGCAGTATTTTCCGTGACGTTCGACCATTCCGATGCACGCGGCTGGCTCCACTCACTCCAGTTGTGACTACCAAATCCTCACACCTGGTGCCTGTTCTTCCAAAAGAACGGTTGATTGTGTTTCACAAACTGGGTTGAGTGGCAGCCAGCCGCGTGCATTCGGAATGGCGAACGTCACCGGAAAATACTGCGCCCTGCAGAAAATGGCGGCGTTCGTTGTCGGAGAACATCGAGATTGTTCCCATCAGTAAGGATTTAAAACTTCAATTTAAAACAGTACTAAAGGAATGAATGAATAAATAAATGAAAAGTAATTGTATAGGTTAAACAAAAAATTCTTTATAAAAGGTTATTTTCTTGTTTTAGATTGTTTAATTTTCCCAAAAGATCTTACGAAGAAGCTATGTCCCGGATGCTGTTCGTGTTAAGATTTGTGTTGTCCGGTTGGTTTTGTCATGGCGGGGAAAAAGCCAGAATGTTAGGGGAGCCTGCGAATGGAAACACCTGGATTTACTGCGACCCGCCTGCATTATTAATGTGGTACCGCAGTGAAGCTTTAAAAGAATGAATCAATAAATCAATGAAAGAAAATATTTTGTAAAGGTTAAACAAAAGATCTCGTAATTAAATGGTTATTTAGTTTCTTTTGATAGTTTAATTTTTCGAAAGATCTTACGAAAAGTTTCCATATTGCAGCGCCGCGCATGTATATGTGAGTGTTGTGTGTGTATGTGAGGTGGTATCTGTGTGCATGTGTGTTGCATGTGTGCGTGAGCTTATGGTTTCGGCGTGGTGAAGAAGGGTCTTCGCTGGTTGTCGGTTGTAAACCACCAGCTCATTGCTACGATTTAGTACAATTGAAATAATATGGACACTTTCTTTTCAGCCTGTTTGGAATATAAAATCGGCTAAACTTGCAAATCGTCGTCAAAATCAAACACCCAAATTTTGACCGACAATTTGCAGCACATCAACTAAATTTGAAAATCCGATTCAAAATACTGCACATAAATATTAGTTTAGAAATATTTTAAGATTCGTTAAATAAATTGAATAAAAAAAATTACTAACCTGACTTACCTGACTTTAGTTGAGTGTTGCAAATCGTCGTTCAAATTTACCGTTTTAATTTTGACGACGATTTGCAAGTTTTAGCCATAAAATCTATATCCATACGTGGGATATATAAGCAAAAAATTCACGACGATGTAACAAGACAAAATATTATTATTGAGCAATAAAGGAAATAAAAAATAAAAGTAGTGTAGTAAAGTTTATATATTGCTATAAGTGGGAAAGTTCCAATATAGTTTTTGTTTAATTAGAAAGTTCTTTAGTGTTAAATGTTCCTTTAGTTAAAGAAGAAAGAGTATTGACTTCAATGTTAAAACTGAGTTCTTGTGTGAGCTGTTATAAGAAAGTGTGAGAGCTAGAAGCCCTCGGTCACGTAGACAAGAGAACGCAAATAGGCGTGTTACATGTTCAAGCGAACGGTTCGAAGAGATAGAATTTCTTTTTCGCTCTTAATGCTTGAAAAGCCAAGCAAGCGGCAAGAATGAGAAACAGGAGAGGTACTGTGAAAGTAAGGAATATAATATTTACAGATAATTAATCTGGACACTTTTCTTTCAGCCTGTTTGTGAAATAAAATCGGCTAAACTTGCAAATCGTCGTCAAAATCAAAACACAAATTTTGACGACAATTTGCAGCACATCAAACTAAATTTTGAAAAATCCGATTCAAAATAGACATAAATATTTTAGTTTAGCTGGATTTTAGAATACACCGTCTGCATCTCTGCACTGGGGTAAGACCCCCACCCAATAGAGCCACCTGTTGGTCGGGGGGGGGGTCAATCCGTAATGCTTAAGAATAGAACCCTGATAGGATGGAACCTTGATGGCTGAACAGTCCATGACATGCAACGCTCCACTTTGGCCTTACTTAGGCTAGCCTTTGATCAACAGCTGGTCACGTCAAACCCTAGCACCTATAAATTGCCGATATTATATATTATTATATAATAAATATATATATAATTGCCCCAACCCTATTACTTTATGGCAAGCTCCAGCCCTTTTTTTTTCATATATGTGCTAGAAGTGGTGAGTGGGAGCCTTAAAGTCCTGGTATGATGTTAAACTCTATCTGATGGTGCAGTACAATCCTGGAGCTTTGGGGTATGTGGAGTACCCCTGCATCACCATTCTCTCAAGTCTAGTCTGATCCTGAGTGGTAGTATCTGTTAGGGTACAATCTGTGGGTTAAATACAATAAAATGAGTTTTTAAAAACGTGTTTAAAACATGAGTTTATAAAAAAAATGAGTATCTATCAAGAGAATAAAATAAAACGTCTTCGGCATAAAATAACCCCAACAAGGGTTGAGATGCCGCAAAACCAAAACCGACCAACCAACCAACCACAAAAATGGCCGACAGACATTTCACCGAAGGACATTTCACTGAACGGACATTTTACTGAACGGTATTATCTTATTATAATGGAGATTATGTACTGTCTGTAACTGAAACTACATCACCATGACATCACAATTTCTTAGTTATTTAAGTTATATACTCAACGATTGTGAAATATCATTATCTAATCTTAATTAGCATCTTATCTATTAACGATGTCTCTATTAAATTCTAGCTGAGTTAGATTTGCCGCAAAA
Organism: Doryteuthis pealeii; assembly: GCA_023376005.1. NCBI lineage: Eukaryota > Metazoa > Mollusca > Cephalopoda > Myopsida > Loliginidae > Doryteuthis > Doryteuthis pealeii. The sequence goes on from CM042163.1 coordinate 54,832,647, forward strand.
CTGCCCATATTATTAATGCATTTGAAATCCTGAAATATGTCTTATATATATCTAAGAAATAAGGATTTACATAGTATATGGTGGGAATAATTTGATTATTTTAACAAACTGAGTTTAATAAATAATTATTTGCTGTTACTGATTTCTAATACTATCATATTATTCTCAAATCAATCCTATATATAATTTTAAATAGAAATCAATTAAAATAACATTAAAATTAGTGTAATATTCTTATATTCGTTATTAATCAGTCTTTCTAATTTAATATAATATTTTATTACATTAAAACTTAAATACTTGCAGGCAGGGGCGCATATTTTGGACCATATGACCTTAAGGCGCCCCTTTTGCGATCTCGATTCATGAGGACATTTTCCATTTACACCGTCAAAATCCGGTTAATTGTTAACAGACGATTTTTAGAGTTTTTTTTTAATTATAAACTAATCCCTAACCCTAACCCTAACCCTAACCCTAACAAATAACCGGATTTGACGTTGTAAATGAAAAAACGTCCTTATGAATCGAGATCGCAAAAGGGGTGCCTAAAGGTCATATGGTCCCATATTTTTGCTAGTTTCACTGATGTTGTGTGGAAATTTATTCACCGAAAATGATTCTGTTAAACCTTAGGTTTTGAATGGTTTATAGTCAGTAGCTAAGTCCGCAAAGACAAATAGAGTCGACAGCTTTTGAAGAAATAAAACCCAACAACTGTTTGTAAATACAACAATTGTACTGTTCAAGATGATGTACGACGGTAATCCCAAAGCAAGTCTCCAAAATATTTAGAAATCACAGAAACGTGTGGGGACAAGTGTTTAATGTTTTGGTTTAAAGTCGTTGGTTAATTCTCGTGCGTGTTCATAGGTTTTCCCTTTAACCCATCATATTTGGTGGTCGCACTGAAAAGGAATTAAAGGAAAGAAAAGAAAGAGACAAAGTCAAATAGTAATTTTAGGATCCAGGCTTTATTCATGGTCATAGCTACCTTGTGTAGAGGACATTTCTTCCTGTCCAGTAATAGTGTCTGGTTCCAGTGGAAGCCTAAATCCGAATGGTTGAGAGATTATCTTGGTGTCGGAAGTGGTCCTCATTCCTGCACATGTTCGGATGGTACTTCCTATTTGAAGCTTATGGGAGATTGTTATTTTTTTATTATTCAAATTCATTTTTTAAATTTAAATTTCCTTTTTTTATTAAATTTTATTTTTTTATTTAAATTTTATTTAACCCCTACAAACTTTTTATTTATTTATTTAAATTTCATTTTAAACCCCTACAACTTTTTTATTTTTTATTAAATTTCATTTAACCCTACCAACGTTTTTTTATTTTTTTATTTAAATTTCATTTTAACCCTACAAACGTTTTTTTAATTTTTTATTTAAATTTCATTTTAACCTCTACAAACGTTTATTCTTTATTGTCAATGATGTTTACACAATTTTAAACTTTGAACATGTATCTATTTTTCTATAATTGCCGTTTCGGTTGTTGCATTTGTTGGGTTAGTAAAACGAAGTCTGGGTGGATATGTCCAAAATGAGATCTTCCCTTGCCGTGGTTGGTCCGTCGATAGGCGTGTTTTTTTTGGCCACAAGCTGGAACTACGATTTCCTGCCTCTTTTCACTCAGGCAGTCAACGAGTTAACATGTCTAGGTGCCTCCCGCTCTAACCACCTTAGGTGAGGTTTTGTCCCCAAACCAGCTACCAGTAAGTGACATTCTCTACGACGCAAGTCGTACGCCTATTTCCTCAAAATACGTTTATGTATCTGTTGTGTATATATTTCTCTTAAATGTATCTCCGTCACTTACTTAATAAATATGTTATCGTTTTCACACCTTTGTCGGAATGTTTTTATGTATACTCATGTACCCACGTCGGGAGGTTACTTTAAGCCTTCCAACGTTAATATAACTTCCCTACATGTTATACATTTTTCAAAGTACTGTGGCAGTTTTTGTATGCCCATATCATACCAGCTCACTGCTAAATCGTTGAGAAAGTGTTTGAACCTCGTCATTGTTGCAAACTCCCAACAACAATTGCGGACGTTTTTGGCCCATATGTACTACTGCCTTTTATGTTCTAAAACCGAATAACTGTGTGAACTTCTCACTAGGCGGTAGCGTCAACCAGAAAAGACAGCCAAGCCAAGACAGGGCGTGGCAGCTAGGCGCGCATACAAACAGTCGCAGGTACAACAAACACAAGTCTTGCCAATAGCCACCCGAAGTTTTCCTGTATCCCCAGGGCTTTGTAGACCTTACTTTTGGAATTACCCTCGTATTTCTGCGGATTTAACTGTATAGGTAAAAATATGTCCTTGAACTGGACAGCGCATTGGCAGCTTCAATTATAGTAACAAGCTGTTGGGTCAGTAAGATACGTTTATTTCTATGTATGGAGCTAAGTAAGAGAGCCTTTCTGTAACTGACTTAGCAATTACGCTCCCAGTTTTGGCGTTCCAAGATACCTACGACCAGTTTCACAAGACGACCAGAATTTATCTCCGAGAGAATTTACTCAAATAGAAAATCCCAGATATCTTTAATTTCCCTATCCGTCAAACTGGTAGGTCTCTGAAACTTGACTCTATATAAAGGAAGGCATAGTGTAATGGTTAGAGTCGTAGAAAAAGGACTCGTCGACCCGAGTTCAAACCCTAGACGAGTCTGTTTTCATTTCACATAGCGCTAATACCTTTGGGAAACGTATGCATCCAGCTACTCTTCCTCCAGTGATGAGCAAATAGTTGGACAGACTGGGCTATTTAATCTTGGTTAGGTAACCAGTCTAGGAGAAGGAAAAACTCTGAATTCACACCTATCATACTCCACTTAGAAATTGACCTCATGTCACATCCTGCTCGTGTGGAGGGGTAAATATATATATATATATATATATATATATATATATATATATATATATATATATATATGAGGAAAAATGAGTAAAGAAAAGAAATGTAGATGGATAAAATGAATTTAATCGATATCACATTAATCGATATCACTTACACATGTGTTTCGGTCAGTTATGTGTGTGAAAATATTTCGCACACATAGAAGAATCGACCTTCATCAGAGTGAACATTTATTTTGAAATATTTATTTTGAAAAAATTTTCAAAATAAATGTTCACTCTGATGAAGGTCGATTCTTCTATGTGTGCGAAATATTTTCACACACATAAACTGACCGAAACACATGTGTAAGTGATATCGATTAATGTGATATCGATTAAATTCATTTTATCCATCTACATTTCTTTTCTTTACTCATTTTTCCTCATATTGTCGATTCAATTCCTTTTCCATTTCCACACACACACACACACACACACACACACACATATATATATATATATATATATATATATATATATATATATATTTATGGGAATGCATTTATATTGTTAGTCATTGTTTTGTTGTATAATAACCTTTAGAATTGGACTAAGTTTTAATTCAATTAGTTGTTGTTGTTGTTGCTGTCCTTAAAATAAATGATATACTAACACGAGAAAGCGCCTGTGACCGATGGTCTTTCTCACGCATATGTTTTTTCTAAATTCAGTACATTGCTAATTGTTTACCTATTGACCCCAGATTAACGGCTACAAAAAGAATTTAGACAAATCGACATCTCTTTATTTAAATGTGAGTGGGATTGAGTGTACAAATATTAAGTGATTGGAAGAATAATTAAATAAAATTGTTCATGCAGCAAGTATCCTCTGGAATGATTTTGTGCAACGGGCTGATTATTCTACCATCAACTAAAAGGTGCCACAGCCCATGTTGAATAGGGTAGGTCGATTTGGAACTGTAACGTCTCCCATGTGGCGAAAGTTGCAAATTGACATAAAGAATTACCCCACAAAATATATTTCTTCAAAACTTTGCCTTCATTTGGGAAATAGATTTCAATCTTTTAAAATGTTATCCCTGTAAAGCTTAATTAATGAGGTAAAAATCAGCATATCGGAGGTGTCGGCGATGATGGTGGGATATTTTCAATTCTAATTCTAGTTATTCTATTAATAATGGAGATTCACTTCCAGTTTTGTCTGTAACAAAAATTACGTCACTGCTTACGTCACATTACCCAAAATCGTCATAACAGAATAAATACACTCAAAATTTGAACATGCAAAATTAGACAGTCCTCATTGTTTTTTAAACAAGTTTTAATAAATACATGACTGGTATTATATATCTATATATAGTTGTTTTATTTTAATACATATTTAAGTTTACATTTCAAATTGTTTTATTTTTTAATCCTTTAATGATTTGATGATTTTACTCACTTAGGGTACAAACTCGCTGACATGAATTTTTTACTCCCAATATGTTTCAAAACCCCAATATGTTTTACTCCCAATATGTTTCAAAAATCTAATTTTACATCGCCCGGAGGGTATTTTTTTTTAATTTTGTACTAGTAATAATAATATCTTATTCATTTCATTTAGTAAAAGAAATTTCTGTTATAAATATTGAAATTACTAAATTTTCTAACCAATTCCTGGGACAAATGTTGCAAAAACGAGGATCTTTAGTGCATTTTAACTGATGATCTTTGATACTATTTCCTCAGACAAAAGTACAAGTAAGAGATCTAGTTTTTGGTATCAGGATTTATTATATCAGCATACACCTTTCACTGTTTGAGAGAATTTGATATTTTTTAAAAAAGTGAAAAATCAACCTACCTTAATGTTAAAGAACGTTGTTCTAAATTAAGGCCCTTGCCATCGGGCGATTTAATGCCGAATCAAGTAATTTTGATATCGGTTTCTTACGTACCTTCTTTTGCTTAAATGGTCACCCATCTAAGTATTGAACGTGCTCATTACTGCTTAACTTTGGTGATCAAGCGGGAACCGATATTTCAACGTGACTTGACTGTAAACTCATCCGCTGGTAAATACCTCGCTAATTTGTATACTCCTAATAAAATACTATTTATTTAGACATAAGACGCTCAAAATGAGAGCGAAGATTTTTCTGTCAATCTGGTCTTTTTCTTTGCTATATTACTTTTAACTGCGTGCACGCCTACAAAGTGCGTGGAAGAAAAGGGAAAGTCAATTAATATTATATTAATTGCCTGTCTCACGCTGTATATGTGTGCATTCGTTCCAATTGATTTATCCGCCTTAACAACAAAAAACGCACACAATCAAGATTATAATATATATATATATATTATATATATATATATATATATATATGTTTGTTCTGGTTCCAACGGGAGAAAATTCAATATTTTAAAGAAAGAAGGTCCGCAAAATGTATTATGTTTCAGAAAAAAATTTTTTATTCTTTTTATCTTACATATGCAACACGTGTTTCAGATCTTCTGGTATCTTCTTCAGACTTTGATTGATAATATAAAATATGAATATATATATATATATATATATATATAATTATATATATATAAAATTCATCCACAGAAACCGGGTTCGGCGTTTCATGCCTCTTCAGGTAGCTAGACACAACTACTAAATGGCCAGGATCGGAAATTCGACTGACTTTTTGTCCGCTGACTTCTTAACCACTCGGCCATTTAGCAGCTGCCGTAAAATGGTGGTTGTTTAAAACTATTAAATACATACGTTTGTTTATATATTTTACGATCACCAGAGAGATCCAGTCTGTGTACACACGATATCAGTCATCCACAGATACGTGTTTCGACGTTTACGTCTCATCAGTGCGGCTCAACTTCTTTTAACATATACCTCTAGCCGGGAGTGAACCGACAGAATTTTCCCCTAAGCCCAGTGACTGTCATTTGGGGTAAACAATTAATTGATATATACTCAAGATGTATGTATTACAATCACCAATCAAGCTGTAAAACAAGCAGAACTAATTTACACCGATCAATTCAATTCTCCCCTACAGTGCTCTCCATGAAAATTGGGAGCATATATATCTAGTCATCCACAGGCACGTATTCGACGTTTACGTCTCATCGGTGCGGCTCGACTTTTTAACAGCTACCTCTAGCCGGAGCGAAACCCGACAGAATTTTCGTCCAGTTTTAACCTTGGGCTATTCTATAAAAACTTGTCATGCATTTCCGAGACCTTTATTTTATAGTTGGTTGGTGTAGTAGAGTAGCTAGCATCCCTTCAGCAATCTTACCAGATGGCCTGGCTCATAACCTTGAATAGTTTACGATTAAGGACTTCAACAGGTTATTAATAGCTGATTAATATTCGGACTGATCTTAGTGCATTGCTATACCACATTTGACCCTTCTCTATTATTATAAGTTGTCTTGTTAATTGTTTATAACATATTGTTCTATGTTTTTTGTATGTATCCGTTAGCACCGGATACTGGTGCTGAAAAATATATTAAGCACTAATCTCTTCTGTGTATCATTTCACCTCGACGATACAATAATTGGGTGGATGGTGGTTGGTTGGTTGAATTTTTGCGGCATGTCAACCCTTGGGTTATTTTATGCCGAAGACGTTTTGTATATTCATTCGTGTTGAGTATTCAATTTTTTTTATGCATACTGTGTTGAACAAGGCGAATATTTCATGTTCTGACGTGTTTCTTTTCGATCTTTTTTAGTTTTCTGTCCATTTTTTTTATTTTTTATTATCGGGATGGAGTCTGTTGATTAGTCCACCAAAGTTTTCGTCCCAAGTACTTTCAGCACTCTGAAGTGCCATCATCAAGGACAGATGTAATTGAGTTGTTTCCTGTTATTTTTAAACACGCAAGGTGGTTAAACAAAACCTGTTACCATGGGAGTATCAGGAGGGGGGGGAACTCTCAGAAATTATATGAAAGGTTGTAGGAAATGGGGAGAGGGAGGAAAATTGACGGAAAATGAGTTATAGACATTTTTTAGGATGTGACTGCTATATACACATTTTTTAATCTCATTTTTATGTAATTAACCCATAGATGGGACCCTAACAGGTACTACCACTCCAGGTCAGAGTGGACCTGGATTAATGTCGGTGAAAGGGTAGTCCACACTTCCCCAAAGCTCTGGAATTGAACCTCACCACTAGATACAATTTAACGTCATACCAAGACCCTGAGCCACCGCCTTCTAGCACATATATGATTAAAAAAAGGTTTGGGGTTTGCCATAGGGCAAATAGGGTTGGACAATCATATGGGGCCTAGGGTTTTACGTAACTAGTCGATTGATCAGAGGCGACCATTTCCAACCGACGTCTAGCCTAATTAAGGACCAAAATGGAGAGTTGCATGTCATGGACTGCCTGACCACCAGGTTCCGTCCTTAAGCATCTCGAATCGCCCATCCACAATAAACAGGTAGTTCCAACGGGGGATTTTACCTCTCTATAGAGGTGCAGTCGATGTTTTCTTCTGCCACAGTCGATAGAGTGGTCTTACCCTCTCAGGGGTGCAGTCAGCGTATTCTACGGTCCCAGTCGACAGGGCTATCATTTTTCTAGCATCACTTCAGTAATTAAGCCACAACTGGAACGTCGTTGAAAATAGCTTATGAAAGAAGATGTGTCTGGTATCCAAACACATTTCATTCGATGAAAATATCGCTTTCTTATCGCATTAATTTTGTTGATAAAACGCCCCAAACCGTTCATAACTAGTACGTGTCAATTTTGAGCAGGCGCTGCCTAGCGTATTTTAGGACAGAGACCGAGACGACAGCATCCGAAAAATTACTGATGTATTTTTTTATCCCCCCCCACTTTCTCTTCTCTTTTTCTTTTCTAACTCCGCCCTGTCGGTGGGGCATTAGAATGCACCGACTGCACCTCTGCAGAGGAGTAAGACTCTCCCAATGGGACCACCTGTTAGCCGTGGTGGCGACCCGGGATACTTAAGGATAGAACCCAGGTGGTTGAGCAGTCCTCCACTTGCAATACTCCACTTTGGCCCTATATTGGGCTAGACGGGCGGTCGGAGAGGCCCCTTCATCAATCGGGCTGGTTACCAAGCCCTAGCACCTATATGATTTTCCCAACCTATTGCCCTTATGGCAAGCCCAACCCCTTTTAATTACATATGGGTGCTAGAAGGCGGTGATGAGGTCTTACATGTCCTGGGAATGACGTTAAACTATCTGATGGTGAGGTTCCAGTTTTGGACGTTTGGGGAATGTGGGAGCACCACTTCATCACTATTGCTCCCTGGTCCACTCTGACCCGGAGTGGTAACCTGTTAGGGTCATATTTATGGTTAAATAGAAAAAACATGAGTTGATAAACAAAATGTGTTATCCAGTAAGAATGAATTTATTTCAAAACTTTGTTGGCATTAAATGACCCACTGAGGTTGATATGCCGTAAAACAACCAAACCAAACCAAACCCGTTCTTTTCTAAGAATGAATAGATTCGAAGTCAAGAAAAGCTTTGTAATTAACTGCTACAATGACAAATGTTGCACGAGAGGAATTTTCTGGGAGCTATTGACTTGAATTTAAAAGTGTTTAACATTGAGAAGAAATTTAAGTCCCCTGGAGGTGATTAAGCCCCAGTAAAAAAAAATCAAAAGACTAGACTGGGAGAGAGGGGGAGTGCGAATTCCAACCCAAATAGGTTTTATGTCGGGTTTTGGGTGTGAATAGGGATCTAAAGAATGACTCAAATATTTCGACTATTTTAGTTTTAATTATCTTTACTAATGACCCATAAATGTATTGTACACATAAACAAGGGGTGGATCTAAGATGAAACTAATGAAGATTAGGTTCAGGACCCCTAATCCGGTAGGAGCCCCAGCAGCGATTTTAGTGAGTACAAACTGCATAACATTTGTAGGAGAATTTAACGACGGGTTATCTCCATTACCCAGGCCGGTGGTAGAGTTTCATGCCCCCTCCTCCGAATCTACGATGCGGCCCCCCGAACCTACGACCCCACCCCGATTTTATGATGCAAGACCTGCCACACACTATTACATGTTAATTTTATCAAGTAGTATTTCTTTCCATCTCAAGTCCTGATGGAGGTTTACTAAACCAAACGTTATAACGTCGATTCACACCAATAATAAATTTAGCTTTTTGGAATAACTTCGTGTTTTTTCTATTTCTATGTACTGTCGGATTTATTTCCCTATTTACTCCCAAATAGTATTCATAAAGATTATATATATATATTATATATATATAAATATATATATAAACCCACACTACTACAAAAATCATATCCTGAACGAGGCTGTTTGCGTTTCACTTCATGGTAATGTCTTTTACGAAAGGCATGAATCCATTTCTTCCTTCCATACCTTACACACAGCTATGAGGGCAGACTGGGCTCTCTAGCCTTCTAGGTGAAGAACCGGTCCAAGAGAAGGCGAAAACATTGATTCAAAACCAGGAACTGGAGTTCCCAAGCAGTCCAATATTGCGTTTAACCTCGTTCCGGCAATTCCTGCGGTGACACAGATACCAGGTTGCATATAACAATGTTTCCCAACCTATGGTGTTACGATTTCTTTTGTCCTTTTCGACAACTTAAATTTTCACGAAAATAGGGTTGACTAATAATGCCTGAAAAAAAGGCATTTTTAAGGGATCTTTGAAGCCTCATATCTCCGTCAATTCTGGACAGAATTCAATTTCCTTTTACCATGTTATCTACGCATCGAAATCTATAAGAAAAGCCAATAATATCAACAAGTTAAATTTTCACGAAAATAGTAAATTAATGATGCCTGAAAAGGCATTTTTTAGGGATCTTTGAAGCCTCATGTCTCCGTCAATTCTCGACAGATTCAATTTCCTTTTACCATGTTAATCTACGCATCGAAATCTATAAGAAAAGCCAATAAATCGACATCTTTAGCTTTCCGTTTAGTTCCCCAATTGGTAAATCCAATGTTAGAAAAGCGTGTAACTCCCGTAGCAGAAAGTCTGTTGTGGTCCTTGAAATCCTAGGTAAAAAAGGTGTAGTCGCTGTAATCTCCTTACCTGAGTGTTCCTTAAATTTCAGATTAAGAAATACTGCAAATGAAAGAAGATTGAGGACTTTCGCGCCCTTCTAGAAATTCTAGTTGTTTCAACAAAATAATTCTGACGCTTTTATGTGTGCCTCAGTTAGACATGCAGATTTTCTTCACACCCACGTACGCATTTAATATTTTCTGAGGAACTAGGTAATTTGCATGCCTTGCGATATGGCCTGACATCGTTAAAGTTTTACGGCGGTGACGATATGGCGCAGGGGATTTTGTGCCCTTACATAGGGGAGAGAGGGCCATGACTACTACAGCTCTCTTCTTATATACTGCTTTGACCTACACCATTTTTAAAATAATTTACACGGTGGATGGTCAAATAGGCCAGTCACCGCCCCCTCCTATAGGTCACGTGAAGCCTGCTATAAAAGTAAGACCCAAAGGGGGCGCGTCCTCTTTTGCCACTCACGTAGTAAACGTTTCAGATGCAGTACGTCGTGGTAAGACATCGCTTCTGGATACAGCCCATTATTTTATCCCATATGGGTCTAAGTAGTGTTCGTTCACGAGTGCCAGATGAGTTTGGTGGAAGCAGCAGCAGTGGAAGGCGACGGACGACTGTATTTATTGGAATGGATCGGTCGGTGAATGAAGACTAGCTAGATAGATCTACAAGATGTCCTGCATGACCCTAAGTAAGGGCCAAAGTGGAGTTTACATGTCATCATGGACTGCTCAGCTACAAGGGTTCAAATCTTTAAACAGTGCAGGTCACCACACATGGCAACAGGTGGCCCTATCAGGAGTGGGAGTTTTACTACTCTGTAAGGTGCAGTCGGTGCCTTTTAAATCCCCAGGCGACAGAGCAGTTTGTTTAGTGGATAAAACTCTCCATGCCATCTAATGGTCATTTATAGAAATTCCTTTGCAGATAAGGGAGGTAATCTCACATTGATAGAAACGAGAGGTCTACAATACTCTATTGTTCGAAACATTTTTTTAATTTTTTTTTTTACATTTCTTAAATTCAAAACGATTTTTTTTTTTTTTTCAGGAGAACATCAAGTATAAATCAAACGCAGAACACTTCGCTCGGACATTTGTTACCAACAGAAGACGAATGACCTATTCGGAAAGAGGCGGACGTAGCATTGAGACAATTCTACCCAGGGATCTTTTGATCATTCTTACTCTTCCGGAAGCGTCTCCCCCTCGGAGTTTGAACAAAAGCAAGCAAGCAATGTCTGAGGTACAAACTGGCCTCTTTTCCAAAGTTACAAAGAGGTTTTTCGATTTTAAAAAAATGAAGGATTCCAATCCTGCTGCCAGCACCTCCCCATTGCACCAAATTGGGAGGTCGGGGTAGTCTGATGCCAGTGTGACAGTACCCCAACCCTCCTTCCACTTCAACTCTCTCCAACTCTCTCCTTCTTCAACTGCCCTCCTCACTGCCACCCCGTTCCAATCCACACACTTTTCCGACCCTCCTCTCACTGTTTTCCTTATATTTTTTCTTTGTTTTTTTTTTTGTTTTGTTTTTTTTTTGTGTGAGAGAAATCCCTTCCCACTCGTCCCTTCTTCTATTGCCAACCTCACACTCTCACATTCCCTCACTCCTACCACCTGTTTTAAAAACTTTTTTTAGTGTGGGGAAATCACTCCCCTCCCCGTTCCTTTCCCCCCACACTGTTTACCACAATTCCCATGAAGTATCTTGTTTACTTGTAAAATGGAGTATCTAGCAATGGTGGGGAAAAAAAAAAGTTATTTATCCAACCCCCATAACCAGTTGGATTTGATACAGAGTCACAAGCATAGGGGCATCCAGTGTAGGATCAAATCAAGTAATAAGATCGTGAGACTAACTTCCTACATATTACACCACAACGGATGCCTAAAAAAAAAAAAAAGTTGTTACCCTGCAGTAGGATTTGACACAGGTCACAAGTTGGGGCATCAACTTTTCAGTAGCGACAAGATCTGCGAGACTAGCTTATTAACCATTACACCAGAAACATCTTAGTATAATGAGATGATGTTTTTCTGTCTTAACGGAAACTATATTACTATACAAAATCCATTCCCTTCTGTTATCTGCATCCCATTCTCCATGATTTTATTTTTATTTAAACCTCAATTATATAAAATGTTTACATCATTAAGACTGTTGACCATATCTACATACAATAACATGCAGTTGTATTATTATACACAAAATAGAGGTTACAGTGTGTAACTGAGGCTAATTTGCATAGTTGTTATTTAAAAAAATTTGATTTAATAAATATATGCTTATATTCTTGATTCTAATTGTTGGTTTAATCTTATTGAATCATGATGTAAAAATTCTCTTCAATAAATCTTAAAAGAAATCCCTTAACAAGAAGAACATAACTGTAATATATTCTTTACTTCCTATTTTAACTAAAAGTTAAATTGGAATAGAGTAATTGAAAATTTATGGAAGAGGTTAGTTTCAAAAGTTTCTTTTTCAATCATTACCCCTTGTTCGCAAATCATGTATCTGTCATTTTATTCAATTTCAATTGGCCTTTCTAATTTATATGATATTTTATATTAAAACTTTAATACTTGCACCCGGAGGGGTTGCATATATTGCTAGTGAATCATAAAGCTCAATAGAGTAGCCATTCTATTTGAATAAAACAAACAAAAAAATATTTTAGGTTGATTGGTGGTTGGTTGGCTGTTTGATTGGATTTTACAACATGATCAACCCTTGTTGGTTATTTTACTGCTGAAGACATTTTTATATCCTTCTTGATGGGTATTTCAATCATCATGGACCCTTATAATACTACCAATTTGGGTCAGGAAGAACCTGGGAGTAATAGTATGAAGGGGTTACTCCACACTCCAGCAGCTCCAAAATTGGAACGTCAACCATTATATGTAGTTTACATCACTTCCATAGCCTTCTATCACATATATATTAATAAAGGTTTGGAAGTTTGCATAATGGCAATAAGGTTGGACAATCATAAGGTAGATGGCTGTTGACCAGCCGATTAATTGGATGGGGCTCTCTGACTGTCATGGACTGATCAGTCACCAGGATCCGTCCTTAAGATCACGACCACCATGGGGGGATTTTACCCCTCTGGAGAGTGCAGTCGGTGTATTCTACAGCCTCAGCTGATTGAGTGGTTTTTAGTTCGTTTATTCTATTTCATTTTATCTTTCAGGGATTAAATTAATTTGTGGAGACATTGGCCATCATTCCAAGAGAATCGAGTTGCTGCCATTCATTTTCCGACTTTGTCTGTATGAGGATTTTCCCTTTCAACAAGAGTTTCTTGGTTGAAGAAGTGGTGAACAACATTCACAAATATTTCCCAAAGAACAGTGGGCTCCACCTGTACCGGAGAGTTTCAACCTATCAGGGTGGTGATGCTGCAGCCTGAAAAAGGTTAGAATTTTTGAAATGGGGTTGAAATTGTTATATCTTTGAAAATTATTCAAATGGTTCTGCAGTTTTTCATTAGCTACATTAATTCATTGTTTGATTTGATTTTAATTTTTAATGCAAATAAGACTTGTAGGGATTATCTTCCTTGCTTGCTATGGTTTACCATTTAGGTGGCGTGGCCTGATATATTAAAGGCAGCCCCTTTTTTCTTTCCAAGCAATATTTCCTGAAGTACATAATTGATTGATTTTATTTTGATTTTGATTTTTCATCTCATCATCATTCGTGCATGCAGCACGGGTAATCCATACAATCTTTCGCCACAACTCCCTATCATCATTACCCTGGAGCTCCCTGCGGAAGCAGCCAGCAATCTTCACATAACGGTCAATGTAGTCCTTGCTGGGCGCCCCACACTGCCATGTCCATGTGTTGGCTTCCACAGGGAGAATGTCGCTTATGAAGTTTCATCCTTGCTTCCCAGCAGTGTCCTGCATGCCTTGTCCGCTCACTCGGAATGTTTGTGAGATGAGGGCAGGTGACCGTACAGTTGTTTCCTGTGGGTGATGTTTCCACGACTTATTCAAGACTGTACGCAGCATTCTTGTGCAGCTCCCATCTAGCTTATTCTCAAGACGCATTTGTTAGGTCCAGGTGGTGCAGCCATATAGCAGCACCGACCACAAACCACAGCCTGGAAACTGTTGCTTTCAGCTTGCCAGGGAATCGACTCCATATGACTGATAAACCTATTGTGGGACCATGCCCCCATTTAGGTTTGGTGGCTTTCTAATTATCTATATACTAGAGCATATCTCCTCTCT